>CM062809.1:703103694-703826177 GCA_031772625.1 Pinus tabuliformis | reverse complement strand
ATATGATGAAATGCCAGGCATTTGACTCGAGTATAGTTGAACATGAAATTAAAATGTATCCTGATGTCAAACCAGTAAGACAACGGCTTCGGAAGGTGCACCCGAAGAAAGCCTGCTGCCATTAAGGTAGAAGTTGAAAAAACTTCTCCACGCTGGATTCATCTACCCGGTTCCTCTAACCGATTGGGTATCGAATATTGTCCCTGTTATGAAAAAACAAGGGACGATTAGAGTGTGTGTCGATTATAAGGATGTAAACCAAGCTTGTCCTAAGGACAACTACCCTACACCCTTCATCGACCAGATAATTGATGAATGTGCGGATGTGAAATCTTTTCATTTATGGATGGATTTTCTGGGTATAATCAAATAAATATCCGCCCGCAGGACCAGTCAAAGACTGCATTTATTTGTCCGTGGGGCCATATTCGCTTATCGAAAAATTACCCTTTGGGTTAAAGAACGCAGGGGCGACGTTTCAGAGGCAATGAATTATGCCTTCCATGACATCAAGAACATTGTTCAACCTTATCTCGACGATCTTCCGGCTCATTCGCGAAAGCGGACTGATCATCCGCAGCATTTAAGAGCAATATTTCTATGTTGCCGACACTACAAGATAAGACTCAATCTGCACAAATGTGTGTTTTGCGTCGGTTCTGGTCGTTTAATTGGCTTTGTAGTCTCTAAAGATGGGATTCGTCTCGACCCCTGCAAGGTTCAGGCAATCATTAATTTGCCTCCACCTTCAAATTTGCTTCAGATTCAGAAACTCCATGGGAAAGCAAACTTTCTGAGGAGGTTATTCCTAATACACAGAACTTGCTAAGGGTTATACTCGTCTTTTGAAAAAGGATGTACCTTTTGTCTGGGACCAGGTGGCGCAAGCTTCCTTTGATGCTCTGAAAGATTGTCTAGTAAAAGCATCATTAATGTACGCCCCGGACTATCAAAGAGATTTTAACCTGTATCTGGCTGAAGCAGATACGACCATTGCGATGGTTTTAGTTCAAGAAATTGATGGAATTGAACATCCTATCTATTATTTAAGTAAAAACTTAAACGATACAGAAAAAGTAATATTCTTATGTTGAAAAACTAGCGCTTGCAGCTGTTCAAGCGATTTCAAAGGTTTCGACATTATGTCCTCTTTCGGAAAACTACCATCTTGTCAGATTGCAACCCCATGACATATATACTGTCACGACAGTTGCTGGGGGGAAAATATTCAAAATGGATAGCAATCCTTCAAGAGTTTGATCTGGAATTTGTTGTAAAATCCAAATCAAAGAAAGCTCTAGTTTTCGCAGAATTATTGTTGCGATCTCCCATCGTTGTCCAACGATGAAACATCGGAAGAGTCAATCGTGGACGAAAGTTTGTTTCTGATATCGGTAAGCGATGAGTGGTATGGGGATATCATAGTTTATCTCCAAACCCAAAGGTTCAGGCCTACACACCTCTCACTCCGAACAAAAACGTATACGATACCAAGCAAAAGACTACATGGATCGTCGGTGAATACACTTTACCGTCGTGGTGTCGATACAAGTTCTGAGGAGGTGCCTTACCCATGAGGAGGCCGAAAAAGCCCTGAATGATTGTCATTCAGGCGCGTGTGGGGGGCATCAGTCTGGATATGCAACAGCACAAAGAATCTTACGAGCAGGATACTTCTAGCCAACCATGTTCAAAGATTGCATAACCGCAGTCAGAAGTTGTCGTGCTTGTCAAATCTTTGATAGCAAAACCAGACGACACCCCACCTTTACAGCCGATAGTTGCTGTTGGGCCCTTCACCAAGTTGCGGCATCGATTTCATGCAATGTAACCCCACCTCGACCGGGGGGCATGGGTATATTATAGTCGCTGTTGACTATTTTACCAAATGGGCCGAGGCGATGCCTACATTGGATAACACTGGTGAAACAGCTGCCCTTTTCTTTTTCAATCATGTAGTCGCCAGGTTCGGCGTACCACAGGCTATAGTCACAGATCATGGGTCGCATTTTCGCAATCACATGATGGTCGAATTAGCTGCCAAGCTAGGGCTATCTCACGACAGCTCTACCCCATATTATCCACAAGCCAACGGACAAGTTGAGGCAATCAACAAGGTCCTGAAGCGTATGTTGCAAAGGATGATCGGGGTTCACAAAAGAAGGTGGCACCTAATCCTGTACTCAGCCTTGTGGGCCTACCGAACGTCGGTAAAGAACGCAACCGGGTTCACACCTTTTCAATTGGTGTATGGCCTGGAAGCAGTCTTACCGATCCAGTGCGAAATTTTGTCGCTTAAACTCGCAATTGATCTTCTCCCCGGAACCTCAGAAGAAGAGGCTCGTTTCTTGGAATTAATCCAGTTGGATGAAACCCGTCGTGACGCCGCTTTGGCTAACGAAGCTCATAAGAAACGAGTCAAGGCTCAGTTTGACAAAAATGTCAAACCCCGTGTCTTCTCGGAAGGTGATTTGGTCTTGCTTTATGACCAAGAATCCGATAAATTGGGAGCAGGTAAATTCAAGTCCTTATGGATGGGCCCCTTTATTGTTAAAAGGGTGTTAGCAAAAGGAGCCTACGAGTTGATGGATTACGATGGAATTCACTGGCGCAACCCCGCAACGGGTTGTACCTCAAGCGTTACTATGCTTAATAGTAACCTACATGCTTTTGTTGTATTTTGTTTTCGCTAAAGTGTTTGTTCTGGTTGAGTGATCCACCTTTTTCCATTGCAGATGTCGAACCTTCTAGAGAATGTTGATGTGGGATATGCGACGGAGCGAGTAGTCGTAGTTCGCGGAACCTGTCCTCCGCAGCCTGGGCCATTTTTTATCCAAGCGGCGAGTTAGTAAGTTTCAGAGGTGTATGTATTGGGAAATCAACGAATAACATCGCTGAGTATAGCGCGTTGATAGAACTACTCTCTGATGCCATCACACGTGGCATACGCCGACTAATTGTCAGGCTAGACTCACAGCTCGTAATACTACAACTCAATGGTATATATTCTGTTCGCAATCCAGCTATTTATCGCATGTTCCTAAGGGGTTAAGATCTTGAAAGACGATTTGATTCAATTCAATATCAACATATTTCAAGAAACTTAAACACATTAACTGACTCATTGGCAAACTATGTGTTAGATAGACATTTGCAACATTTATAAAAAGGACACATCATCAAAAAATTGTACATATGGGTCACGTAAATCAACCAGAGTAAAACCCGAAAATCAAAATATATAAGCTGTTTATATAAGTTCATACATAATGTTCTGTAACCAAGACAAAATTGGTCATATGACCTAAGAACTCAAAAAGACGCTAGGGGGCACCCCAGCCTAGTGGTGCTCATGATAGTACGTCACGGCCTGTGCAATCATGCGCAAGAGAAGAGTCCATCGTCTAGGCACACCAATGGTATGCCGCTGCATCTGTAAAGGTAACTCGTCAATCTGTACATCCGGAAGGCCACGAGTAAGGCTCTCAACCTGCTCCTGCACAGCTGTAAGGGTCTCGGTGTCGTCAAGATCGCGAATAACAACTCTCCTAGCTGGCTCCCCTGCCGGGGCAGCAGCTGGCGATCTCGGACGAACTGCTGGACGAACAAGGACCAATATCTGCATGCACCCAAGAGTACAATTAAAAGTCTTGATAGAATAAAGCACAGCAACATTATGAGTAAGAACAATAAACAGTAATATGGTCAAAGAGTTTACCAATGGCACCCCACTGCTCCATCCGGTAACACCAAATCCGGATCACCTCGGAAATCCATACCCACATATGGATACTCAGAAAACGCCATCTCCTGGCGCTCGAACCACCTAAAGAAGGCCTCAGTGAAAGTAATCTGAGGTTGACCTGCATGCCTAGACATGTGGTCAACCCACCTCTGCATGCGTGGCTCGGTCGGAGAAGGCAAGTCAAGTATGATGTACTGAGGCTGCATCAGTGGGATTTTCTCCAAGGCGAAGGCAGTCAGAATAGAACCAAATCCAAAGTTCTTCAGCTTCCCGTCCTTTACCTTGGTCAATTGACTTTTCATCTGAACAAGTACTGCATCACACCAGTTGAATACTTTCGGTTGGAGACACTCCAAGGCGTGCTGCATATAGAACCTGTTGGCAACATGTGTAGAGCTGCGCTACCGGCCATCCTACCAATAGTGAACAGAATGGACCTGAGAGCCCGATCAGTAATCTCTCGGATAACAATCTTGCCGTCTCTGCTGCTGCTGAGAACCTTCCCTGCAGTACTGGTGGACATAATCTCTGGTGGAATCAGTCCCCCGGGCCGTACCTGATAAGGAAATGGGGGCACCTCGTCTTGACAGTCCAGTCAAGAAGTACATGTCCTCTATGGTCAAGGGGATGGTCTTCCCCCTAATCTGGAACACTTGGTTAACAGGATCCCAAGCATCAAGCATATACTGCAGTAAAGAAATCTGTGCTCTCATGCTAGAGATACGGAAGAACTTCAGCAAGCCACAGTTCTGCAGCACGTTCACCGTGACGGGGTCATGGAGGGCAATCATGTCCTCCTCTTCATGTTTCGTTCTCGCCATGTAAGGGACATTTTGTTCAAAGTTCCCTGCAAAGCAAACAAGAGAAAGAGTAAGTTCCTGACTTTGATGAAAAACTAGTGAAAAATCATCAAAAAATGACCTGAACACTCAGTTTTCTGAGCCCAACGCAGGCAAAGAGTGTCCCTCCTGCGCTGAAGGTCAGGCTGCCTTAAGGCAGCTTGACATTCAGCGCAGATTTCGAAAAGGGAACCTGCGCTGAAGTTAGGGTGATTTTGCAAAACCCCTGGGGCTCAGAAACACTGAAAAACAGGCCTAAAACTGGAAAATGAAACCATGAAAGGAAAGAGCTAGTGTTTAGCTCCTACCTGGTCCAGACGGCGCCGAAAATCGTCCGCAGAATCTCCCGGAATCAGCTGGTGAAAATCAAGGGGGAAGAGGCACCTCCAAAGCTCCAACAAACCAAATGCAAATGAAATAATAAATGAGAGGTGAAAACACCTTTTAATGGCTTTTTACACAGTTTAAAATGAAATATTAGGGTTATAATCTCATTTTCATGCAAATATTATTCATTTCTAACGAAGTTTGTTGCAGCAATTAAAAATGCAGTACTATATTTGGAAAAAGAGAAAAGCTAGTAATGGTAAAAATCAAAATTTGACCATATAATCGAGCAATTTTAGCATAAAGTTCATGCTCGTTAAAAAATAAACGCAAGATCCGAGCAGTTTTAACGCGGTCTTCATGCTCATTAAAAAATAAATAAAAGTAGTGAGCAATGTTTCCTCCAGAGTTTAAGCTCATTTTTATCTAAAAAAAGAACCTATCCCGGTAAATAACCTTTGTGATCGTAATTTTATCAGCCATAAAGAGCCTTGGTCGTGTTTGCACCCGCCACCTCCACCGTCATTTGGCCGATCGTTCACCTCCATATGATTGTTTACCCATTTTGAGGAACAGCTGCGAAGAGTGAGTTCACCTAGCCATCCTTGTGACACTGCCGTGATTGGAAAATTCCAACCTGTACCTGGAATCAGTTGCTATCCCTGTTTATCACTCGTTCCTCAAAAGACGAGTCTTCTTTGAGCTCTTTTCATCTGACTCGTAAAATATGAAAAGTTTGCCAAGTTTTGGCCTTCCAGCTCGTTAAAAGGACCGGAAGAGCTATCCCTCCTCTAGATTTTAATCTTTTTGGACCTGAGGGATTATTGCACAAAAAGGTCGAGCGCTTGTTTTATTCGGCTTGTTAAAGTAATCGAAAACTCATCCCTTCTGTATTGTTTTATACTTTTTCGGACTTAAGGGATTAGATGACGAAAAAGGAATTTTGGAGTTAGCTTTCTGTACCTTTTCAGACTCTCTAAAAATGAAAAGGACCGAGTTTTCTTTGTCGTTAGACTCGTTAAAATGATTAAATAGCGACAAACTTGTCTTTAGACGAGAATGAGTTTCCCTATCGCTAGGCTCGTTTAAAACATAGCGATGGGCTTGCCCGAAGGGCAGGTTATAGAACAAGCATATGTTATCCTCCTCAAGCTTGACAAAAATAAAGAGGTACTGGTCAGAAATGACTGGGAAAAATTGGGAGAACCTCAAAGCTTTAATTGTAGCAAGTCGCTCTTGAACATGACACTTTGTCCTCCGTATCACATCGGGTTGGGTTGTTTCATTCACCGGTCTCATCACCATGGTCCTCGCCAAACCATCCACATTTGGGGTAATGCTACCGATCCATCACATCAGTTGTCGTTATATGTTCAAGAGATGTGTTCAGAAAGAGTCAAACGTGTCCCATCCACTGCCATACATTATCCTTCATCCACCCATGATCGCCACCCTGAATCATATTTCACAGATTGTTTTCACCTCCACTAAAATCATTAGCTCCGTTCCGTGTCACTGATGTGGGATTCATTAAGGCCCTCCTTTGACGGATCGCTTCTTGTCGACTTCAGCTCATTATCCAAGAAGTTGATCTAGGAACAAAACCCCAGTACTTTGAAGCTTGCATGCCTCAATGGCAAGTTTCTCACTTCCGGCGACAGGTATAAATCAATGACCTTCGACCAGAAGATTTTACGTGGTGTTCGACGCCAAGTCCTTTATTCACCCCACGTGAATTGTACTGCAGTACCTTGAGGGTCATTGTCATTATTGGTGATTCCTCTCGCGCTTGTTAATGGTTTACATTATTAACCGTAATCAAGCGATGTCTTTCCATGTTCGACTTCAACGTAATTCTCACATGGATCGACTTGTACTTAGAGTAAAGATCGAACGAGATTGAAGACCCCGGATCTAGTTTCATCCATCCGGGCTGCGATTATATTCAGGAAAATATAAAGACATTTGTTATGTACATCATTGCAACAGATGATCATCCTACTCAAAGGATGATAATTTCAGCAGAGAATTATCAGTCTACCATCAGACGATCGTCTGTTCTATGTACCAAAATGAATTTATAAAGCTGAGCATGGGAATGCTCGCCTCAGCTAGATCATGAAATCAGAATGAAAAATAATGTATTGTATTGTATTTTATTACAGGGCACCTCTCAGCGATTGAATGAACTTCGGATCCTCCTGATAAAGCATTTCACCTGATAAACGACCTCATACTTTAGGGGGCAACTGTTATAGACATTTTTGTGCCTAACAGCATGGAGCATGAAATGTCAATAATCTGAGGGATCCAAAGTCCCTAAACATGTTGTTCCTACCCCTAGAGGAACAAGGTCAGCAAACCACAGCACTGAAAATCAGTTCTCCACCTGAAAACACTCAAAAACAGGCTATTTCTGGATCATGTCAACTGCTCCACTGAGCATCTGCACTGAATGTCAACTGCTCCACTCTGTACCTGCGCTGAATGTCAAAACTAATGAAGGCTACCTGCGCTGGGCGAGATTGGCCAAGTGGCACAGTCATTCTGCAAGGAGTCAACTGCCCAGGAAGCTTCCAAACTGACACTTGGGTCAAGGAATTCGCCTTGTGATGAGTCAGAGGGTCTTGATCTCCAAGTGGACTCAAGAACTGAAGATTAACTAAAGTGGGAGAGGACACTAGTCAGCTTCATGCTAGTCTCAAGCTGACTCATCCTTTCTCCAAATCTCCTATATATAGAGCTCTCTCATGAGGTCTCAGGAGGCTGGAATTTTGTGCAAGTAAGGAAGTGTTGTTGGTTTGTGTATAGAACTATTGGGTGATTGCTTTGAAGGAGGTGAAGAGGAGATTTCTTTCTGCTGGGAGGTGTTGCTGGATTGGGCTCTTATGGTTGTAACATTCTCAGAACTTTACTTCTTCCATTTAAAGCATTTGAGGTTCTTCTATATGCATGTGTCTCTATGGCGAATTGATGCTTGTATATTTGATTTATTCTAATCCTTGAATCAGTTATGGATGTATGCTTCTTGTAGTTTCCCTTTCTTGTGCTTTTGCAGGATCTTTGTGTAGCTGGGCCAGTAAAGAGCAAGGAGCTGGGAGCAAGCAGCAAAGAGGGAAGATGGATCAACCATTAGCGGAAGATAACGGTTAGTGGATCCCTTTCTCCTCTCTCTTACATCTCATAAAGAAGTAATCTTGAATAGCTTTGTATTCAGTTGTTGCTGAGGTACTATCACCCTTAGAGTGGGATAGGGTCATTCCGTATTGGATACTTTTCCCAACAACAAAGTCCCCTTCCTTTGATTCCTTTTTTGATTCTTTAATAAGAGAACAAGAAAAACTCTTACACCTTGCTCTTCTTCATCTTGGAAACTCTTCTAAGAAAGCGTTAGCCGCCTAACAGCAACCAAATTCAAAGAATCCTAAGAGGTTGTATCCTAAAAGGAATGGTCCTAAACCAAACAAGGGTCCTAAGCAATTTCAGCCTCAAAATGAAAAATCATTTCAACAAAATGATAAGAAAAATAAAAGCAAAGGGAAGAAGACTGATAGACATTGCAACTTTTGTAATCGAGATGGCCACTTAGAATCCAAATGCTTTAAGAAGATGGAAGCCTTGGAAGTAGCAATGAAGAAGCATAATATCCATTTGGAGCACTCTTCAACTTCAACTTCATCTTCAGGAATGGCACTTTCTGCATGTGGTTGTCAAGCATCTCGGTCTGGCTATGCACTAAATGTATCTTCTTCTTCTCATTCTCATGAGTGGCTCATTGATTCTGGAGCTTCTTATCACATGGCCAAAAACAAAGCCATGTTTTCTTCTTTAAATGATTGTAACACCAAAAATATATATGTTTGTGATGATAGATCTCTTAGTGTTGTAGGGACTGGAACTGTTCATATAGACAATGGTCAATTTAATGATCTATTATGTGTTCCAACCTTATCCTGCAACCTTCTATCTGTATATTAGATAACTCATTCAAGTGAAGGTAAAATCGTTGAATTTTCACCTCACGATGTTGTAATTAAGGACCTAAGAGATCCTAGAAAGATTTTAGCTACTGGCATTGTTGATGATTCTACAAGGTTGTATAAGTTTCACAACTTTGGGTCATCACATCTTCCCTCAGTATTTTTTTCTCATAACGATGAAGTGAGCAAACTTTGGCATGAGCAATTTGGTCACTTAAACTATCCCTCCCTTCAGAATCTATGTAAAGAAAATATGGTGACAGGTCTTCCAATGGTATCTTGCAGAGATGGTGTTTGTTCTGGATGTGTACTCGGAAAACATCATCGAGATAGTTTTGAAAAACGTGCCTCTTGGCATGCCTCAGCCCCTTTACAGCTCGTGCATAGTGATTTATGTGGTCCACTTCCAGTTGTGTCATTCTCTGGCTACAAGTATTTCTTAACTTTCATTGATGATTTCTCCAGACGCACTTGGGTATACTTCTTAAAACTCAAGAGTGAAGTATTTAACATGTTCTTGGCCTTTGAGGCCTTTGTTGAAAACAATCTGGACATCAAATTCTTAAGCTAAGATCTGATAATGGCGGAGAATATGTTAACAACAAATTCATCAACTTTTGCACTGAGACTTGAATTCAAATGCAACATACTATTCCATATACTACACAACAAAATGGTGTAGCTGAAAGGAAGAATTGCACCTTAAAGGAAATGGCTAAGTGTATGCTTCAATATAAAGGACTTAGTATTAATTATTGGGTAGAAGCAATTAACTGTACAAATTACATAATAAATCACACTCCTACTAAGGTTTTAAAGAATATCACTCCAGAAGAAGCATGGAGCTCAATTAAACTAGATGTAAGTCACTTTCGTGTTTTTGGAAGTGAAGCATGGGCCTATATTCCAGATGAGAAACATAAAGATTTAGAACCTAAGAGTGAAAAATGTATTTTTGTTGGATATTCTGAAGATTTCAAAGGATATAGACTTATTCCACTTAAGTCCAAAAATGTTATCATTAGAAGAGATGTAAAGTTTGCTGAAAATATATCTTCCTACGAGCCTAGTTCGGCGAATGTGCCACCTCTCCCTATCTCTTCTACTTTTGAAAATATTTCTTTTTCAGATGATGAAAGCAAGGATGAAAATCCTCCCCCACCTTCTCAGAATCCTCCTTCAGCTCCTCAGCTTCCAAAATGGGTTCGTGCTACTCGGGATGCAGTAGGTGATCTTGCCGGTGATCCTACAGATCAACGACGTACATGTTCTCAGTTTGATAGAGCCTCTTCTTTACTAGCTTAAGCTTCAGTGAATTATGATCCTGACACCTTTGCAGAAGCTTCAGGCCATCCAGATTGGGAAGCAGCTATGAATGAAGAATATCATTCATTATTGGCAAATGATAATGGGATCTTGTTCCTCTACCAAAGGGACGAAAACTTGATAGATGCAAATGGGTTTACAAAACCAAGTATGGACCAGATGGGAAAGTTGATAAACATAAAGCTCGTCTTGTTGCTAAGGGTTTTTCACAAGTTTAAGGCATTGACTACACTGAAACTTTCTCCCCTGTTGCCAAAATGAACTCTATCCGCCTTGTTCTTTCCCTTGCTACCTCTTTCAAATGGGAAGTCCATCAGATGGATGTTAAATCTGCATTCTTGCATGGGTACTTGCATGAAGAAATCTATATGGAACAACCTATTAGCTTTATACAAACAGACTCCAGCCTTGTATGTCGGCTTAAGAAATCCCTTTATGGTCTCAAGCAAGCTCCTCGAGCTTGGTATGCCAAAATGGATAACTTTCTTTTAGAAAATGGCTTTTCTAGGTGTCATTCTAACAATACTGTCTACACCAAGAAAGTGGGAAAGTCTCTTATCATTCTTGTTCTTTATGTTGATGATCTTATCCTGACTGGTAGTGATCCCAACCTTATAAACCATGTGAAGTCTAGCCTTAAAAGGAAGTTTGAAATGACAGACTTAGGACACTTACATTATTTTCTTGGTCTTCAAGTCTTGCAATCCAAGGAAGGTATTTCCCTTTCCCAGTCCAAGTATGCCTGTGATATTCTACGTCGTTTTCACATGGAAGACTATAAGCCAGCCCCTTCTCCCTTTCAGTCTGGAATCAAACTTTCAGTCACCTGTACTTCTCCTGAAGTTGATGCTACCTTATACCGTCAACTTCTAGGAAAACTTTTGTATCTAACCCATACTTGCCCTGACCTTTCCTTTGTTGTTGGCCTTGTTGCTCGGTTTATGCAAAACCCACATGAAAGTCATTGGAAAGAAGCTAAAAGAATACTTCGTTATGTTTGAGGTACAGTTTAGTTTTGGATTCATTACAGTTCTGAAGCAGCTCCTCTATTGGTTGGTTTCATTGATTACGATTGGGTTGGTGACCCTGATGATCGGAAGTCTACTGCAGGTTATGTGTTCACTCTTGGTTCAGGACCTATTACATGGGCTTGCAAGAAACAAGGTGCCATTTCTCTTTCTTCAACAGAAGCATAGTATCATGGTGCCATAGAAGCTAGTAAGGAAGCCTTGTGGCTTCGTCAGATCCTGTCAGAGTTTGGCTTTCAGCAACAACATCTGACTACACTTTGGTTTGATAATCAAAGTGCCATTCAACTATGCAAAGATCTAGTCCAACATCAACGCCGCAAACACATTGAACTTCACATGCACTTCATCAGAAAGCTCATCCACGACCATGTTCTTGAAGTGCAATATTGTTCAACAGATGATCAAGTTGCAGACATCTTTACAAAGGCTCTCACAGAGGCGAAGTTCACTAAACTTCGATTTATGGTTGGAGTTCAGGAAGTTGTCACTAAGGGGTGATAGGCTCTAGTGCCTCCTTCCTTCTCCTATTGTGTCATATTTGTAAATCCTTCAATCCTATCCCAAGTTGTTCTTAAGGGGGGATGTTAGGATATTCCGCCACATAGGAAATAGTTAAGTATAACTTGGTCTAGTATAGAGTTAGGTAAAGTGTGTTTGTTTGCTATGTACATTTTGTAACTTACAATCTGACGGTCACGATATGTAGTGATCCAACGGTTCATTCTCTCCTCAGTATTACCGACACTTGATCCATGGCTTAACACCCGATTGGTCCATGATCTCTATTTAAAGAGCATGGAGGGTCATTTGTAGGTTAACTGTTCATGAGAGAAGCTTATGTAAAATTTCATTCTTTTATTAATAAATTTCCTCAAGTGGCCGTGTTGGCTCAAGCTGTGGACTGTTTCCCTCTTTGAGGGTTTTAACCACGTCAAAAAACTGGTGTATTGATCTGTGATCTGTGTGTGAGCGGTCGGTCCTTTGGTGTTCTGTTTGAGGAGATTACCCTGTAAATTCCTACAACTAATGTAAGGGTGCCATTATTGTGCACCTCTTGTATCTCATAGGGACCTAACCATCTAGTCTGGAGTTTGCCCAGGAAATCCTGGAACCTAGAATCATACAGAAGTGCCCAATCACCTTCATGGAATATCTTTTTCTTGATGAGGGCATCATGCCATTTTTCTCTTTCTTGTTGGATTAGTGCAGTATGTTGAAGGTTTGATAGGCGGATTTCATCCAATTCATTGATTTGATGTAGTCTGTTAACCTGTGCTTCATTCAAATCTAGCCCTACTTCTTGGTTTATCCTCAATGTCTAAATTTCAAATTCTATTGGGAAGATAGGTTTTTTGCCAAACACTAGCTGATATGGGGAGTATCCTGTGGTATTCCTCCAAGTCATGTGATATGCCCTTAGGGATTCTGGTAATCAGGTAGCCCAATCACGTCTATGCAAGGCGACTATCTTTGTTAGTAGGGCGTTGATTACTTTGTTGGTACTTTCTACCTGACCGTTTGCCTGCGAATGGTATGGATATGTGATTCTATGTAAAATGTGATGATTTTTTAATGTAGCAACAATCTTATGGCCTACAAATTGTGGCCCTCCATCCGTAATTATTTATCTAGGCAAGCCATACCGCAAAAAAATTTGGAAAAAAAATGGACTTGTGTCCTCGGTTGCCCTTGGTAATGCTTATGTCTCCACCCATTTAGTCACAGATTCTATTGCAACCAGTATATATGTCTTTAGCTTAGACGATGGGTTTTTTGGGCCAATAAAATCTAACACCCAGCATTCAAAAGGTTTGATGACTAACTGTGGATGCAGGGGTGTCTCGTCAGACTGGCCAGGGTGGCCCATTCCTTGGCAGTTATCGCATGCCTGGAAAAATTTCTTGGTGTCCTTAAAAATGGTGGGCCAATAATACCCCATCTGTAAGACTTTATGTCGAGTCCTGCAGTCTACAAAGTGTCCACCACAAGGTCCATCGTGGTAGGCTTTTAGGATATCGTAGTTTTCATCTTCTCTAACACACTTGCGGATATGCATGTCGGCTCCTATGTGAAAGAGGTATCTTCCGATCTAGGAGAACCGAGTGCTACATTGCACTATTAATTTTCTTTCTCTGGGCGTCAGGTGCTTGGGTAATTTTCCCACCACTAGGTAATTCATGACATATGCGTACCACGGTGTTTTCACAGTTACAACAAATAGGTGCTCATCAGGGAACTGGTCTCCTATTCCCACTGTGTCATCTGATTTTGGCACACGTGAGAGGAAGTCTGCCACCAGATTTTCCTTTCCTGGTCGATCCTTGATTGTTATGTCAAATTCTGCAAAAGGATTAACCATCGTGTCACTCTTCCATTCGAAATAGGTTTATTAGCTAAATATTTGATAGAAGAGTGATCAGTATACAAAACCATAGAGTATCCTGTTATATAGTGTCTGAATTTGTTAATAGCATAGATTATAGCTAAAAACTCTTTCTCGGTCACGGTGTAATTTAACTCAGCAGGAGTTAAATTTTTGTTGATCTAGTATATTGCATAAGGTTTCTTATCTTCCTCTTGGCCGAGAACTTCTTCAATGGCTGTATCTGATGCATTGGATGAAATCTCGAATGGTAGATCCTAGTTTGGGCCCCGTAATACTAGGGCTATTAATACTAGTTGTTTTAATTCTTCAAAGGCAATGTCACATTTGTCAGTCCATATACAATCGATATTTCCTGTCAAAGCATATAATGGTGAAGCAATTTGGGAGAATTTCTTTATAAATCTTCGATAATATCCAGAAAATCCCAAAAAACTATGTACCTCAGTTTGAGTGCAAGGGGTAGGTATTAAGAGGATTATCTGAATTTTTGCTTGACCCACCTGGATTCCAGCTGCTGAGATGTAATGACCCAAGATGAGGCCTTCGGTCATCATCATGTGGCATTTCTTGTGGCTTAAACAGAGCCTAGTAGCAATATCTTTGCAGGACTTTCTCCAACGTCTCTAATGTCAGCTCGAAGTCACCTCCATAGGGTGTAAAATCGTCCATATACACCTCAAGTCCCTCATTTATCAAGTCTACAAAAATGCTGATTATGGCTCTCTGGAATGTGGCAGTTGCATTGCAAAATCCGAAAGGTAATACCCTGTAAGCAAACATCCCCCAAGGGCAGGTGAATGTAGTCATATCTTGGACTTCAGGGGAAATTTGGATTTGGTTGTAGCCACTAAGGCCATCTAAGAAAGAGAAGAATTTTTTACCTGCCAATGTGTATAAAACCTGGTCGATGAACAGGAGGGGGAAGTGATCTTTTTGCATTGCTTTATTAATATATCTGTAATTGATACATATACACCATTTCCCATTCTTTTTAGGAACCACAACTAATGGAGAAACCAATTTTCTATAAGATATAGGATAGATGAAATTTACATTTAACAGTTTCTATAGTTCGTCTTTAACAACATCCTTTAGGTGAGGGTTTAATCTTCGTTGAGGTTGTTGAATGGGTCTCGCATCTTTCTCAGTATAGATGTGGTGCATACATAATTGGGGGTCAATCCCTTTCATATCTGGGTAATCCCAAGCGAAAGCCTCTTTATATTTTCTAAGGAGTTGAACAAGCCTCTGCTGCTAGTCATCAGTTAGGTTTTTGTTAATGTTTAGGACTTTCCTTGGCTCAATTTCAATGGGTTTGCTGTTATAAACAGTTGTTGTTGGTATTGTTTGGTCATTGACATCTTTTAAGGGATCTTCTTCAATTTCGTTATCCATGGCTGCTTCAATCATTTGACATTTTAGATTAGATACGGCAGATGGGTAGTTAATGTAAGTGTTAATAATGTCATCTTATGTTTGATTCTAAAATTCAAGAGTGTCTACTACAGTTCATGGTGATCGAATATTTTTAGTTAAATATGTTACAAGTTGTTTCCTAGTTTTTATAATAGTTAGGCTTGGCTGAGTTGGAGGAATAAAGCTAGGTTCTTCACATTACTTCCTCTTGCTATAGTCATACTTCCTATTCGACAGCTTATATAAGCATCTGTGGTCACTAGCCAAGGTCTTCCTAGTATTAGAGGATGTCCATCTAGCCGTTTCCTAGGATTAATAATTAAGAAATCTGCTAGGTATTCGCAGGAATCTACAGACACCATTACATCTTATAATGTCCCTTCTAGTTTGACAACTGATCAATCAGCAAGTCCTAATAAGTTCGTAGTCGGACCTAATGTTTTGATGCCAAGTCTCTGAAAGGTTGTTGTTGTGAGAATATTAATGGATGCCCCTATATTGACTAATGCATTGGGAAAGGAACATCCATTTATTTGTACTGTGACTATAGGGTTTCCTGGGTCCTCATATTTTCACTGATGTTTCTCTACCTGATAATAAATCAGACAAGGTTCCGACTACGTGGACATTTGGTGTTGCTTTTATTTTCCTCATAGGCTTTTTGGTACACAACTCCTTAAACGTTTTTGCATAGATTGGAATGTCTTGAATAGCCTGGAGGACGGGGTTTTTACACAAAGATTTTTTAATTCTCCCAGGAGATCAAAATCGGGATATTCATTTGGGTGAGGTATAATCAATATTTCTAGGAATGGTGGAGAAGGGGTAATAGTCTAATCATGGCTTTTCTATTTAACTGTATTCTCCATTTGAGGTATTTGTTCTATAGGTAGTGGTTCTTTTGATTGTATATTTTTATCACCCTCTGACTCGATTATTCGTCCAGACCTTAATTTGAGTTCATTACACTCTCTCAACTCAATTTCTGGATCCAGTCCTTCAATAATTTGTACTGACTGGACTGGTCTATTGTTGGGATTCAGGTTGGGCTGGGCTGGGAGTTGCAGTTGTAAATTGGGTTGAGGATTCTGTTGCAATGTGTAAGGTGCTAGTAGCGTAGGTTGAAGCAGGGGGATTATTCCTGCTGGCTGGTTTGTAGGTCTTTGCCTGTTTGACTACTAGTTTTGGTTTTGTGAAGTGGAGGGGGACCATTGATATGGATATGGATTGTTTTGCCAAAATGGTGGAAAGTAAGAGGAATTTGGCCAACTATTGTTTTAATTTGGTTGATTGGACCAAGGTGGCATAGAAAATGCTTGTGGTGACCAATTAGGAAAAGGTGGCTGGTTCTGCCATGTAGCTCCTGTGTATTGTTGAGAATTATATTGTGAGGGCTGAAAGAATTAAGGTGGGTTAGTAGGCATACCTATTTGTCATGCTTTCCATTGGCAATGCTGATGTAATAGGTAGATTGGTTTTGTTTCTTCCTCTGCCTCTTTGAAGACTGCTTTTAGTCCTAAGAGCGAGGGGCAATTTTCTGTAGCATGTTCTTTAGTTCATATCGCACAGGTTTGTACCATATCCAGTGGACATTCTTTATGACTATTTTTCTTCCTACATCGAGGGAAAAAAATCACTAGGTTCTGTTCTGCTTCAGCCTGCTTCTACTTGGCTTGCATGATGTCCAATTGTGTTGTCAAGGTTCCCAGGATATGTATTTTGAAATCTTACAGCAAGTTACTGATTTTAGTACGAGTAATGCTTCCACCAGATATTTTGTTGTCCCTTGTGATCATATCATGTTCAACTGGTTTTAGTCTTGTACTACCCCTCGAGCACCTGATACACAAATTAATAATGTTAGCATATTCTTCTTGATAGATATCACCTTTACCCATAATATTTAATGTCTCTATCCATTGGTCTTTCATCCCCTTAATCACCATGGTTTGTAGCACATTATCAGGCAGAGGTAGAGTTGCATAGGGAGACCTTTGGAGGTTATATTGGAAACGCTCCACATACTCTTCCAAAGTTTCACTAAGTCTTGCTACCATTTGGAATATCTCATCTTTTAGTTCCCTAGATCTGCAATAATCCTGATATTTTTTAAGGAAAGTAGTTTTCATTTGGTCCCAATCATTTATGGTGCCCCCACCTAGTCCCATAAACCAATGCAAGGCTGCTCCTTTTAACGTGGAGGGAAAACACTTTGGTTTCTGGGGATCAGTGGTGTAATCATAACCCCAACATAGGATGTCAAATTCAAACAGGAACGCATCCGGATATTTTGAAGTGAGTCCATGAAAGGTAGGAATATTTTGTAGATAGATAGCTTTCATGGGGGCATTGACAGTTGTATCAACAATAGGATACTATAATGTAGAGGTCTGGGGTGCTTGTGGATTATGGCCATTTGATCAAAGATATGCTAGTACCCTTCCGGGATCTCTGGAACTAAAGAGTTATCTTTGGGTTGTCTACAAGAGGTGGGAAGGTTCCTAACAACACTCCTTGATCTGGGACACTGGGTGTCCTCTGTTCAATTACTACCTGAGGGGATCTTGGTTCCTCTGTTTCCCTTGTTTCTCCTCCTCCTTCATGAATGTTACAAGAAGTCCCTTCTTGTGATGGAATTGGTCGCGAATTTTCAATGTCTTGAAAACTCTGCTCAGCCCCTTTAGTTTTACTGTGGACCTTAGTGTAGGCTATAGATGGTGAGCTTGTGGCCCAAAGGGAGACAGTAGGTTGTCTGGAAGCAACAGTTCGAGGACCTACTGATGGCTGAGATTTAACTTTTCTTAAGATGTTGTCGATAAAAGTTGATCGTCCAAGGGTCACCAGTCCCTTAGATTTTTCAGGTTTGGGATATGGAATTGTATTGTTTTTTGGTCTTTTCTTCTTAGTCATTCATGCAAAAATTAAAATGTTTACTTCTACGTTAAGTTCCTAGAAATTTTGCTGGAAAGTGGGTGGGGGAGTAGGAATTTTACTTGCTCCGTACATAGGTTCTTACCTTTCATTTTCAAACACCTAATTCCTTTTTCTGTAATTGTGCTGAAAAGCGGGCGGAGGAGCAAGCACTTTACTTGCTCATTATGTAGGTTCTTACCTTCCATTTTCAATACCCAATTCTTTCCCAACAACAATTATAAGATGTACATCACTCTTTGTAAAATGGCGACACTCTCCCCAACAACGGCGCCAAAATGTTGGCTGATAAAAGGTGTCTTTTAAAACTCCTAATTACCCCACATTAATCATCAACCCAGGCAAGTCTTTTTATTCGAAGAGTGTACACAATATGTGCATGCTATGAATCCAAAGAGTAATGTTTCTTAAAATGAAGCATAGACCATTGAGACAAGAGTAAACAGGTGCATCTAATAAACTCAAATTGCAATCATTAAAGGAAATATGACATCTAAGATTCAAGACTCAATCCTCTACTGGAATCGTAATCAAATCTCACACAAGCAATTCAATTAACAATAGCATAAACCGAGAGCACAGTAGCAATAACTCATCTCTTCTTAGCTAATTCAATCTACGTCATACTAAATCTCTACAAAACAATCCAAATAGAAGTGATATCAATCTGAGAGTTCGATAGCAATAACCAAACTCTTACAGTTGATTAAATCAATACGATTAACTATCTAAATAATTGAATATGGGTTAAGCATAAATCAAATCAAATGACAGTGCTGTAAAATATGTAAAGGAAACATACTACTTCGATACAAGAAAGTGGTAATTTAGCGAATAAGAGGAACTCACAAAAAACAGGAAAATTATCAAATAAATCAAACTTGCGAGAATCAGAAATATATAACACAAGGAAGCAGTTGAATCCACTAGAGGTCGAGCCCTTAACCACCAGCGAACACTGCTGAGCTACTTCAGAGAATACGAATGAATAACAACTTCAATTATATATTAATCATTGAACTTGAATAGCATTACAATATGATTGCATTCTCCAACAGCACAAATCTGTAAATTAAATTTACAATTTGAAATAACAAATATCGATCCCCTTTCTTCCTACAATCATTTTCTTTTATAGTCAGAAAGGGGTAAGAGATAAATGTGATCCCTCAGGATCTCCCAATCCTCAAGGATACACAAATGATTGCTATCTGCAGACACCTTTCCTATTTCGCACTGATCCTCCTGATTCGTCCTCAAGCCTATACACAACCGACACATTCCATCCTTCGTTTGTTGGTTTATGCTATTCCATCGTTAGGGAACAACAACTGTTCCTTTCATCGTTTTTCTGCATAAAGAGGAGTAAAAGTTAGTTACAATAGCTAAATATTGACTGTGAGTAGTTTATCTATTTCTTATCATAATCCATCAATATATTAGCATATTAATATATGAAAAAGATAAGAAACTAGGACAAAGGTGATGAAATTAATGGTAAATACATACCCATTTCGTAACTCAACAAAGTGCTCTCCAGATCTCCGTCGCCCTACTCCGATTGTTCTTCGTCCTCCATTTGGGGTGAAGGAGTGATCCGAAATGGATCCATAAAGAGTAATTAACAAAGCCATGGCTGTACCAGGTCAGGACAGACTTCAAAGAATTTAAACAGCGATAAAAAACACCTCTAAACCAGTGGCAATGGTAGCCAGCATGGAACGACGAGGACCCCGGTCAAAGCACATTGATCGAGGCCCATGGAGACTGCATGGGGGCGAAATTAGCCCCTGGGAGGTCTGGATCAGGAAATGAAGGAGGTTTCTGATGCGTGATTAGCGAATCGTGCACCGCTGGGCAAAAACCCTCAAAGTGGAGAAGCCCTGAGCACACGGTCACGTGGGAGCCGGGAAAACCGTGGGACAAAAGGTTAAGCGCTAAAGGCGGGACCCGCTCCAAAACTGGTAGTATTGATAGGGCATCCATGGGTGGTAAGTAGTTTTGATGGAAAAAGGAGCAATTCCATTCAACGCCTCATGCATGGCAGGCGGAGGTGAGAGAAAATCATCGCTCATCATGCGCTAATGGTTGAGCTAGTCAACCGCGTGGGACAAGCGAACGGCGTCGGATCTAGGAGTTCCAGATCTAATGGCTGAGATCGTGCCCAATGGAAAAAATGGAATTGACGAGGGATTAAGCTATGGTATAAAAGAATTTGAAGTCTGATTTGAACGCCAAGGTGGAAAAAGACCCCTTCCACGACATAACTGAATAAACGAACCAACGAGGCAAGCTGGCACAGTTCGCAGGAGGACAAGTGGCCATCCCTGTGAGTCTGATGATGATGCCGAGAACAGGGAACTCCAAGCGTAGCTGCAAGTAGGAAAATCGACGGAGGTGGAAGAAGAACCAAACTACCATGAGCCCGAATGGCTTTAAAGCCATGAACGGAGAGCAGAAAGGACACGGAAGGAGTCGGGAACCAAAAGATGGAACACCAAAGACAAAAGACAAAGAAGAGAAGAACCAGTGAAGCAAAGAAGCAGAAAAAGGACAGAGGGCTGAGCTAACGAAAGGCAGCGTCGAGAAGTAGAGAGCTTGAGAGATCCAAGCCATCCTTGAGAGGATCTGTCACACCAGAGAGGTCAAAGAGCTAGTAGAGAAGAGAGTCTGTGTACTCCAGTGGGTTGGGGAATCCAGAAACCACCCTGCCAAGGCTATCTGTCTCAGGAGACTCATATTAAGCTCCTTCACTATAATTCTTTGCTTCAAGACACAATAAAATAAGGCCACCATTGAGAGCTGGACCGAAGATGTAGCCCTGGAGGATGGGGTGAACTCCTTATTAATTCATTGTGTTCTTGTATTTGCTTATTGTACTTCTATGTTGTTTTCCATTTCAAGTGTCTGTGTATTTGCAATCTGATCGATCCGTTGCTTAAATAACATAGACACACACCAGCACATGAGTCTGTAACACCTCTAATTAATAATTCTTAATTGAGGTCACTCATTGGGTGATTATCAGATCAAGTGGTATCAGAGCTCTAGGTTGTAAGGTTAGATAAGCTTGTGTTGGTTTAGCTATTGAATGTTCACTAGATCAAAGCTCAAATTAGGAGAGGGAGAGTTGGTCGAAACTAATCCTGAAATTGGGAGAGTCTATCCTCGGAAGACAATGTCAGAGGAAGGTTCTGTGGGGCTAGACCCTCAATTCATAAGAAGTTTCCTAGCTATAAAGTCTATGGTAGAAGAAATATATAGGGAATTTAGAAAGCATAAGGATGAAGATTCATTAGTTTCTAAGCAAGACAAAGAAGAAGATGAGTCTCATTCCCATGACCACTCAAAAGGAAAGGGGAAAGAGGAAAACTTTCTCACACCTCCTAATAGCCTTGTGCATAATAAGAAAGCATCTTTGATTAAGCTAGATGTTAAATTCGATTTTCCTATATATGATGGAGAGCTAAATGTTGAAAAGTTGGACAATTGGATTCGACAAATTGATGTGTATTTCAGAGTACAGAACATCGACTCAGACAAGAGAAAAATTCAGCTGGCAAGCGTACACCTAGGAGGCACTGCCTTGGTTTGGTGGGAAGGAAGAACCCAAGCTGATATGAAAAGACATGGTAAGACTAACTTTGTCTGGAGTGAATTTGTTTCTGCCATCAAGAAGCAATTCTATCCATTGGCCTACATGCAACAAGCCATGATGAGTTGGAAAACTCTTCGGTAGTTGAAAGGGCAAAGTGTGCAAGGTTACACTCAAGAATTTAGAAAGAGAGCATTGATTTTGGGATCTCATTAGACTCACTAGAGACTCTTTTGAAGTACATTGGTGGTCTACACAGCTACATGAGGCATACCATCCTCATGTTTAATCCCACTAGTATAGATGAGGTATCTGTACAAGCTACTCATCTAGAGGCGAGAGGAAAGAATGGAAATCTAGAAGTTGGGGGACCATCACAACCCACTGCAAGCAAGAGAAAGGAGAAAAGAAAGCGGAAGTGGAAAGAAAGGAAGGTTAACACTGCATAGAAAAGCAAAGTTTCATGCACTCACTGTAAAAAGGATGGGCATGATGATGAGCACTGTTGGATTCTGCATCCAAAGCTGAGACCTAAGAAGTCCGAGGGCAAGAAGAAGAAGATTTCTGCAGCTATTCAGAAAGATTTGGGGTCAGTCTCAGGAGATGAAACAATCATTGCAGCCACAAGTATAAAAGGTAAGAATTCTGAAGCATCTACTAGTAATTCTTGTCACACGGAATAAGTCGATCTTGCGGACAAGATAGACCTTCCTAGAATCTAAAGAAGACCTAATGATAAGAAAACCAACCAGACACTATCTTTCTCTAAATATGCTTTTATAAACAAAGGCAAACAAGTGTTTTAGGGCCTACCTTAGGTCCAATGCAAGTTTTTGGATGCCCTCGCTCCTTCGATCCAAATGAGCTGCTTTGTCGCGGATCTGCAAACACAAACAAGAAAACAAATTAAATAGCACCTGAAAAGACAATATCATAAAACATATTTAACATGAAAGTCAAGGAGTTCATGAAACAAATAACATGAGATACTTGTTGAGAAAAATGAGTTTGATTGTATTAATTCAAAAGAAGAATAACTTTACAACCTATGCCTTGAAGCTGTACAAGCTCCTCCCAAGGTCCAGCAAGAAGTCTCCTCTACTTTGACAAGTTTCACTCACTTCCCAATGAAGCCAGAAAAGGTATGTGATCTCTCCTCTCAAGCTCAACTAGGAAGTATTAATTTCACCAGCATTTACCCTAAAAAATCTTCAGCTTCTAACCTCCCTAGCAACCAGCCCAATGCTTGAATTTATAGTGCAATGGAGGGAAGTTACTAGGTCCTCCTTCAAAGGGATTAGATCCTTGTCTTTTGGGATGCATGAACCACCTAAGAGCAGCAAATCCACGTCAAAATTCCTTCTAGAATCATCTAGAATTAACCCAAAGTTAGTTTTTTAGAATAAACTTGTGCCTTTTTTACTTTCACAGGGGTCCGCACCCACACCTTTAGGGACAGAGCGGGAAGGTCCGCAGATTTTGTAAACAGAAGGTGCGGGACCACAGGTAACAGTGAGAGAAAGTGCGGAACCAGAGTTTCATTGATTTTTAATGTCTTTCTCTTATTTTCAAAGCTTGACTTGAAGAGCTGAGGTCCGAGACTTTCTTAGGAGGACAGTACAAGTGATGATAGACCCATACTGACTGCAAATAATCATGGTGACGATATTTTTGTGTAACAGATTGCCCCCTAAAGTGCGAAGTCTATAGTAGATGAGGATTTCATTTATCATTTAGGAAGAGTGAAGTACTTTATCATTTCGAGGATCATCTTGTGGAGAGCCCGGTTGGAACCTGTAAAAACATTCAATGCAAGATATATATATGAGATCGTATCATTGCTAAGGTAGGCATTCCCATACTCAGATCAAAACTGACTTAGAAAAGTAACTACTGCTCTGATATAGGAATGATCTTGTAAAACATCACAAGTATAGACTCATGTGGACACAGTATGGATGCAGCCATCTGTTTATGAATAGTCCATTATATAATGAATACAAAATTCCTCGCAGCCTGGATTGTGGAAACTAGATCTAGGGTCTTCATTTCTACTTCCCGAAACAGTACGATTCTATCCATGCGAATGAATGTGTTGGAGTCGAACATGGTAGAAACCACTTGATTACCAGTCAATGATGTAAACTGTTAACAAGTGTGAGAGAAACCACCAGTGATGTCAATGGCTCTCAAAGTACCTAGTACAATCCATGAGATGTGAATAAATGTGTTGATGTCGAACATGTCACGGAATCCTTTGATCGAAGGTCAATGATGCAACCTGTCGTCAAAGGCGAGAAACCTGCCATTGAGGCATGCAAATCCCAAGGTACTGACGATTTCTAGATCATCTTTCTAGATAATGAGCTGAAGTCGATAGAAAGTTATCTGTCGCAGGCAAGCCTACAACACGAAATCATAGATCAAGTTGAAGAAATTTAGTTGCAAGGACTGACTCAGGGATGGTCAAGATGGATGACAGATATTTTGCAGATGAATGGCTTATTGGCAATGACCTTTTGAACACATAACGACACGACAGATGGCTTGGTGACAATTGACCCAAAGTTAATACCCAGAAACCAGCTGAAGACTTTCAATGTGGTTTGATCAACTGTTAGGAAAAGGATTTCCAAACCCAGGTGAATAAAAGTGTCATGTTCAAGAGTGGTTACAAAGTATGACAAACAAGCTCATTTTTCTCTCTTTTCCCCCACCATTTCTGGCAAGTACCTCTTTATTTTTGACAAGCTTGAGGAGGATAACATTTGCTTGATTATGAGCTCATCCTTCGGATGAGTCCAACTTAGTTTAAATTCGAACCCTAAGAAGGAGTGGTTCGTTCCTGTTTGTAATTGAACAGGTCCTTTACTGTGAAATTTTAATGAGTCCAGTATAAGAGAAACTCGGCGTTTTTCAATTTTAGAGAGTCTGAAAAAACTTAAGAAAACTCCAGGGTTGACCTTTTTCGTAAATATGTGTCTCCCAAGCCCGAAAAAGTATAAAATAATACTTGAGAGAACCGCTTGATCTTTTATGACCAAGGAGTACTTTTCATCATTAGTGCCCTTGACCCGAAAAAGTAAAAAAGCGATCAACGACACGTCGTTTTATAACCAATATCGAATTTGAAACGACAAAAATTCGGCAATCTTTTCATGTTTTTACGATCAGAAAAGAGCTGTAAGTGGACCGTCTTTTAATTCCATTTTAACGAGTTTAAAAGAAAAACTCGGCAATCTTTTCATGTTTTAGGAGTCAGAAAAGAGCTTAAAGGTGACTCTAAATGTTTTTTCGTCGAAAATGATAGATTTCGCCTGAATAATCCGTTATCTTGAACAAAAACGCAAACATTACTCATACCTGTTTGAAACGGATAAAAATGTTGCAAAAATCCCTTCACAAAGTGAAACATAAACAAATTTGCAATTTATTTACTCAAAAAACTTATAAAAAGGGCCTTTGTCAATTTATTTTTACCGTTTGAGTTTTGGGTGAGAAAATAGTGCTTTTGTTCAGAAAACTTCCCGTGAAGATTGCGGAAAATCCAACCGTCGGAATCAAACGTCGTCTTCTCCAGGTAATCCACATCATCCTACTCTTCATTTTTAACTATTTCATTTTTTGTTTTAGGAATTCATTTCATTTTTTGGAGGGATTTTAGGCTTAAAACCCGCGCACGGGGGCCCCAGGTATACCACTGCTGGCCTGCGGACCCCGACTTTTTCTCCATTGGGAAAAAGTCAGGGGTCCGCACCTTCCATGTAGACAAGGTGCGGTCCCACGCACTCTGTCTAACCTAGAGGGTGCGGTCCCCGCCGCAAGGGTTTTTAACCCAAAATTTCTCAAAATTGGACCAAACAAAATAATTTCTAGCATTTTAATTTATCTTTTTACTTGATGCAGAGAGTACATCATGCTAGATTGGCGTGAACGAGAGCATGAGGACGTGGATGCTGCCGCATGGAACCATCAGCCTTCACTTGATGCTTTGAGGGTGTGCGGCTTGTACAAATTCTGGGCCATTCCTGGCATGAGGGCTCAGGTGGATTTCTTACAGTGGCTGGTTGACAGATGGAGCATACAGGACCAGTGCTTCTTCATTGGTGGCCACCAGCTCGAAATCGAGTCGGCGGACATATATTTCTTGACTGGTTTTCCTAAGAGAGGCAAAGACTTGACTCTATTTGGGACTAGGCCAGGTGGCCAGTCTGTCGATAGCCTCTGGCTAGAGTTTTGCAACAGCCAGGCTAGAGACAAAGGGATAGACATAAAAACCATATCCCGTCCTGAACTCATGGTGATCGCGTTTACTGTCACCAGACTTTGCGGGAGTGCCGCATTACATATTTCCACCGGATCCCAGATGCGTATGGCAGTTGATTGCTTTCGAGGCACCATCTTCAACTGGTGCGATGCTGTGCTGGCCAATGTGAAAGGCCAACTGACCAGGGCCAAGAACAGACAACTAAAGACCTTTGGTTATGGGGCTTTGGTTGTGAGTTTTGGTCTGGAGAAGGTTCCCATGTTGATCCCGCAGCACCTTACTATTGGAGCTGGGCTTCCTCGAGAGCCCAAACTGATGCGATGGGTCGCAGTTATGGCCCGTCACTCGGACGAGAGGACAGAGGTTGCTCAATTTAAACCTGAGTATTTCCAATGGTTGGAAAACCAGGTCTTTTCTATTCAGGACTTCCCTTATGCTGGGGTAGATTTTCATGGCAACCCAGACATGGCTCTTCCACGAGGAGAGTAGTGGGATGACTCAGGTAAAATCATTTTCAACATTTTCCTTATTTTAATTTTTTTTATTATTTTTCTATCGTCCAAAAACTGATAGCAAAAGTTTCAAATGCAGATGTGGGTCCACAGCGACCAGCTGCTCTCCGGCCTTATGAGAGTAAACAACCAGTTGCAGCCGCACCAGCCCCACAGGACGAATCAGCAGAGGTTTTGGCCGAGTTGGAGGATCACCTCGAGCGCTTGACAGGAGATATTCGGAGACCACTATAGATGACATTCCTCGTCGACTTCAGCGCTATGTGATTGGGGTCCCGGGACCTTTTAGGAGGTTCCTTTGCAAGGTGGCCCATGCAGTGGTTTCTTATCGAGATCATCAACAGTGATAGGATGATCGCCTATTATGGGCACATATGACATTTTTGTTTTTTGTACTTATCATTTTTTCCGATCATAAGGTGTTTTTCAACCTATGATCGAGGACGATGTATTTTTGACACACTCCTATATATATATCACTATTACCGGCTTATCTTGTAAATCATGTTATGGAATGGTTTTGAATTTACATGTATGATTATTGCAAATGTCTACTTAACATTCGAGAAGCAATTACATCTGCTAATGTATTTAAAGATCTTGGAATATGTTGATATTCAATATAATTAAATTCACGTTCCAAGAGACGCACTCTCAAAAATAATCTTAATAATACTAGATTTCTAATGGCATACACTCTATTAAGCTGTAATACAACGAGTTCAGAATCTAACCTCACTATCAAACTCCGAATCCCAAATGAAATAGATTCAGATAATAACTCAATCACTACACTATACTCGGCAATGTTGTTCGTTGTTTGACTGAGGCTTACCCCATGCATAGATACTAACTCGTCAGAGGGTGAATAGATAACCCAAGCTGCGGAAGAAATGTTTCGTGTATTACGACAAGCACCATCAGCGAAACCAATGTATGTTTGGAGAGGCATCGACATCTGCAATATCAAGAGTAAAACCAAGATAAGCAGGAATAATGACGAAAAAACACTCTCTAAGCTAAGCACACTTTTTAAACTAAAATACACTAGCTAGAAAGAGAAGTTATCCTAACTAAAAATCTCCATACCCATTCTTTAAGCATAATACCTCTTCAAGTAAAGACCATTTCTGGGTTTACCCAAAGAGTCCCCGTCAAAGTCTACCAATTCATAGGCCCCTTTTGCTAGCTTTCACTTGACAACATAGGGACCATGCCACATAGGAATGAATTTTCCAGCGCCTAATTTATCATTAGCTTGATCGTAAACTAAGACTAGATCTCCTTCCGAAAAATTTCGAGGGGTCACATTTCGATCATACTGAGCTTTCATACGTTTTGCGTGAGTCTCGATCGCCAATGCAGCATCATGTCAATTCTCATCTAATTGCACCAAGTATAACAAATGCTTTTCCTCTTCGGAAGTGGCTGGAAGTAACTCAATGGCCATTTGCAGTGACGGGATTTCGCATTCAATGGGTAACACAGCTTCCAACCATACACTAGTTGAAAAGGAGTGAACCCTGTTGATGTTTTTACTGAAGTTTGGTACGCCCAAAGTGCTGAAAATAGCATGTTATGCCAATTCGACCGATGAATCCCAATGATTCGTCGGATCATGATGACTAAAACTTTGTTGATGGATTGAACCAGACCATTAGCTTGTGGATAATAAGGGGTTGAACTATCGTGACACAAACCAAGCTGGCCTGTAAGTTCGGTCATCATAACGTTTCAAAAATGACGCCCATGATCAGTGATTATCGCTTGCGGGAAACCAAACCTAGCAATTATATGATTGAACATGAAAATTACAGCTGTCTTGCCGTCTGCCTCAAATGTAGGCATCGCCTCAGCCAGCTTGGTAAAATAATCTACCGCAAGGATGATATACGCATGCCCCCCGGCCGAGTGAGGGTTACATGTAATAAAATCGATACCCCATTTGGCAAAAGGACCAATGGAAATTATAGGGTTGAGAGGAGCAGGTGGAGCGCGCATCTTTCGATCAAAAATTTGGCAGTTGTGGCATTTTCGGATCGCAGTAATACAATCTTTAAATAAAGACGGCTAGAAGTAGCCAGCGCGCAATATCTTTTGGGCTGTGGCATACCCAGACATATGACCGCCACACGCTCTAGAGTGACAGTCATTTAGAACCCTTTCAGCTTCCTCGTGAGTTAAGCAACGTCGAAAAACAGAGTCTTCCCCACGGCGATAAAGAGTATCTCCAATAATCCTGTATTGTTGGGCCTGCAATTGTATTTTCCGACGTTCTAACCTTGATATTTCTGGCCGAAAGGATTGGGTCTGGAGATAAACGATGATATCCCCATACCATGGATCTAAAGTACTAATTAGAAACAAGGATTCGTCCGCAATGGGCTCCTCCGCCACAGTTTCCGTATCAGTACGCGGGAAATCACACATTAATTCCGCAAAGACTAAAGATTTCTTAGACTTAGATTTCTCAAATTCCAAGTCGAACTCCTGCAAGATAAAAATCCATTTAGAGTACTTTCCCCCTAGCAATTGCTTGGTCAAAATGTAGATCATAGGGTCACAATCCGAAATTACTGTAGTTTTACGTAGTAAAATGTAGTGACGAAAACGTTGGACAGCTTGAACAGCTGCCAATGCCAATTTCTCCACATGTGAGTGTTTTAGCTCAGTTGGATTTAAGGTTCGACTAAGGTAATATATCACATGCTCAGTTCCGAATTCAACTTCCTGAACTAAGACCATTCCAATGGTGGAATGAGAGGCGGTGAGATACAAGAAGTAATCCTGGTTGTAGTTGGGAGGATGCAATAACGGTGCATGGGTCAACGCGTGTTTGAGTGCATCAAAAGATTTCTGAGCTATCTCATCCCAATAGAATGGAGTATTCTGTTTCAACAACCGGGCAAAACCCTTTGTAACCTCGGCGTAGTTAGGAATGAATCGTCGTAAAAAGTTTGCTTTCCCTTGCAAACTTTGGAGTTGGCGAAGACTCGAAGGAGGAAGCAATTTGACAATAGCTTTGACCTTCGAGGGATCGACGCGAATGTCGTCTTTCGAAACTACAAACCCCAGCAATCGACCCGTTTCTATACAGAAGACACATTTGTGTGGGTTCAACCGAATCTGATAATGCCTGCACCTCATAAAGATTGCTCGTAAATGGACGAGGTGATCAACTCGATGTAATGAATGAGCAGGCAAGTCATCGAGATAGGGTTGCACAACGTGCTTGATGTCATGAAATGCATAAGACATGGCCCTTTGAAAAGTTGCTCCGACATTCTTGAGCCCAAAAGGTAACTTGCAATAAGCAAATGTCCCCCATGGACAAATGAAAGCCGTTTTTGGTTGATCGACAGGTAGAATATTGATTTGATTGTATCCGGAAAAACCATCCATGAAGGAAAATATTTCGCTGCCGGCACAATCGTCAATGATTTGATCGACATAGGGAGTTGGGTAATTGTCCTTTGGACAGGCTCGATTAATGTCCCTATAATCGATACATATTATTATTGTTCCCTGCTTTTTATTAACCGGAACAATATTTGATACCCAATCCATTAATGGGATAAATGAAACATGCTTTGAGTAATTTTTCAACTTCTGCTTTAATTGCAGCAGCTTTTCTTGGGTGAATCTAACGCAAACGTTGTTGAATAGCTTTAGCATCCGGGTAAGTCTTGATCTCATGAACAACAATCGCGGGATCAATTCCTGGCATTTCCTCATAGGACCAGACAAACACGTCGCGGAATTCTTGAAATAGGGCCTTATATATTTGAATTTCGTCATCTGTACATGCGGCACCTATATGAATGTTCTCAACAATTCCAGGCTTAACCGAAATGTCAATAGGAATAGTTCGAGAGATGTTTCCCAAATTTAACTCTGAATCGGGATGTTTCATTGGATTTTGAGGTTCCTTGACATATTCAGTTGTAAAAATTGATGAAAAATCATTTTCAAAACGATCATTCTCGGTAAAAACGAAGATCTGTGATGGAGATCTTCCCATGGTAAATCATCTACACATAGGATTTCACGAATTTGCTCATCAGAGTGAACAAGTTTAGAAAACGTGATTAAATCCGAGCTTGACGTGAAAAGTGATTCCTCACGGACCACATTCATGAAGTCATTTTCAGTTGAAGATGGGTCAGTAAATGATTGCAGGGCCTCATACGCAATTTCATATGGACTCAAAGGCATGACATCACCAAACGAGTCTATCTCAGATTCAGAAGGAATGATCCAAGGATCATCATAAACAACGGTGTCTAACGTAATCATATGAATGGTTGCAAATGAAGACGATGCATTGATCGGAGGAAAAGGAAAAGTTCCCAGTAAACCGGCGTCTTTAACTAGTCCTACTCCAACATCCTTATACGGGATAGTCGTTTTACCGACATGCTGAATACTTTCAGAAGAGGCTGGGTCGGATGAAAAGTAAGCCAGCTGGTCTACTGTTACGATCTTTCCATTATGAGGGAACTTTATAACCCGAAAGACCGATGAAATGACCGTTGTCATAGCGTAAGACCAACTTCGACCCAAGAGAAGGTTGTAATCTAGAGGGGCATCAACCACCTCCACATCTAGATTAACGGTTTTTCCTTCAACCCCTATAGGAAAATCCTGTAGAATGCCAAAAGGATGAAACCCACGGCCATCAAAGGCCTTTAGAATTGTCGGGGATTGATTCAGTGAAGGATAACCAAGCGATCTCCAACACTGTATCGACATAATACACGTTGAGGCTCCCTCATCAATCACAGTCCGATGAATAGGCCTGTTTTTTACTATCACTGGAATTTGGAAAGCCATTTGATGAGGCAAACGCGGTGTACTATTTTCTAGATCAAAAATTATTAGGTTCGAGTCCTGAACGTCAACAGCTCCTATAGCTGACAAAAGTAATTTACGTTGTGCTGGACATGATTGCAGCACCTCCAAAGCCGACATTGCTAAGGGTGAAACAGCTAAATCCTCAACAATGTTATAGTTCTGAGCTACTCTCGCATGTGGATTGAAAGCTGACTTTCGAAGTATACCCTTGGTGGGCGGTTTGATTACCAATTCTGGATTAGGTTTCTCGATTTGTAGTGGATCGGAACCGGGAGCTGAGGTTGATGGATTAGAATGAGAAGATTTTGCTTCTTTACCATCAACAGGACTTTTACTACCATAATCCTGCGATCGAGTTGCAATCCTAACATGGGACATCATCAGTATGGGTTCTTCATTGGCACTCGAGGAAGAACCTATCATCTTACTGTCTTGAGCTGGAAAAGGATCCTTCAAAACAGCAGGAGTGCACAATGAGGGCAGTCTCTTGTAAAATGTTCATCATCACAAATGAGACAAGGATAACGAGGTTTGCGCTTTTCATCATTGGATTCTGATTTTTTAGGTTTCTCCTTTGAATTTTTGTCTGTTTTATTCTTCTTCTTTCCTTTCTTCTTCCCATCGGATTTTGATTTGGCTGTAGATGACTCTACAACTTGAATATCGGAGAAAATCTCTGCAGAAGAATCTCCTGTCGGGGAATCAGGCAAGGTTATGATAGGAGAAGAATTCTTGGAATACTTCTTCTTACTTTTAGTGTTAACCGTACCAATAATACCATCAGCGGCATGAGATCCTGAAGGAGCTGCAGTGATTTGATTTTGCTTGGGAAGATCGGGGATTTTCTCGTGTAACGTACCTGACTAAGTATAGACCAAGTCAAGGTACTGTGCTTGAGCAATTACTTGCTCCTCAGTAACAACTCCGGCTTTAGCTACATCTTCAGTGATCTTTGGCAACAAAGATTTTACAAACCACTCAGCCAAGATCTGATCTGGAATAAAAACCTTCACTAAACACCGTCGACGTCTCCACTCATGAATATGATTTGAAATGTAAGTGGACGTCGATTGTTTTAGCGAAGTTAAAAATTCTGTGCCATTGTCATATCGGACTGGCAACTGAAAATGAATTAAAAACGAGGTAGCTAACTGACTAAAATTATAAAAAGTGCCTCGTGGTAACTCAATGTACCACTTGGCCACGAGACCAATTAGAGTGCGCTGGAAAAGTCTTAGATAGATTGAATCATCTGAAATGGAGTTAGACGCACACCAGAGGTGTTAAGTCATCACATGGTTCGACGGGTCCTCTCCTGATTTACCTTTGAACTTAGGAATGTCACTAGGCAACTTATTCGGCATTGGCGGCCAAAACGGAAGATAATTAATGGGATCGTTCGTTAGGCACGACAAGTCAGGCAAGTCCAAAGTTGTGATAAATGGTAACTGACGATTAGGGTCCCTAAAACTCTAGGTCATGAGACCAGCCCCAGGAGGAGGATATACAGGATAACTAGGGATAGGAATTGCATTTGGGATATTGTATCCTCCCGAAAACCAGGATTAAACGGACCATACTGGGGTTGCTGAGGTTGTTGATATGTGTACCCAGGGTATAGTTGATACTGATAAACTGGCGGTTGCACAGCAGGACCGAATTGGTGATGTCCCTGGTACGATTGATAAGTAAATTGTGGTTGACTTGTGACAACCGTACTTGAACCTGGTTGTCTTACAGGCATCTGAACCGAAGTTTGAATCGTAGATCCAGACGGTGGTAAAGATGTCTGATGAGTAGATACAGGAACAGTAGAAACCAGAGTTGTCGATACTCCGCAAGTAGGTGGCGTATATTGAACAGATGTTGCGGTAGTTGTAGCAGTTGTTTGAGGTGGAGTACGAGATGTACTAGGCCCAGGCTGAGAAACTACCGAAGGTACAAAAGTTTGAATGTTAGATTGGACTGGTTGCTCGGGTGTACTAGAAACTAGGGGTTGTCTAGTTTGAGATGACAACTGTACATTTGGCTGCAACACCTGTTGAGTTTGCGATGGATCCCACACTACATTCATTCCGGGGTACGGACCCATAACAGGTTGAGAATATTGAGGACCATAACCGGGTTGAGGGTAGGATTGATAATTTAAAGGTACATTTCCCATTCCTTGAATAAATGATTGACCGAAGGGTGGTTGGAAACCTTGGTTCGAGTACTGACCTTGGGGTTGATACCCTTGAGGCACGTACTGATACTGGGGTTGACCTTAAGGTATAAATTGGTATTGGGGTTGACCTTGGGGTACATATTGAGTCTGGGGTTGACCTTGAGGAACGTACTATCCCGTAGGTATGTACTGTCCTTGAGGTTGCCCCTCAGATGCAAATTGGGTACCTTGAGGTTGCCCCCCAGGCGATAATTGAGGCTGCCCCTCAGGCGGTAACTAGCCACCTTGAGGTTGAGGATTGGGAATAGAACCTGACATCATGAGAATGTCTTCTACGCTCAACGGCTTAGTACCATTGCTTCCAGTTAATAACCCTTGCTCAATGGGTTAAGGAGATGCTCCCGAAAAAGTACCAGAAATTGACTGATACCCAGAGGGAACAGAAGGACCGCCGTACAAAAAGGATTCAGGAGATTGAGTAAACATGGACGACTGTCTTGACATATTTAACGGAGGATAATAACCTCTAGGTGTTGGGTGATAAGGAACATGAGGTGGTGAAAAACTTAACCTTGGGTTTTCTAAGAAATTAGTCAAAGAAATATACCAAGTACTGCTCCTAGGCGGACTATAAAAAATTGATTCACGCTTCCTTAGCTCAATAACAAGTTGATTTTCAGGGATAGGGATGCCTACTTCTTCTTTTGGAGTAGCAAGTTCTTCAGTAGCTATAAGTCCAGAAGGAAGATCTTGGGTGATTACTCTTTCTACCCTAGGTGAACCAGGACCACTAGAAGCTGGAGAAGCAAACCCCGATGTCAGAGTAGCAGCAAATTCACTTTCAGGTTCGGATATTTCAGGTTCCTCACCTATATCACTAGTAGATGAAAAGCTACCAGTAACTTCGGAAACAGACACTGACTGCGGATTGTAATCTCCTACTAACGCTTGAAAATCAAGATGTACCACTAAAGAAGACTCTCCTTCTTCAGGTGACCCAACTCTACTGTCTCTATGCATTATGAGGACTTTCAAGCCTTCAAGCTAGCTCGGTGAAAACTCAGGAGGTTGGCCCCGAAGTCTACGGGACTTCCTCGGTAATTCAGCCACGGTTAAAAACTTTTAACTACTTCACATGCAAACAAAGTAAAATCTTAATGAAAGCCACCTAAAGCCTCTAAAGAACCAAACAAATTTGAATCACACGCCTAAAGAATCTAGGAGATCAAACACACACAAACAGTAACTTTCCGTACTGAAAACACTAGTTGGTGATGAAATCCAACGTCGCAGAGTTCAATACAGAAATGGCGGTTGGAACAGCTACCCCAGCAACCTGCTTAATGAATAGACTAGCACAAGTTCCTCCACTTAACCGTCTCGAGTGAAGAGAACCCCCCAGAAAATCCAAGTGAGTCTAGCCGATGTCTGCTCCAGGTACAGTGGGATCTTCCCACCACTGTCACCTCAGGAAGAATCCTAAAGAATATGGCCACTAAGGTTACCAACTGAAACAAATATACTTGGGGGAACAGTCTACGATCCAATATGCACGCAAGGGCAGAGTAGCAAGCTCAATCCCCTTGAAGGCTCCTTGACATAATCCAAGGTTTACCAACAAGTGACCCCAGGCTCCTCAACAATGGTTAATCCGAGGTTTACCATTTTAATACGTGAATATCTGGCGTCGTTCCCAATGAGGAAGGATTGATTCTCACACTGGTTCGGACATGATCTCGTGCTTCTCCTTTAAGAGGAGCTTTCCCAGAGCATAAATGCAACAATTGGATTTCTTCCCTACCACAAGATACATCTACTTGTTTGTTTTTACTATCTTGGAGAGTTAATTACTTTCCTACTCCAAGACACTAGCCTAAGCTAAGTTGGTGTATCAAAGCCCTAGAAATAAAAATGTTGCTAGATGAATTTTACTTTAAGCGTTATTTTTTATTGGTTTTTGTTTAAGTCAAAAGGTGCAGAGATGAAACTCGTGGTATGAAGACTCGACTCAAAATCACTAAAAATGCACCTAAGATGATTTAAACAATCTTTTCTCTTCGATGAACTTCTAAACTAAGAAAGAGTTTGAGAATACAAATACTTTGTAAACACAAATCTTTCTTAATCAAACTAATTAAAAGAAGAGCTTTTGTCCTTTCCAATGCACTCAAAACGAGGCAACTAGTTATTTCACAAAAATTTCCCTTTTTCGTTTCAAAGCACTCAACCACTACAAAAACAAACTTTTTCCCAAAAGAGATTTTTTATTTTTTATAAAACACTCAAAACTATGGAAATGACCAACTTTGAGATCTATAAATTATAAAAACCTATTTGAAGTCAAAGCCTACAAGATATATTTTTTAAGGATGTTTTACTTAGCTAGATGTAAGCTAAGGACCAATTTATGCAGAATCACAAATCAATCAAGAACAACCAATTTTGTTTTCTTTTTGAAAATGAAAATCCAAACTTTTAAACACAAGCTTTTCAAAGTTTTGTAAAGAGAAAACTCAAAGCGGATTCCTCAACAAGGGGAGATTTCATAAATGGTCAGACTCATAAGAAGGCTGGTAGACACCAAGGTGATCTGAGGTCCCTACAGCTTCTAAGCTCAGAGCCACTACAAGACCAAAATGAAAAACAAGCCTAGCAAGCAAAACTCCTAGGAATTTCACCTAAAACCCTAACACTAATGAAATCAACGTAAGGAAAGCTTCTGACAAGTTATATGCAGGTCTAGGCAGTGGATAACAACTTCTAAACAAAGACTAAGCTAACTAACAGAGGAAATCTTAGGTTTTTCAAAATTTTGACAGGGTCCGCAGGTCCATAGTTAACACAGGTGCGGTCCCGCTCTGTGCTAAAAGCATAGGTGCGGATAGGTACGCACTGTGTCAAAAGGCTAGGGTGCGGTCCTCTCCCAAAGCTATGAAAAATGAAAAATAACCTTGGATCTACAAAGTCTACCCAATTTTACACTCAACAAGCCAAAAACAGAAACAAAAACACAGTTTCTCAGGTCAAAGTAAAACAAGGAAAAAATCAAGTCCCCAGTGGAGTCGCCATTTTGTCACACGGAATAAGTCGATCTTGCGAACAAGATAGACCTTCCTAGAATCTAAAGAATACCTAATGACAAGCAAACCAACCAGACACTATCTTTCTCTAAATATGCTTTTATAAACAAAGGCAAACAAGTGTTTTAGGGCTTACCTTAGGTCCAATGCAAGTTTGTGGATGCCCTCGCTCCTTTGATCCAAATGAGCTCCTTTGTCGCGAATCTTCAAACACAAAAAAGCAAACAAATTAAATAGCACCTGAAAAGCCAATATCATAAAATATATTTAACATGAAAGTAAAGGAGTTCATGAAACAAATAACATGAGATACTTGTTGAGAAAAATGAGTTTGATTGTATTAATTCAAAAGAAGAAGAACTTTACAACCTATGCCTTGATGTTGTACAAGCTCCTCCCAGGGTCTAGCAAGAAGTCTCCTCTACTTTGACAAGTTTCACTCACTTCCCAATGAAGCCAAAAAAGGTATGTCATCTCTCCTCTCAAGCTCAACTAGGAAGTATGAATTTCACCAGCATTTACCCTCAAAAATCTTCAGCTTCTATCCTCCCTAGCAACCAGCCCAATGCCTGAATTTATAGTGCAATGGAGGGAAGTTACTAGGTCCTCCTTCAAAGGGATAAAGCCCTCCTTCAAAGGGATAGCTCCTCTCATCAAGGGATTAGCTCCTTCTCTTTTGGGATGCATGAACCACCTAAGAGTGGCAAATCCACGTCAAAATTCCTTCTAGAATCATCTAGAATTAACCCAAAGTGAGTTTTTAAGAATAAACTTGCACCTTTTGACTTTCATAGGGGTCTGCACCCACACCTTTAGGGACAGAGTGGGCAGGTCCACAGCTTTTGTAAACAGAAGGTGCGGGACCGCAGGTAACAGTGAGAGGAAGTGCGGAACCAGAGTTTCATTGATTTTTAATGTCTTTCTCTTATTTTCAAAGCTTGACTTGAAGAGCTGAGGTCTGAGACTTGCTTAGGAGGACAGTACAAGTGATGATAGACCCATACTGACTGCAAATAATCATGGTGACGATAATTTTGTTTAACAATTCTGCTCAATTTGTTATTGATGAAGAACATGAGAGAAAAAGACATGAGCTTTTCCATATTCGAGTTGTTTCCAAATATCAAAAGGTTGATACTTTGTTTGATAGTGGCTCACAAGTAAATTTGATCTCTGAAGCAATTGTAAAAGAAATTGGGATTAGCAACTACACCTCACAAGAAACCATACCCATTAGGATGGTTGAATGATAAAGCACAACTACAAGTGACTAGACAGTGCAAACTCAAGTTTTCTTTTGGGTCAGCATTTGTAGATGAGGTTGAGTTAGACATAATTCCTTTGGATATATGTGGAATTGTTTTAGGGATTCCTTACTGGTATGATAGAAAAGCCATTTTCTATAGAGTTGAGAACAAGTATCTACTTGTTAAAGATGGAATCGAATACTTTTTAAGAGCTCATAAGCTCAAGAATAATTATACTCTCATAAACTCAGGGCAGATGAAAAGAATGATAAATTCATGCAAACAATTCTTACTAATGGTTGTAAAGGAAAAGAAACCTGATAAAACAAATGTATTTGAGGGCTGTAATGCTAAGCAGCAAGCTGATATAGAAAAGATTGTTTCAGAGTATGATGTTTTGTTTCAAGAACCTAAAGGTCTGCCACCCAAAAAGGAAATATTACATGATATTATTTTGCAGCAAGATGTTCCATTGCCTAACATTGGAATGTACAGGTTGTCTGCTTTAGAGAATGCTAAAATCAAGAAGTAGGTGCAGGAGTTGCTCGAGAAGGGGTTTATTAGGCCTAGCACATCACGATGTGGGTCACCAATTGTTTTGGTGAGAAAGAAAGATGGCTCATGGAGAATGTGCATTGCCTACCGAGAACTAAATAAGATAACAATCAAAAACCATTATCCCCTTCCTCACATAGATGATCTTTTAGAACAATTAAAGGAAGTTGTTTATTTCACCAACTTGGACTTGCATAGTGGATACCATCAGGTCAGAGTTGCAGAGCAAGATGCATGAAAGACTTCTTTCAAAACAAAGTAGGGATTGTATGAGTGGTTGGTTATGCCTTTTGGCTTGACCAATGCCCCTACTACTTTCATGAGATTAATGAATGATGTACTCAGGCCTTTTCTTGATGATTTTGTTATTTTTTATCTGGATGACATTCTGATTTTTAGTAAAACGTGGGAGGAACACTTAAAGCATGTTAAGCAGACATTAGATGTTTTGAAAGGAGAAAAACTTTATGTTAAATTCTCTAAATGTGAATTTGGCAAAACCTCTCTAAATTATTTGGGTCATATAGTAGGGGGTGGTGAATTGAAAATAGATCCCTCTAAAGTGGTAGTCATTGTAAACTAGCCTAAACCCAAGTCTGCTATAGAAGTAAGAAGCTTCTTAGGAGTAGCACAATATTGGAGGAAGTTCATCTCTAACTTTTCCTCAATTGCAGTTCCCTTACATGCTTTGACAGGATTGAACAAGGTGTTTCAATGGGGAGGCAAACATCAGAAAGCCTTCGACGCCTTAAAAGAAATATTAGTACAGCACCTGTACTAGCATTGCCTGATCTATAAAGACCATTTGAGATCCAAACAGATGCTAGTGACTATGCCATGGGAGCAGTGTTGACACAGCATGGTAAACCCATATGTTATCATTATGAGACTTTTAATCCTGCAGTAGTTAACTATCCTACATATGATAAAGAATTGTATGCATTAGTTCAGAGTGTGAAAAAGTGGAAACATTATTTAATGGGAAAAGAGACAGTAATACATACTGATCATCAACCACTTCAATATCTACACTCCCAAACTAAGTTACAGCAATCAAGACATTACAGGTGGATGGGTTTTCTACAATAGTTTCATTTAGTCATTAGATATAAAAATGGCATACACAACAAAGTTGTAGACATGTTATCTAGACCCATTATAAATGCATCTACTATACTTAAGCATAATTTTGTACTACATGAAAGCTACATTGGACAATATGCTCAAGATATAGACTTTAAAGATGTATATGCAACTTTGAGTCAAGGAAAAAAGGTAGAAGAATTGGATTATCATGTGAAGGACCGACTCTTGTATCATTGTGGGAAACTCTGTATTCCACAAACAGAGAGAGTAAAAGATAACTAGAGAGGCACACACTTCTCTGATTTCAGGTAATTTTGGGGTAAGTAAAACAATTGCACAGCTGCAAAGATTTTGTTATTGGCCAAAAATGAATGAGACATTTTCTAGATATGTGAGAGGGTGTACTATGTGTGCCAAAAGTAAGCCCAACAATAGAAAATTAGGCCTGTACACTCCATTACCAGTTCCTTCTCACCCTTGGGAAAGTGTTTCCATGGATTTTGTTGGAGGACTGCCTAAATCTAGGAAAGGTCATGATTATCTATATGTTGTTGTGGATAGGTTCAATAAAATGTGTATTTTGATACCCTGTAATAAGCAGATTACAGCTGAACAAACTGCAAAACTGTTCTTTGAGCATGTATGGGTTCATTTTGGATTGCCCACCTCCATTGTATCTGATCGAGACACTCAATTTGTGGGAAAGTTTTGGTCAAGTATGTGGGAACTGATGGACACCAAATTGAAGAAGAGCAGAGCTTCTCATCCACAAACTGATGGCTAGACAAAAGTAGTTAACAGGATAGTGATCCAGTTGCTCAGAGGATATTGCAGCAAACAACCTAAACTTTGGGATGAACACTTGTGTTATGTGTAGCATGCTTACAACAGAGCAAAACATTCTTCCACATAGAGATCTCCTTTTGAAACCTATTTTGGTTTCACCCCAAGGTCTCCTTTGGATTTTGTTTTTGGTAAAGATACCACGGTTGATGGAAATAGTGATGTGGACAAGGCAACTAGGTTCATTGAACAGATCCAGGAGATCACTAGGCAGTACAGGAACAGTTGGAAAGGAGCTAAGCCAAATGCAATGCTAGGCATGATAAGCATCAGATGGAGCATAGTTTCCAAGTTGGTGACAAGGTCTGGCTGTATATCAGTAAGGACAGGATGCAAGGTGAAGGTAAAAAGCTAAAGCCTATCAGGTATGGACCTTTTAAGATACTTGCGAAGATTGGTGAAAATGCTCTTTGCCTTGATCTACCAGCTTACATGCACATCTACTCAGTCGTAAATGTAGATTTATTGAGATTGTTTGAACCTTCAATGATTGAGGATCCTGAAGAGCAAAGTCAATTGCCTTTTATTGATGACCTGCTACTTGAATATCTGAATGAATTGCAGGAAGACATAGTCTTGGACAGGAAGGTGAGGACAATGCGCAGAGGAAATGTTGAGTACCTCAGAATTGGACTCAAAGGTTCAAATCCGAGCAACGCAAAGTGGATTGAGATTGGGCAAGTGAGACAACAGTACCCTCACTTAGTCGATGCTTGAAAGAAAACCAACTTTTGGTGGTCCAAAATCTTTTTAGTGGGAAGGCTGTGATTCGAATTGGATCCATAAAGAATGATTAACAGACCCATGGCTGTACCAGGTCAGGACAGACTTCAAAGAATTTAAACAATGATAAAAAACACCTCTAAACTAGTGGCAATGGTAGCCAACGTGGAACGACGAGGACCCCAATCAAAGCACGTTGACCAAGGCCCACGGAGATTGTGCGGGAGGCAAAATTAGCCCCTGGGAGGCCTGGATCGAGAAAAGGAGGAGGTTTTTGATGTGCGATCAGAGAATCACACACTGCTGGGCAAAAACCCTCAAAGTGGAGAAGCCACGAGCACAGAGTTGTGTGGGAGCTGGGAAAACCGTGGGACAAAAGGCTAAGTGCTAAAGGCGGGACCCATTCCAAAACCAGCGGTATTGATCGGGGGCATCCATGGGTGGTAAGTAGTTTTGATGGAAAAGGAGTGATTCCACTCAGTGCTCGACACGTGGCAGGTGGAGGTGAGAGAAACCTGCCACTCTTCATGTGCTAACAGTTAATCTAGTCAACTGCGCGGGATGAGCGAACGACGTCGAATCTAGGGGATCGAGCTCTAACGACTGAGATTGCACCCAATGGAAAAGACAGAATGGACGAGGGATTAAGCCACAATATAAAACAATTTGAAGTTTGCTTTGACCACCAAGGTGGCAGAAGACCCCTTCCACAATGTAACTGAAGAAACGAACTGACGAGACAAACTGGCACAGTTTGCAGGAGGACAAGTGGCCATCCCTATGAGTCTAATGATGACGCCGAGAACAAGGAACTCCAAGCGTAGCTGCAAGCAGGAAAATCGATGGAGGTGGAAGAAGAACCGAACCACCATGAGCCCAAATGGCTTTAAAGCCATGAACAAAGAATAGAAAGGACATGGAAGGAGTTGGGAACCGAAAGACGGAACACCGAAGATAAAAGACAGAGAAGAGAAGAACCAGTGAAGCAAAGAAGTAGAAAAATGATAGAGGGCCGAGTTGACCAAAGGCAGCGTCAAGTACTAGAGAGCTTGAGAGATCCAAGCCATCCCTAAGAGGATCTATCAGACCAGAGAGGTCAAAGAGCTGGTAGAGAAGAGAGTCTGTGTACTCCAGTGGGTTGGGGAATGCAAGAACCACCCTGACAAGCCTAACTATTTCAGGAGACTCATAGTGAGCTCCTTCATTGTAATTCTCTTCTTCAAGACACAATAAAATAAGGCCACCATTGAGAGCTAGAATGGAGATGTAGCCCTGGAGGATAGGGTGAACTCCTTATTAATTCCTTGTGTTCTTGTATTTGCTTACTATACTTCTCTATTGTTTTCCATTTCAAGTGTATGTGTATTTTCAATTTGATAGATTCGTTGCTTAAATAACATAGACACACACCAGCACATGAGTCTGTAACACCTCTAATTAATAATTCCTAACTGAGGTCAATCATTGGGTGATTATCAGATCAAGGAGATTTTTGACTTCTGTCAGAGTCACTCTCTTCCTACTTTGCTTGCTTCTTGGCAGTGTGCTCCATTTCTGCACGAGCCTTCTCCTCAATCTCCTTCTTCCTCTTTTCTACCAACTACTGCACCTTCAGTCGAGCCACTTCCTTCTTCTGCTTCTCTATGGACTTGCTAGTCCCGGTAGCCAAATCCAATGGTGTGTGCCAATTAGCTAGCCATCGCTCGAGGACTTCTATGATGGCATCATCCATAACTAAGTAGGGGAGATCATACCACTTCTGGTACGGATCCTTCAACACTCGGATGTAAACACAGTGGAATTCCACCTTGAACTCCACATACCAAGATAACTGCTCAAAAATGGTTGGTGACAATTGTGGCTTTCAGTTGATGGCCATATGAATTCTCATCTCCATTAATACCCAAAAGAAAATTAGTTTGTTGAACCTGCACAGCGTCCTCTGTGGCCCATAGTGAAGAAAACTTTTATGCTTCTGGTAAATCTATCTAGATCAGAGGAAATTGGTTGTCCTCTGGCAACTCCCATGCAACCAAAAAAATTGATAATAACAGCCATGAATAATGGAATGTTTTACTCTGGTCCTCTGCCTCTCTGCAGTTCATGAGGAACTTACTGCACAGGTAGCGTGCCTAATTAAACTGTACACCCTCCGCGCACTGGGCCACTAACAAAACCACTAGTGTTGGCACCTCGTCCACGCAGCACTTCCTCATCACTTTTCCAGCCAAAATTTGGGTGGCCACCTTCACTGCAAGGTCAGTAAAATTGGAAATATAATACTCACGTGCTTTCTTGACAAGTTTTAACTTGTCCTTCATCTTCTCAGCGAGGTTACACTCGCCTCTCTTTCCACCAAATTCCTTTGTCAAATTTAGTCCTAAATGAGGGAGTAATTTGATCCTATGGATCATCATATCAGTGATTGGTATCAGCTTAGTTGACCACAAGCACCCATCATTCACAAGGCACAACAACTGCTTAATGACTGTCAAATTTATAGGGGCGTGGTGGTAATGAGGCACCCATAGGAGGTTCAACAACCCTAACTTGTTTACCCCGTGAATCCATTCCACCAACTCCAGTGTGGTGACACCAGATTCCTTGTAGAATACTCACTTCATGAAGGTATCGATAGCCAGGTGGGGAAACCACTCAACGTCTCGTAAATCCCAATCTTCAAGTTTCATATGTGGGACGTGCACCAAGTGCAGACCTTCAAAAGTGATTTTTTTTGGCAGTAGGGGTGTGTTTATGAGGAACTGTCCCTCATCTAGGTCCTTTGGGGCCTTCACCTCACCTTGGCATGGAGGGATGTACTCCGACAGCTTCGAAATAGGGTCTACCCCCTCAACAGCTATATCTTTTGCACCCTCCTTGGCCTCCAAGTCTACCACTTTGCCTTTATCCTGCACGGTTGGATTTTCTTTTCTCTAAGCCTATGTAGTTGCATGCTTCCTTGGGGATTCACACACTAGCAATGTCTTCTTCTGTTTATCCTTCTTCGGCTTGCGAGCCTCTCTCAGCAGCATAGGCTTCGGCCTAGGTGACCTCGGTGCCTTAGGTACTGCTGTTGGAACCTCCATACTCATGACCTCAAGAGAAGCCCCCTTAGAGATGACAACATCCCAAGCACTAGCGGTCCAAACTGGTGTAGACATAACGCTATTAATGAAGTTTTGATCAGACTCCAACATAGGGCTTGCAATCAAATTCGCAAAGATCTCACGCAATAGACAACAAAACTCAGAAATTCTCAAAATGCAAAGTGTTTCTCGCTGGAAGGCCATCTGTAATTTATAGGTAATTTCTAATTCAAATTCGAATGTTCCCCCCAACATTCGTTCATAGATGTGATATTGTCAGCAGATTTCCAAAGATTTCACACTTGATTTCAACCTTAAATGCCATAAATGATGGTCGCCCGCTGCTCTTAACCATCTTTTGGTAGTCAAATCATGAATAGTGACAATAACGGTCACTTTCTAGCTACTCTACGTGATCTCTTGTCCTGTAGCGCAGCTCCCTTCATGCATCTGCTAACATTGTGACACCCTTATATTTCGCGTAGACCCCTCAACGCGAAGCTCTATAACCTGGGCAGTGTAGTCTATAGTCTCACGCCTCCTTGCAGCTTCCTGCAACACTAAGACTATGCTACCATCATATAGTCATCTGGCCGGATCCCTGGTGTATGGCTTTAATCAGCTGCCATTTACCTTTCCTAGAAATGGATCTTCATTCAATTTCATAAGCTAAACTACTCCACCATCGGTAATCTCATTGATCACATATGGCCCCAGATAATGCATTTGAAACTTTCCTGGAAATTTATCAAACTTGTTGTCATATAATAAAATTGTCGTTTACCTTGAAGGTGTGCATTTTGATGTGCCGATCGTGCCATGTATTTTCATGCTCCTTCTGAACTTATTGATGGAATCCAACCAAGAATCTATCTTCCTCCAGCTCTGTCAGTTGCGTGAGTCGCTCTTCTAAGGCTTTATGGTCCACCATTTCTATGAATGCCTCTATGTGTAGGCTAGGAACAATATGTTCCATCAGCATCACAACTTCTACGCCATAGACCAGCCTAAACGGTGTCTGTCCAGTCAACTTTTTACAAGTATTTCTATAAGCCCATAGCACCGTTGGTATGTGCACATCCCAGTCATTCCTTTGCACATTGCAAACTTTTGTCCGCACATTTTTTAATATCTTATTAAATGCTTCCACCATGCCATTAGCCTAAGGATGATATGGCATGCTCTTTTGATGATACACTTGGAACTCTTCCATTAGCGCACTGATCGTTTCATTATGGAAGTGCATACTGTGATCACTCGTCAAGATCATTAGGCAACCAAACCTGGTCAGCACATACTCGAATAGGAACTTCACTATGGTTGCCCCTGTACATTCTTTCATGAGTTGCACCTCCGCCCATCTGGTCAAATATTCAGTCACAGTGATGATATACCGCGCACCCGTCTTCTTTCCTAGAGGTTGAATTGGTCCTAGAAAATCAATTTCCCACTTTTCAAATGGCTGCAATGACACTTGCAGATTCAAAGGTAGCGCATCCCTCTGCAATGGCCTGCCGGTCCTCTGGCATGCATCGCACGCCCTACAATATGCTTTCGAATCCTTATGCAAGGTTGGCCACCACAACCCAGTGCATAAAATCTTCTACATTGTTGCTTTTCTTGCAAAATGGCCTCCTGTAGCTCCTCCAAGAGCTTAAGCTAGGATACTGCAACATTCAAAATCAGGTACATATCATTATAATATCTTATCTGACCCCATTTTATACAAGTGATATTCAATAATAGTAAAATCTATCGCCCACACCACCAATTCCTTCTTCTGTTGACTCGTGTATCCTTCTGGATTTGTTCCCATTGTCAAGAAGTGGATGATGTCTCCAAAATGATTCTCTTCCATGTGCACCACAAAGAGCTACGCATCAAGCAGTCCTTCATCCAAATTAGTCGGCTCCTCTCCTGTTTCAATGCGTGACAAATGATCTAGTCCGGAATTCAATCTTCCTAGCTTCACAACGACTTCGAAATCATGCTCTTGAAACAACAACAACCATCTACATATTTTCCCCCTTAACACAGGCTTGCTGACCAGGGACTTTAATGCAGAATGGTTTGTGTACATCTTAAAGTGTCTGCCTAGCAAGTAATGCCTGAACTTCTGAAGCGTGTACACCATATCCAACCATTCGCGCTCCTTCGTCGAATAGTTATTTTTAGCCTTAGACAACTTCCTGCTAGCAAATGCTATTGGGTGATCAATTTTTCCTTCACCACCTATGTCAGTACTACTCCCAGTGTAATAAATGACACATCCACATGCACATGAAATTCCTTCTTCCAATCTGGGAAGACTAGGATCAACGTGGTGACCATTTTTTCTCTTAATACATCTAGGCTCTGTTGACATTCCTCATTCCAACAGAATGTAGCATCCTTCTTCAAACGTTTTTCCTTCGGGGTGGTAATCTGAGAATAACTCTTGATGAAATTTTGATAATAACCAGTATGAACCAGTGTTGTGCACAACTTTTTAACACTTCTAGGCAACTCCAAATTGATTATAACCTCGATCTTATCTGGGTCCACCATTAATCCTTGTATGCACACTACATGACCCAACAAGATTATGAAATGGACACAAAATAAACACTTCTTCAAGTTTAGCGCAATCTGATACCTTCAGCATGTATCCAACATCAAGCACGAACTAGCTACATGGTGCTTTACGAGCCCAAACATTGTCCACTTATCAAATTATACCTCCAAAAACTTATGAATGAACTCTTTGAAGGCTACAATGACTAATTGTGAAAAGATTGTCGGCGCATTCTTTAGTCCAAAAGGCATTACAGTATACTGAAAGCATCCCCACTTTGTCACAAAGGTCATCTTATTCCTATCTTCCGACAGGATATTTATCTGATGATATCCGGAGAACCCATCCATAAACAAATATGCTTCCTATCTTCCAACATTATCCAGCACTTCATCCGTGAATGGAGTTGGAAAGGGATCATGTATGCAAGCATCATTCGATTTCCTGAGATCTACGCAGATCCTTATCTCATACTTCTTCTTCTCTTCCTGAACTACCATGGGACTTACCCAATCGGACTCCTCAATTGGTTCAATAATCCCTGCCACAAGAATTTTATCCAACTCTAAGCGGACCTTTTCTTTACACTTTGGATTAGGGAAATATGGCCTCTGCTTCACAAGCTTCGTGTCTAGTTTCAACATTATTTTTATCACTCCTAAATCGCCTATTATCCCCTTCAAGTCTAAAAATTTTGTAGGGAACAAATCCTGATATTCGCGGAGCAACGCAGCGACCTTATCCACCGTAGCATCATCCTAGTAGTCACCTATCTTCATAAACTTTGGTTCTGCCTCTGTTCCAATGTTCACTTGTATAGTTTTTAGCGATGCGGTGATATATGGGTTATCTATCTGTAGCCCCTCAACTTCATGGTGACCTTCTGTCTCTGGGATATTAATGTTCCTTGGATCCTCCTCTTCATCTTCTGCTATCACATTGTAGCACTCCAGCGCATGGCACAGGTGGGTGGTCCAATTTGGTTGAATCAAATCCAACGGATCCTGTAGTATTTTGAAGATCGCTGCCTTGACCTCCTGCAACGCTTCATCAATGCACTCAAATCCATCTTCAAAGCTGAATTTCATCAAGAATCCTTGCCTCAAAATATCCCATTCATCTGTGTCATGGTGGAGCTCTGTTTCCAAGTATCAATTCATTGGTATTACATCTAAAGAGTGACAGAACAAATGCACCCACTCTAGTTGTGGTTCTGCTCCATAATCATCAATCCATTTTGCTAAGTGATCATGCAAATCACTCCTCCCATCATATTTATTTGTCAATCGCAACCAAACCATACCCTCATCATTCTTTTGTACTCGCGCCATCCATCGAAATTGTCTTTATGCATACCCCACCATCTTGCAAGTGTAGCACGCAGTGCCAAGTCCAAATCTTGGAAGCAATTATTCTTTGGCACTTCCCTTTCAAATGCATCCAAAAATTTTATCAACATCGGTTAAACCATCATAATAAGGAAAACTTCTTACCTTTGATGATACATAGCACAACGGTTTGGTCATCATGTTACATCGTAGTGTAGACACTTTGTGCAATCGATTCTGTCAGTGTTCCAATTCCTTATCTAAATCTGATGTGCAGGAGCTTTTGCGGTCCCATGAAATATGCCCATCAGCTATCTAATTCACCCAATATTGATCTCGCATCATTATCTTATAAATCTGGTCCAAATCATCATCTCTTTCATAATCGTGGACCAGTTCAGTATAGCATGGTCCTTCTACATGGTTCAAAGGTACTACTACGTACAACGATTTTCTTTCAAATGACATTGTCTGCTTCTTCAAGTTGATCACCCCATTCATGTCAATAGCCCAGTCGATCCCAAGGAGCACAGGGTAGGGATTGTTGTCATCGACTATCTCTATCACTTCAAAATCTGCCAATGCACTCACGCCATCAATATCTACTATCACTCCCTGCAATCTTCCCATGGGGATAATCTTTTGTTGATTCGCCATCCTTAATTAAATAGGACACCACTGCAGCACAAGTCTCCCCATTCTCTCCCATGTCTATTTCAGAAAAGCATTTGCATCTAACCCTAGATCCATAATAACTTGGTCCATTTCATATTATCCTATTTGCACGATGAGCCTCATCTCACGCCCTATTCTTTCCTTATGTTTACCAATTTTCCTGACCGCATGCGGTCCCTCTGGAGCATTTTCTTTACGATCACACTTATTGATCAACTCTTGTAATACTTTTACAACCCTGTTATCATGTAGCAGTTTCATACATGTTTCCAAAATGGTAGTAAGTATGGATGGGTCTATTTCTTCAGACTACTTATCCTGATGTCCTGAGGTAGAAGCCTCTGCGAAGCTTTTCTTCACTTCCATGAAGGTTTCTTTTGCATGCTCTAAATCAAAGCCAAACTCCTTCTTTGGAGCTTTCTGGACCCATTCAATTTCTTCAGGCTGCTTCCCCTTATCTTCACTAGTCGTCATTCCACTTCGCAGATCTATATTCACATTAGGATCCTCTTCATGGGGTTCAACCCTCATCATCTACAGGTTCTGGGTAGGCTACTGAGGTTGCGTCCTCTTTTCGCACATCTTAGCTATTAATAGAGGGTAGTCTTCTGTCGTGTGGTTAGACTAAGTACAGTATCAACATGGCAAGCGCATTAGGTTCATACATTCTCATGCATAGTGTCCTCGCCCTCCACAATTATAAAAAATAACTTGTCCCCAACCTCTCGTAGGTCCCCCTCAACCTCAGCCTCATCCGTGCCCCTAGTAACCTCCTCACGCCGCCCCAACGCCTTGATCTGGAGGCCGCGTTTCTTTCTACATATGGTACTTGTTTGTTCTATCCATCATTAGCTCATAACTATGGCAATTATGCTCATCATGACCCACTAATTTGCAGAAGTTGCAGAAGAGTTGTTGCGGTGTTTGTACAAATTTCTACTGCAAGTTACAATTGTTAGTCACATGTTTTCCAGCCACCTGACAGATAGCACACCATAGCGATAGCCTTGTACTTGGCCTTGCTTGAGATTCCAGCCTTAGAGGCATTGGCCCTCCCCCTACAACATAATTCATGAAGACAAGGAAATGATCTTTATCATGTCCCTAACTCTTACATTTCAAACACCAAACTTCTTTGCGCACCTCAGGCTGAGTTGCTTTATCCTTCTTCAGACTTTGGAATTCTAAGAAAAGGTTCTGCAACTCTGCATGAATCTATTGAACTCCCAAAGAAGCATCTTGAATTGGTGTCTCGTGCAATCTCTTCGCAATCCCAAGGGCTTCCACTTGTGTCCCAATATTTTGTTGTGATAAAGCAACCCTTAGATGAGGCAAGAGTGAAGCCACAAGCCATTTGCAGTGGTGCCCATCTGTAAGATTCATGTTAGCTTTGCAGATCTTGCATTTCAATCTTTGATCCAGCTCCTAGGGTGTCTCACTAGGCTTCATCATGATCTCCTTGAATCCCGCAATCAATTGTGCTTCAGACTTGGGTTTACTGAATTCGTTATTCAGCGCAGTCTGAATATCCGCCAAAGCATCTTTTGGGTTATCAGTGCAGTACTTAATGTACCACATTAGCGTGTGCTCCTATAACGTAATAACCAACGTTTCCTTCTTCATCTGATCATCTATAATGTTCTGGTCCTACCATACAGCCTTCACAACAAACCAAAATTGGTCTAGGTCCTCATTTCCCAAGCCCTTGAAAATGGGAAACTTCACTGTATTCTCCATATTGAACGGTGGCGAAGGTGGTTGTGGTGTGGGCGAAGGTGTATGTGGCAAAGGTGAAAATGGAGGTGGTGTGGGTGGATGGGGTATTCGTGGGAACCCTTTCCTTATTAGCTGGAAAACGCTCTGTGGTGAAGCCTGTGCTACTTCTTTGTCATCACTCAGAGGAGGCTCAATCAGTTGGCTACATTCAAGACCAGTTCTCCTTCTGTCCCTAAATAACTTTCCACTTTGTGTAGCTCCAAACATCAAGGTAGTTACATAACTTGTTTTTCACACAAGAGCATTTTAATCCAAGAATTCAAAGATCTCAAATACTTACCTCGCGGTCCTTTGAAGAAGCATTTCTCTTCTTCATTGTAGTTGACCGAGGTATCGACCGCAAATTCTACCACAAACCCTCCAAGGACATGATCAAGCCAATGATTGATAGTGCGTGCGATCTTATCTTTAGAGGCTTCCAATTTTTGCAATAACTCCGAGGTCCACATTATTGGCTCATCAAGCCTCCACCTTCCTTGCCCATCCGCTAATTTAGCGATCCACTCATATAATTTGACTAGGAATGAACAAAAGAAAATTTCATGTATCTTTTTGTATAGATACTTGTCCAACCACTATTCTTTCATCAATCGTGGAATTTTTTTTTCTTGCACCTCTAATTCGTGGATCTTCCTATCCAACTAGTACTTAATTTCTTTCTTTGTTGGATTCCAGTGATGCGACATCACACATATCTTTATGTAGAACCTAGTCCCGACAATGGAACCATTTGTTGGCTTAGTGGGTCCTGACCCAGGTTTAGAGTTAAGTTTTCCAAACAAATCCCTACACTATTGGCCTGTTTAGCAGCAATCCGCGGAGTGTGGACTGAAGTCTCACCTGAAGCAGTATGGGGCAATGTTGGAACCAATTTTCCTCACCCAGAGAGGATTGTGATGTCATTTTGTGCCCTAAAAATCCATTCACATAGATCGATAAGCCCTTAGGGTTTATTGATATAACTCCCTCTTACCGGCCTCTAGACCTTCGCAAGGTCTACGACTGCTTTTTGCGGACCCTAAATAGGTAAATCTAGCACTTACGTGCCTCTATAATTACTCCTAAGTCTGTTATTACCGAGATCGGCTTAAGTGTCTGATATCGTTAACATGTATTAAGATATTCTTTGCGTAAACAAATATTAGCACTTGCGTTCATATAACAATGTAAACCATGAAGAATCGCACATCAATACAACATTAAATCATAAACCCATCATTCATCATAATATAAATGTGTTTATTCATAACAGAAGTAAATGGAAAAAAACACATATATTTCCATAATAATCTCTTTATTGATACTTCAAATTTTCTTACAAACTTAAGACTACCTTGCCCACTCAAATGCAGGGGTCCGTGCACTCAGCTGCAGATTCTACTCTAGGCCTCTGCGTACATAGCTGCAGAGCCTCTCTTCTACTCTACGACTCTTCGCCCTTTATTTATAATGACCCATTACATTCCTTCTTCACTCCACCACTATGCCTTAGACTCTCTAAGACTCTCCCTTTTATATAATCCCATGGTCCACGGACCATTGGTAGATCTAGTAAAGCCGACACAACTTACATAAAAGAAGGGGAAATCCCTTTATTACACTTACTATCTACACCCTCTGCGATCACAACTTGTGAAGACTTTACACTTGAAATAACAAAAACTTGGGATTTTTCCCCAAAATTAACCGCAAGGGACTTTGTCCCAATAGTCACCTAGATTTTCCCCTTTAGGCCTTTAAAAATGCCAAAACCGACTACCACGTGTCCCCCATACCTCCACATCATGATGACATCATCATCCATGTCTTATTTTCGAGACAAATCACCAGCTACCAGGTGTCTTCTTAGGAGGAAAGAGAAAAGGTCCTTGGGGTATTTGGATTTTCGAAGGTCCCCTTTGTATTTCCCCTTCTTCCATGATTTTAGTGCTTTCCAAAGAGATGCACTTGTTAAGGAGTTTTGAAACTCCAATTTTATGATGACATATGGTGCAAGGTCCCGTCATGTTCTGCACCCCCTGGTCCTTTGGAACACTTGGTGATCGAGTGCTAGCCTAAATCAGAGCCCTCTTCATCATAAGTTTTTCAAAAGGAATTAAAATTAAGTTTTGATGCTTTCAATCCTCTGAAAAAATGATTTTCGATGTGTCTTCTTAATAGCCTTCCCCATATTGGGATCCTATGTGATCGGGTCTTGAATTTTAGCACTTCTCTTTGACCTTTCGATTTCCTTTTGGCTTTGAGACTCAGTATTTTGATTTTTTCCTCCTCCCCGTGATTTTGGCCTCCAATATGTTCTCTTCTCTTTGATCTGTTTGCACTCAGGCTCTCCCTTTTTGGGCCACCATTTCAAAATGGTGTAATAGGTGACAACTTTGTCTCCAACTGGGGAAAGTGCCTTTCTAGAAAGGTGCTGAGAACTTGTAGATTAGTAGCCTTCACCATTAGGTATGGAGTCAAAAATATATTTAACCTATAAAACCAGAAAAACTTCGTGGAGATTTATTTGGTGGGATTCCTTTCCTCATAATACTAAAATGAAGAACTATCTATTATAAAATTATATATTACGGAGCAATGGAACACATAAAATATTTCAGAAATATAAACACAGAAAACCCATAAAACAAGAGAGACACAGATATACGTGGTTCACCCAGTTTGGGCTACATCCACGGAGAAACAACCAGTCCTTCCTTTTATATTATCCAGCAAACTGAAGAGATACAACCTACAACAGATCTGATGTAACACCCTCTTCACTCTCAATCTCCTCTCTCTTTCTCACTTAGAATACAGATCTAAATAGATGCAATACAATTCCCTCATATATAGTGAGGGGGTGCCTTCTAGGGCAAAAACATAACTTCTACCGTCAGATCTCCGCCTAATGAACAACCCAGATTGACTAGAAATTACTATACTTTCACAAGGCAATTTTACATCTATTCTTAGCTTCAAGGGCGCTGCCCCCGAAACCCCCCGCCAAGGGGGGGCTCCGCAAAGGTCGGAGCTGCCCCCCCTGGACCCCCCTGCAACGAATATTTTACGGGCAATGTTCCCGCCCCATTTCGAACTGGAGTCCAATGTGGCGATGCCTTTGAATACAGAAGATAATCAAGCTCCACACCTAACAATCTCCCACTTGGAGACTAATTATAGCAACTCCACCACTGCTTTATTTGCTGGACAATGACTCCTCTTTGGACTTGGTTGTTTCTCATCTTCTTCATCATACTTGAAGACCAACTGAAACTGAGCATATTCTCAGTTTCTCCCTAGTTACAACTTTTGTTAGCATATCTGCAGGATTTTGGCTAGTGTGTATCTTTTCCAGCTTCAACTCTCTATCTTCCAACACTGATTGTATGAAATGGTACTTGAGTTGTATGTTTTTAGTCCTAGAATGAAATGCTGAGTTCTTTACAAGAGGAATGGCACTTTGGCTATCACTGTATAACGTGCCCATATCATGCTCCTTACCCAATTCGCCCATAAACCTTTGTAACCAAAAGATATCTTTACTAGCCTCTGTAGTAGCAACATACTCTGCTTCTGATGTTGAAAGTGCAACAACACTTTGGATTTTTGAAACCCAACTGACAGCTATTCCAGCTACAGTAAATACATATCCTGTAGTGCTCCTCCTATTATCTCTGTCACCTGCCATATCTACATCAACATATCCCTGTAGAGAAATGCTTGAACCACCAAAGCATAATGCTTGATTTGTGGTACCTTTCAAATATCTGAGAATCCATTTCACTGCCATCCAATGTTCCTTTCATGGATTGTTCATGTACCTACTTACAACTCCCACTACATGTGCAATATCAGGCCTTGTGCAGACCATTGCATACATTAAGCTTCCAACTGCTGAATGCGTATCGAAATTTAGACATATAATCCATGTCTTCTTGGGTCTTTGGGCACATTTCCTTACTAAGTTTGAAATTGCTAGCAAAAGGTGTACTAAATGGTTTTACATTGTGCATATTAAATCTTTTCAACACCTTTTGTATGTACTCATTCTGAGACAATGTTAATTTGCAATTTTTTCTCTCTAGTTATTCTCATACCAAGGATCTGTTTTGCAACTCCCAAGTCCTTCATTGCAAATGAATTTTCCAATTTTCTTTTGAGAACATTTATTTCCTGCATGTTAGACCCTGCAACAAGAATGTCATCTACATACAATAACAATATAATATAGCTGCCATCATTTTGCTTTTTCAAATAAACACAATGATCAGAGTGACATCTAGGATAACCTTGTTCAGACATAAACTCGTCAAATTTTAAATACCACTACCTTAGAGCCTATTTTAAGCCATACAAGCTCTTCTTCAACCTGCACACTAGTTTCTCCTTCCCTTTTACCTCATATCCTTGTGGTTTCTGCATATATATCTCTTCCTCCAAATCCCCATGGAGAAAGGTTGTCTTTACATCTAACTACTCAAGATGAAAATATTCAACTGCCACTAGACTTAAAATAGTTCTAATTGAAGTCATTTTAACAACAGGAGAAAATATTTCATCAAAATCAATACATTTCTTCTGTGCAAACCCCTTCACCACAAGTCTAGCTTTGTACCTTTGTTTTCCTCCATCTTCTTCCTTCAGCCTATAAACCCATTTATTCTTCAATATAGTTTTTCCTGCAGGCAACCTGACTAAGTCCCAAGCCTAGTTATGCATTAAGGAGTCCATCTCTTCTTCCATGGCTAGCTCCCACTTCTTCTTGCTTTCAACCTGCATTGCTTCTTCATAACATTCGGGTTCACCAGAATCAGTCAATAATAAATAATATAATGAAGGAGAGTATCGTTCAGGGGGTATACTTATCCTGGTAGATCTTCTAACACCACTTTTAGGTGTTTGGGGTGCCTATTACTGTTGTGGTGGTTGTTATTGTTGTGGTTGCTATTGTTGTGGTTGTTGATTATTATTATTTTTAGGCTCCTTTACTTTTTTAGTGATCTCATCAAGAATTGCGTATTCCTTGTTTTCTTTTTCCTGTTTCTTTTCCTGCAACTGATTCTTATACAAGACCTTTTCATTGAATATTACATCTCTGCTCCTAATGATTTTGTGATTTTCATAATCATATAAGCGTTAACCAAAATCATTAACACCATATCCAATAAAGGTACATTTCTTTGACTTTGCCTCAAGCTTTGTTCTATTTTCTTTATTAATATGGAAAAATGCCTCACAACCAAAAGGCTTTAAAAAGAGTAGTTTACCTTTTTTCCTGTCCATGCTTTCTCTGGAACACCACCATCCAAGGAACTTGAAGGCCCTCTATTTATTAGATAAACAACAGTATCTACAACATCTACCCAAAATTGTAAAGGCAATCCTGCATGTAATCTCACGCACCTTGCACACTCCATGATTGTTTTGTTCATCCTTTCTGACACACCATTTTCTTGTGGTGTTCTTGGAACTATCTTCTCTCTGCGAATTCCATGCTCTAAATAGTACCTATTAAACTCATTGCTGCAATATTCACCTCCATTGTCTAATCTGAGACACTTCAATTTCTTTCCTGTCTCAATCTCAACCAAGGCTTTCCATTTCTTGAAAGTATCAAATACATTAGATTTATTCTTAATACAATCAATCCAAGTTTTTCTAGTTGCATCATCAATAAAAGTAACATAATAACAAGAGCCACCGAGAGATGATACCTGAGCAGGTCCCCATACATCTGTATGCAAAATCTCTAATTCTTCACTCTTCTTTTCTTTCCCAACTCTGAGAAATCTGACTCTCTTCTGATTTCCATAAATGCAATTCTCACAGAAGTCCAAATCAACATTCTTCAAACCCGGCAACAAATTCCTTGAGTGAAGAATCTCCATCCCCTTTTCACTCATGTCCGAGCCTATGATGCCATAATGCTACATCTGCTCCTTTGGAAGTTAAATCATTAACAGAGTTAGAAATACCATTGCATAAATACAATGTACCAACCTTTTCACCTTTTGCTATTACCAGGGCTCCTTTAGTGACCTTCCAAGCTTTATATGTGAAAGTTGTCACACAACCTTCACCGCCTAACTGCCCTATTGAAATCAGATTTTTCTTCAGATCTAGAACACGCCTTACCTCCTTTAGTAACCATTGGTTTCCATGCTGCTGTTTTACAAGAACCTTACCCATTCCAACAATTTTACAGGGTTTATCATCACCCAAACAGACTTGTCCAAAATCTCCTTGAACATAGTCATGAAAATATTTCTTATCAGATGTGGCATGGAATGAGGCCCTTGAATCTACCAGCCAGGAATTAGTAATATTTTCGAAAGAAAGAATCAAAGCATCTTGTAACACCTCACCTGTCACATTTGCTTCATGATTTTTTTCTTGATGTGCATCTCCTTCTTTTCCCTTCCGAGATCTACAGTATTTCTTTAGGTGTCCTTTCTTTCCACATTTCTAGCACACTATCCCCGATCTAGACTTGGATCTGCCTTTTCTTGATTTACTGCGATATCTTGAGCTCTTTCCTCTTTCCATTTTTCTTCCCCTAGACTTTGCACTCAAAGCATTACCCGATGTCTCACCAGAGCTTTTCTATCGCATTTCCTTGCTAAGGATAACACCGACAACATCATCAAACTTTAAAGTACTAGATCTAGACACAGAGTTACTAATGGCCATTACTAAACCGTTCCAAATTTCTGGCAATGAGCACAAGAAAAACAGAGCTCTAACTTCATCATCAAATTTTGCCCCTACAGAAATTAATTGACTTGTAACAATATTAAAATCATTTAAATGGTCTGCAACAGATCCACCTTCCGACATCTTCATATTAAATAAACGGCTCATAAGAAATACCTTATTTGAGGCCGAGGGTTTTTCATATAGTTTCGCCAACACCTTAATCAAACCCTCTGTCGTTGTTTCCTTCGAAATGTTGAAGGAAATCGACGATGCGAGGCACAACCATACTGTTCCGAGTTCCTTTCTATCGAGAAGGTTCCATTCTTCATCTGTCATACCTATTGGCATCTTTGTTTTTCTGCCCAATGGTAGGTACATATCTTTCTGATAGAGATAATCTTCCATCTGCATCTTCCATAGCGATAAGTTTTGGCCGTTAAATTTCTCGACCCTAAACTTACCATCTTTTGCCATTGCTCCCACTCAAACCAGGAATCCTTCTCTCCGACGAGTTTGTCAGCCAAAAAAGACCTTCGGCTCTGATACTAGTTGTTAGAAAATTATATATTACGAAGCAATGGAACACATAAAATATTGCAGAAATATAAGCACAGAAAATGCATAAAACAAGAGAGACACATATATACGTGGTTCACCCAGTTTGGGCTACGTCCACGGAGAAACAACCAGTCTTTCCTTTTATATTATCTGGCAAACTGAAGAGATACAACCTACAGCAGATTCACTGTAGCACCCTCTTCGCTCTCAATCTCCTCTCTCTTTCTCACTCAGAATACAGATCTACATAGATGCAATACAATTCCCTCATATATAGTGAGGGGTTGCCTTCTATGGCAAGAAACCCTAAATTAAACATAACTTCTACCGTCAGATCTCCACCTAATGAACAACCCAGATTGACTAGAAATTACTATACTTTTACAAGGCAATCTTACATCTATTCTTAGCTTCGGGGGTGCTGCCCCTAAAACCCCCCGCCAGGGGAGGCTCCCCAAAGGTCGCAGCCGCCCCCCCTGGACCCCCCCTCTAGTGAATATTTTACGAGTGGAAATGAACCGAGGTCTAATGTGGTGATACCTTTGAATACTCAAGATAATCAAGCTCCAAACCCAACACTATCACTTCTAAAAACTTAGAAATTAAATGATCACCTGGTGAGCTTATTTACATACAACTCCTACTTATGTAAAAGGCTTAATTCCCCCAAGTGTAGTCAACCTTCCAATGATACCATCTCAAGATCTAATTATTGCACCTTATGTCATTGTTCTCTAGAAATTCAAACACTAAAATAGGCATATACCACATAAAATATTTGGACAAAAATTTTGATATGTGCCCCAAAACTGATATTTTATGCTCAACTCTTTTAATATCCTCAATGGACCTTCTCATTGGGTTGTGTTCTTGAAAATTGGTGACTAAAATAGGCATGCACCACATAAGAAATTCAAACCAAAAATTTGACACATACCTTGGAATTGATGTATATTGTTGTAGGCCAAATAAATATGTCACGTAGTCAGCTACTGAATCATAGAACTGATAAGATAAATTATAGATGTCTCCCTTTATTGAACAATTTCTAGGTAGGAATCTTTCTGCAATAGGCAGCCACAAACACTACTTGGTTCTTCAACTTTGGGATCCTCTTCAAGAATTTTTTTATGGTAATATACTGCCCACTTGCTGGTAATAAAATCCCTTTGAAAGTCTACAACAATCTCATCCTCCTATGAATCATCTTAATCATAGATCAGAGAATTTTTATCGACTTTAATACTAGCTTCTTGAACAAGTTCTCCATTTGAAGGATTTGAATTGTAAACTAGAGCTTCTTTGTTAACATCATGGTGGGCCTTCTCTTTTTGTGTAGCTTCCCATGAGTGAAGCTATTATGTTTCTGCATCACACAAGTCCCCATCAAAGTCATACAAATCATAAGAAGGAGAATCATGAAATTCAGTAGAATAAGATCTTAGATGGTTTGTTTGAAACTTGATATGTCTCCTTCTTCCCTTTGTTGATTGTTGGGCAGTTCTTCTTGATGCAAGCATATGTTTTCTTGGAGTTGAGCCCCGCACATACCTTCAGCAACATCATTAATCTCAGAAATATTTTCAACATTAAAATGTTTGCAACAATCTTCGAACAGACCACCTGGTGGATATAATATTTTGCAGAAATGGATTTAAGAGATCTGTGGTTTGTGTCTTTTGAATTAGTGATCAGAGAATCCACAGTTTGAACATCTTTATACCAACGTTTCAAATCCCAAGTGGGATCCATCATCAGGGTTGAAGAATGATGATAAAAGAAGAGCAATAAGGCAGAATAAATACTAATGAGGAAGAAGTTTAAGGAAGAACACAGAGTCGGCTAGAATTTTTAATTTATTTTATATAATTTTATTTTATTTATATTTATTCATATTAATTATTATAAATAATTAATATTTATAATAAATTAATTATTATAAATAATTAATAATAATATTTTATTGTTATACATATTAATTATTATAAATAACTAATATTTATAATAAATTAATTATTATAAATAATTAATAATAATAATATTTTATTGTTATTCATATTAATTATTATACATAATTAATATTTATTTATAATAAATTAATATAATAATTAATATATTAATAATAAAATTTTTAATATAATACTAATACAATAATAATCAATTATTATATAATAATTAATTAATTATTATTGTATAATAAATAATTAATTATTATTGTATATTAATAATTAAATATTATAATTTAATAATTAATTAATTAATATATTAATTAATATAATTATTATATAAAGTAAATTAATATATTTAAATCATATTAGTAATTATAAATGATTAGAATTTATAGTTGACTAATAAAATGATTAACTAAATAATATGTTTAAATCGTATTAACTAATTAATATATTAAATCATATTAATAATTAATATTTATAACTAACTAATATAATAATTCAAATATTAATTAATATAATGGCTAATAAATAAATTAATATAATATTAATATAATAATAATCAATTATTATATAATAATTAATTAATTATTATTATATAATGATAATAAAATAAATATTATAATAATTAATTAATTAATATAATAATTAATATATTAATTAATATTATAATTATTAAATAAAATTAAATTATAAGTGATTAGTATTTATAGTTGACTAATATAATAATTAACTAAATAATAAATTTAAATCATAATAACTAATTAATATATTAAATCATATTAATAGTTCATATTTATAGCTAACTAATATAATTTTTCAAATATTAATTAATATAATAGCTAATAAATAAATTAATATAATATTAATCTAATAATAATCAATAATAATTAATTAATATAATAATTAATATATTAATTAATATAATAATTATTAAATAAATTAAATTAAATTAATATATTTAAATTATATTAGTAATTATAAATAGTTAATATTTATAGTTAACTAATATAATAAATATATTAATTAATTAAATTATATAGAACTCTAATGATGTAAAACTGGGAAAAAATAGAATAAGAATAGGAGAGGGGACAACATACCAAAGGGATGCATTACCTGGGGATGGGTTGGCGACTTTTAATTTCTTTGATCAAGGGGAGCCAGCTTCCGCTAATTTCCATACCATTGTCTCTGTTCAGATTCTGAGGATGCTTCATAATTTCAAGAGCTTCTTTGATCTTTCATCTTGGATGATGTTCCTCTCTTGCGATAATGGATGTGTTTTCCAGGCAAATATGGTGTTTAGTCTTCAAGGAGTGTTCTGCCAATGCTGAGGTACGAGATCTTCCATTCCTGATATCAGCGCCATGTTCTTTGAGCCTTGTCTGGAGGGAGCGACCAGTTTCACCTATGTAGCTTTTTCCACAAGAACAGTCTATTTTATAGACTCCTTTAAGCTGAAGATTGTCAATATCATCTTTAACAGACTTCAAACCTTGTCTGATGGTACCGGGGGCTGAGAAATGAGTGATAATGTTTTTCTTTCTTAGGATTTTAGCGATTTTGTCTGTAACACCAAGGATATAAGGTAGAAAAATCTTACCCTGAGGTTGGTCCTTAAGATTCCTTTCAAGCTCATCTCCCATTGGCCCTCTTCTCATTTATCCCATGGGACCGAGTGCCATGACCTTAGGCTCAGTGCTTGGGTGCTAAAGCCTTTAGGCACTTGTCATGGGCCTATCTCCCTTTGTAATTCATTCTTTTCCTTTGGTTCTTTGGATGTTCATGACCAAGCCCTACCACATATCAGAGCCCCCTCCATCGAAAGTTTTCAAATTGAGAATTGACCTTGGTGTTATGAAAAAACCCACTTCCAATGTGCTCATAGCTCTTGGTTCTCGGCCCTATCTCTTTGCCCTTGGTCCCTTTGGTTTTTCTTGACTGACTTCCACATGATTTCAAATCTCCTCTTCATCATCATATTTTTTAAATGATAATAAAAATAGAGTTTCAATGGCCTCTTCCTCTAAAATGTAGACCAATGAAATGATGTCATGATGACATAATCATCTCCACATGGCACCTCCTGGTTAGTGACATGTGTCACCAATATTTTCACTTTAAGCCCTTAAAAATGCCAAAACTTATTTCCATGTGTCCCCCTTTCCTCCACATCATGCTGATATCATCATCCATGTCTTCTTTTTAGGACAAATCACCAACTGCTAGGTGTCTTATTTGGAGGAGAGAGAAAATGTCCCTGGGGTCTTTGGATTTCCAAAGGTCTCCTTTGTATTTCCCCTTCTTCCATGATTTCGGTGCTTTCCAAAGAGATGCATTTTTTAAGGAGTTTTGAAACTCTGGTTTTCTGATGGCATATGCTCTGATGTCCCACCATGTTCTACACCCCTTAGTCCTTTGGAATGCTTGGTGACCGAGTGCCAGCCTAAATTGGAGCCCCTCTTCATTGTAATTTTTTCAAAAGGAATTAAAATTAAGTTCCAATGCTTTCAATCCTCCGAAAAATATATCTATGATATCACTTCATGCCAGCCTTCCCGATATCAGGCTCCAATGTGATCTGGTATCGAATTTAGGCACTCTTATTTGACCTTTCCGCTTTCCTTTTAGCTTTGAGACTTAGTATTTTTATTTTGGCCTCCTCCCTGTGATTTTGGCTTATGATATTTTCTCTCCTTTTTTACCTTTTTGCACTGAGGCTCTCCCTTTTTTGGCCACCATTTGACGCCATTGTAAAAAAGTGTAATAAGTGACAAAACTTCTACAAGAAAGTCCTCTTTTGACACTTTTTTTTGTATCATTGCCACCTTCACCTTTGGATATTGCATATGGGAAACAAGGAGGAATGAGGGAATATATTATACGAGATGCTTTAAGGGTTGAAAATTTTATAGAGAAGATCAGGAAAATCCATCTAGAGGTACAAGAAACACTACAAAAGTCCTAGGAGAGGTATAAGCACAGGAATGATTAGCACATAATAGAGAAATTGTTCAAGGTGGGAGATAGAGTATGGCTACAGTTGAACAAGGAGAGGTTGTAGGGGCCTAGTAAGAAAATCAAGGCTCTTAGATATGGTCGCTTTGAGATACTAGAAAAGGTCGGTGATAATGCCTATGGAATCAGTTTGCCACCATATATACACATTTACTCAGTTGTGAGTGTGGAGAATTTGGAACTATATGAGCCTTCCATGCTAGATCAGGAAGAGGAACAGGTCCTACATTCAGTGGAGGATTTGGCTTCTGATGCTCAAGTAGAGTTGAGAGAAGATGCAATTTTGCAGAAGAGGTCCAAAACTACAAGACAAGGGAAACATGACCTTTGGTAGATTGGGTTTAAGGGACAACTTCTAGGTAAAGCTAAATGATCTAGAGAGAAGGTGGAGGAAGCATTTCCTCACCCCATTCAGTAAAATATTTTGGGGACCAAAAGCCTCCCAAAATGGGGAGGTGTAATCCAAATTGGATCATTATATCGTTTGTCATCCATATTGATGAATTTGTAGTGGAAAAAGAGGAGGAATTAGCTCATGGGAATGTTTTTACTTGCGGAGCCGAATTTGGCAAAATAGGGTCTGAAACCTTCCAGGAGCATTTTGAGGTGCATCAATCAGAGTCCTTATACAAAAGTTATGCCACTTAGAAGTTGACCTTCCTCTTTTCACACTTATAGTTCGGGAAGATGTCATGCCAGCCCCCATTATTCAAGGAAAATGGGCTAGCCACATGTTTTTTATGTAAAAGACTCTAGAAGATTCTATAATGTAACTCTAGTTAAGAGTTGATATAGCTAAACTTAACCACTAGTAGGCTATCGAGCTGTGTTATAACCATGCCACTAGGAGGAAGAGGCATTCCATTATTTCGAGATAATTTTGTTCCATAGTTGAGAAACGATAGGCATGAGTGATAGGAGGTAGAGCACATAGATAGGATTTGTGCATTGTAGCACCCCATAGACCACAAGCATTACTTCTTTGTACCTGCATCCTTATTTTCCAAATAGAGAAAGAGAGCGAAGCAACCTCACCTTCTAGCTAGGTTTTGTCCCAAAAGGGTTTCTCAGAGAAAATTCTATATCTGATGTGTGTGTGTGAGCTTATTTTTGTCATTCTCAAATCTTCTGCATAATTTCCATTTTCATGCATGCATTAATTACAATTAATTTTACAGATATTAAAGTTTAATAAACTCTAATAGTGTAAAAATTCTGCATTTTAATATTTTATTATCAGATATGTTGTGACAAATTGTCTAGTGGAATATCCACAACAATTTATAGACCAGTGAATGACAACATAATTCTAACATAAGGTACTACTATATGTCTCCTAAAATTCTTGAATATTTCACAATGTGAAAATTTCTATACAAGAAGATATAGCCAAAATACCAAATTGACCTATCTGAGATTAAATTCTAGACATATAGAAACACTAACTTCCTTGGACCATATCTCAAAAAATATAGTGAACCAATATCTAAAACATGGGCTAGAAGTTCACCATTATTTCTCCTTAGTGTGGTTGTGGTTTCACTATTTGAAGCCTCACAAAAAAATGTTATAGAGAAACTTATGAAATAACCAATTTGAGACAAAATTTAGGAGAATTTAGGAACCCTAACTTCCTTCAAACATATCACTAAAGATATTGACAACCATTATTTGAAACTTATACCTGAGATGGCTCAAGATGTCTTCTCAATATTCTCTATTTTTCACCATTTGAAACCTCCTAAAAAAAGTTATAGTTATAATTCCACAATGACCTATTTGAAGTAGAAAAACCCTAGGATCAAGTGCTCTGATACTAAATGTTATAATCCTTACACCTTAACAATGACAAGAAACTAATAATTACAGTCGACTTTGAGGGGGAAGCCTCATTATATAATAAATACAATGAACAAGGCAATAGTTAATAATCCTAAGAAAATATATGAGATAAATGATACAATTATACTAAAAATGGGACCATGAAGGGTTCTAGCCTACATAACATTATAACAATATAAATTTAATCACTCAATATATAGGGATTAATACGGGTTTTTTAGTTTAATGTGGGGATTATAAAGAGCTTAAGAAAGTGACATAAATCCCAAGTAATTATTGGTAAGGATGGGTGAGAGAAGAAATATTTAAGTCAACACCATCACCTAAGAATATGGGTGATGAGATATGATCATTCATAGAGGAATGACGATTAGGTGGAGGATTTTCGTCAACCACTTCACAAACTAGAGATTTGGCCTCTTGAGAATCACCTAAAGTGGCCCTTGAAGTAGGTATGTTTGAAGTAGTGGTAGGGTTAAGTTTACGTATATGGGTAAGTGGTCCTCCTCAATAGGATAAAGGCCCTTAAGATGATGAGAATGATGAAAACTAAAGAAGCCACAGTGGTGAAAAAGGATGTGTACAAAAGTGTAACATAAATAAAATCTAAGGCCACTAGAAACTACTAAACAATACACACCTATCAAATTTAAGGAGTAAGGAAAAAAACCAAGAGATCAAAGTGATATTTTAGGGACAGAAGCTTGGTTGATCAAGACCCAAGTCAGCTATGAAGACGTGGTTGGGACAATTACATTGGCCTCTTGCTTAATGTCTCAATGACTAGTGAAAGTAGCCTTAATTATGTGTGGGTACCCTTCAGGATTTGAGTGAGTACTGACTAATTTCTACCCCAAGTACAACAAGGATGTTCCCCTTATTGTCACTTATGTAAGGTCCCTAATATTATGGCCATAATGGTTACCACATATGACCACCTAATCTAGGGGGCTAGTCGTTAGTCAGATTCACATGAAAAGTAATGGTATCTAGCCAACGACCTCCCTAAGGAAACCCCCCAATTCATGTATATTGAAGACCAAGTGAAGTGGGGTAGATCACTCCACTAGCTCTAATGAAACCTCGTGTTTGACCCTTGTGTTAGAAGGGCTTCCTAGGAAACGTGTGATTGAAAAAAGGATTTCCACTCTCTGACTCAAGATTCTAGTGTTTATTTTGGTAGCCTTCGAGATTTTATCTCACCAGCCTATTCTAATGCCCTAAAATCTTAAGCTAATATTGGTGTGATACCACATAAATTAAAAGATCTTTGATTAATTTTCTTAAGTGTTTATTTTAGTGGTTTTTATTTAATGTCAAGGGTAAATGGTGTGAAACTTGAATGGTGTTATGACTTGTTTCAAATAAAGATATGTAAAAAATGCACATGAAACCTTTACATTTCATGAAATATATCTACGAGAGAGTGACATATTTCAAATGAAACATGAACATAGTCCTTACAAATCTCTATCTTGTCACTCTAACATGCACTATAGATCAAAACAAAAAGTGCAAGGAAACAATGAAAATAAACCAAAGGAAACACAAATATAACACAATCAAAATAAAAACCTAATTACAAGCAAACATGAATTCAAAGAAAGTATTCAATGATTAAGTCACACTTACAAGAAGACTGAAAGGTGAAGGGTTACAAGAAAATGGTGGGATAGAGATATCTAACCCCTAATGTATCTGTTATGGATAAAACCCAAGAGGATTCAAAACTCTAACAAGAGATGAAAAACCCACCTATTTAAAGTGGATCTAAGAGTTTTTGAACTAAAGGCAGACAAAGGAAACTAGAACTGAAGATGACCCAATTGTAAGCTCAGATGTATGCAAGAAAAATGCAAAATTTTCAAAGAAATCCTAGTCAAGGCTCTTGGTTGAGTGATTAAATTTTCTATTAGTGTGCTAACAAAGATTTGAAAGGGAAAATAATGCTCTAACCAAGAGCAAACCAGAGCATTGATAGAGGTAACATCACTCTACTAAGCCTACAGAGGAGAGTTAAAGTGCTTTTTTACGCAAATATGAAGTTTTCAAGCATATGACTTTAGAAAAAAATTTCTCTATGACTCCTAATGACTATTCAAAGCTAAGAAAAGAAAAAAAATCCAATGACTATCATACAAACACTCTGAAAAGGGATCAACTAGGACTACCTAGTGAGTCACCAATTGTTTTTTGCAAAGTTTGTTATATACCTAGGGGGGATAATATGGGGTACCAAGTGAGGTACCCAAGGTAATAATGTAATAATGGGATGGGCCGTAGTAATAAATAAGGTGGTTAACCCATGTCATGTAAGGGACCACAAGTAGTTAATAATAATGTAATGGGCCCAAGGTATTAGTTTGATGGTATGAGGGAACCATGGTAATGACCCATGGTATTATATGTATGAGGCCTATATAAAGGCTAGAGACTCCACATGGAGAGAGAGTGAAGTAATATTGTATGAACAGGCATATGGCTTGTGGAGTGTTCTCCTTCCTTAAGGAGTGAATGTATGGTGTTGCCCTACCTTAAGAGTTTTGATATCAATAAAGAAGCATTTCTATCTATTTCTCTCTTATTTCTGGGTATATTGTGTTCTATTATATTTTTAGATCAGATCTTAAGAAACCAAAGAGATTAAGGCAAGAACAATACTGAAACACAACCGATAATAAAACCGATAAATAAAACTGAAAATAAAAATGCTTAAGGACAGAAGATTATGCAAAACGCATAATATGTAAAACAAATCTCTTGTATTATCAAACTAGTTTCGTCCTTTATGGACTCATCAGTGATACAAAAGAAATGAGATACAAGTTGTCCTTATAGAGCAAAAGTGGACAGAGCAAGTGCTATGATAAAAACTTCTAGAATAAAGACTTCTAGAATAGAGGCTTCTAGAAACATCATGAATAGAGACTTCTAGAAACATCTTGAATAGAGACTTCTAGAATAGAGTCTTCTAGAAACATCATGAATAGAGACTTCTAGAAACATCTTGAATAGAGACTTCTAGAAACTTCTTGAAAGACTTCTAGAATCTTCTAGAAACATCATGTATAGAGACTTCTAGAAACATCTTGATAGACTTCTAGAAACATTTTGAATAGAGTCTTCTAGAAATATCTGTAGAAAAATATGCACTGCTCCTGAAAGAATCATGGCCGAGGATCTGAATTTCTCATGTAGAATGACCCAATCTTTCGCGGATTTCTCCAACAGATCAAAGGCTTGGGAATATGTTGTAGCAAAGGGTAGCGTTGCAATTCTCCATGCAATTTAGGGTTTAGGGAACCCCCAAGGTTTAAAGCTCTAGTGGCTTCGCAGAAATCCAGCTTCAACACCAAGGGGGCCCTTTTGAGGCCGGAAGAGTGAAGAGGACCTCGTGCATAGACCTGCTGCATTAGAGCATCCCTTTGATCCCAATGAACTTTGGCAAAACAAGCATGGAGAAAATTCGGTGGATAACCTCTCGACCGAAGTCTGCTGTAGAATGCACGCTTGAGCTCTAGAAACCCCAACTCACTGCTCTCTCGAAGAAGGTATCTCTGCAGCTCATTGACCACGAATGCCACTTTCTGGTGTCGAGGATGCCATGAAGAGAAAGGAATATACTGATAGGCATTCAATGGTTTCTGAAAACATCGAGTGGAAAGCTTTCCAGAGGTATGGAAGTTTGGACCATTGAAAAGCACAATGTCCAGAATGTTGACACTCGAAGATGAGATGCAAGAAGTGATCCGAATGTGCTCAGGATAGATGGACTGGTAGCAATCCAAGAACTGAACCAATCTGTCTCTGGAGCCATTCCAAACCATGCAGCCATCGTCGATGAAGCGTCTGAAGAGCTGAATCTCGGGGGCAGGGAATCTTCTGAAGACTTCTTGCTCAAGGTGGCAAAGAAAGAGGCAGGCATAAACCACAGCAAAGTTGCTGCCCATAGCTGTGCCTCGAATCTGCCGATAGTAAGTGCCGCCAAACTGAAGAAAGTTCCATTTGAGCACCAATTCTGCTGCGCTGACCAGGAAGTTGACATCTTCTGGAGTAAAAAGCTCGGCAGTGCTTTGCTCAAGCATTTCTCGTAAGGCATGCAAGCCTTCCTGAGTGGGAATGCTGGGATACAGAGACTCAACATCAAAGGTTACAAGAAATGAATCTGCAGCAAAATGCTTGGATTCAATATCTTGTAATAAAGTGAGAGAATCTGGAAGATGGTTTGGTTGAGCAAGCAAGGTGCTGAGAAGTTTATAATGCAAGAATTTGGAGATAGGTTCTAACATAAAACCATTGTAGGCATAGATAGGCCTATCGACAGGCGGTTTTTTATGAACTTTCCAAATGAAGTAGAGTCTGCAAGCTCTAGCATTATGAGTTTTGACTTGCATTATGTATTCCCATTGTTGCACTGAAAGAAGATTTCTATATCTGGCTTGAAGCTGACTGAGAGATCTTCTGATGGCCATCCATGGAACTGCTGCATACTGCCTGTAGACATTGAGATCAGAGAGTTGCCGGTGAGCTTCAGCAACATAACTATCTCTGTCGAGAACAACAATGCCCAGATTTTTATCTGCCGGTTTGATTACAATAGGGAGGCGACGAAGACTCCTTAGTGCAAGCAGCTGGGATCTAGAGAATCTGGGTTTGGAGGAAAAGTTTACAGAAGCAATGCGGTCTTGAAGGATGGATAGGCCAATATGAAGAGAGTGATTAAGGTCCGGATCATTGATAGGAGGTTCCCAAGTGGGATTAGGCAAACGAAAGGGATTATAGGATTCATCTATAGAAAGTCTGAAAAACCGTCTGAGACGACAAAGGCGAGAAAAGTAAGCATACTCCTTGAAGATGTCATCTATGGCCATAGGGGGAGGCCGAGGAATATATTTGTGCCCTAGGCCCAACAATTTGGTTTGGCTGAAGGAAAGAGGAATGGAAGAAAGATTGTGGATAGCAAGATTGCTAATCCTACGATCTATCTGGGAAGGAGTCATTTTTCCAATCAGATAAGCCAAGTAGGAAGCAGGGCTAATGGAGGGCAACCAAAAAAGATGACGGAGCTTGCTTACACTAAAGGAGCCTTGCCTTTGTTTCGTGCAAGGTTCTGGGGCAAATTTTGCTGCAGTGGCACATATGGGGCAGCTTCCGGATTCAAACCAGTGTTCTAGAAAGGCTGGTTTTGAACGGAGGCTGACTGCCCAGCAACAGATTGAGTGGAGCGATTCCCTTGGCGGAACCGCCCCCTACCAACCCCGTTTTTTGGTTGAGGATCCTGCGCAGTAGGCTGCTGGGGCGGGTGTTGAAGCTGCTGTTGTCTTTGAGGTTGTCTGTGTAGTTGCTGGGGCTGACTACGTAGAGGTTGCTGGGGAAGCTATTGCCTCTTCTGACTGCACAAAGGCTGCTGTTGTAACTAGGGTTGTTGCTGCTGCTGCTATTGTTGTTGTTGCTGCTGCTGCTGTTGTTGTGCTGCTGCTGCTGTCTACGCTACTGGGGCTGTCTTCGTTGCTGATTATTTTGTTGTTGCTGCTGCTGTTGAGATGCTGCTGGGATGCCAGAAGTCTGAAGCTCTATGAGATAAGCAAGTTGATCTTGTAGGGGCTTCAATGTAGCATCAAATTTCTGTTGTTGGGCCTGAAGAGATTTAGCAACTTCTCTTTGGACCAGTACAGAAATTGCTTCTTCACGGGGAATGTCATTAGCATGCTTAGCTAATTCTTCTCGTGCGGCATTTCTGGCGGCTTGAGCAGCAGATCGGGCTGAGCGGCGTTCAACAAGCTCTATTTGGAATTGATTGACTTGTCGGTTGTAAGACGACAAGGCAAGCGAAATCCATTGAGTGGCAATAACACTACCATCAACAGGACCGGAAGAGCTAGTGAACTGAATATGCTGAAAAGGCATGGCAAGCTGCTGAAGATTGTTGCGGAAGTCTGAAGCAAGTTGTGAAACCCTTGCTTCATTTTTCTCAACAATGGATTTCTCATGATGCAAATAGAATGCATGGCATTCTTTTCTGTATCTAGCAGTAATTGCTTCTAGCCCAGATTTAAGAGTACCAGTAGCATCAGGGTCGGAAGCCACAAGACCTGGAGTTTTTACCATAAGGCTTTGAATAACTCTGTTGTCTTGCTCAAGAGCTTGCAATTTTTCAACAAGCGACTGAGATCTGAGTAAGATTTCAGTGGCTTTTTGAAAATCTTTAACTGCACACTGAATTACTTCGACCCATGAATTTGGCATGGGCGGAATTTCTTCTTCACCCTGATGCTGGCGTGCATTAGATGATTCTGGAGCATGATCAATAGTTTGCTGAGCAAAAGAAACTGAAGGACCCTTTTTTTAGATCTGATCTAAAAATATAATAAAACACAATATACCCAGAAATAAGAGAGAAATAGATAGAAATGCTTCTTTATTGATATCAAAACCCTTAAGATAGGGCAACACCATACATTCACTCCTTAAGGAAGGAGAACACTCCACAAGCCATATGCATGTTCATACAATATTACTTCACTCTCTCTCCATGTGGAGTCTCTAGCCTTTATATAGGCCTCATACATACAATACCATGGGTCATTGCCATGGTTTTCTCATACCATCAAACTAATACCTTGGGCCCATTACATTATTATTAACTACTTGTGGTCCCTTACATGACATGGGTTAACCACCTTATTTATTACTATGGCCCATCCCATTATTACATTATTACCTTGGGTACCTCCCTTGGTACCCCATATTATCCCCCCTAGGTATATAACATTCCACCCCCCTAAGCATGTTTCGTCCCCGAAACATGGGAAGAACACAAATAATAAGATCTACTCAAAAGAGTAGTCCACTGATACCATGCACGTGCATCTAGCCATCCAAGAGAAAGGTGAACCCTCGATCTCGTTGGTGCCTCGCTCGCTTGAGATGGAAGTTGACCGTGGCAGCTCTTCTGTGTTGATGTGTAGTGGGTGGATCTTCTCTCCTCGCTATCCATCATGTGACTACTTGGTTTCCATCTTGATGGTTGTCTTGCGGGGTGATGTGGGTGATGATATGTCGAAGTTTTAATCCATGATGTCTTTTTCTTTAATTCACCCTGCTATGGTGCCTGTTGTGGTGTCTTCTTTTCCAATATGACTTCAACCACTAAACCCTCATCAGATGTGTCAGCACCTGTTACCTTTTCAGCTTCAGCCTCTGTTTGTGTTTGATTATCGACCATCAATTGCTCATCATCTGATATGTCAGTCCCTGTAACATCTTCTGCTTCAACCTCCTTGGACTCTACCTACTTATTAATGGAAATATCTTGTAATATAATTTTCTTCTTTTTATACCAGAGCTTCAGGAATTTCTTCTGCACATTAATATTTATAGTACCCACTAATTCTATCCAAGGGTATCCCAAAACAACGTCCATGTTATCCATATCTGAAGCATAAAAATCACCATGAAACACATACTTATCCATAGAAAGCTTCAAATCCTTATAAATTTGAACATCCTCATCATCAACCTGTGTATTTTTAATTTGTTTTGTTGGGACTTGCAATTTTTTTGCCAAGTTGACATTTATGAGATTTTGTTGGCAACTCGGATTTATAGACACAATGATTTTCTCCTTCTGAATCGATCCATGAACCTGCAGTAAGGAGATAATCGTAGCAATTAACCCCTTATGTGTCTCATTCTCCTTTTTTTTAGCTCGAGACCATTTGTCCAAAAAGACTTTTTCAAATTCTGCCTCTGAAAGTGTGAGCAACTGCTTGTAGTCAAGTGATGAATGCCATTTGTGAGTCTCATCTCTCATATTAAGCATCATTGGAATCTTCCAATATGTCCCATGTGTGGACTTGTATCTTTGTATGAATTCTTCAATAGTAGGACCATCATCTTTTCCTGTAAAATATAGAGTCGTCATGAAGAGGGTTTTGAGAAAAAATTTGCTGACTTGGTGAAAATTTGAAATTGTCACAGTTTCGTCAACATTGCTCAGAATCCTTATTATGAAGAGTTTTCAGAAATGGAACAATCATTCTGCATCTGCCCATGTGATAGAAATCCTGATCCAGGCACTAGAATTCCAGATCTGTGCTGCTACTCTCCCGCTGTCACCCAAAATTTCTGAAAAAAGAGCTGATTTTAAATCAGCGATATCTCCCTCATCTGGACTCCGATTCGACTGATTTTTTTTTTGAAATTAGGTTTTTTTTCACAAAGATTCCATATCTGCAATTAGAGCTTGCATATCTTGCACTGAGATGTCCAGATCTGCGCCGCAAACTCGCTGCCCTGAAAAATTGTCTGCAACCCCACTGATTTTTAGATCAGCGATATCTCCTTCATTCGGACTCCGATTCAACCTATTTTTTTTTTGAAATCGGCTATTTTTTCACAAAGAATACAGATATACAATTATATTTTGTAGATCTTGCACCAAAACTTACAGATATGATCTGCAAACTCGCCGCCCCCGAAATCCTGCAAAAAAAAAAAAAAAAAATCTCCACGGTTTGCCCAAGAAAGTGCTCTGATACCACTTGTTATAGATCTGATCTAAAAATATAATAGAACACAATATACCCAGAAATAAGAGAGAAATAGATAGAAATGCTTCTTTATTGATATCAAAACCCTTAAGGTAGGGCAACACCATACATTTAGTCCTTAAGGAAGGAGAACACTCCACAAGCCATATGCTTGTTCATACAATATTACTTCACTCTCTCTCCATGTGGAGTCTCTAGCTTCTATATAGGCTTCATAAATACAATACCATGGGTCATTACCATGGTTCCCTCATACCATCAAACTAATACCTTGGGCCCATTACATTATTATTAACTACTTGTGGTCCCTTACATGACATGGGTTAACCACCTTATTTATTACTATGGCCCATCCCATTATTACATTATTACCTTGGGTACCTCCCTTGGTACCCCATATTATCCCCCCTAGGTATATAACAAAGTTTCCTTTGTAGTGAAAAATACTTTAAACCCACATGCCTTCCTATATCCTATCAATGATAGAGTGTTCCCAACTTAGTTAACCCTATGACGCACATATGAAATGTAAGAAATACTTAAGAGGAGAAGATAAAATTGTGCACATTTTTCCCGGAAGGTGGAAATTTGGTGAAGCCAACTAGTGTTACTCCAGATATCCTTGCTCCTAATCGACCTGCACCTATTTCCTACACACAAACAAAAAAACCCACAAAACTATCCTCCTACAACACCAATTAGCATTTGTGAAATAAACCAAATTACAAATCCATTAATCATTAATTAAAAACAATTTGGTGGAGGGAGGAAAGAAGATTGTTTATATTATACCATAACAAGTATGAAAGTTGCTCCTCCATATGTATAAATAACTCAAAATTTTCCGCTACTAATGAAATCACACTTAAATCAATAGACACAAATTTCTTCTACTAAATTATGTGGAAGGAAAACTTACCGTAGAAACACATGTAGTCATTCAATCACAAGGAACACATTTTTTACTAGGGAACACAACTAGGAAAAACCCCTACCATATTTGTATTATATCAGATGAGAAAAATGATCTATTACAATGACAAATTCAATCCTTGAAGCTCAATCTACCTTGCAATATTGATATCCTCCTCAGTCTTCTCTGGGAAATACTGAGCCTGCACTCACTCTACGTACACTCGTCTTTCCTGCACTTACATTCTTGCACTCAACATTCCTACACTCGATCTGCATGCACTTGCATTGCCTGTACTTCCTCCTATTCACTTGGGAAATTCTAAGGAAATTATCTCATCTGCTACATGCAAAATCCTCTGTACACTCAACATTATACAAAAATAAATACAATTATTCCTTTTCCCTCCACTAAACTACAACAATTACAAATACTCAACTGAATTCATGCTGATTCTATTCTAGACTAGAGCTCAGATAACTAAGTTTCACTTAATATAACTCCCCTATATTACTAGAGCTTAGCAATCAACTCATGCACAGCTTTATTTCTTTACCAAAAACTCAAATTGACTGACTTAACTGAGTAACTTGGTGATGCCACTCCTACTAATTGCAACTCAATTCATCCTGCTAAAGTGGAAATTTGAATTTCTCCATTTGGCTAAGGCATAAGTCAAATGAATCCTTTTCTTGCTACAATTTAGAACCCTCTTAACCAAAAAAGGATTCTTGGAAGAAACCTGTCCACTTGGGTTTTTCTTCCAACTCTACCAAGTTCTCTATTGATGTAGCTGCTCCCTCTTAACTATAAGACTTTTCTAATTTCCTTTGTGGAACCTGATATGAAGACCTTTTCTTTCCCATAATGCTCTATGAGTCCATCACCTAACTATTTTGTGAAAAACCTACCTTGATTCTCAAGGATGATCCCTCTGAAACTATGCATCTCCAGCTCCACAATCTACCAATATCAATGATCACAACTCCTTTTTGTGTCACTAAACATTGGCTCACTAATCCTCCCACTAGCCACCCTCTAGCTCCATTAAGAAGTATACACAGTGTCTTATGGATCTACCCTAAACTAGAGGTCCATTAATTTGCGTCCTAACAATCCATGGCTCCTTTCATGTGTACTGTACTTGAGGTCTTCAAGTTCTTGCATGCTACATACGAAATTCACCGTTCACAACTACATTTGTGAACAGTTCCTAGCTTTCCAGCTCTACCATAAGTATATGACATATCAATTGCTACTAACATTATTCTAAGAGATTTGATATCTGCCCACATACAACATTCCTTGAATGATATAGGGCTCTAAAGAACACTGCAATATTTTTTGCAATTTGTTCATCAAATTTTTCCAAATATAGGCTCTTTATATCTGGCCTATTTTCTTTGATTTCTTATAAAAATTTATCTCTATGTGTTGGTCCTTATTCTTCTCACTACTCCATTTTCAATACATAAATTGACATGAGTCCTACACTAAATAAATTCCTGCACTCGAATTCCTGCACCACAAATTTGTTATTCAAATTTTCTCTAAGAGATGATCAAGAACCTTGTTTCTATGCAATTTTCAATAGCTCTGATAAAATGTAGAAAAAACTCAAAATTTTGCAGTTGCTAATGAAACCATACAGAAATAAATGGACACAAATTCCTCTATTAAATTTTGCGAAACGAAAACTGACAATAGAAGCACATGAAATCATTCAATCACAGGAGCAAAATTTTGACTGGGGAACCCAACTAGGAGAAACCCCTCCTTTATTTGTATTATATCAAATGAGAAAAATGATCTATTACAATGGAAACTTAAATCTTTGAACCTAAATCTGCATAGAAATACTGATCTCCTCCTCATTTTGTTGTGGAAAATACTAATCCTACACTCACTGTATTTTCACTCATGTTTCTGCAAATGCTCTACCTACGCTCGTGTTGCTACACTGGCTTTACCTACAATATCACTGCTTGCACTTGCTCTTATTTCCTTGCGTAATTATGATGAAATTATCTCATCTGCTACATGCAAACTCCTTTGTACACTCAACAATATACAACAATAAATACAACTATGCCTTTTCCCTCTATTCAAGTAGGAAATTCGAATGGCATGCATGACTAGTGATAATTTTAGTAAATTGTCTAGTTAACTTAGAGATCAGTGAGTTAACAAGAGTTACAAATGCTCAACTGAACTCATATTGACTCTATTCTAGACTAAATATAACTCCACTAGATTTCTATATCTTAGCAATCAACTCATGCACAACTCTATTTCTTTCCCACAAACTTAAACTGCCTAACTTAACTGAGTGACTTGGCCATGTCACTCCCGCTAACTATAACCCAAGTCATCTTGTTGAAGTGGAAATTCGAATTCCTACATTTGACTAAGGCACAAGTCAAATGAATCCTTTTCCTACGACAATTTAACACCATAGTCCTTTGTCCATGTTCCTCCTCTCACTGCAACTCATTGTAAAGGCACACAACAATTTTACCTTATAGAAAAAAGGTACACAAGTCTCGAATCCAACAATAATTCATTATAATTAACCTTTCTCTTTTTTTCCATGGAGGAAATTTCTTTTATAAATGGCTTGGAGTAATCACATTGCATCTAGACACTTTCTTGACCATGCTTGATATTGTATTTTCATCCTTATCTTGGAAGAGTGATCAAATTTGATGTTTTTTTCTCTTATCCATTCACACTATCACTTCAACCCCCTTTTGCTAAGCAACTGGAGAGTTTTTAATCCCTTCAACCCTCTCTGACAAGTCATTAGGAATGTTCTTAGGACTAACAACGTTGTCCATTAGTGTTTTTCATGCATTGAAGGTGTAAAACATCAATTTTTATGAATTTTCCATGGACCAATTTTTGCATTCCAATATTCAATATGATGTTATTCCCCAATGAACCCAAGGGGGTGACATTTTGAGCTATAAAAATACATGAGAAATAACTCCACCTATTTCACATGACTCCCTTGATGTCACATTTCCTTCAAAAAAATCATCTTATAGGTCATGGATTCAATTGTTAATCCAAGGGAAATTATGCCTCATGATGCCTTATCCTTATCCTGGAAGAGTGATCAAATTTAATGTTTTTTTTCTCTTATCCATTCACATTGTCACTTCAACCCTCTTTTGCTAACTAACTGGAGAGTTGTTAAGCCCTTCAACTCTCTTTGTCAAGTCATTAAAAATGTTGTTAGAACTATCAATGATGTCTGTTGGTGTTTTTCATGCATTGAAGGTGTAAAACATCAATATTTATGAATTTTCCATGGACAAATTTTTTGTATTCCAATCTTCAATATGATGATCTTCCTCAATGAACCTAAGGGGGTGACATTTTGAGATATAACACTACATGGGAAATCACTCCTCCTATTTCACATGACTCCCCTGATGTCACATTTCCTTCGAAAAAAATCATCTTATAGGTCATGGATTCAATTCTTAATCCAAGGGAAATTATGCCTCATGATGCCTGTATTATCCCCATTCTAGAAATGGTGAAGCTTGGCAAACAAAATCTTGAATTACGGAAAAGTTCATTTCCTGAGTCATCCAATAAAGTGTCTCCCTTCAATTGCTTCAATTCTTAGATTCCTAATACCAAATTTACCAATGAATTTTCCAATTCAAATCCCCCAATTAACAAGTTCCTTATACCTCTATTGTGTCTTGATAACCATCGTCAAAGAGTTTAACTAGCTCACAAGACCATTCACTTTTTGTGTCCCATGGTAGTTCTTGATAATGATATGATTCTAGTCTTTCATTGTCATCATTTTCATTTATGAATGTTTCAATTCAATTCTATATGGTGTGACCCAACATGGTGTTCCATATGATGATGACAATGGCCCATGAGTTCATACCCATCCATAGAACTCCTTGGCCTATGCCCAACGATGGGAACTACATAATGTAACCTATTAGATTGTACTGTGACTTGTGCCTATGTACTTTATTTTTGGTTTGCAATGTGGGGTGAACACTTTTTCATTTTTGAGTTTGGGTTGTTTCATTTTGATGCTTATCATGTTTGGTGCTTAATTTTTATTTGTTAATTAGATACTCTTGGCACACCTAGGGTGAGACCAAGAGGTTACATACATTATTCCTATAGCTATGTTGACATTTGTCATAATAATTGATCATTTATACAAGAATTCATGTCCACAAAACATTGATTTTGAATAATTTCATTTGAAATCATAACTATGAGCCAAAATAGATATACACCGTACATCACATACGCTAAAAATCTCAAAAAATTATAAAACTCGAAAAATGAAAAGCAAATGGTCCTTTTGTCACCCAATCCATGTTTTATTTCTTTAATTATATGATTTAACCATGAGTCTAGTCCTTTTGGATGGTTTTTATGGGATAGGGTTTCATTTGTATTTAAACATCCATTGGATATTAGATGCATTTTCTTTACCTTGGAAAATAGTGATATTTATTTCCCTATCATCCCTGATGCATTATTAATCATTGTTGTCATCTTCATTATGTATTAGGTATGATCTTTTTAGGTTGCAACAATAATATTTCTTTATTTGCGCATCATAATACATATGGTAGAGTTGTTTTAATTTACATGGATTCCCTATTTTAACGCCTATTATCCATGTTGGTGTCCATGCTACATCTTTTTATAGACCCAAAATCCCTCCTTTTATCCTCCCATAACTCTAAATATGAACCTCATATCTCTCTTATGTCATATTTTGGCTAGAACCTAAGAGTATTCTAATAACATTTTTACCTTGCAATTGCTGAAATTCATTTTCTTGTCCACTTATGCATTCTAATATTCCTTGACCTCATTTCCCGACATTGCAACCGCATTTCCCTTGGCCCTAATGCTATATTTCGCTTAGCATTTTTCACTTTCCTAGAGAGACCACTAAGATGAGTGGGTTTCGTTTCCAACCTATTCACTTCACTTTTCTTAAAATGGTTCCATCAGCTTAAAAAAAATTATTTCCCTCTATACCACTCGTTTCTCCAAGAGGATATTCCTTTGTATTCTTCTCATGTTCATTAAACATTGAAGGGTACCAAGCATCCTTTTATCTCCTTTTTGGGTTCCTTAAAACCTCATGAAAAATACACCTTGTATCGAACATAATACTATCTCTTCTTTGAGCATGTTAAACCATGAAGAAGACACCCTATTGAGTATCCTTTTCTCTTTTTCTAGCTAATTAAACTAAATGAAAAATACACTATTGATCTTACTTTTCCTATCTTTCATTCTCACTAAACTGTGAAGGAGATACCAAGTAATAAAATGAGATGGGGAAACCATATCAATCATTTATCATTCAAAACAACAATGTTAATTGTCTCGCCATTGAACATGGCACCTACTTGAGCCAATATATTATAGATGGGTTTTAACTTTCCTAGGAACCCACCATACATATGTGTCCTACTCTTCTAGCTAGTTACTCTTATAGTCACTATGGAGCGTGGTAAAATGCTTCTACATTTTTGCATGATATCACATGGTGCTCATTATTAATGGCTACCAAGTCATTATTTTGTTGTCCCATTATATGTTTAAGGGAATTTTAAACCTTAGTTGACTATTCATATTCCTTCTTAACCCTTTGTGTTAGCCATCCATATGCTATTTGTAGTTGGTGATTTCATCCATTCACATAATCTCTTAATACATTTGTGTCATTTGATGGGGGACACATTAAGAACCTCCTTCAAAGTATCTTGTCTAGTCGAACTAATCCCATTATTTAGGAGATGTGTCTAGGAGCTAGTAGTACCTTGGAGCTTATAGTCCTCAGTGGTAGGATTCTTCACGATCAACAATGAGTTTACCTCATTGACTCTTAATCGATCAAGTCCATGAGTGTTTAACATCACCTCATTTATTCACACTCAGTGGGCTGTGTTAGGTTCCTTGGGGTCTATTTTCATCATTGGTGGGTCCCCTCACATTGGTAAATGGTACACCTGAATGACTAGTAATCAAACACTCTACCATGCTTGATGTCAACTCATTTATTTTCATGATGTAGATTCGTACCATTAGGTTTGACTATAATACCTTGGGTTTGGGGACATCTCACTCTTATATGGAACCCCTCCCAAGTTGTGGAGTTTGTACTATCTATTGTACTTTGAGGACTATTTTGGGGCACCTCTCTTCTATTTATACATAGTCCTACTAATGTATATTGTGACATAGATCCACACTATATTTGTTAGTGGCTATGATATTTTTAGTTGTTGCATGGGTCCACTATGTATTTCATTATGACCATGTGCTAGAATTTCATGTCATGGATCCACGATGTATAGAATGGTAGTCATGTTCAGTTATTATTTATGCCAAGCATGGGGTATTCCCACCTTAAGGATGTTATATTTATGAATTTACTTCAATTTTTAAAGTTTCTTCTATCTGGTCCCTTAATCGTGACTCCTCCTTTCATTTTGATACTTTGTTGTGATGAATTTCAAGCATTAGTTTCTCTTATGTACTCACGAATTAGGGGGCATCTATTTAACCCTTTTTGTCACTTCATTTTAGGAGGAACCTCATTTCAAACCTCTTTAGTTGTTGGCCTGAATGTACCTTTCATTCACCCTTGGCAGGTTTGGAGATCTTGGTGCAAATGTTGGGTTGTGTTATATTCTTTCCACGACTAACCTACATAGTGAATCGGGGGGGGGGGGGGTAGAGGGGAGGTGGAGCCCCCCTTCTTTGCATCGATTGTGCAATGTGGGGGTCACAGGGGGTTTTGAGGGAGGTGGGTAGCCCCCCTCTACGGGGTCTGGGGCAGTGCCCCGGGAAGAAAAATTTTTGGACCCTATATTAGGTTGGACGAACCTGCCTATGGTTTTCGGTCCATGGTTTTGGACGCAATAGTTTTTGGTCCATGGTATTGGATGCTTCGGCATGTATAAATATGTATTGTAGCATTGAAAGGAATATAATGAAAAATCAAGCTAGTAGTCCTGGTTTTGGGATCTAGGGGAAAATCTCTATCCATATGTGTTTTATGTGTTATGCTCTCACACTGTTTATTTTATGTGTTTTAGAATTCATATGCAGGTAATTTCTGTACGGGGTTAAAACCTATAGCAAGGACCTCCCAGCTCAACCTATATGACCGCAACTTCAGTAGTGCACTATGTGGCCACCTGCTTCGATTCTTCAACCATCTACTTGGTCACTAGTCCTGAACTGTTTTCCTGAAGCTTTTGATGAGTTTCTTGCAGATTTGCAAGCTTTCCTTCAATAGAGGTCATGATCGCATAAGCCTTGTCCAAAAAGGGCTTCAATCGTGCCTTTAACACTGCCTCCTTATGCTGCACTGCATCTGCCTGTTCTTTCAACTGCTTGGCCTCCTATAGCTTTGCCAGTCGCTGCATGAGAGTGATGGTCCACGCAATACCTTTTACTTCATCATAGCACTACTTCAGCTCTCGTGCTTCTGTCTCCAACTGCTATACATTAGGGTCCTCCTGCAAGCTCGTCAAGACCTCGAATGACTGTTCAAAAAGTTGTGTGCAGTCTGCTACTGCACTGTCTACTGCCGCTATCACCTCTGTGACAATGGTTGCACGTTGCTCCTTTACTTCTGGTGGAGTTGAAGGTTGGGCCTTCAACTATAATTCTGTAATATGTAGGTTCAGCTCCAGCTGAATCCTAGCCATCTCTGTGCGAGCGTCACACACCCCTGTAGAAAGATTATGGACCCACACCTTAACTGGTTCTTCCTCAAGAATGGCCAACCCAGGGACCATTCGGCATGCCTCCTCCACAACCTGAATTATATGCTTGTTTTGGCCAGTTACCTTGGTCATGGTAGTGATGGAAGAGTCTCGTTGTAGGGTCATCTTCTCATTTTTAATCTTCTGCTCGCTGATTACTTGTAAAGCCCGGTGTTCGCAGGCCCTCAGCTCCACAATGACTCCATCTTGCAATAGGTGGAGCACCTCGCCAGGGAGCAATGCCAAGTTCGACCCCACTCCCTTGAGGGTGCTGACAGTAAGCCTATCAGCTTCATTTTCTATGGTCAGTGCTCCATATGGTAGCACTATCGCACTGGAGACCTTTGAGCACAGCATCTCGGTAGCTTTTGAAGTGCCAATAGCGAGGCTGGTGGACATCGTGCCAACCTATGATGTGCAGGTTTGCAGCTCTTGTAGACCTGTCTGGATGGCTCCCAATAGTAGCTACTGCTGCTGTTCAAACTATTGTAGTGCCTCTGCGGTGACATCTCGCACCGTGTCTCCGATGTCATGAAAATCTACCTCTCTCAAGGTGATTGGGTCCAGTGACATCTTAGTGGCCTTGGATTTCTTCCTCGACCCTCCTTTCGCTTATTCCCTTGGATGCTTGATGCGGGCAGACCGAGGGGAATTGACTATCTTCCAGTAGCTCCCATGCTACCAACACAATCGATAGCAAGAGCCATGCGTAGTGGGAGGTCTTGTTGAGCTCCTGTTTCTCACGGAAGTTTGCAAGGAACTCACCATAGAGATAGTGCACCCAATTGAGCTAGACTCCTTCAGCGCATTGGCCTGCTAGCGTGACTACAGGTGCAAGCACCTCATCTGCGAGACACTTCCTAATCACCTTTCCTTCCAAAATCTTCGTGGCCACCTTGACTTCAGGTTCACTAATACTTGAGATGGCATAGCCTCGCGGTTTCTTCACAAGCTTAAATTTCTCCTTCATGGCCTCCGCGAGGGCCTGCTCACCACCTTTTCTGCCAAACATCATGCCTGGATTTTCACTTGTGTAGGGTAGTCATGTGATCCTATGGATCAATCTATCGGTAATGGGTATTGGCTCCTCCATCCACAGACACCCATCATTCACCAAGCATAGCAACTGCTTAATGACCAATACTGTAATCGGGGTGCGTTGTAGTGCGGCACCCATAGCAAGTTGAGCAGACCTACCTTGTCTACTCTACTGAGCTACCTCCGCAGCTTTAATGCAATCATCCCAGTGGTTGTGTCAATAATATGGCGCATTAGCTACTCAGTCGCCAAGGGTGGGAACTTCTCATGGTCAACTAAGTCCCAATATTTGAGCTTTAACAGAGGAACCGACCCCAAGCACTATCCTTCAAAGACAATCTCATCCGACAACATAGGGGTTTGCAAGGGCACCTTGCTCTTGTCAATGTCCTTTGACACCTTGGTCTTGCCCTTACGCAGAGGGATGTACTCAGGAAATCGAGTGATAAGGTCAGCACCCTGGACTTCAACTTCCTCCACGTCTATCCCCAAGTCCTCATCATCCATCAGGATGTCTTCAATTTCTTCCTCCTCTGGCTCTAGGTTAATGGCTTTGCCCTTTTCTTGTGCACTAGGCTTGTCCTTTGGTGGGTTTCTTCTCGACGACGCACACACTGGTATTGCAGGCTACTTTCCCTTATTATCCTTCGCACTCTCCTTGGTTGGGGTCAACTTTGGTCTAGGTGTCCGTGGTGATTTAGGAAATTTAGCTAATACATCGGCAACCTTTGGAGCAGCTTCCTATGCCTCCATAACAACTTCTGGCACATCCTCGTCAGCTGTCACTACTTCTGTGTCCATAGCTTCTACCGGTGTCGACATGATGTTATGCAATAACTCCTGTGTCGCTTTTGACAATGTCACAAATACTGAACTGGCTATCAAAGCTTCAAAGTTCTCACGGTTCATGTGCACCTAAGAGCTCAACAACTCAATTCTCAAAATTCCAAGTGGTTTTCGCTGGGCAGCCACCTGTAATTTATAGGGCATTTTGAATTCAAATCCGACCGTTTCCCCCACATTCACTTCATTAATGCCAGATTGGTGGTAGATTTCCAAGGATATTACCCACAAAGTCCATCTTAAATGTCAACCACCTACTCTATTTGGCCACATTTCTACCGTCAAATCGTGAACAGTGACTTTAACAGTGACTTTCCGGCTAAATTGCGCGATTTCTCCCTGGGTAGCATAGCTCCCTTCGCATTGTCGCGAACCCTGTGACACTTCCTTGCTTCGCACAATCCTCCAATCACGTAGTTCCCCAACCCGAGCAGTGTAGTTTATAGTCCCATGCCTCCTTTCAGCTACCTGGAGTGCTAAGACTATGCTACCCTCATATAGTCACATGGCCAAACCACCAGTGTATGGCTTCAATCAGCTGCCATCCACCTTTCCTGGGAAAGGATATCCATTCAATTTAACCAATTGAACCACTCCATCATGGGTAATCTCATTAATGATATAGGGCCCTAACTAGTGCATTCTGAATTTCCCAAGAAATTTATCAAACTTGTTATCATATAACAAAACCAGGTCATTTACCTTAAAGGTGCACAGCTTAATGTGCCAATCATGCCATTCTTTTTTGCACTGCTTTTGGACCTGTTGGTGGAATCCAGCTAGAAATCTCTCTTCCTCAAGCTCAGCCAGCTGTGCGAGCCTCTCTTCCAGGGCTCTGCCATCCGCCATACCCATGAGTTTCACCATGCGTAGACTAGCCACAATGTATTCCATGGGCATCACTGCTTCAACACCATATACTAGCCTAAAGGGTGTTTGTCCAGTCAACTTCTTGCATGTCGTCAAATAGGCCCATAGTACTGCGGGTATGCATAGGTCCCAATCACTTCGTTGAGTGTTGCAAACCTTGGTCAGTGTGGTTTCTAGCACCTTATTGAATTCTTCCACCATCCCGTTAGCCTATGGGTGATTGGGCGTACTCTTTTGGTGATGTACCTGAAATTCCTCTGTTAGCGCGTTGATCGTTTCATTCAGAAAGTGCGTACCACGATCACTCATCAAAATCTTTGAACACCAAAATTGCGTGAGTACATACTCAAAGAGGAACTTCACAGCATTTGCTCCTATGCAATCCTTCACAAGTTGTGCCTCCGTCCATCGAGTCAAATACTTAGTCACGGTGATAATGTATCGCGCTCCTATCTTCTTCCCTTGGGGCTGAATGGGTCCTACAAAATATAACGCCAATTTCTCAAAGGGTTGTAATGTCATCTGTGGATTCAAAGGCATCTCATCCCTCCACAATGGCCTGCCCATCCTTTGACACACATCACAAGCCTTGGAGTAAGCTTTTGAATCTTGATGGAGGGTTGGCCACTACAATCTTGCAAGTAGAATCTTCTGCGTAGTCGCTCTCCCTACATAATGACCTCCCACGGCCCCCATGAGCGTCTGCAAACTCCTTTCAAACTCTACTACATATCGTCATAATATTTCATGAGACCCCATTTTGTATAGATTCCCGACAATGATAGAAAATTATGCCGCGCACACCACTAACTCCTTTTTCTGTTGGACGGTGTAACCTTCTAGGGTAGTTCCTGTCATTAGGAAGTGTATGATGTCTTCAAAATGACCATTCGCGAGCCGCACTGCAAATAGCTATGCGTCAGGAAATCCCTCGTCCAAATTAGTGGGCTCTTCCCCTGTTTCAATGCGCGATAAATGGTATGGTCCCGCGTTAAGTCGTCCAAGCTTCACAATAACTTCAAAATCACACTCCTAGAACAATAACAACCACCTGCAGATTCTCCCCCCTAGCACAGGCTTATTGACTACATATTTCAATGCAGAATGATCCGTATACATCTTAAAATGTCCACCCAGCAAATAGTGTTTAAACTTTTGGAGCGCGTATACCATGGCTAACCCTTCGCGCTTAGTGGTGGAATAGTTCTTCTCAGCCTTGGATAACCTTCTTCTTGTGAACGCTATAGGACGGTCCAATTCTCCTTCACCAGCCTGTGTCAACACTTCTCCCAACACTATACATGACGCGTCAACATGTACATGAAACTCTTTCTTCCAATCTGAGAAAAATAAAATCAGTTGGATGACCATCTTTTCTTTCAATACATCCAAGCTTTTCTTACTGATCCAAATTTAAACAAGAATGCAACAAATTATAGAGATAACCATAAACACATAGATGCAACGGAAATAATACTTCATTTCATTAATGTAAAATACTAAAATATGCTTACAAACAGAAATGGAAATAAACCAACTAGGTGATGGTAGCTTATCTATGAGAACAGATGTGGCGGTTACATGCCTCTGAGCTGCCTTACAATGAGGCTGATCCAGGTGGATATTGGTGGCCACCTGCCAAGTCCACCTGGACCCCCACCATTATTTCTCTCAGCATTTTCAGTTTCCTTAATTGTAGCACAACTTACTATTTTTAGCAGTTTTTCGGGTCCTGAACTTCCAGAGCCGTTTTGAGGCCCTAAACGACGTTTTTTGGGAAATCTGGGGCAACATGGGTCCATGGATCGATGTTGCCTCCCAAAGTGGCAGTTCTCGGATAGATCTTTCTAACAAGCTATTGTACGCATCAAACGGAGATCGTATGCCAAAGTTACGACCCTAGGAAGTTGGTGTACCAATTTACCCAAACGGGGCCCACAGTTTGGCGTTTCATCTTCTAGGGTTAGGTTTTGGAATGTTAAGGGTTTTCCATTGTTTCTCAACAATAAATAGGCCTTCGAGCCTCATTGTAACACAGTTCAGAGGCATGTAGCCACCACATCTCTTCTCAGAGATAAGCTACCATCGCCCTAGCTGGTTTATTTCCATTTCTGGTTGTAAGCATATTTCAGTATTTTCCATTAATGAAATGAAGTATTATTTCCGCTGCATCTTTGTGTATATGGTTATCTCTGTAATCTGTTGCGTTCCTGTTTAAATCCGGATCAGTGGTATCAGAGCAGTCTGCTTTTTCTCTGTTTTTCTTTGCATGTCCCCAACAAGGTCAGGATATAAGGAGTTAGGGCTTGAACTGGTCGAACCTTTGGAAGACCACCGACGGCCTCCCATGGAAGATGAGAAGAAAGACGAGGGGGCAGGAGATCCCATCAAAATCTTGCTCGAAGAAGCCCTCGAGCGACAACGGAACATGATGATGGACAGCTTTGCCCAGATCCTTCAGCGGCTACCCAGAAGTGACGCATCGGCTTCCAGCAACTACTCTGGAAACGCCACGCCCTTTAAGGTACAAGTTAATTTTGAAATCCCCATATTCGAGGGTCAGATAGATGCAGATGTTGTAGATAAATGGTTAAATCTGCTAGAGGGTTATTTTTCTATTCATGAATTTTCGAGTCGGGAAAAGATTGTTTTCACTCTTCTCAAAGCAGCCCCCCACGTCAAGGACTGGTGGGAAACCTACCGCGAGTAGAAGGATGAAAGTACTAGCTCACTATTTTTAGCCGCACCCACCTGGAATTCATTCCGGGATGCCATCAAGGAGCAGTACTACCCTGTCGGAAGCTATGAGGATGAATACATAAAGTGGACCACGCTGCGGCAGGGAAGGGACCAAGACGTGCTGGAGTTCACCAATATTTTCCATACCCTTCACACAAAGTTGGGTATCAAGGATTCGGAGCAACATTTGATACTCCAATATCGTGGCTGCCTACACAAGTACATCCAGGAAGAAATACGATTCCTGAACATATCCTCGCTCGGCGCAGCATACCGATATGCCGTCAAGGTTGAGAAGAAGTTTAAACAAAAGAAGCGAGACTTTGGATCTGCGAATCCAAAGCAGGGGAAAGGTGCCCCTAAACCACAGAGCAAAGGACAAAGCCAAGGCGGGACAGCCCAAGACAACCCGCCGAAGCTGCAAGCAAAGAACAACACCGCGAAGCCGAAAAAGGACACGGGAAAATGGTGTGAGTTCCATAAGAGCTCCACCCACAACACAAGTGAGTGTCGGGCTAAGCAGTCACTGGTGGCTGAGCTAAAGGTTTCAGAATCAGATGCATGTTTCGACTCTGAGTCAGAACCCGATAAGGGGAATGACAAAGGGAAGTAGATCATTGATGCAGATCCCAACACCACTATTGCTACCGCCAAGATCCAAAAAAATGAACCCGAAGATCCAGAGGAGGAGGAGCATCTCTTCCACTCCCAGATGTGGGTAAAGGGCTCCCCGATACAGTTCATTGTTGATAGCGGGAGTCAAAAGAACCTCATTTTGGCAGAGGTCGTGAAGCGGTTGGACTTACCGACCACAGCACACCCACAACCATACACCATTGGGTGGCTTCACCAAGGACGAGATCTTCGCGTGAGCCAACAGTGTCGCCTCCCATACAATATCAAGCCCTTCACGGATGAGGTATTGTGTGACATTGCTCCCCTTGAAGTTTGTGATGTATTATTAGGACAACCATACTTGTGGAAGCGACATGTTGTGTATGAATCAAGGCCCCGTGCGGTTATTATTACATTGGGAAATAAGTTGTCCAGGATACCAGAGGTAGCACCACCTACCGCCATCTCTTTGATTACTGCAAAACAATGCAGTAAGATCATTTCCAAAACCAGGAAATTTGTTTTCCTGATGATACGCCCTCAAGGAAAGAAGAAGACTGTGGCCACGGCCTCCAGACGGGGTCCCTCTGCACGACAACTACAGATGGACAAGGTTGTGGAGGAGTACGAGGACATCTTCACCTCCCCTGCAGGGGTTCCTCTACACTGTCAGGTCAAGCACTCCATCGATCTGACCCTAGGTGCGCCGCTACCCAATGGACCAATTTATCGGCGCTCCATTCTGGAGAACAATGAAATCAAGAGGCAGATTCAGGAGCTCCTGCAGAAAGGTCACATCCGTCCGAGTTCATCGCCTTGTGGGAGCCTGATCGTTTTGGTACAGAAGAAGGATGGGACGTCGAGACTCTGTATTGACTATCGAGCGGTGAACAAGATCACTATCCGTAATAGGTACCCGATCCCGCGGATTGATGACCTCCTGGACCAACTAAAGGGGGTGAAATATTTCAGCAAGATCAATCTGAAGTCAGGATATCACCAGGTACCAATCAAACCCTCTGATGTGTGGAAGACAGCCTTCAAATCCAAGGAGGGCCTTTTCGAATGGTTGGTTATGCCCTTCGGATTGACGAATGCTCCTGCAACCTTCATGAGGCTAATGGATGACATCTTGCGGCCATTCACCAACTCCTTTGTAGTAGTATACTTGGATGACATTCTGATCTTCAGCCAGAGTTGGGAAGAGCACCTCCACCACATCCGACAAGTTCTCCAAACATTGCGGCAACACAAGCTATGTGCCAAGTTGGAGAAATGCAGTTTTGGCATGACCCAGGTTCAATATCTGGGATACATCATTGATGAAAAGGGGGTGCATGTTGATCCAGCCAAGATCCAAGTCATTCGGGATTGGCCATCTCCAACCACTCTAACAGAGCTCCGCAGTTTTCTGGGTCTTGCCAACTTCTACCGCAGGTTCGTGTTGGGGTTTTCTCATATTACTTTGCCCTTGAGTCATGTCACCAAGGGAGGGGCGAAAGCAAAATTCTTTTGGTTAGAATCTCAACAGAAGGCATTGCACGGCACCAGTGCTCGTGTTACCAGATTTACAGCAACCATTTGAGGTCGAGACAGATGCCTCTGACTATGCTATTGGGGCAGTCCTTACTCAACATGGACATCCAGTGGCATATCACAGTGAAACACTTTCAGACACAGTCTAGAAGTACCCCACTTATGATAAAAAGATGTATTCCATTGTACAGACCACCGACCCCTGCAGTTCATACAGACCCAAGGGAAATTGTAGAATGATCGTCATCAGAAGTGGTCTACATACCTGCAATAGTTCCACTTGAATATCAAGTATAAGAAGGGCAGCACCAATAATGTTGCAAATTGCCTCAGTCGACCACCGATCATGGCGTTAACCACCGTGATCAACTCTTGTGGGCACGAGACTTCTGATTGGCCACTTCTCTACAAAAGCGACCCAGAATTCGGCCACACATACCAGACACTCTTGGACGGTCGGCATGTTCCAGATTTTCACCTCCAGTATACCCTGTTATGCCACCTAGGTCACCTTTGTGTTCCTTCAAGTGAGCGTGCCAAGATGATTTGGGAAGCACACTACAGTCGGGCTGCTGGGCATTTCGGGGTCGAGAAAACAGTGGCAGTACTGCAAAATTATTTCTATTGGCCGAATCTTCGATAGGATGTTGGGAAGTACATTAGATCATGTACTGCCTATGCCATTTCCAAACCAACCATCAAGAAGCACGGCCTCTATACCCTGTTGCCTACCCCTAGTCGACCTTGGGAATCCATCTCCATGGATTACATGTCAGGCCTTCCTTCCACTAGGCATGGAAATGACTGTGTTTTTGTGGTCGTCGAGAGGTTCTCAAAGATGGCCATTATGGCGGCCTGCAAGAAGAATATCACAGCAAAATCCACTGCTAAACTCTTCTTTGAACGAGTGTGGGTGCACTTTGGGATCCCACAGTCTATCATCTCAGATCGGGACAGTCGGTTTCTCAGCACATTTTGGTCCAGTCTCTGGTCAATGCTGGACACCAAACTCACGAAGTCCACAGCCTTCCATCCTCAAACTAATGGCCAGACAGAGGTTGTCAATAGGATGATTATGCACAATCTGCGCATGTATAACTCAAAGCATCCACGCACATGGGACGAGAGCCTCCCCTATGTTCAACACAACTACAACCGAGCTCTTCACAACTCCACTAGCCATAGCCCTTTTCAGGTGGGTTTGGGATTCCAGCCACTATGCCCCATTAATGTGGCCATGCCACTTGCAGCTAATCACATAAATTCAACTCATGTCCAGTCCGAAACAGATAAGGCCACCAGCTTCATTGAGCGCATCCAACATATTCGCCAGTAGGTCCATGACATTCTGGAGAAATCAAATGCCAAGTACAAGTAGCGACATGATCAACATCAGGTGCCACACAAGTTTTAGGTGGGCGACAAAGTCTGGTTGCATTTGCAAAAGGAACACCTTACTGGAGCCTATCGGAAACTGAGACCACTCCGATATGGTCCTTACACCATTACTAAGGCTATTGGAGACAATGCATTTGAGATCAGCATTCCCCCATTCCTTGGCCTACACCCAGTGTTCAATGTGGACCGCCTTCGGCCATACTTTCCACCATTGCTAGACACATCCGACATTGCAGAACAGCTCACACCCACAGAATTAAATCCAGATTGCATGGAACAAGCTGCAACTGATCGGATCATGGACACACAGATCAAGAACACTCGCCAACAGAATATCCAATTGTATCGAGTTGTCAAAGCAGGCCAACTCCTTCAGCAGGGCAAGTGGCTCACCAGGGAACAAGTTCAGCAAAAGTTTCATCATCTCATGGAGGAACTCAACGCAATGGGGACCATTGCTTCCTAAGGGGGGAGGAATGATCCAGGTGGATATTGGTGGCCACCTGCCAAGTCCACTTGGACCCACACCATTATTTCTCTCAGCATTTTCAGTTTCCTTAATTGTAGCACAACTTACTATTTTTAGCAGTTTTTCGGGTCTTGAACTTCCGGAGCCGTTTTGAGGCCCTAAACGACGTTTTTTGGGAAATCTGGGGCAACAAGGGTCCATCAACCAATGTTGCCTCCCAAAGTGGCAGTGCTCGGATAGATCTTTCTAACGAGCTATTGTACGCGTCAAACGGAGATCGTATGCCAAAGTTACGACCCTGGGAAGTTGGTGTACCAATTTACCCAAACGGGGCCCATAGTTTGGCGTTTCATCTTCTAGGGTTAGGTTTTGGAATGTTAAGGGTTTTCCATTGTTTCTCAACAATAAATAGGCCTTCGAGCCTCATTGTAACACAGTTCAGAGGCATGTAGCCACCACATCTCTTCTCAGAGATAAGCTACCATCGCCCTAGCTGGTTTATTTCCATTTCTGGTTGTAAGCATATTTCAATATTTTCCATTAATGAAATGAAGTATTATTTCCGCTGCATCTTTGTGTATATGGTTATCTCTGTAATCTGTTGCGTTCCTGTTTAAATCCGGATCAGAGGCTAAAGGGCCTTTTTTATTATTGAACAATAGGAGAAAACCCTAAACAACCAAAACCCTAACCCAAGGAGATGTAACACGAAGAGTTTATGGGCCCTATTGGGGTGAGTTGGACAACCAACTTCCCGGGGTAGTGACTTGGTCACATTATCTCTGTTTGGCATGCATGATAACCCATTGGAAAGATATCTCCGAGGACTATGACAGAAAATAGGATTTTCGACAATAAATTATTGGTAGTAGATTTCCAAAAAAACGTCATTTAGGGTCTCAAAACGGCTTCAGAAGTTTAGGGCCTGAAAAACTGCTAAAAATAGTAAATTGTGCTACAATTAAGGAAACTAAAAAACTGAAAGAAGCAATGGTGGGGGTCCAAGTGGAATTCGCGGGTGGCCACCAATATCCACATGGATCACTTACAGTCCTTGTTCCAACAGAACGTGACATCCTTTTTCAACAACTTCTCCTTAGGCGCGGTGATCTGGGCATAGCCCTTGATAAACTTCCTATAATACCTAGTATCGCCTAAGGTTACGCACATCTATTTCACACTCCTTGGGGCCTCCAAATTAAGTATCATTATGATCTTCATGGGATCTACCATTAGTCCCTGCCTAAAAACCACATGATCCAACAAAGTCCCAAAAGGAACACAAAACAGGCATTTCTTCAAATTGAGCGCAATCTGGTACCTTCGACAAATATCTAGCATCAGGCACAAAGTTGCCACATGAAATTTTACAAACCCAAACACAGTCCAATCATCAAAGTACACTTCCAGAAACTTATGAATAAATTCCTTGAACACCACAATGACTGCGCGTGAAAAAATCACAAGCGCATTCTTCAATCTGAAAGCCATTACAGTGTACTGAAAACATCACCACTCAATCATGAAGGTCATATTGCTTCTATCCTCCAACACGATTTTGATATGATGGTACCTAGAGAACCCATACGTGAAGGAGTACGCTTCCTGGCCACCTACATTATCCAATACCTCATCAGTAAATGGAGTCGGGAAAGGATCATGTATGCAAGCGACATTCAACTTCATGAGATCTACGCATATCCTTATTTCATCCTTCTGCTTCTTTTCATGTACTACCATTGGGCTTACCCAATCAGATTCTTCTATGAGCTCAATGATGTCTGCCACAATCATCTTGTCTAGCCCTAAGCGGACCTTCTCCTTATACTTTGGGTTGAGGCGGTAAGGTCTTTTCTTAACCAGCTTCACGTTGGGTTTCAACGTGATCTTCATAACGCCCAGGTCTCCTATTATCCCTTTTAGCTCCGTAAACTTGGTAGGGAACAAATCTTGGTATTCACAGAGAAATTCAATGACTTTATCCACCGTCGCATCATCCCAGTAATCTCCATTCTTCGCGAATTTGGGATCCGCCTCTGTACCAATATTTACCTGTTTCATTTTTAGTGGCACGGTTATATCAGGATTCTCAATATGTGGTCCCCCAACCTCGCAATGACCCTCTGCTTTAGGGATGTTAATCTTTCACAGATCCTCATCTTCTTCTTCAGCAGTCATGTTATAGCATTCTAGTGTGTGGCTCAGCTGAGTAGTCCAATCGGGTTGAATCAGATCCAAAGGATCCTATGGTATCCTAAAGATCGTTGCTTTTACTTCTTATAGCACTTATTCAATACAGTCAAAACCATCTTCAAAACTAAACGTCATTATGAATCCTTCGTGTAGAATATCCCATTCACCTATACCATGGCGGAGCTCTGTTTCCAAGTACCAGTTCATCGGGATGACATCCAAGGTATGACAGAACAAGTGCACCCATTCCGGTTGGGGCTTCACTCCATAAGCCTGAGCCCATTTGGCCAAGTGTGCATGCAGATCATCATTCCCATCATATTTGTCTATCATTCTTACCTTTGGCTTCCCAAATCATGTTCGCATCATCCTCCTACACTCACGCCAATCATCATAGCTACCCTTGTGCGCACCCCACCATCTTGTGGGCATAGCCCATAATGCCCAGTCCAAAGCCTGGAAGCGCTACTTTTCTGGTACCTCCCTCTTAAATGCATCCAGAAATACATCTACATCATTTAGGACATCATAAGTGGGTAGTTTTCTTACCTCTGACGACACACATTGCAGCGACCGGGTCATCACGTTACAGCTTAGCGTGGTTACTTCATGTAATCAATTCTGCCAGCGCTCTAATTATTCATTAGAGTCTGAGGTGCAAGAACTCTAGTGATCCCATGTAATTCGTCCATCTACTGTTGGATTCACCCAATCTTGGTCTCGTGTTGTTATCTTATATATTCATTCCAAATCGTCATCGCTCTCATAATCGCGGACTAGTTCAGTATAGCATGATCCTTCAGTAGGATCTAGGGGTACTATTACGTGAAGCAATTTCTTCTCAAAAATCATCTTTTGCTTCTTTAAATTGATTACCCCGTTCATATCAGTAGCCTAATCAATGCCAAGGAGCGCATGGTAGGGGTTGCTATCATCCATAATTTCTATCACTTCAAAGTCAGCCAACGCGCTTGCGCCTTCAATATCTACAGTCACCCCTTGCAGCCGCCCCATGGGGATGATCTTCTACTGATTTTCCATCCTTAACTGAATCGGAGACCACTGCAGCGTGGGTCTTCCCATCTGCGCTCAAGTCTGCTTTGGTAGAACGTTCACGTCCGACCCCAGATCCAAGATAACCTGATCCATTTCATATTCTCCTATCTACATGGTTAGTCTCATCTCTCGTCCTGTCCTTGCTTTATGCTTACCAATATTTCGTACCACGCACGGTTCACCTGGAGTGTTTCCGGCACATTTATTTATAATCTCATGTAATCCCTTCACAACATTGCTATCACATAGCAGCTTCATGCAGGTCTCTAGAAAGGTCGTAAGCATAGAAGGGTCCATTTCCTGATCAGGCTTATCCTTGCTCCCTAAGGTGGAGGCCTCAGTGAAGCTCTTATTTGCTTCCATGAATGTTTCGCGTCCATGCTTCAAATCAAATTTAGCATCCTTCGTCATAGCTTTGTGAACCCATGCACTGTCTTTGGGTTGTTTCCCCTTATCATCGCCTGTTGTAATTCTACTTCGGAGCACTATATTCACATTCGGATCCTCTTCGCGAGGCTCAAATCTCATCATCTACAGGTTCTGAGTCGGCTAAGGTGGTAGCGCCCCTTTGTCGCATATCCTCGCTATCAACATAGGACAATCCTTTATTTCAAGATCAAACAGATTGTAATATTTGCACGACGGACACGTTGGGTTAGTGCAATCACGGGCATAGTGTCCTGGTCCTCCACAATTGTGGCAGATTAGTTGTCCTCAACCTTTATCAGGTTCTCCTCTACCTCGGCCTCATCCACAACCCTAAAATCATGTTCACGCCATCCCTGCACTCTGGTTAGGGGGACGCATTTCTGCCTGAACCCTCTAGGAGGGTGTTTTTTCAATCATCAATTCATAACTTCTGTAGTTGCAGTCATCATGCCCTACTGATCTGCAAAAGTTACAGAACAGTGGTTCTGGTGTTTGTACAAACTTTTGCAACAAATGACAGTTATCCGTCGTATGTTTTCCTGCTACTTGACATATAGCGCACCACAACACAGACCCCATGCTCGGTCCTGCTTGGGCTTTCGGCCTCAAAGGCATTGGTCCTTCTCCTGCAATATAGCTTGCAAAGATCGGGCAATGGTCTTTGCCATGCCCCTGACCTTTACATTTCAGGCACCATACCTCTTCGCACACCTCCGATCGAACTATTCTGTCCTGCTTCAAACTTTGCATTTCAAGGAAAAGATTTCTCAACTGTGCATGGATCTTCTGAACCCCCAAATTCGGATCTTGCATCGGTGTTTCATGCTGTCTCATTGCAATCTCCAAGGCATCTATCTGAGTCATAATTTTCTGTTGTGACAGTGCAACCCTTAAGTGTGGTAGGAGCGAAGCCACGAACCACTCGCGGTGTTGTCCATCTATTAAGTTCATATTAGCTTCATGGATTTTACATTTCAACCTCTAATCCAATTCCTAAGGTTTCTAGCCTAGTTTCATCGCGGTTTCCTTGAACCCCACAATAGATTGTGCCTTAGATTTATGCCTATTGAACTCTTTATTTAGCGCAGTCTAGATGTCTACCACTCAAGCATTTGGGTTATCATTAGAGTACTTGATGTACTAGGTTAGCGTGCGATCCTACAAAGCACTAACCAATGTTTCCTTCTTCAAGTGCTCATTTGTAATGCCCTAAGCTTCCCATACAACTTTCACGACAAACCAAAACTGGTCTAGGTCCTAATTTCCCAAGCCTTTAAACAAAGGCAGCTTCACTAAATTTGCCATGTTGAACTATGGTGGAGGTGGTGGTGGTATGGGTGAAGTCGCAGGTGATTGTGGTGAAGATGGAGGTGGTGTGGGTGGAGGTGGCAATCGCGGGAATTCTTGTCTTATTAACTGAATTGCACTTCACGGAGAAGCCTGTGCTACTCCCTCTTTGTCACCCAATGATGGTGAAATCAATGGACTATATTTAGGACCCTTTCTTCCTTCGTTCCTATAATTCTTTCCGCTTAGCGTAGCTCCGAACATCAAGGTAGTTACATAACCCGTTTTTTGCACAATAACATCTTAATCTAGGTATTCAAAGACTTCAAGTACTTACCTCACAGACCCTTGAAAAAGCGTCGCTTTGCCTCATTGTAGATAACTAAGGTATCGACCGCAAATTCAGTCACAAATCCTCTTATGACGCGATCGAGCCAATGATCAACAGCACAGGCGATCTTATCCTCACAGGTTTTCAGTCTCTGTACTAACTCCGGGGTCCAGATAATAGGACCGTCAAGTCTCCACCTTCCTTGGCTATCCACTAGCTTCATGATCCACTCGTATTACTCAACTGGAAAGGAACTGAAAAAGATCTCATGGATTGCTGTATATAGGTACCTATCCAGCCACTGTTCCTTTGTTAGTCATGGATTTATGTTCTCCTGTGCCATGAATTCGTGGATCTTCTTGTCCAACCAGTCTTCGATCTCTTTCTTAGTTGGATTCCAATGATACAACATCACACATCTCTCATGTAGATTTTGGTCCTAGAAACGGAACCATTTGTTGGTTGCATGGGGCCTGACCCAGGTTCAACGTTAGTTATCCAAACAAATCCCTACACTACTTTCCCTTTCAGCATCAGCCCGCAAAGCGTGGACTGAAGTCTCACCCGAAGCAGTATGGGGGGATGCTAGAACCAAGTTTTTGCACCCTGAGATGGTTTTGATGTTAGTTTATACCCTCTGTTCCTACTTTTGTATAGGTCACTGGACTCTAGGGCTCTGTCAATCTAACCCTTTATTCTGTCCTTCAATACCTCTACGAAGGGGCATGATTGACCTTCGCGTAGCCCTAACCTATGATCTAGGTACTTTTGCGTTGCTATGCGGTGTATTATATAGCTTCCCAAGTTATCTTAAGTGTTTTACTTATCTTACTAAACAATCATAGTTAGTGCCGCATAATTAGATATTCTTACTTGCGTTCAATTACCCAATATAATCACATATATTCGTGCATCACATAAACATTGTAAATTCAACCCATACGCAATATAACAAGATGAATTAACAGGAAATAAATACATAGAATTTGCATAATACTTCTCTTTATTGATATCTTCAAACTGTTACAGAATCTATCTCCCCTATGCACACAGATGCAAACTTCTACCCTAGGCCACTGCGCACTCAGCTGCAGAGCCTCTACCTATGAAAAGACCCGAAATACTTAGACTTGTCTACCCAGACTCTTCACTCCATTCTTCACTAGAGACTTCTTACCTCTTAGAGCTTACTTAGCTATTTTTATACAATCCCATGGTGTACGGACCATGTGTAGATCTTTACAGCTAACTTTACACTTTACAAAATAAGGGCGGACAACCCTTTGAGACTCATGACACCTTCGCGCTCCGCAACCACAAATCCGGAGACTTTACAACTTTATTACAAAATTTGACACAAAACATGGGCTTTTAGCCCCAAAACTATCCTTGGGGGATCTCGTTCCCAACAAAAAGGTATGATCACTCTCATACAAAATGATGAAGAATTGTAGTCTCTTAGTGAAATTATGAGTGGTATTGGAAATGGATAACTTAAAAATATGCAAAAGGAGAGTTTAGCATGGAAAGGACATACCAACATGCACCTCCATGATGTAACCTCAAAAGGTATGGGACTCTAGTTAATTGAGAAGTGATATTGTCTTGATATGAAGAGTTTAGGATGTTATTGTAGAATGGTGCTAATCTTAGCTTGTGCATGTTGCTTGACAAAGATTGAGTGGCTTCCAAATGAATTATGAATTAGTTCTGCAATATCCTTGGGGCATCAATGAACTATGAATTTGGGCTCCATTTTTCTTTAATCTATTTTCTCAATTTAATTTTTGGGATTGTGTTGTTGGTGTGGGTTAGTATGTCTCATTCTATTTTTCCTCCATGTGGAGATGAAAAGTTCCCATATGCCTCAAAGAAGGAATCTAAGCATCAGAATTTTGATGGTATTCTTATTTGATCCTCCATTTGTGCAAGTTTCTATCATGTTGGTTGCGTCTAGGAGGGACCTCACTCCAAGTGTGTCTACCTTGATGTTGAAATGTATGGCTAATGGGAACTTGTGAGGGAGAGGAAAAATCATAGGTCCTTCTCCCATAGGTCATTGAGGTTGGTGGATATTTGACAAGCATATGTCCAAAGCATATAAGGATTCCATTAATGAAAATAAGTTGTATTAGGTTGTTTTGTTTTGGTCCTATTAAATTGGAGGTAAAGGAGATGGAAAATGGTGAGAAAGAAGAGACGAAGCTTATCTGATTCTCAATTCCTACAGGAACTGGAGGGTTGAGTAAAAGAACTAGTTTTCTCCCCCGCTTGAAACACCAAATTCTTTTTAATTAAGGAGAATTACTAGATGGTCAAAGCCTTGATTACCCATGACTTGGAATAAAAGGAAGAAAAACAAGAGGATATGCTCCATAAAATAATATCTTTGAGGGATGCTTGAGGTTGTATGTAAGGTGGGTTTTGGAATTGGAAATATGTTCCATAGGTTAATGAGGAAACTGAAGTTGTGACCCACAAGGAAAGATCTCATGGTTTAGAAGAAATTCAAGCTAATCCCATCATACTGGATAGAAGAAGAAAGATATGTTAATTAAATTTAATTAAAAAATAAGAAAAAATTGTTTTTTTTAATTATTATTATTTTTTAATATGTAAATGTTATTTTATATATATTTATGTTTTTAAAATTTGAAAAAAAATATTAAAAAAAAAATATTAGGCTTTGTCTAATGAGACCATAATTTTGTCAAGATAGTGAAATTTTTGTTGAAATCTAACCAAAAAATATTCAAGAAATTCAATCCTTAGAGTGTTTGAATTGTTTTTTGGTGATGGAGGTAAATTCAACATCATTATAAATGCTGGAGCACCCAAAATTCTGAATCTTAATAGTTATAACCCAAATTTTCAAAAAATTCTACCAAAACTTCTCAAACATATACCAAATTTTCCATTATTTTTCAAAACACTAAACTAAAGCATAAACTTATCTTTGCATAATAACCCATACACAATAAAACCCATACTGACGAAAATATAACGTAATTTTGTCATTATTATTAAAAGATAATACAATCCATGTAGATTGAAACATTTTCATAGAATCCATGTAACATCAAATAGCATATTTAAATTAAATGACCATTTCCAAATAAATGTATATCCAATAAAATTGACTTTATCAACTACGAGTATAGGAAGACAAATTATTAAAGCTGGCCAACAAGGATAAGGTTTCCAATTTGAATTCTAAGTTCTAGAAGATTTCTAAGTTCTAGAACATTACCCAGAGGGAATTCTCAAGTTCTCAGAGTTAGCAAAAGTAAGACTTTAAGGTAGAGATGCACGTGATGATAATTATATTATAATTTCATTATTCAAACACCTATGATAATTTCATTTTTGAACACATCGGGTGATGGTGATGATTAGGAAGCGAGGTGCAGTTTAATCAACGCATGTCATTACTCGTGTGTTCATATTTGACAACAAAAACGGCGAGGTCACATCAACTTAACACTTTGTGTAACATTTCATTTGTGTAGTGTAAATTATTCATGCCATCAATACGGTGTGAAACTTTTTTCCATTTTATTAAACATAAATGTTTTAAGGTTTAACTTTTTTTTTTTTTTTTCTAATTGGATTTTGAATTTTAATTGTGTAATGAGGTTGAGTCAAGGATAATTTTAGGGGCGAATGTTCGTCTTTTGGTGAAATTAAGGGGTTTTAAATTTTTAGTGGGCGAATATTTTGTATCATAGTACATTTTTACAAATCACCTCAAATAGCCCACCTTATTTTAAGGGAGAGGGTAAAAAAGGTAAATTTAGCCCTTGAAATTAGGACTTACAACCTTCCATTCGCCCATTTTCAAGAATAGGTTTATTTAAGTGAATCCTATGAGCCAAATACCATATTTATAAAAGAGGTATGGTAAATTAATAAAAATATAAATAAATGAGAGGTATGGTAAATAAATAAAACATTTTTTATATTTACTCCATAAGTCACCTTATATACATGTAAGGGTGTAAACAAATAAAGATATAAGTAAAGTGGAGGTATGGTAAATAAATAAAATGTCTTTTTATACTTACTCAAAAGGTATGTTAAATAAATAAAAATATAAATAAACTAGACGTATCGTAAATAAATAAAACCTCTTTTTATATTTAGTCCATAACCCTCGTTCTATTTATGAAGGCTTAAGAAAGAGGTTTTATTTAAGTGAATCCTATGGGCCAAATACAATATTTGTAAAAGAGGTATGGTAAATTAATAAAAATATAAATAAATGAGAGGTATGGTAAACAAATAAAACATTTTTTTATATTTACTCCATAAGTCACCTTATATTTACGAACACTCAAAAAATGGGTTATATTTAGGTGAAACCTATGGCCAAAATACTATGGGACAAATACCATGGACTAGATTGTTATTAATACCATGCAAAAAACCATTATTAACCCTAATATTAGAATTAATAAAAATAAAAATGGCACATGGTATTGACCCATGGTATTCACCAAAATGGCACATGGTATTGACCCATGGTATTCACCTGGAATGTAGCCTATTTAAATGGGGGAATTAAACCAGCATGTAGCCTATGCTAAGATTCACTAGGACTTTACAAAGTTTTATTATTTAGTGAAAGACTCGCCAAGATCTTACAAGATTTTATAATTGAGTAAAATATTCGCCATGCCTCGTGAGAGATTCGCCAAAAAATTATATATACATATTATATTATTGATAAAATCGCCTTCCATTTTTCCTATATACCATGGAGATTCGCCCATTTATTATATTTATAAATTTAAGGGGGTTCTTAAAATTTTCCCTGAGTTGAGTTTATATATGTTTCATATCTGTTAATTTTGATACCTATTAATATAATTATATAATTTAAATGATTAAGAAATATGGATAGACACTATTATAATTATAAAAAAATAATATATGAGTTGATTATATATACGTTAAAAGAATATATATACTAAAAATTTTAATTATGGAGTTTTATTTTATTGTTATAGAGATTTTTAATTTATAAATAGATTTTGTTATAATATTGTGCTTTATCAATATCATATGTCTAAAAAAACATATTTTATTTTATAAATAAAATATTTTATATATTGTTTATTTTAAATTAATTTTATAATTTTTTTAATTAAATTAAAAAATTTAAAAGACATAATTACTTTTCAAATAAATCTTAATCCATTATTCTTTATCAATAATAAAATTATTCTATAAATATTTCATAAAAATTAAATATTTATCATTCATATACATTAATAATTTAATTAAAATTTTAAAAATCATATTTCGAAACAAACACATTTAACTTCACTAATTTGCTCACAACTATTTCTACAATAAACATAAGTAAATTACAATTTGGATATGTGATATTTACTTTTAAAAATTCGTTCGCAATACATTATGTCATCAGCTCAAATACATTACGAGAGTCAAATGATTTTTAGTTATAATATAATAATTAATTTTTTTTAATAAATTATATAAAAATGCAAAAATAATTTTAATTGAAATACCTATAAAAGAAGTTTTAGTTATAATATAATAATTAAATATTTTTTTAATAAATTATATAAAAATACAAAAATAATTTAAACTGAAATACCTATAAAAAAGTTATAATACTATAAGGATGGAAAAAATGTTCAAGTGATTGTAGAAGTGTCTAATTTCTTGTGATGATTTTGATTTGGAATGAAGCTAAAGAGATAAGAGTTTATGAGATGATAAGTAATAAAGAAAATTGAAAGACAAAAAAAGAGCGCAAGTGGTAGTAAAGTGGTACTAATCTAACACATTAGTTATAATCGGTAAGAGGTGATATATATAATTTTTAAGATGTAACATCTGTATATTATACGTTAATTGTGTAAAATGATTAAGAGGTTATATATATATATAATTGTTAAGAGTTGATATATGTAAGGAAGTTTTAAGATAGAATTAGATATTTGGTATAAGACTCCACTGGGATATTAAAAACGCTGTACTTTTATAAATTATTAATAAATAAAAAATTAATATTTTTTTGTTATTTTTTTTAATAAAAAAATTTATGTTTATAAGATATTATTAATTTTTATTAAATATATGTTTTTATAATCTTTTTCATCTTACATCATTTTTTAGTATTTATATTGAGTTTTCACAATTTTAATTTTTTTGATGAATGATTTTTATAAGATATTGGTTAGTAAGGTAAAGCCTTCCTGACATCTTATACATGTTAGAAACTAGGATAATATTGAGAGGGTGTGAGGGTTAATCAATATTGTAAGGATTTTAACAACTTTCTTTTACATGTACAAGATTTGAGGACACCAATTAATTCTTTAGCAATTACTTCAGATGAGCATGATAAGAATCAACATAAAACACACAAGATATCACATAGATTCTTTAAAACATTGCTTCAATCGCTTCAGAAGGCAAGCTACTACTTGTTATAACAAATTTCTTTGGATACAACCAGAAGGAAGTCACTGTTGAGAAATGGCAACAAGAAATTCCAGTTTAATTTGTCCTTGAATTAAATTGTGAATCAAAATCAAATTCTATTCTCATAGCAACAAATAGTTTTTTTTTTTTCTCAATCTGGCTACTTCTATTATTGATACAAAAAAGTTACAGCAAGGCCATGGCCTTGAGAGTTCTGCCCTGTGAATGGCATATTACAAAAAGCTCATGAGTTCAAAACAGTGTGAACCTTCATCAGTATGTTGACTTCATCTTCGACACAACACAGATTTGAACAAAAGCGGAGACAATACATTTGACCAACATGCCACAGTGCTGAGTGTAAATGACACATGGATAGACAGAGACCTGAGACAAACAGTAACTGCGCGAAACAATACATAGTCATGATAAGTATAAACGACACATTGATAGTCAGAGACCTGAGACAAACTGTAGCTGCGAAAACAAAACATAGTCATGCTGTATCAGTCATCGTCAGTAGTATAAGGCTCCTCGACGACTCTACACCCGTATTGAAGAGAGTCCTCCGAGTCAGAATGTGGAGCCACCGAGCCTGTGGGTTCACCACGAACAGGCGCACTTGGGCCTGCAGGAACAGTCGGGTTCAGCATCGAAGCACTCCCCATGACCGGGCGCAGGTTATCCACTGGATTCACATTCCTCTGTTCTGCAAGTGCTTCAGGATGGGTGGCTCCCAGGTCCCTGTTATCTTCACATTTTTCTATGGTGACAGAGACTATGAAAGTGGAATTAGCGAGAGAGCATGGAATGCGATAACGCACAGTGGGATGAGCAGCATGCTCACATTCAACCCTCCCAATTCTCCCACGACTCCTGCCTCTTCCGCTTCTTGTGGCCGGTGGACTGCTCCGCCCAGGTTCCAGTGTTTCAGAAGATCGCTGAGAGGCCGCTCGGCCACCAGAGCCACCTCGTCTGCTCAATAACCTGAGCCTTTCGCGCGGCATTGCAGCGTTCAGAGAGTGAATGCAAATAGAAGAGTGCTCTGAACGAGACAACAACAGAACATCAAATGGATCATAAGAGCCCGGCGCACTAACGGGCCCGTGTTTGCTAGCAGAGAGACTCAGAAAAACGCACAGCGCTGCAATCCAAGAAGCTGCAGAGGAATGCAACAAAGCCGCGGGAGCAGTTCGCTTATGGAGCGCCATGGCACTGTTAACCTTGCAACGGATGGACGAAGTTAATGTCTTCATTAATGAGCTTGTGCGAGCCCAACTCGCCTGACCTGCATCATTACTCGTGGCGCATGGGGGCTGACACCTACCCATGTGATACGCCTTCCACATATCCTTTGAGCTGTTAACCACCCGCATCCGGGGGTGAGTGATCCTGATGCACCAGGGAGGTGCATTCCTGTTTGAGCTGATGATCATCTGCTTCTTCGAGGGGGCCTGAGAATTGAAGAAGTTGCTGGTTTACTCCTTGATTGGCCAGTCTGTCTGCGACTTTGTTGGCCGTTCGTCTGACATGCTTGAAGGTGATGCTTCGGGGATTTCTCAGCCTTTCCTCCAGTAGTTCCAATCTGCTGAGCAACCTCCAGCTGGAGGCGATCTTAGCTGCGGAAGTGCCTGCTTGGATTCTGGTCGCTGCTGTGATTAGGATAAGCGAGTCTCCCTCGACCTCTAAGGGGAAGAAGTTCTTTTGTTCTGCAATGCAGATCCCTTTCCAGAGTCCTTCCAGCTCAGCTGCATTATTAGTGTCTTTGCCAATTGATCCGTAATAGATATGCAGAGCTGCGCCCAGGTGGCTCCTGAAGATTCCTCCAAATCCCGTCGGTCCAGGATTACCCTTAGCAGCCCCGTCAAAGTTCAACTTGAATGAGTTGGTTGCAGGGGGGACCAGTTGAGGGGAGAGGCAGAGCTAGAAGCTGGATGGGCTTTGATCTGAGCTAGAAAGGATAGATCCAGATTCCAGGCTTTTAGGATGAGGCATTCCTGTGGAGTGTCTGGCGCATCCGTATCCTTCCAGTTTCTGATGGCCAAAGTTTCTTGAAGATTTTGTTTCAGGAGGAGCCACAATGCATCGATTGGCCGACTGATGTTGTTGAAGATTCTGCTATTTCTTTCTTTCCAGAGGATCCAGTAGAGGAAGCCCGGGATTAGATTCCACAGCGAGTTCAGTAGCGAGCTTTTAAAAGGGTGCTTTGTCCATGTACGAATGGTTTCTGTGATGTCTCCCATCCGATTTTCTGATCTCCTATTACAATGGTCAATTCTCTCCCATAGTTGGGTTGCTAGTGGACATGTCTCCATTAAATGTCTGATGGATTCAGAGTGGAGATTGCAGTTGGGGCATCTTGATGGGCCAATAAATCCTCTTTTTTGCAGGTTGTCCCAGGTAAGGATGCGTCTTTTGCTTAGAAGCCATAAAAAAGTGGAGATCTTGGGCCATATGCCTGGTTGCCAGACCCTTTCCCATAGTGGATCCTTTTCTGTTTGGGAGACTGAGTAGCGAAGCTGGTGAGCTTCCTTGGTTGTGAACATTCCTTTTGGCGTATGACCCCATCTCAGTTTGTCCTCCAGTTGTGAGCATTTGATTCTCCTGTAATTTAGTTCCTGCTCTATTTCTGTATACGTTTCCCCATGCCAATCAGGTTGCCAAGTGCTGGCTGGTTTCCAAATTTGGAAGTCTTGGACCGTGTGCTGCTGCCAGAATTGATGGACGAGGATTCGATTTGCTTGTTGCATGGAAACCTGCCAGATTGGCTTGTGGAAGAGAGTGGCTAGTTTTGGAAGTTGTTGCCACGAGTCCTCCCAGAACCTTGCTGTGGTACCGGAGTGAATTTCCCAAAAACTGTGTTCTTGAATGAAGGTGCTATGGAGCTTTGCGGCGTTCCATATCAGAGAACCTTGTGTTGTAGTGCTGATTCTAATGAGATCATTCCATTGGCTGCCTGGAGCATATTTTGCTTGCCAAAGCTTTGCCCAGGGTGTATGTGGTTTGGAAATCCAGTTCCACCAAATACGAGCTCCCATAGTGTTGTTGCTTTGCAGAGGATCCCTTAGTCCAAGCCCGCCTTCTGTTTTTGTTCGGAAAACTTCCTTCCAGTTGACAAGAGCCCATTTCCTGTTAAGCCCAGAGGAGCCCCACAGAAAATTTCGCTGAAGATTGCGTATAGCTTTGAGAGCCCATTTTGGCACTGCAAGGATGGAGAAAAGATACAAAGGCATGGCCTGGAGAATCGATTTGATCAGGATGAGTCGTCCGGCCATATTTAGAGAGCGGAAGGTCCAAGATGAGAGCCTTGATTCCAGTTTGTCAAGGAGAGTTCTCCAGGAAGCGTGTTTGATGGCTGAGTCTAGCAAAGGAGCCCCCAGGTATTTAGAAGGAAGCGTGGCAATGGTGAACCCCAGAATACGAGCGATATTCCTTTGAGTGGTGACGGGGGTATTAAAAAAGAAGAGTTGGGACTTTGAAGCGTTGATGGAGGTGCCGGAGGCGTCTGAGAAAAGAGAGAGCAGAGATTTAAAGGCTTTGGCCTCTTGAGAGGAGGGATGACCAAATAACATGGTGTCATCTACGAACTGCTGATGGGATAGGGGATTATGACCATGAAGGGAGATACCTTTGAGTGCTTGGGAGGAGATGGCTGATTTGAGGAGTCGACTTAAACCTTCTGCCATGAGGACAAAAAGGAAGGGAGAAAGGGGATCCCCTTGACGAATACCACGGGAGGGACGGAAAGGCGAGGAGGGGGAGCCATTGAGCAGGACAGAGAAGCTGGGAGAGGAGATGAGATTTAAGATCCATCTGGTCCAGGTGGAATTGAAGCCAAAAGCCAATAACATCTGATGAATATAATTCCAGCTAAGTTTATCAAAAGCTTTGGAGAGGTCCAGCTTTAGAAGCATACCTGGTTTTTTCAGAAGCTTAAGAGAGTGTATTACTTCATTTGATAGGATGATGCCGTCCATAATCTGCCGCCCTTCTACATACCCTGTCTGCTCCGGAGAGATGAGAAGAGGAAGGAGAGGTTTGAGCCTGTTCGCCAGTACTTTAGAGATGAGCTTGTAAATGACGTTGCAGAGTGCTATCGGTCTGTATTTGTCAGGCTTATTAGGTTCATCTCCTTTAGGTACTAGTGCTATGAAAGTTGCATTGAGGGAGGGTAGAATCCAGTGCATAGTTCTTGATTCTTCCACTAATTCCCAAACCTCTGTTTTGATGAGCTCCCAAAACTCGTGGAAGAAATTGGCAGTGAATCCATCAGGACCAGGAGCTTTGCCATCCTTGAGTTGGGCTATCGCCTCTTCTACCTCCTGTAGTGAAATGGACTGGAGCAGATTGTTGTTATGATCCTCCGTTATGATTTTGGGTATGTGCTGCGTGATCTTTCTGATGGCGTGATCTCTGTTTCCAGGAGGCTCCCGGAGAATTTCCTGGAAGTAATCTTTAAATTCCTTCTCCATGTCTTCATGCTTTTCTAACCTTTCCCCTTGTTGATTATTTATGAATGCTATGTTATTATGCATTCTTCTTTGGATTGCAGTTCTATGGAAGAATTTTGTATTTTTCTCTCCCTCCTTGAGCCATTGGATTCTGGACTTCTGTCTCCAAAGGATTTCCTCTTGCTTCCTGCGATCTTCAATTTGATTCCAGAGAATCTGCTCTTGATGCGCTTGCTCCTCCGTCCTACCATCCCTGATGAGAGTTTGTTGAAGTACCATCATTTGCTGTTCCAGCCTTTTGCGATTCTCAAAAATATTGCCAAACTGAGTGCGATTCCAGACTTTGAGGACTTGTTTTAAGTTTTTTAATTTCCATTGGAATTGGAACATTTTGGCGCCTGGCGGCGGGATGAATGATTGCCATGCCTCATTTACTACTGTTTTGAAGTTGGGATGTGAAAGCCAGAAGGCTTCAAATCGGAAAGGTCTATTACTTCTTGTGCCTGGCCGCGACCATTGTAACATGATTGGCCAGTGATCTGATCCACCTTGTGGCATTATGGAAGCGTGAAAGTCCCCTCCCAGGTGGATGGCGTTGTCCAAGATGAGAAACCGATCCAGTCTAGAGGCGATGTGTTGGGTACCCTTGCGCTTATTAGTCCATGTGAAGACTCCATTGGAGGTTTGAATGTCCATTAGTTGATTGTTTTGAATGAATTCTCTGAGTCCGCTGCTGTCATTTTCTAGCCTTGTTCTGCCTCCCTGTTTCTCCTCCATTGTCTTGATGATATTGAAATCACCTCCACCAATCCAGAGGGGGAACTGCCTGTTTGCATTTAGGATGGTAAGAGTATCCAGAAGTTCTAATTTTTGCTGAAGATTCTGTGGAAAATATACATTTGAGAGGTGCCCATGGATGTTGGTGCCTATAAGATGGAATGATGCTTGGATTAGGTAATGGGTAGCATGAAAGTCGCTGAGAGTAAGAACCTGCGGGTTCCACAAGATAGCCAATCCACCAGAAGCCCCAGAGGCATCTACTGAAACTGAGCAGCTGCCTGCCCAGACTTTATTGTGGATTCTTTCTATGGCAGTAATGTTGCTTTTTGTTTCTTGAAGAAAAACTAAGGAAGGTTTTTCTTGCTGTATCAAATTTTTTATCATTCTGTGTTTTGAGGGGCTATTAAGTCCTCTCACATTCCAGGAGATGAGCTTCATGAGGAACAATGGGGTTTAGGTTTGTAAAACTTCGTCAACTTAGGGAATCTGCCAGATTCCATAAGTAGTTCGCCTACTATGATTGTCCTTTGTAGATCTGTTTTGCGCCCTCTTTTCTTAGTTTCTTTGAGAATTTTTTTTCCATCCCATGGGCTTCCTGCTTGTATGCCCAGATTTTTGTTGCGCTGTGCTTTGGTTAAAACTCCTTCAAGCCTATCGATTTGCCAAGGGGGTATTGAGTTGAATTCTTTCTGCTTGCATGCCGTTTCTAGTTTGAAGATGTCTAGACCATCTAGGATGACCTTCTCTGGATCTTCTTCCATGCTGGTGGGTGAACTTTGATCTTCCTCAGCTACTATTTCCTGTAGACTAAGGGCTAGTGCTGCATCTAGCTCCATTGCTGAGGGCTGCTGGTTGGGCTCTGGAACGGGTTTCTCTGAGGAGGAGGGGAGAGAGCCAACATCTAGAGCCGGACTTTTGTCTGAATGAGAGCTGGAAATAAAGCTGGGAGGAAGGGGAGTGGGAGTAGGTGTAGGGGCGAAGGGAGCATTGGGAGATGAGGGGTGGGAGGGGTGCTCCTTGGATTCTGAACTTGGATTAGCTGGCTGATCTGGAGAAGAGAGCAAAATGAATCGATTCTGGGAATCAGGTTTAAAGGGGTTCTCTGGAACAGCTTGATTTTTCTTAGCATGCCGTCGACGATTCGGGACTTTAGTAAATCCTTCCGAGTCTTTACTGGCTTCCTTATCTAGGGGTTTGATCGGAGAGTTCATAGGACAATCTCGAAAGAGATGGCCATGTTCATGGCATTTACGACAACGAAAAGGGATATGCTCGTAATCTAAAGGTTGGTTCCATTCAAAGTCATCATGGTAGAGACTTACCGAGTCGGCGAGAGCTTTGGTCAGGTGCATCTGGACACAGATCCGGGCATAAGAGGTGTATCTTCGGGTTTTGGTTTCCTCAGCAACTTTGATGAAGTTTCCTAATTTGTTGCCGATGTCTGCTAGCGTTTCTTCTCTCCAGTATTCCACAGGCAGGGAGTACATTCGTACCCATACCGGAGCCCAACTGAAATCTTCCTTGTCTGGGTTGAACCTAGGCTTCCAATCCCTTAGGTATAGGCCTGAGGAGTTGAAAAAATATGGTCCACCTTCGAAAATGCGAGATTTGTCCTCTATACAGTAGAAAATGGCCGTGAAGAAGCCTTTAGGTCCTAGCTGCAGAGTCACCTGTCCTTTAGGCTTCCATTTTGAGGCTATCCATCCCTGCAGCGCTTTTTCAGTAGGCCAGAAACCGAGGAACTTGCCTATGAGCGCATGGTCCTGCATATACTGGATCTCGTTGTTGATGCGGTGACTGGGAAGATCGACCTTTATTCTCTCTGCTGCTTTCGGAATGCAAGTGGCCGAGGTCGCTTTTGGCTGCGACGAGGATGGCGCTTGATTCGCGCCTTTTCCTTTGTCCTCTGCGTCACATGCTGCCGTGGGATCGGCTTCACTGTTCATCTGTCTTGCTCCCTGAACAGAATCTGGTAAGCCGCCAGGGTAGGTCAGAGGTATTTCAGGTTGTTCTTTGTCAGGGGCAGAGACGGTGTAAGGAGGGGAGGAAGATCCCACCCCTCCTACAGGCACATCCATGGAAGGGCGTTCAGGAGGAGTCCGGCGGCGTGAGCTGGGAAGGTCAGGGAAGTACAGGGATTAGGGTTGCGTCAATGCTTGCAGAGTGAGACGTTCGCATCTCATATCTCTCCTCCGTTTGGCTTTGATTCATTAATGTGAAAGATAAGGGAACCGCAACTTATAAATAGTTAATTAAGTTTAATTAACTTAATTAGCTTAGGAATTCCGAGTTGGAAATCTTTCTGTAGTCATGTATATGTTCTCCCTAACTTTAAGGGGTCTAGTATGAGTTTAAATTGAGTTGGAAATTAGATCACTCAGTTTACTGAGTTAAGTTCAGTTAAATTAGTTCTAAATTATTTTTGGAACTAATAGAGGATTAATAGTCAATTGGTGCACTAATGCATCCACTAGTGCTACTCCAGTTAACTGAAGATTCCCTTATGAGAAACTCATGCATGTCAATTCAGAGAAAGACCTAGTTGATACTAGAGTGCAGGGACAATGTACTATCAGTGGTATTATTTACTGGAGTGTAAATATCATACATGCATCAAAGATTGATCCTATGTTTGGATTGTGCAGTTTTGGGCATAAATTCCCTTTAAATACAAGCTATTCATCCTAGGAATTACGTAAGAGATTAGGAGCTTGGAGAGTTACAAAATTAGCTAAGTGTTGGCTAAGAGCTAGCTTGTGAGCTGAGAGAGTTGAGCATACTTGTGCGGAATTTTTTCAGTTAGAACAAGCTTTGTATCTTCACTCATATCTCTGATATATGCAATATAGATAACGGGGTTTTGAGCAATGGATTTCCCTAGATACATCTTGTGTTATGTGCCATTGATTTATATTATTCTTGATCATATTGTTTTCATCAATCTATTGGCTTCAACTAGTTGAAAGTAGAAGTAGATTATTGTCCTATGCTTTAGTACATTGCATGAGCTTGTGAATCTACAGGATTTTCTACAGTAACTACTCCATGATTTAATATCTACAACTTAAAGGAGCTACAACCACTTAGTTTATCAACTACCACTAAAAGGAGATTTAATCCATAAGTATTTACCAAAAACTATTAGAAGGAGCTACAACCCTTGATTTGCAAGCTACAACTTGCTTGACTTCAATGATTCATCTTTCATACAATTTCATACTCAAATCATGGAGTCATTCCCTTTTACAAAAAAAATGAATTTGTCACTTCAAACACTCACCAAAACCACCATTACTAACACCCTCAATGATCTCTTATCACTAGATAACTCACCATACACACAAACAACAATCCATCACACACTAACTATCAACACAATTGCATTGTTTCACTTCCTCATCTTGCAAATTCGATTATGCTTATATATATTTTGGATTGTTATTTCCAAAATTAAAACTTTAGTTATCTTTCTCTTTAATGCTTGCATGAATATTTTATTTTAGCATTTGTCCTATTTCAATTAAGTCTTCTAAATGTGCTCTTCAAATATTCAATCACTGATTACATGTCACTATAATGAATTCCAAGTTAAACTATTATTTTCCTCCATTCTGGTCAATTACAGGATTTAGTAGTGCTCCTTGTAAATGTGACACTTCTCCAAATTGGCCAAACCGCCACATAATTGCCAAATATATCCACTGCCACTAAACGTGTTTCCAAGTCATTCATGCTTCTTATATCAAACTTTAGTGTTGCACTACATATGGCATATACACCAATTTTAAAGTTGTTGACCCATTCTAATGCATAAGCCTTTCAATTTAGGCCAAAATATAGGCCAAATAAATTTTAAACAAACATGCTACCAAGTATAATTCCATTGGGTCTAAGCACCTTATTAAATACACATATAACCTTCCACTAACCACTTTATGTTGTATCCTCGAGGGCTCAACAAACACTCGATTCTTCTTTATGCCCTCAGTCACAATTACCACATATATCTTCGTCCTAGCTCCCGACTTCATTACCCTAGGAAATTTCATAAACACCTCTAGTGTTGTTTGTCTGGGGTGATGTGTCAACTGAGTCCACCATTGTGCCTTTGTTATTGTCCCCTACACTCCTCCATGTAATTTTCCATGTCCTGGAGCTCTGTCACCCAAAGTTCCTTCGCCATGCACTCGATTTCTTCCATTGTATGCAGACTAGGGTGACGTGTTCCAGTGGGAACCACTGCCTGTTCTTGTGGACCAATCACCTATTAGCCAGGGTGAGCTATTTTTCCATGTGTGCCCAGTGCCAAGTCAACCTAGAGTCTTCACGAGATGAAACTTTAAATCTTTCTATGGTGATGTCATGCTGACATCATCAATCACATGTGGTGCCATCTGAGCAATGACATGTACCACTCAGATTCAACCCACTAGGCCACCCAAAAACATTGAAGAAGAATTCTAGGTGTCCCTAGGTTTTCCATCATGTTGAAATCATATCAAGCCAATAATATACTACCACAAGTCTTCCATAGAGGAGAGAGAACAGTGTCCTCGAGCCTTTGTTTTGCATTGATTTCCTTTATTAAAAATTTAAGAGTCTCAGGCCTTTTTCAATGTTGTGATTGCCATGAATTCCCGGCTATACGTGACCTTGGGCTTAACCTCTGAGAACACATTTCTAACTTTCGAGGAAGTCCTCTCGGGCTTATTTGTATAGTGGGGACCTCCCACTTTAAACTTGCACCAATCAACTGATTGCTCCTAGATGCCTTTTTTGCTCGGGTTTACATCATTTCAGGCATGCATCATCCCAGGTGATCCCTTATGTGCTTAACTTGAACCTTATGGGGAATACTCTACTAAGATGAGCTATTATAAAGGGTTCCACCATCGCTAAGAAAATGCTTCTTGTTTCTCCTCTATCAGGCCACATTTTCCTAGTCCTTTAGATAGATGCTCCACTAAAATGTTCTACCATTACTATGCCCAACAACTAATTTGGCCCATCTCCACACTTTAACTCTGTACCTTTAACTTTGAGGGTACCTGACTTTGACTAGGAATAGGTTGTGATTCGGTAGGCCATTTTGGTACTTTTATATATCACTGTAAAGCTCTTCTAGAGCTCTATCCAACTAAGTGGTTGCTAACTACATTTTAGATTATTTTCTATATAATAAATGGCTCTGAAGTATTTCCACCTTGACCATATTTGTCTTTGTCATACTTATGTGATTATTCATACTTATTGAAATCACTTCTTCTTTTTCCTTCATCCTCATCACCTTTGCCATCAATGACAACACATTTCTAACATTCTCCCATTATCTTCTTTTCCTTTTCCATCAATAACAACATATTTGTAACATTTCCCCCCTTTGGCATTGATGACAATACCATTTAAACAATACCATAAAGAAACAAAAGCTACTTTGTATTTCTCCTTGTTTTCTCTTCCTTTGGAGGCTACTCCCATTTTGATTGTACTCCTTTGTGTGCTACTTCACTTATATACTTATGCTAGTGACTACTCCTTTTGTGTTGTTACTTCTCCTCTTTTGTTTTATTTGATGTTCTTTCTCCTTCTTTTGTTTGATCACAAATACTTCTTCTCCTTTTATCTTTGTGGTCTAAAGTTATTTCTCCCCCTTTGACATCAATGGAAAAGATACGAACATGCTCCCCATGTCAACAATCTCCCCCTATCATGTTGATCGTGCAGACCTGGAAGTTGCATCTTTATATGTTGAATTTTCTTGATAGCTACCTTACGTCCTCTTGAAGGAAAATATAGTGGATGGAGGCAAGAGGAACAACCCCCAATCTCTTCCTTAAATACTCAAATTGATATCTTGGGAAAGGTTTTGTGAATATATGAACTACCTGGTCTTTTGTAGGTATATATTGTAGCTTAAAAATCTAATTTGCAACTTTCTCTCTCAAGAAATGGTACTTGATTGGAATATGCTTTGTCTTTGAGTGAAAAACAAGATTCTTTGACATGCTGATGACACTTGTATTGTCACAGATAATAATAATAGGCTAATCATAAAATACTTGTACATCTTGCAAATTTTGTTTCATCTATAAGAGTTTAGTACAACAAAAAGCTATTGTTATATATTCTTCTTTAGTTATAGATAGAGAGATTGAAGCATGCTTCTTGCTCAACCATGAAACTAGACATTCTCCAAGAAAGAATGAACCACCATTAGTGCTCTTTTTATCATCTACATCACCTACCTAATCAACATTAGTATAAACATTTAATGAAAAATCTTTACCTCTTGGGTACCAAAGTCCATAGTCCATTGTGGCTCTAAGATATATGAGAATCCTCTTCACTATAAGAATATGGTTTTGTCTAGGGATTGCTTGAAATCTTCCAACAATACCAACTTCCTCCATAATGTCTAGTCTTGAGCTTGTAAAAAATAAGAGGCCGCCAATAATAAACTTGTATAAAATCTAGTACATTTATGGGGATTCATCATTCTTACTCAGCTTGCAAACTACAAAAATTGGTGTGCTCACTAAAGAATAATCCTCCATGCCAAATTTAGTCAATAATTCCTTGAGATATGTTTTGTGAGATAAAAATCCTTTTGGGATTTTTTTCAATCTCTAAATGAAGAAATAAAAAATTTCTCCAAGCATAGAGATTTCAAACTTGACCTTCATATCAACTACAAATTGACATGTTAATTGATTTGAATCACTAGCAATTATAATATCATCAACATAGATAACCACCACTATTAATTTTCCACTATGAGCTTTAACATGCAAGTTACTATTAACTGTGCCTCTTTTGAAACCAAACTTGAGAAAATAATTGTCCAACTTGGAATACTAGGCCCATGGGGCTTGCTTGAGATCATATAGGGCATTCTTCAACTTGAAAACATAATCAAGTTGATTTGATAAATAAAAACTCTATGGTTGCTCTATTTAAACTTCTTCCTATAATTCTCCACTTTGAAAAGAAAATTTGACATCCATTTGATATATTTTTAATTTCTTGAAACAAGAAAATGTTAAAAACATTATAATTGCCTCTAATCGAGCAACAGGAGAAAAAGTTTCATCAAAGGCCATACCTTCGCTTTGTGCATAGCCTTTGCACACTAATCTTTCCTTTTTTCTTACCACTTCTCCATGCTTATTTAATTTGTTCCTGAAGACCCACTTCATGCCAATTACATTCTTGTTTTCTAGTCTAGGAACAAGTTCCATGCATGATTCTTCTCGATCTGATTAAGCTCTTCATGCATAAAATTTAACAAATTATCATCCTTACAGGCTTGTGCAAGATCCTTTGGTTCATCCATCAATAACATAGCTACATGTTCTAGAATGGGGGGATTTATAAACTTCCTTCTTATATGTATACTTGTGTTTAAATCACCAACAATTTAGTCAGTTGGGTTGTGTTTTTTCACATATCTTAAAGGATCTCGGGCTTCAGGACTGGGGGGATCTTCATTGTCTTGATCTAAAAGTGGCTCGTTGACCTTCTCATCATTGTTGAATGGATTAGTGGAGTTGATATTTACTGGCCAACTGACTTCAAATTCAACATATTCATCCACTTTGCCATCAATATGATTAACAATCTTGTTTGTATCATTATTGTAGCATCTATAAATATTGTTGTTATGATAATATCCAATAAAAATACCTTCTTCAGCCCTTGCATCAAACTTACCAAGATTTTGACCATTCCTCGTGATGTAGCACTTGCTTCCACTGTACTCTAAAATGGTTGACAGTTGTAGGTCTACCATAGCAAAGCTCATAGGGATTCTTATCACTGTTTGGTATGAAGTGAGATGTGTGGAGAATCACTATTGCTGTGTGAATAGCTTCATCCCAAAATCTTTGATGAATATTTATTTCTCCCATCATAACTCTAGCTAATAATTGAACAAATATATTGGCTCTCTCTACTACATAATTTTGTCGTGGAGTTTCTACTATAGTGAACTACCATTTGATGCTATGTTTCTTGCAAAATTCATTAAACTCTTTTGAGGTAAACTCACCTCCATTGTCAGACCTTATGCTCTTGATTTTATAATCTGCCTCATTCTTGGCCATGGCTTTAAATTATTTAAACTTGGCAAAGGCTTCTGGTTTTTCTCTAAGGAATGAAACCCACATCATTCTACTAAAATCATCAGTGATAAGCATGAAATACAATTTAATTGTGGGTGACTGCATTTTTGATGGTCCACAAAATTCCATATGTACTAATTGCAATGTCTTAGTTGATGAGTGCTCCTTAGACTTGAATAGTACTCGATATTGCTTACACAACTGACATGACTTGCAAATAGTATTCCAAAGCTTTGATAGCTTTGGAAGATATTTGAAAACCTTCTTCTTGCCCAATCTAACTATTTAATCAAAATTCAGATGTCCAAGTCTCCTATGGCACAACCAACTCTCATCAATATTTTACAGGAAACACCTCTATGTCTTCTCTTTTAGTACATAGACATTGTGATCTATTTTCACAACTTTAGCTACAATTTCACTAATGCCTGCAGACTCCATTTAACAAATCCTAGCCTTGAAAATCACATCATAGCCTTGGTCACACGTCTGAGACACACTAAGTAAATTATGCTTCATCCCATCAATATACAATACATTTTTTTTTTACCTTTACCATTTGATAGACTTATAATTCCTTTTCTAACAATATTACTAGGCGCATTATTGCCAAACGTCACATTACCATTCTCAACTAGTCTCCTGACATGTGCTTGGAAAAACAACTGTCCACATACCATTGACTATCTCAATACTGAGCATACAAAACAATATTACATTGTTATGAATTCTCCTTTTCTTTCCAGGCCTTGGGCTCCTGACTTGTTTGCTCGATAATTGGTTTAAGCCTCTTATTCTTAAGTCTACAATTAACTACTCTATGCCCAAATTTTTTATAGTTAAAGCATTAAATCAAATTATTCAAAGGGGAAAATCGATTTTTGTACCTAAGGCTGCTCTTACTCTATCTGATTGACTGATTTTGCTGATAATTTCTTCTTTTTGATATGAGCTATCTATATAATAAATTCACCCTACAAATTTCTACCTTGTGGCCATAATTGGTGCATTTAAAATAATATCCTAGAAATATTCCATCATACTTAGGAGAAAATCAACTTTTGAACCTTTTTTTGGCTTCTCTATATGCATTTGGATTTTTTTCTCCAATGTTGTTTGTCTTTTGCTGAGCAAAATTCCTTCTTTTATTGTACAATTATGATTTGTCTTTGATTGGTTATTGGGTTGCACACTATCTATGTATTTTTTGTTGTTGCGTTGACTCTCCTTTTGTTGATGCATTGTCACCATTTTTCATTGGTTGCACAAAGGTAATCCACTTCTTTTCCTTCAGCTCCATTGATGATCTAGATTCAACCTCAAATCCAAGATCAATTCAATTAGTGGAGACTCTCTATGATTTCAAAATCTCATTTAGATTTTCAATCTCCTTTACAAAATTCTAATTAAATCTCAGCTGATTTTTTGTTTTCTCTAATTCTTTTCTTAGCAAAAAAAAATCACTTTCAAGACTCTCACATGACTGATTCTTCTCACTGAGATACTGATTTAAAGTCTCTTGTATCTCCTTAACTTCTTCAATTTGAAAAATGAGAGGTTCAATAGATTCAACTTTGTCCTTAATAAGAAAACATTTCTTGGTTTTATTTTCTTTCTCAACCTTTGAATCTCTTCAAGTGCACTGACCAACTCTTCTTCTAAATCAACTTCAGCCTCTTCACTATCAAAATGATTTCCTATAGCCATGTGCATGAATTCTTTTGTAGTCATCATCTCTATCCACATAAGAGGATTGGATCCTTTCACTTTAAGAGGAACTGGATTCTTGGGTATAGATAATTCTTTTCTTGGCCTTCTTCCTTTCGTGTTGACTTTCTTGAATTTCTGTCTTAGATCATATTCCTTTTTCTTCTTCTCATGACACTTGGAAGAATAATGACCAACTTTACGATAGAGAAAGAACTTAAAAGATGACTTACCATTATATTTTCCTGAGCATCTCTTGAGCTTCCTCACGAACATGGATTATTCTTCATCTAATTCACAACATGAACCATCATGCTCTTCCTTGAGCTTCTTATCTACTTTGAAGGATTACTCATTTGATGTAGGTTTTCCATTTGAAATTATCATCTCATAAGTAATTAGTGTACTAAGTAATTTATCCAAAGTGAGAGATTTTAGATTGGTCATCTCCTCAATGCCTAAAACCTCGTGATTAAATATCTTGGGGAGGGATATCAACACCTTTTGAACTACTACAGGTTGTTCTAATTTATCATCAAGGCCTCTTCTAGTGTTCACAACCTCATAAACTCTTCGTAAGTAAATTGCAATATCTTCATCATCATGCATGTTTACAGACTCAAGTTACATTCTAAAACCTTGGAGTTTAACTTTCTTCATCTTACTATCACCTTCATAGACTCTGCTCATCTTGTCCCAAATAGATTTTATAGTTGAGCAGTCCATAACCTTGACTAGTTATAATTTAGGTAGGCCAACAAGTAGAGAATTCATAGCTTTAGCATTGCATGTATACTCTATCTTCTAATATTTAGTAATAAATATTGGAGGCTATTTATATTATTCTTCCACAATGTCCCATACATCAATTCCATTTGATTTAACGTACGTCCAAAACTCATAGTTTGTTCCATTGAACATAGGTGCCCTATTGGTATATCCTCCTTCTTTGTTTTCAATTGTCCTTGATATTTCTTCTAGATTTTAAACTAATATGAAGCAACATGGTTTTTCTCTTTGGCAATTTGTTAGAAACTAGGACAATACTTATGGGGGTTGAATCAATGTTGTAGGAATTTTAGAAAATTTCTTTCACCTTCACAAGATATTAGGACATCGATTAATTCTTCAACAATTAATTCAGATGAGCATGGCAAGAATCAACATAAAACACACAATATATCAAACATAGATTCTTTAAAAATTTTCTTCAATATCTTTACAAGGAAAGCTACTACTTCTTGTTACAAAATACTCTGGCTACAACCAAAAGGAAGCAACTACTCCCTGATTTATCAACTACAACTAAAAGGAGATAAAACACCTAATTTTATCAGCTACTATTGAAAGGAGATTCAACCCCTAAGTATTTACTAGAAACTACTAGAATGAGATACAACCCCTAATCTACAAGCTACAACTTGCTCAACCTCAATGATTCATATTTCATATAATTTCCATATTCAAATAATGAATCCATTCCTTCTACAAAAACAATCAATTTTTCACATTAAACACTAACCTAAACTGCCATTACAAATACCTTCAGCAATTTCTTATCATTGAACAATTCACCATTCACACCAGCAATAATCCATCCCACACTAACAACCAACACAATTGCATTGTTGCACTTCCCATTGATGTTGTGATCAACACCCTACAAATTTTTTCCTACACATGAATTTTGGTGCCTATTGAGGATCTAACACTCTATTGTTCCATAGTCACTTCATGATCGATTAATGGTATGCTATGTGTAAGTCTTCTTCTTGGTTTCTAAGTGTCAAAGCTACTTTCTCAAACATGTTAAATCTATAATAATTTCATTTGCACATTCTTTCATGCAAGCTTGAAAAGGTATAACACAGTCCAGCAAGATAGTGACTATTTAATGTTTAACCTATGTTGACATTTAGCGCATGCTTCCTTTGATAGTTTGTCACATTTGTTTTCAATTGTACTTCTATTTCGGTGATTTTTCCAACAATAGCTTTTGCCCACCTTCGCTTTCAAAAGTGTCACTTTCATTTTTATGATTTCTATTTTTTCTTGTTTTCACTTTAATAAGTGTCATTTTCATGTTATCTTTGCTTGTACATGTGTCACTTTCAATGTCATTCACATTTTTAAGTATAGTTTTCACTTTTCTATTACTATCGCAAGTGTCATCCTTTGACATGAGAAATGTCGCACATTGTAAAAGAAGAAATGTGCTTCATTTCAAGAGGAAAATTTGGTACCAATGGGTCCTATTTACCATGTAGACTTATACTAGACTCATTCCCAAAGTTTTATGCATTGTCGTACTAGTGTTGTCACTTTCATTGGAAAGTGTATCTTAAGTGTCGCACCTAGTCAAAGGGAGTCAAATGTTCATTCTTAGAAGGAAGTTTTGATGCATTCTCCTGCACTATTGTGTCCTATAAATCATAAGGAAATACATCAGACATATTCCCCAAGTCTTGAGGACTTTCATACAATTTTTTTCATTTTCGTCGCTAAGTGTACCCTAAGTGTCGCACTTGGAGGAGGTTGTATTATCGTCGCATTGAGGGGATCATGTTGTTCTTGTGTACTGAGTGTTCAATGTTGTGTCTTCAACTATTTTGACTTTGTGTGATCATTCATAAGTTCAATCCTAGTCTCACTTCTACCTCAATGATCCCACACTTAAACCAAATCCTGAAAACATTTATGTCTGACCAACTTGACCCAACTCATTCTCCTTGAACTGTGCATTACATAGTATAAAGGGTCAAGCTTTCCCCTTGCCTCCTAGAATTGTGCAATACATAGTTCCTACCTCTAAGGACTACACATTACACAAAATCAGTGCTCAAAATTTCCCTTTTGATGTCGACAACTATGCAGTTTACCCTTCCAGTTAGTCTTCTTCTGCGTATTGTGGAGTGGAAAGCCTCAAGCTATCTCCCTGCATCCCTGAGCTATGTCATTGCACAATTCATAGGCCTCTCTCTCTTTTGAACTATGCATTGTGTAGTCTCAAGGCTCAAGTTTGCTTCACTAAGCTCCAAAACTGCACATCTTTCCCTCCTAGGATTCCAGAACTATGCATTGTGAAATCTCAAGCCTCAGTCCCTCACTCCTGGCCTCTGGGAACTGTGCACTATGCAATCCATGAGCTTTCCTCCTAGTTCTAGGTCAACCAATGATTTTTAGAAAGAAAGTTAGACTAGGATATTTCCAAACTGATGTCGTCTTATCATGAGTAGAATCCACTTATAGGTACTACATCTTGACATGACAGGATGATGCTCAGAGAGGAAGAGAAGGAGATTATACAAGGAGGCACTTGTGAAGATGGAACCATGAAGAAGTCATCGAGCAAGAAGATGAAGGGACACTAGCTTGCCATAGAGGATCAAATATCTAGATCACCTGAAGTCTCTAGATCAATTATCCCCTTAGCGGATGAATGTGAAACACATGCAAGATCCATCATGAAAATTCAAATAAAGCAACAAAAGGAACAGCTTGGTAATGCCACATCATCATGAAGTTCCATGTCATCATTATCAAGAGTCATCTCAAGAGTCACATGTGTCATAGTGCTTTTGTACATCATTTTTGGAATGTAATTATGTAATTCTCCAAAATGATAAAATGTAAAATGTGTGGAAGACCAAGGGTCCCACATGGAATATGAAGAGTCACTAGAAATTTCTAAAGTCATGTAGAAGCTCAAAGGTCATGTAATAATTTAAAAAGTCATTGTAGAAGCTCAAGATTCATGAGGGAGGTCAAGAGTCACACGGGAGGTGGAGAGCCACCTCATTTGTTATAAATACACCCTCATAATTCAAGAAAAGGGATGTTTGGGACTTCAACTTTCACCTTGGCTTATGTAGTTTTGCATAGGAGAGAAGATCTTTATTTGGAGAAGTAAATGGTGATTTAATGTTCCACTATTTGGGCTAGTGTGGTAAAATTGTACTTGTATATCTTGGAACTTCACTTAATATTGAAGCTTGATGAGCCAACACATTTTCATGCATGTATCATTAATGTCATAGGACTATTGTTTATATGTTTTCAGTATATGTTTCATTCATATTTATTAAGGAAATTGAACTATTCTGGTGGCTTTGGTAATTACCTTATTGAAGGTGTGTTGTATTTGGTTTTATGATTGTGGTGGTCTTGTGAACTATTTTGCAGGTTGACTAATGATCCTCTTTGTCTCTTGTGTGCATCTTTTAGGATAGTACTATTATGTTTCTTCTAGAGGCCCACTCTCTTTCTCCCTACTGTGAAAGTACCTTGTATACATTGCAATTATATGCCTCATAGTGTATGCTTTCTTGCTTATTCGAAAGAATGTTGTATAACCTCTTATGTTAATAATTGTAGTTATGGAAAATCCCTAAGGAAAATGGCAACCAACCATATTTCCATTTGGGGATCCTACTCCAAATGTTGTGAGGTCTAGTTGGGAATTCACATCAGGGTGACCCCCTTGTTTCATTTATTTCCAACACGATCAACACTTCCTCACCTTGTAAATTCGATTATGCTTATATAGACTTGGGAGTAATATTTTGACAATTAAAACTTTAGTTATGTTTCTATTTAATTCTTGTATGAATATTTTATTTTTTTCCTTTTCCCACTTCAATTAAGTCTTTTGGATGTGCTCTTCAAGTCTTCAATCACTGCTGACTTATCACTATAAGAAATTATGAGTTAAGCTTCTATTTTCCTCCATTCTGGTAAGTTACAAGATTTAGTAGTGATCCTTATAAATGTGGCACTTCTCAAACTTGTCCAAACTACCACATAAATGCCAAATACGTCCATTGTGACTAAACTTACTTCCAAATCATTCTTGCTTCTTATATCAAAGTTTACTGTTGCGCTAGGTATGTCACATACACCAATTTTAAATTTGTCGACCCGTTCTAATGCATAATCCTTTCAATATAGGCCAAAGCATTTTTAAAAAAATGCATTTCCAAATATAACTACATTAGGTTCGAGAACATTATTAAAATGTGCATATAACCTTCCATTGGCATCTTTATGTTATAGCTCAGAGGGCTCAATAGACATTTGATTCTTCCTTGTACCCTTGGTCACAATGCTCACATATATCCTTGTTTTGACCCTTCAAATTTTAGCCCACAACTTAATTTCCCTGGTGCAATTACATAAACATATCTGAGGTTGCTTTTCTGGGGAGAGGTGTCAAGTGGGTCCACAATTGTGCCTTTCTCATTGTCCCTTGCACTATGCTATGTACGACACCATGTCTTGAAGCTCTATTATCCCAGAGTTCCTTTGCCATGCACTCTCTTGATTTCTTTTGGGGTCCGAGGACCAAGGTGATGTGTTTGAGTGGGAACCACCACCTATGCTCATGGACTAATCACCTGTTAGTTGGGGTGAGATATTTAGCCATGTCTACCTAGTGCCAAGTCAGCCCAGAGTCTCTACCTACTATAACTTTAAATCCTTCTGGGGAAGCCCTTCCAAGGTGACGTCACACTAATGTCATCAATGCCACATGGTTCCATTTGAGTGGTGACATGTGTCACTAAGATTTGGCCCACTAGGCCACCCAAAAACACTGAAAATGCATGCCATGTGTCCCTAGATCTAACATCATACTGACATCATCTTAGGCCAATAAGATGTTGGCATGTGTCTCCTAGAGAGGAGAGAGAAAAGTGTCCATGGGCCTTTGTTTTGCACTAATTTCCTTTATTAAAAATTTAAGAGTCTAGAGATTGCCAACACTGTAACTGTTATGATTGCTTGAATATATGTCATCCCGGCTTAACTTCTGTGTGCACCTTTTGAATTTTTGGGAAGTCCTCATAGGATTAACTGTATAATAGGGACCTCTCACTTTAAACCTGCACCAATCAATTTGTTTCTCCTCTATGCCTTTTCTGTCAGGGCTTACATCATCCCAGGCTTGCATCATCTTGGGTGATCCCTTATGCACTCAACTTGAACCTTCTGAGGAAGACTCCGGCATGATGAGATTTTATAAAGGGTTCTACCATTGGAAAATAAAAATGCTTCATGTTGCTCCTCTGTTAAGCCACATTTTCTTGTCCTTTGGATAGAAGCTCCGCTAAAAAGCTCCACTATTACTATGATTGGTTACTATTTTTCATGAACTTTGGCCCGTCTCCACACCTTAACTCTACACCTTTGACTTTGAGGGTACCTGGCTTTGATTGGGAATATGTTATGATCCAAGAGGCCATTTTGGTACTTCTATATACCACTAGAAATCTCTTCTAGATCTTTATCCAACTAAGTGGTTTCTAAATACATTTGAGATGATATGTTATTTAATAAATGGCTCCAAAGTCTCTGCACCCTGATCACCTTTTTCTTATCCATACTTGCGTTGATCTTCATACTTCTTGCAATCACTTCTATTGTTTCCTTCATCCTCATCACCTTTTCCATCAATGAAACCACATTTCTAACATTCTCCCATGATCTTCTTTGCATTTTCCATCAATGGAAATAAATTTCTAATGATACCAATAAATATAAATGCTCCACTTTTTTTTTCCATTTATATATACCTTTATCCTTTAAGAGGGGTATTTTATATTGTATTTGGATGACAGTTTGGGAAATTTCTTTCTTTGTTATCATGTTGTTGGAAAATTATTATTATATAGGAGACTTTTTGAGTCATATGACTTGAGGGAATCATGTTATAATGATTTCAAGTCAAAATTTTATGTTAAGTTTTTATATGTATGTAGTTGTAGAAATTTATGTTCCGTTGCATATTATGAAAAATTTAAAATTTCATATTAACATTAAGGTATTAAGCATCTATTTTTGTGATATTTTAAGGGTTAATTTGAAATGATAAATTATGTTAATACGCATTTCACTTCTCTTCAACTTAAATCACAATATTTTCCAAGAAAATAAATATCTATCAAGTGTACTTCAAAAGAAACAATGTCTTAGTATTTAGGGAACATTTACAAAGAAAATAAAATATTCAAAAATAGCTTATTATAATAATGATACTACCACTTTAGCTTCTAGATGTTTGTTAAATTACTTTAAAAATTATATCAATGTTATGTTAATTCAATGAGCACAACTAACACTCAAAATCATCAACACAACATAAAGTGACATCCAAATATGAAAGTACACAAAGTTTGGATAGGTATAACACTTAGTATATACCAATAATTTAGAACAATTTGGTACAAGTCAAGCTCTCCAAACTTTATCTAGGGAATCCACCAAAAAAATAAATCCTAGCCATCAACTCCCTCCAACTAAAGGTGGTTTCTCCATCAAGGAGCCAAAACACACTAGTATAGTACATTGAGAAGATATTTTGTAAACCTCACTCACATAATATATATATATATATATATATATATATATATTTTGTAAACCTCACTCACATAATATCTATATATATATATATATATAATATAGTTTCCACCTATGTTCTCCACATCAAGTACTACAATAATATTATGGCTCCAAATGCCATAAAACCCTTGTCTTCTTCTCTCATAAGAATTACTCGATCAAGCTCTCCCTTTTTCGCTATAGGGTTTATCTCAAAGCCTAGATTCCCTTTTTATGAGGCATAAACAAACCAACTGTATTAGGACTTAGGGACCTATTGACACTGTGATCAACACTCTCCAACATTTTCCCTACTATTGAATTTTGGTGTCTACTTGGGATCTTACAATCTATCATTCTATTGTCACTTCACTGTCGATTGATGATGTAATAAGTGTCTAAGTCTTATTCTCAGATTCTAAGTATCAAAGTCACTTTCTCATACATTTTTGGTCCTTGATAAATGTATGAGCACACCGTTCTTATTCAAGTGTAGGCGGTTGACAGTTAGTGCGTACTCTCCATTGGCAATCCCTCTCACTTTATTTGCAATTGTACTTCTATTTCAGTGAGTTTTCCCAATTGTCACTTTTGTGAACCTTTGCTTTCATAAGTGTCACTTTCATGTTTACAACTATAGTTTTTAATTTATTTCACTTTAAAAAGGGTCATTTTCATTTTATCTTTTCTATAACATATGTCACTTTAAATTTCCTTATTATCTACAAGTGTCATTTTCACATTTTCTTACTGTCGCTAGTGGCGTTTCTAACAATTTTCACTCATGTATATGTCACATCTTTTCACATTAATAGAGGTTGTTATAGCACACTCTTCTACATTATATGGTCCTATATATCATGAGAATATGTGTTAGACACATTCATACAACTTTTTTCAGTTTTTGGTCATAGTCGACACTTTGGTCGCAACATGTATTCTAAGTGTTGCAATGTGGTGTTTCAACTGCCACACTTAGAAATAAGTGTCAATTTGTTGTCATTTCAAGTTGTGATTGTTGTTCATGAGTCCTTTACATTCGCTTGTCTTGTATTGATGGAATTCATGTGAGTGATCTGTGTTTGAGTCTCATTCGAATTATTTTCCATCTCTTACTCTACTAATCCCACACTTAGCAATTTTGGAGCTCTTCTTGGTCCTACTTCCCAGTGCAAGTTATGAAAACTTCGATCCTCCTCTAGGTGATGAGAACATCTTATTCATGACCCTTATTGAAAAAATATCTCCCTCCTAGACTTGTGCACTAATTATTTCTTAAGCTCATCTCCTATGGCTGCACATTCACAACCTTCAAACCATAGTAACCTAACCATTTTTTTTGTTCTAACTCACGACACTGAGTTTTGAGAATTATTCATTTTATAGAACATGAAGCATTTCTAGTGGCCCTCTGCAAAAGAAATATGTGCCATACAAGGCCTCTTCTATCTCATAATGCATCAAGTCACTGCCTGGGAAAAGTCACTTGCCTTCTCTTGCTTGTCTTAGTCAAATGCACAATTTCCTTTTCCAATGAGCCTCCCTAGGTGTAGGGCACACTTCTAATGGACAAAAAACCATTGTGGAAGCAAATTGTGCTAGCATAGGGTGCAAGGCATATTTCTAGTGAATAATCAATCATTGTTGAAGAAAATTGCACCTTCCCTTGAGCCTTCCTGTCTCCCCAATGGATGCTGCAGTTTTAGTGGATAATGTGACCCTCTTTAGATAATTGTTGAAGAAAAGTATGCCCTCCCTTATGCCTACCTCTCAGTTATAGTGCATGATGCAATTTTAGTTAGCAAGCCATCAAACCGTGTCCACTAAAATTGCTCACTATGAAAAAAATTATCTTCCCTTTCCTCATTAGCACATGGCATAATTTTAATGGGTAGTGGGGTCATCGCTTGCTTACTTTCAAGATTAAGTACGCTTTCACTATCTCCTACTCCCTTGAGCCTAACACATAGTGCTATATTAGTTAGCAGGCTCATCACATTGTTCCTTATACTTTCCCACTATGTTGGACCTTGAAGAACTCCTCCTTATAGTGCATGACATACTTTTAGTGAACAGTGGTTCCTTCCCCAACTACTATTGAGCTCAACTGTGCCATCCTCATCAAGCCCTTCCTTCTCAGTCATTTCATAAACCTATCACAAACAAATTCTTCCATGGGAAAGGTAGAGATAGAATAGATTATTTCAAGACTAATTTTTCCTTGTGATGAGTGATATTTATTGGCAGGTGTACCATATCAACATGACAAGGTTATGCTTAAGGAAGATTTCAAGGAGAAAAAGAAAAGAAGCACTTGCAAAGAAGAAGCACAAAGAAGAAACATCATGAAGACTATTTTTTGGAGAAGAAAGAAGTGACTTGATGTTCCACTATTGGAGCTAGTGGCTCACCATTGTAACTGTGTACTTGGATCTTTCACCTAATAATTGAGGCTCACTGAGTCAACACATTTTCATTAATGTAAATTGAATGTTGTAAGAATATTATTTATATGTTTGCAGTACAAGTTATGTTCATATGTACCAAGGAAATTGAACTATTTCATTTTCTTTGGTACTTACCTTATTGAACGTGTGTTGTAGTTGCTTTAATGATGGTTGTGTCTATGTGAACTACTTTGCTATATTACTAACAGATTTTTACTTGCTCTTGTATGAATCTCTTAAGATAATACTATTACTTTACTTCTAGAGACTCACTCTTGTCTCTCCTCTTGTGAAGTCCTCCTTTTAGACATTGCAATTAGTGTTTCACAATGTTAACTTACTTATTGATTCAAAGTTTTTGTGTATAATCTCTTATGTTATCCATTGAAACCAAGGGAAATGTTAGAGTTATGGTGGCCGGGCCGATACTCCAAATGGGACTCCTACTCCAAATGGTGTGATGTCTAATTGGGACTTCACATCGGGGAGACCCTCTATATGTTAGCGGATTTCTGACACCATCAACATTCTGGCCCTAGGAGGGTAAAATGACAAGTTATTTCCTTTGACTCTATTTTGAATCTCTTATCTTAAATGGCTCTTTCCAAAATCATAATCCCTAGATGTTTTTCCAAGGATTTTGATCTTACCATCCCCATGGAAATTGTTCATAACTTGTCTCATTTTAAGTTTTATGGCGAGGGTGGATTAACTACCCTTGAATATATGTTTCAATTTGCTCTTTTTTTCTTGCTAATGGGATACCTTGTAAGGATGTCATGGCTAGGCTGTTCACCCTCACATTTGAAGGTCAATTCAATAAATGGTTTCATACATTACTTGTTGCTTCTATCCATTCATTTGAGAAAACTATTAATGAGCTTCATGAAGCCTTTGACAATTATGATTATCAAGATGTATGTGACAAAATCGATCAACTTAGGATGAAATCAGGTGAGTCCGTAGAGGATTTTCTTCATCAATTTTTTCACCTTTTCTATGAATTTCCCAAGGGAGTCATTGACTCATATTTCATTATGGAAAATTTTAGAGTTTTATTCTACTCACCTTGAGATATTTTGAATCTGAACCCCTAGATGATTCTCCTCCCCTAAATTTTCCAAACCATGAGACACCTCAATATTTCAAGGAGGAACCTACTATTCCTTTTGTTCCTTTCCCTCCTCCTTTCTCAGTACCAATTTTTGTGCTTCCTAGTGATGATGTTGATGTTGGGAAATCTCGTAATCAAACTATTGATCCATCTTCCCCACCTTTAACTACTTCACATGATTTAGATCCGATGGAGGAAAGTTTGACATGGTTTATGAAGCCAAAGGTGAAGACTAATCCCTAAAATTTTCAAGATGATATTAGCACTCATAACTTTAATTCTGCATCTTATTTGATCAAAAATCTGATTTCCTTAAGGGATACCCTTCAACCTCTACCATCCATCTTTCTTGATTCCTTGTTCCTTGGTCTGCTTAACCAACCTAATTTAGCTCTTAATGATGTTAAATGTGTTGTTTCAAGTAGTAAAAAGGGACAAGGAAGTTGCCTCTCTCTGTAGCCTAGGTACACTTGGCCTCTTCTCAGCAACTCTCACACATATAGATCTCTTCTCAAATCACTCATCAATGTTGCATCCCCATTGGTCAATTGCAATCCTAGGTTTTGTTCCTTTGCTACACAGGGAACAATGTTGTCTCTATTTTCATTCACACACACTGCCTGAAAGCGACTATTTCAACATGGCTCACCATATTGCTACAAAATTTTCTACATTGACCACTACAGTTAAATTAAATGAAAGAATGACTTATGAGTGTTTATGCATACTGGGAATTAATTCTCAATAAAAATACAGACTTCAATGAGCCCTTTTCATTAATTTTTGCTTGTACACAGAACATGGCTCTCCTTCATTACTCATCAAGGCACATAGAACTAGAGGAGAATGATGAATCATGCCATTAGAGTCCACCAATTTCCTAGTATGGTACCCCATGATTGAAAGTTGTTCAGCTTTTTGGTGCTCAAATTGTCCCAATAATTGAGGACAACCTGAGACCACATCACTGAGGATCCTAGATCCTTCTCCTCCAAGTGACAAGGTTTGGCCTCCCTTTCACCACAAGGTGTAATCCTCGGTGATAATAAAAATTGAATAGTCGATGTAGAATAATGTAAGTTAAATTGATTTTCTAGTGGAACAAATAATTAGGTCATATTATCGAATAAATAGTATTTTAAATAAATAATGTTTTTATGAAATAGAGGTGGTAGGCATATAACATGTGAAAACTTATTAAAAATAAAATATCATTATGACTAAATGAGGTCTAAATTAATATATCATATTTCCCACAAAACATAATGATCCAGGTGGATATTGGTGGCCACCCACCAAGTCCACCCCACCATTGTTTCTTTTAGCTTTTCAGTTTCCTTAATTGTAACATAGTTTACTATCTTTAGTAGTTTTTCGAGTCCTAAACTTTCGAAGCCATTTTGAGGCCCTAAACGACGTTTCTTGGGAAAACTGGGAGCAACATGGCTCCATGGAATGATGTTGCTCTTCCCAAAGTTGTATTTCTCGGATAGATCTTTCTAACGAGATATTGTGCGTGTCAAACGGAGATCGTATGCCAAAGTTACGACCCCGGGAAGTTGATATACCAATTTACCCAAACGGGGCCCACAGTTTGGTGTTTCATCTTCTAGGGTTAGGTTTTTGGATGTTTAGGGTTTTCCATTGTTTCTCAACAATAAATAGGCCTTCGAACCTCATTGTAACAGAGTTTAGAGGCATGTAGCTGCCACATCTCTTCTCAGAGATAAGCTACAATCACCCTAGCTTGTTTATTTCCATTTCTGTTTGTAAGAATATTTCAGTATTTTACAGTAATGAAATGAAGTATTATTTCCACTGCATCTCTATATTTATGGTTATTTATGTACTTTCTTGCGTTCTTGTTTAAATCCATATCAGTGGTATCAGAGCAATCTGTTTTTTCTCTGTTTTTCTTTGCATGTCCCCAACAAGGTTGGGATATAAGGAGTTAGGGCTTGAATTGGTCGAACCTTTGCAAGACCAGCCTCTCAAACCCCGACGGCCTCCCATGGTGGATGAGAAGAAAGAGGAGAGGGTAGGAGATCCTATCAAAATCTTGCTCGTAGAAGCCCTCAAGCGATAAAGGAACGCGATCAGGGACAAATTTTCCCAAATCCTTCATTGGCTACCCAGAGGTGACGCATCGGCTTCCCATAGCTACTCTGGAAACACCACGCTGTTTAAGGTACAAGTTAATTTCGAAATCCCCATATTCGAGGGTCAGATAGACGTAGATGACGTAGATAAATGGTTAAATCTGATAGAAGGGTATTTTTCTGTTCATGATTTTTCTAGTCGGGAAAAGATTGCTCTTCTCAAAGTAGGCCCCCACATCAAAGACTGGTGGAAACCTAGTGTGAGCAGAAGGATGAAAGTACGGGCTCACTATTTTCAGCTGCACCCACTGTCAAGTCAATTAACGTCTTAAATTGCTCTACATAAATTATCAATCCGGGTATCATAAACTGATAAAGTGTAGTGCACTATATGTGCTTAGTTAACCAATTTATGTTGTTTTTGGGGGTTTGTTTCTTATGCTTAAGGAAATTAATCTAAGAAAGAAAAGTTATGCTTCTAGATGAAATCGCTAAATGTTAATGGACAACTAAATCTAATGACTTTTAATGTTAAAATCTAATTTCTAAAGAAGGGAGAAAAGGAAATGAACATTAAATAAAAACAAATCAAAACTTTGAATAGTTAGATTAATCTAGGCCGGCAAAATGTCTATGAAATGAACGAAAAAATGATAATGCTAGTTTAAAACAATACAAAAACAACTATGATCTACTGCAGGCTCAAATACCATTGGGAACATTCAATATAGGAATATGTCAAAATCATCTTCTTGAAATGACTTAAGCAATTGAATATACAATAGATGTGATCTTAAGAAAGCATGGGAAATGAATTTATCACTGTTGTGTGAACAAACACCCAAATTCAGTCCAATTGGAAAATGGTAGAGCCACCTTCTTAAGACGATTTAGTGAGCATAGGAAACACAGTCAGTTATGCTAATTTGAAATGGAAAGAAAATACAAAACATGTAAAGGAAAACTAATCTACTATGTGCTCTAATGCTCTAAGCACCAATTGGAAAATCGGAGGACTACTTTCTTGGACTATTTTGTTAAGCATAGATTACACAGTTAGATAAATATACAATCAACCGGTTGAACACACTTGCATGAATTAAACTTGCATGAATGGAAAATCTAAACTTGAAAACTTGAAAACAATCATAAAAATAAAATGACATACTTGAATGAAATCAAAGCAAAATTACAAAATAAAATCTACTCTACCTTAGATTTTAATATGCTCCATGGCATCTCCTACTTCACATCTCCTTCCATTTTGGGAACCTCAAAGCTTTATTCAAATTCTTCAAAATTACAAAGTACAAAGTAATGACAAGGTGAACTAACAAAGTTAACAAAGCTTTCAAATAAAGGAGAGAGATCTCCTATTTATACAAAAAGATGAGAAGTTATCTCATTAATGAGAGTCCATGAATCTCTCCCTATATCTCTAGAGTTATAATCAAAATAGGAAATGATAAGACACATGTCTTCTTGGAGTTTCAATACAAATAGGAAATGTGACACATATCCTCATAATCCCATGATCTTCTCCACTCAAATTCGAATTTGGCCTTAGGATGCCACATAAAGGTCTTTTAGATGCTTCCTTTCGACCTACACATGTCAACAATCTCATCCCACTTGTTAGGTATAAGCATATGCACATTATTTTCTAATTTTTAACCACAAATTCACTTAAAAATGCTAAGAATTAATAAAGTTTGGAAAAACATAAATGTAACCCAATAATGATGAAAGTGAGATGAATTTAGTGACATGGTAGTGAAATGAATGTGAAATGGAGGTGATATAATGGACATGATAGTGAAAGTGTAATGGAAGTGAATGACAATTTCAGGGCCCAACACCCACTTGGAATTCATTTCAGGATGCCATTAAGGAGAAGTACTACACTATCAAAAGCTATGAGGACAAATACATAAAGTGGGCCACGCTGCGGCAGGGAAGGGACCAAGATGTGCTGGAGTTCACAAAATTTTTTTATACCCTTCGCACATAGTTGGGTATCAAGGACTCTGAGCTGCATTTGGTACTCAAATACTACAGTTACCTACACAGGTACATCGAGGAGGAGATGGATTTCCTAAACATCTCCTCACTCAACATGGCGTACTGATAAATAGAAGAAACAAGACTTTGGATCTACGAATCAGAAGCAAGGGAAAGGCTTCCCCAAACCGCAGAACCAAGGACAAAGCCAAGACAGGGTGACCCAAGACAACCCGTTGAAGCCGCAAGAAAATAACAACACCACAAAGCCAAAGAAGGACACATGAAAGTGGTGTGAGTTACATAAGAGCCCCACTCACAATACAAGTGAGTGTCAAACCAAGCAGTCGTTGGTGGCTGAGTTGAAGGCTTCAGAATCAGATGCATGTTCGGACCCTGAGTCAGAACCCGATAAGGGGAATGGCAAAGGGAAGCAAATAATTGATGCAGAGCCCAATGCTACTGTTGCCACCACCAAGGTCCAAAAGAATGAGCCCGAAGATCCAGAGGAGGGGGAATGTCTTTTCCACTCACAGATGTGGGTGAAGGGTTTGCTGCTACAATTCATTATTGACAGTTGCAGCCAAAAGAACCTCATTTCAACAGAGGTCATGAAGCAGTTGGGCCTACTGAGTACACCACACACATAGTTGTACAGTATCGGGTGACTTCACAAAGGATGAGATCTCCGAGTCTTCCAGCAGTGTCACCTTCCCTACAACATCATGCCCTTCACAGATGAGGTATTGTGTGATGTTGCACATCTAGATGTTTGTGATGTACTATTAGGCTAGCCATACTTGTGGAGGCAACATGTTGTGTATGAGTCAGGGCCTCGCGCTGTTATTATTTCTTTGGGTAATTCATTATACAGTATACTGGAGGTAGCCCCACCTACCACCACCTCTTTCATCACTACTAAGAAAGGCAGATAGCTCATCTCCCAGACTAGGAAATTCATTTTCTGTCTGGTTCACTCCCAAAGTAAGGGGAAGATCATCGCCACATCCATGACCCCAGCGAAGGGTTCCTCTACGTAACAGTAGCAACAAAGGGATACGGTCATGACAGAATATAGGAACATCTTCTCCTCATCCACAGGGGTACCGCTGCACTGTCAGGCCAAGCATTCATCCGATTTGACTTCCGGAGCACCTCTACCCAATGAGTTGATCATCACCACTCCATTATGGAAAATTCCAAGTACAAGCAGCAACATGATCAGCATCAAGTACCACATAAGTTTCAAGTGGGCGACAAAGTCTAGTTGCATCTACAGAAATAACGCCTTACAAGAGCCCATCAGAAACTCCGACCACTCTGACATGGTCATTACACCAGTACCAAGGTTTGGGGAACAACGATTTGGACCACAACATTCCCCCATTCCTTCGCTTGCACTAAGTGTTCAATGTGGGCCACCCTTGACCATGCTTCCCACCATTACTGGACACATCAAAGATTGCAGAACAGCTCACCAGGGACCAAGTTTAGCAGAAGTTTCCTCATCTCATGGAGGAACTCAACGCAATAGGGACCATTGCTTCCTAAGAGGAGAGGAATGATCCAGGTGGATATTTGGGGCCACCCACCAAGTCCATTTGAACCCCCACCATTTTTTCTTTCAGCTTTTCAGTTTCCTTAATTGTAGCACAGTTTATTATTTTTAGCAATTTTTTGGGTCGTGAACTTCCGGAGCCGTTTTGAGGCCCTAAGCGACGTTTTTTTGGGAAAAATGGGAGCAACATGGGTCCATGTTTCTCTTCCCAAAGTTGTACTTCTCGGATAGATCTTTCTAACGAGATATTGTGTGTGTTAAACAGAGATTGAATGCCAAAGTTAAGACCCTGGGAAGTTGATGTACCAATTTACCCAAATAGGGCATACAGTTTGACATTTCATCTTCTAGGTTAGGTTTTTCGATGTTTAGGGTTTTTCATTGTTTCTCAACAATAAATAGGCCTTTGAGCCTCATTGTAACAGAGTTTAGAGGCATGTAGCCGCTACATCTCTTCTTAGAGATAAGCTACCATCGCCCTAGCTGGTTTATTTCCATTTCTGTTTGTAAGCATATTTCAGTATTTTACAGTAATGAAATGAAGTATTATTTCTGCTGCATCTCCATATTTATGGTTATTTTTGTACTTTCTTGCGTTCTTGTTTAAATCCGGATCACATAAGGGTTAGTAAAAATAAAAAATTAAAATAAAATGCAAAGACAGAAGTTAGAAAAATTGGTTTAAGTGTATTTAATATAAATTGTGTAGTTGAAACAATATGACATCAAGTGCTATTATTATTCATCGTGCAACAAAACAGGTGAATTATTTGATTTAATTTTTCTAAATAGTAAATATTGGAGGAAAAACTAAAACAATTTTAATGTGTGGGAGATTAATCAATCTGATCGTGTCAAAGCATTGCTAATCACCACATATTACCACTGCAATAAAGAGAGGAAAAATAAAAAATATAATTAGCAATAAAAAATAAAATAGGAGGACTGGTTCTATGTTATTTAAATTTATGTGAAAGTAAAACCCTAAATAACATGTATTGTTAGAGTTTTGTTCAACAACCATTAAATTCAAATATAATTTTAAAATATTTAAATAACAATAATTCAAGTATTTAAATCATTATTACATGCAATATTATTGAATAATCATGTTATATCAATAACCTGCACAATGAACCAGTAAATAAAACCTCACATAAAAATAATGCACATAAAGAAAAGAAAGAAATAGATATTATTAAATAAAAATACTCCCAGTCACAATCGACAATGCCATTGTAGCAAGTACAAGACGACTTTAAAAGGAATTAGTATTCATCTCCGATTGACCACCATCCTTCAATCTGCCCAAAAAAGTCTCTCGAACAATCTTCGACCTCTTCTTTTGAATGTCTAGAAGTCATTTGATTTTTAGTCTCCGTAACTTCCAATAAAATTACATTAACAATTATTATTATAACTAAATGAAACATATATTTATTTCTCCCATTAATCTCCCATTTAAATATTCAGTGAATTAATTATTAAATTGTCCATGGTAAAATTCCTACATAAATAAAGAAATGTAAAGATTAGTAAATATATATATGATAAATAAAAATAATGGATACTCACCCATAAAATTTTGGGTTTGAAATGCAATTTGATATAAATATATAATAAATTCTAGATTTCTATTTCAATATGAGAGTTGAATAATTCTCCTTTCAATGCTATTTCACATTAAACTCATCCCTGCACATTTTCCATTCACCATTAATTATGTGAAAATAAAATCTCAACGATATAACTTTAAGTTTTAGATTTTGATTTTAATTTTAAATGTTCATTATATTTTAATATAAGCTTTAAAATTTAATTAATCAAAATGAAATTATATATATATATATATATATATATATATATATATATATAATTTAAAATTAAAATATTTATTAATTTATATTTAATTTTAAATTATATATATATAGATATATTAAAATTATTATTTAATTTGAACACATTTTAAAATCTTATTGGTCTATCAAGGAGAGGTGAGAGGTAAGTCATTGCATTTATAAAATGGTTACCCGTTGCATTTGATATTCTATGGTTGGTGAAATGGCCATGTATAAAATGCTTTATGAAAGTTTAATAAGTGCTATAACTCATTAAATGAGTATCTTCAACGCAAATAGTAAGTGGCTAGGTAATGGGGTTATCTAATTTTTTATTTTATGCATGTTCTCCTTAAACCACGATCCGGACATTGCTCATCACGTGCATTTAGTTGCATGAGGTAAGATGTGAGAGGCGAGGTTAGGTGAGTAGGGTAGGTTTAAGTTTATTTTTTAATATTTTATTTTATTTTGTGTTATTTTATTTTTAATTTTTTAATAATTAGTTAATAATTTGTATTTTGATTAATTTATTTTATTATTTAATTAATTAATTTTGTATAATTTTAATTTATTATAATAATAATTGTAACTTATAATTATAATTATTAATTCAAAATAAAGATGTTAATGTTTTATACTGATTTTCTTATAGGTTACAACTATATATTTGATGCAGGGTAAATATGAAAATTTAAGGAAGAAATTTTTTATTACAAGAATATGAGAGAATAAATCATATAGCGAGGGAGGCACGAGGCAAAACTGACAAAAGGAGCCAAGATCTAATTGGGGTCAAATTAACGACAATATTTGGCTCTACCTGGGGATGATGCTCCCCTGTGGAGGATCAAGAACGTAGACCAAAAGCCTTTGTATTGGGCATGGAGTCGAAAAAGGAAATTGAAGAGACAAAAAGTAATAAAAGGAATATTGTTTTCATCTTAAAGGCTGAGTTAATCGATAGCAAGAACGAAACAGGAATAAATGTGACATCCCAGTGTGTATAAATTAACACGTTCAATGATTATTTACACACATAAAAGATATTTGTTTGTATATTAAGGATATCGAGGTAGCTATATTATTGTCTAAGGCACATGATCTCAAAAAGGATAAATGTATCACTTCATAAGAACATCCAACACCATAACAAGTCATACCTACTTATAGTTAATGATTAAGAAAATACATAAACCATGAAGATAATAAGATACATAAGAGTGGCTTCCATTTTTGAGCTTATTGAAACTAAGGAGGTTAGTCATCAAGGATTTTGGTTCCCTTTTTGGTCCATAACATGAGTTTCTAGAATTGGATGTTGCTCTTCTATGAGTGAGCATTCATAGCCCCGACAGAGTTGTCCACTATCCTGAGATGAGGAACTTTTTTTATTTTTTTTCTCTTTGCGTTAGAGGTACTTCTTTCAATTTATTTAGCAAACATTACACACTGGACTTAGTCCAATACCACTGACCTTGCTCCACTATAAGTGATCGTTCACATCCCCGGTGGAGATGTCACCATGCCCCTTTGGAAGAAACCTCAATAGAAGGAGTGGGAGGATTAGACACTAGATTTTAATCTAATGCCATTGGCCTTGCTCTTCTGGCAGCAAGCATCTATACCCTCGACGGACATACCAGCATGCCCCACCCAAGAAAACATTGGTTCCTATCCCTAGGGTAGTATGTTGATTAGGAAGGTGTTATGTATGGATGTAATGTAACTAACTAGTTCCCCCGACTTTTCAATTATATATATGAAATCCCAATCTTATGGTTATAGGTCTAGCCCTTATGACTTATTGCGATCCCTTAATATTTATGTGCAAGTAGTATGAAAGAGGGATGTGGTGATAAATATTCAATATGAGTGGCATTACTAAGAAACTGAGATCTGAGCCCTTAAAAATTGTTACCCCTCAAACATGATTTTACAAACCAAGTCTTTAAGTATGTATTAAAAAATATCGTTAATATAGTTCATACTAAGGACTCATATATATGTATTCCATTCTACTTTGATCACATAAAGACTCTTCAAGATGCAAAAACCTTCATCTTTATTCATTCTAAACCTAGGAAGCATAAGTAAACAAGAGTTTATTTATATAATCATGATTTATCTAAAATGTGTCTCAATAACATTTTTTTATCAAAAAAGTAAAAAGTCCAGTGTAACCAAACAAAAAAATTATCAATTGAAAACTTCCTAACACTTGGCCCCATTCTTAACCAAAACTGTAATATAGGAAGCAAGGAGTAATCTTCGTCAATTAACATGATTCCTAAAAGAGAGTAGTTATAAAAGCAGCATGAGATTGATGTTCTTTTAAAAACTTGATGCATCCATTCCTCCACAAATTCATGATATTCCATTTGAAAATTTAAATGACCAAAGTTTCAAGCGTGAAATTCTTAACAATTATTTCATAGTAGGGTGTTGAGAAATGACAACAAGAAATTCCAGTTTAATTTGTCCTTGAATTAAAATATGAATTAAAATCGAATTATATTCTCATAGCAACTTGTAAATAGTTAATTAAGTTTAATTAACTTAGGAATTTCGAGTTGGAAGTCTTTTGGAAGTCATGTAAGTGTTCTCCCTAAATTTTAGGGCTCTAGTATGAGTTTAGATTGAGTTGTAATTAGATAACTCAACTTACTGAGTTATAGTCAGTTAAACTAGTTCTAACTATTTGTTGAACTATTAGAGGATTAATAGTCAGTTAGTGCACTGGTGCATCCACAAGTTCTACTCTATATAACTGAAGATTCACTCATCGAAAACCCATGCATGTCAGTTCTGAGAAAGAACCAGTTGAGACTAGAGTGTAGGGACAATGTACTTTATTGAGTTTTGAGTTATTGATCCTAGGAATTGTGCAAGGAAATAGGGGCTTGGTAGTAAATGGAAATTGGTTAAGTGTTGGCTAATAGCGGGCTTGTGAGGTAGAGATTTGATCATACTTGTGCATAATTATTCTATTGAGAACAAGATTTGTATCTTCACTCATATTTATGATTAATAAAATACAAATAGGTGGGGTTTTGAGCAGTGGCTTTCCCCAGGAAAACTTATTGTGTTATGTGCCATTGATTTTTCTTCTTGTTGTTCATACTTTTTTCATTGATCTATTGGCTTCTGCTGGTTGAAAGTAGAAGTAGATTCTTGTCCTGTGCTTTACTAAATTGCATGAGCTTGTGAGTTTATTGGAAATTCTACATGGTATCAGAGCTGAAGATTGTATACTAGAGGAGATTTTGAAGTTTTGAGTTTTGGGTTACACGTGAAAATTGAATTTGCAATACATACTTCAGGATTGATAGATGGCATTCGACAATTTGATGCTCAAGTATGCCTTGGAAGGAAACTTGAATTATATAGCCTGAAGGGATAGAATGGAGGCTGTGCTGGAGGATAATGACTTGAAGGAATCCGTTGATCAAGACATTCCTAAGCCATCAACATCGGATGCACATAATCTAGACGAATGGAAGAAGTGTGTGGTGAAGACGAGGCAGATAATCCTTGTGGGAGTTCGAGGCCACTTTGTCTCGAGTCTCCATGACAAGGAAAATCCATATGTTATGTGGAAGGCATTGAAAGACTTCTACCAGAACAAAATTGACCAAAGGAAATTGGCACTTAAGGAGAAACTTCGAAAAATCAAAATGGATAAAGATGAGACTATTCCAAAATACTTGACCAATTTCACTAAGTGTCATGATGAACTTGGTAGTGTTGGAATCATGGTTATCAAGGATGATATGTTGAGTATTGCTTTTCTGTGATTGCTAAAGAGTTGGCATAGTTATCAGGACTCTGTCAATGGTCATGAGAAGCTGCCATATTGGGAACGACTATGGTCAGATTTGATGCAGGAGGAGATCAGGAGGAACACCAGGGATGGCTCTTCATCAAAGAATGATGATGAAGAGAATTGTGCCTCAGCGATTAAGGTGAAGAAGGGGAAAGGGAAATATTCCCATTCAAAATCAGAGTCTTGCCATGGAGGTAAGAAGAAATACATGACGGAAGTTAAGTTCTTTCATTCTCATAAGCTGGGTCATTTTGCTACAAACTGTCCACGCAAGAAGTCCAAGAAGAAGTCCTCAGGAGGAGCAACGGGTGAGGCTTTGGCCTCTCAATTCAAATTGGAATTTTCCCTCATTGCATGGATGGTGTCATCAATGATGGGAACTATATGGTACTTAGATAGTGGAGATTCATTCGACATGATAGACGACAAGGAGTTATTCAGTGACCTGGAGGAGAAAGATCTCTAGATGCATATCGAGATGGGTGATGACGGGAGGTATAGTGCTATTGGATTGGCCATGGTGACCTTTTAGAGGGAGCATGGGGCTCCACTCACCTTTAAGAATGTTATATATGTGCCCGTGTTGAATAAGAACTTGGTATCTATTTCCATACTTGAGGATAGAGGCTATGATGTGATCTTCTCGAAAGGAAAGGTGTTCCTTTGACACATAGCCTCGGGTCAAGTAAAGAAGATAGGGATTCGGGTGAAGAATATGTAGAAGATGGAGGTAGAGGATTGTGCTGCTTTGAGCATGAAAGCAAATATGGTGTAGAGCTGAGACGTTATCTAATTGTGGCACAGGTGATTGGGTCACTTGCATCATGGGGCTTTGAAGATCATGCAATAGATCTCCACCAGTTTTCCCAAAGGTATAGTAGAGCAAGTTGATACATGTAAGGGATGTACTATGGGTAGATACAAAAATTATTCCTTTCATGACAGAGACAATCGAGAAGAGGTTATTCTAGAGTGAGTCCATTTAGATGTGTGGGGACCATTCTTGACAGCATCCACGGCCAAACACAGGTATTGTGTTATATTTGTTGATGTCTCTTCTTGAAAATGATGGATATTGTTTATGCAGAAAAAAGATCAAACCTTGACAAAGTTTAGTGAGTTTAAAGAATTGGTGGAGAAAGAGTCGAGCAAGAAGGTTAAATCTCTATGGAGTGATAACGGTGGTGAGTATGTCTCAAATGGGTTTAAGACTTCTATTAGGTCCCTTTACTACTAGTGTAGCCCCTTATTGTTATTAGTGCAACCCCCTTATTGTATTCTTTTGCCCATGTAGTCCCCATATTGTTATTACTGTGCCCCATAGAAGCCCACTATTGTTATTGTTGTGCCCTTACAATATTATTATTATGTCATCTCTAATTATATTGTGACCCCTTAGACTGGTATATATAGAAAGGAAGTTCGGATATATGATCCGAGGAAATTAGGGTTTTTGCAAGATCCCGAATTTCATCACAAACAGGTGACCATGGGAAAATCATCATAACTTTCTCTCTGAGCATCAGATTCAAATTTTGTAAAAAATTCTAGAAAGAGAATGAACTATAGATGTTTTGGTATCATTTTCCGAGTTGAAGGTCGAAACAGTGATATGTGGAACTTCGTACAAGTTCTTTCTATTGAAAAAGTATATAATCAGGTCATCTTGGGAGATTGGGCATAAATCTTTCTTGGAGAATCCAATTTCAATTAGACTTGTGGTGTTGGAAAGAGGAATCAGAGGGATACCACAAGTCAAACGTTTAGAACTTGGAGATCCAAAATTACAAAGTTACAGTCATGTAAATATCAAGCTCCTAAAACCAAGAAAAATAATGACTCGAATCAAGAAAATAGAAACACCTAGTAAGCAAAATTGGATGGATGATTTAAAGAATGCGATAGAATATAAGATAAATAGTTTTATATATGCCATGGAAGATAATACCGATGGTATGGAAGCAATTTTAAAGAAAGGCATGGAAGATTTGAAGAAGGACATGGAAGGTTTGAAGGAAGGTGAGACAACGTTGCTACAAGAAAGGCCTCCTAATGGCGAAAAGGTAGTAGAGGAAACCCATGATGAGAAAAAAAGAAATGTTAATCATGATTTCATAGAATCTAATTTTGGATTGAAGACCCACCATATTCCAAAGATCGATATGAGGAATTTTGATGGCAAGGATCTCGTAACATGGATACTACATATGGAGAAATATTTTGATCTCCATAATGTGCAAAACACATAGAAGGTACGTATTGCAACTTTATATCTAGAACCCATTCAGTTTTCATGCTATAGATTGCTTTTATCTCATAAAAAAATGGTTACTTGGTCCATTTTTATGGAGGAAATGATAACACATTGTGAGCATACAAAGAGAAACACCTTCTTTAGCCAATTTATAAATCTCAAACAAAAGGGTTCAATGGCAGAGCACATTGAGGACTTCCAAAAATTGAATATTAGGGTAATCGATATTCTAGAGGAGCACAGGTGTTACAGGTATATTTGGGCACATCACTCTCGATGATTAGATCAGTGTAAATAGGGTCTATCAAACCTTAATTCAGTTGCTACATTCCCTAGACATGCTACCTCATTGAGTGCTTTCATCCATGCGAATTTCCTAACTTCAAACCCTGCTGAAGTGCTTCCTTGGGTCACCAGTGCACCACTGGTCAGGGGTAAGTGCTCTGCAGAGTAGGTAGTCCCATTCAAGGCTATGTTTCAGATTACCTAAGCCCACTTAAGCTTGTGCTAGGCGAGAATCCTCGAAATGTTCATTGGATCCTAAGTATATTCCTCCTTTCTAGAGCCTTCTAAAAGGAACCCAGCTCATATCCTATCAATATGAGCTCGACTTAGGATAGTCTTGGATCATCTAATCCTCTATCCTCTCATCCCTTTGAACATGAAAACTAATCATCCAATTATGGAAAACCATTCAATGCCATATTTATGACAAAAACACTTGCATTCATCTATAAGTTGGCCTCCCATTATAGAGCTAAGGAGCTTGGATATTATAGAGAAATATTGTTGGTTTAGAGACTTGAAATCACTGTCAAGTAATGTTATGTTGTTGGATTGATGTTGCTATTGGTGTGATGAGGGTTTGGACTAGGTTGGATGAGTGACACAAGATCAAACCACATTGGGTGTAACTTCTCCTTTTATCAATAAATAAAGTTGTTTGTTCCTTTTCCAATACCTTTGTCTATATCTATGATGAATGTATGTTCAAATGTTGTTGATTCCATTTTTTTACAATAAATAGATCATATGCTTTGATTGTTGTCATCTTCTGTTTATGTTGGTAGGTACCAATTGAGCAAATTCAGTTTGAGTGGGAGCGACGGGAGCAACTCAAAGGAGATCAAAGGAAGTGAAGGATCACAAGTAGGTTCTTTTATCTTATCTGTTTATTGTAGGAAAAGGTTAAACATATTTACTTCAGTTGTTCTAAGTGTAACTACCCTCTTAGGGAAGATATACTTATCCCTAGGTATAAATTCTGTATAACAAATTGGCGACCATACTGGGGAGTGACCATCATTCCTACTAGTTATCCCTTATCTTAGTAGCACTAGTAGACTTTTCTTGAGTTCATTTACCTATATTCAGTCATTTTGAAGCTTGTTTGGTCAAAATGTGTGCTTATTTGTGTGTTGATAGTGCTCTTTAACATCAACGCACTGTTGTTCTTGACATAGTGCTCTGCAGAGCAGCCTTAGCCTAGAGACAGTGCTCTGTAATGCACTGTCTCCCACTTAGGGCTACACTAGTCCCTGTCAAGACAAAAACCCATGTTTTGGCTTGATTTTTTCCAAACTGTTTCACATCTTGTTTGCTGAATGGTCAATGTTTCTTTGTCTCTGAAGTCCAAATTAGCATTTCTTTTCCATCCCACTTGGCTTTGTTTGTTCAATGTTTCTTTATGTTTTCATTATCATTGTTGAATCAATCCCAAAGTTAGCTTACACTGATTAGTCTTTACTTTTCTGAAAAAGAATTGTCATAAAGTCTTCATTTCTTTGAAAAAGAAACTGTCGTAAAGTTTTCATTTCTTGTGAAAAGCATTGATTGATTGTTTGTGCATTTAGTTTCTTTATGTTCATCTAAACATTAAAGGAATGAAAATAAAAACATGCATACTGTATTTAGAAGTTTGTGTGTGCTCGTAGGAATGGTATAGGGAAAGTTATATTAGATGTGCTCTATGCTTTTTGTTTAGATATTTTGATTGCTCTATCCCTTTTAGTTACGGTTTTCATTGTTTAAATCAAATGAAAAGAATGTTTCCCATCTTAGTTGCATTCTAGTAGTTTTAGAAACATCACGTGGTGAACCTGAAAGGAAAACATTTAAACAATTTCAACTAAAATTTATCTCAATTAACCTAATGGAGCATTGTAACTTAATGCATAACATTTAGAGGTCTAGGCTAGAGATGTGTTCTGGTGTCGTTAAACATAGCAACTATCGCTAACGGTTTACGATACATTCTAAGTGTGATACCTCATTCCACATACATATGGATATAGTAGCTTGTCCGCGTACTTTCAGGTATATTAGGTAGTGTTATAGTACGAAAGTATAAGGGAATGCTCTCACTGTGCGGTTTCGCATTAGACAACACTAACATAGATTGGGCCTCCATGTACTTTCAGGTATATTTGGGAGGACTACATTAGGTTGCTATCCATCCATAGGTAACCGAGTCGGTCACCTTGTATACTGTGATACACCAAAAAAAACATTCAGGGAGATTACCTGCACGTATGTTAAGTCCTTGGCTCCTCCGAGGCAGTATATTGCAGTTCACAGTTACTTAGTAATTCTTTTGCCTGTATTAACCTCTTTTTATTTATTTCTTTTTATAATAAAATCAATCAGCAATCGTGGAAGAAAATAAACCTTTACCTAATCGTTCGCATACGACAGTGAGTAAACTGCCTTTATTGCTTGAAGCTACACCTAGTTAGTGAAAGTGGTCTCGTTTAACTGAGTCCAGTACATCACAAACTTCTGGTTCTTCATCTGAATTGCCAAAGTCATCTATATCGGTACGTACTGCGATTCTAGTTACTACTATTATTACTGTCTTATCTGCTACTAAAGTGGAACCTTTACAATTACCTGAGGACACTAAAAGTGAACTTAGTGAAACGGTAACTGAAGTTATCCAATAAGAAGTTGATCCTCAACCAGAAGTTGTTCAAGAAATTCATCCTGAACCCATTGTTCTTTTACCAGAACACTTGGATCCCGATGTTGAATAACCAAAAGTTGTTCCTGTACATGAAGACGATCGACTGGTTTATCCTTAGACATCTGTAACTATTGAGACTTCTCCTTTACCACAGAATCAAACACCGGAAATTTATTATGGACCTGATGGTGAAATCCTTCCACTTGGTTTGATTGCTATTGAAGAGGAATTTGAAGAAGAAACTTCACCTAGAACTCCAAATCGTTTTGGACTAGGGCTTTATATTTATCTTTCTTTTCCTCGGTTAACTTATACTACTCCTCTTGATCCTGTTTACTTTCAAACTCCCATAGATTCATTAGGAGATTTACTGGGTCATTTGATTGTGGCTGAAACAACATACCAGACTATATCATCTGTTACAGCTGCAACAACATATATTGTCACTACTTCTTTGATGTTTACCAAAACACCTGAGTCACATATTTTTGGTGGTCCATCCGTCCCACTGGGTTACCAATCATTATCTGGAACTCACTCCAGTGTTTCTTCTAGTCCATGGTCTTCACCCATGTCGTCCACACAAATTTTACCTGGTTCTTCACTTACGAATACTGAAATGTTTGATCCATCAATTCATTATCAAGTTGGTCCATCTAGTTACCATCCAATGTATCCACTTAACACTTGATTACCTCCATATGGAGAAAAATATCCCCAATCTACTTATTCTCCATACTCTGGAGGGCCACCATATGGAAGCATACAGTCATCTTTAGGTCCAAATTATTCTGGAATGACTGTTTGTCAATGGCAGCCTACAATGCCTGTTCAACCAAGGCTTGTGAATCCATCACAACCAATACAACATGTTTCATCCATATCTACTATCCCTATCATTACGACATTACCACAGTCGTAAGATCAATTGATTGTATCTCAACCTTTGTAAGCTAATCCTTCAACCACTTACCCTGAAGTTTCAAGTCTATAGACTCAGTCTTCTTAGACCATCTTACAACAACCATTTGTGTCTAGAATCCAACAAACTTAGGCTTGTTTACCATTAACTGGGATGACTCAGACTTATATTGGTCCAATTTATCCACAACCTAGTCAAACTTATACTGGTTTGAAACAACCGTTGTATCAACATCCGTGGAAACCACAATACCAAAAACAATAATTCCAACAATACCAAACTTATCCTAGACTTGGTCAACAAGCCTATGCTGGGTTTGGTCAACAACAAGCTTACCCAGGTTCTAGTCAACAAGTCTATGCTGGTTTTGGTCAACAAAAAATTTATCTTGGTTCCCAACAACAACCTTATACTGGATATGCTCAACAAACCTACCCATATCAAGGTTACATGAAACAGATTCCTTATGTTGGTATGCAAAGGCCTATTTCCCAGGAAATTCCATCTTACCCTGGTTATGCTTAACCCGACCTAAACTGACAGTTGCCTTTTGTCACAACACTTGAATTACTAGATTTAAATCGTCTTACCAGTGATCCCATTCTTTATTTAGCTTGGTGGCCAATGATTCCACACAAATTTCCCTCGGATATTCCTAAGTTCAATGGAAACCTTGGAGAATATCTGTCCAATCACATTATGACTTTTCATTTATGGTATTCATCCAACTCCCTAAATGATGATTCAGTAAAACTATGTCTTTTCCAGCGAATTCTCACTAGTCTGGCTGCAAAGTGGTATATTAAATTACCACGAGATTCATTTGACAACTTCACAGCCTTAGACACTACATTTTTAACACATTTCCAGTTACCCTTCAGATATGAAACTGAAACGGAACTGTCGACCAACTTTAAACAGATTACTTCTACTCACATTTCTGATCATATTTATAAGTGGCGGCGTCGTTGTCGAATGGTCAAAACTTTTGTTCCTGATCAACTTTTAGCTGAGTGGTTTATTAAATCCTTGTTGCCATCTATCACCAAGGATGTGGCTAAAGGAGGAGTTGTTACTGAAGAGAAAGTAATTGCTCATGCCCAATACTTAGACTTGATTTACACCCAGTCTCGCATGCTCTATGATAAGATTCCAAATGCACCTAGACCAGCTTTTACTTTTCCACCACCTCCATCTAGTAAGGACTCTCATGCTGGTGATGGTGTGATAGGTTCCTCAAGCACTCAAAAAGCAAGTAGACCATCTAGTCAAACACTTGCTATTTCAAATCAAACCTCTAATACACCTGATAATACACTTGCTTCCGAAATAAATTATGTGTCATATGACAAAGGTAAAAATGAAAAGCAACTTGGAAGCAAGAAAAAGGGGAAGACAAAAAAGAAACAAAATTCTCCCCCTCAAGAGAAATCATCTGATTCCTCTTCTCTAGCTAGGAAACCTCATTATGCATGTTTAATTTGTAATGAGTATCACTTTTCACTAGACTGTTCTCACCACTTTGAAGTCTCAAAACTTCTTAAGACTTCTAGTACATCCACTATGTTGACAGAGCCTTTCCCAGACTGAGAGACTCATTTGGTTGTTACAGATCATGCTTCCACTTCACAAGTGTTTATGCTATATGCCACTAAGCCTAAGACTGATGTTTTGGTGACTACATGAAGTAAATATTACGGTAATCCATTGTCGTTGTCGAATAACCAAGCTATACATCAACTCAATACTTTGACTTTGACTTCGTCTAACTCCATTCCACCACCCATTTCACTAGAGTTAACAATAAAACCGTCTAAGGGAGTTGTTCATAAATCTAGATTCAAACCTCAAGCTTGAGCAGTGCAAAATTATAACATAGTAGAAGATTTGGCTTAGTCACCTTCTGTTATGTCGATGCTTGAGGTGCTTCAAAATTGTCCCTCCCAAAAGCATGCTTTATTTTCAGCAATTGGTGGAATTGATCCAATGGATTCCAATCTCATAGTTTTTAACCATGCATGTTATACACCACAATTACCAGCACAGTTAGCATTATTGATCCAAGTAAATTATTTGAATCACCCCATTCACCGAACCATTATTGACAAAGGTGCATCTACTTGTATCATGTCAATGAATTGTTGGAAAACACTTGGCTCACTGCCTTTGTCACGATCACCTATGATATTAAAAGATTTTGACGGTCACACTTATACACATTGTGGAATTTTAAGTAACCTGTAGATAGAACTAGGGGGAAAAACTGTAACTGTTGAAGTTGAGGTCGTTGACGGACCCCTTGACTACAACATTTTACTAGGAATACCATGGGTTTACGCTATTGTTGTTGTGGTTTCGACATACTTTCGTATGATCACTTTCCCTCATAAAGGCAGAATCACAATAATTGATCAACTTGCCTTCTTATCCTCCAGTTCACAGGCAATTGGAAGCATTCTGTTAGTTCATGGACCTCTGTTATCTCTTCAGAACATTGGAGTAGGTATCTTCAAAGATTCTTCCCTAATGGGCACCTTTTCACTACTGTCACCATCAAAAAGGACGGAAGTTGAAAAAGTTGAGACCTGTAACATGATATCTCCCACTTCATCTGACTCATGGAAGATTTCCAATAATTCAGAAGTTGATATTCGTAATGCAACCATGTTGCTAAGCCCAATTGAGCTCACATAGCAATCAATATTTTTGGCTTGCGCAAGAAATACAAATCCATTATCACTGATTGTATGGGTTGATTGTTTGTCAGAATATGGTACTTCCTCTGATCCTTTTTAATGTACATTTTCTACTGATGAAGGAATAACCTAATCAATGATGACAGAAGAAGAACCATGGGCAAATTATCATCATTGATCCCATCTTCCGAATCACATAGAAGATATTCTAAATGAACGAAATCACCCTTCAATCATTGATTTCCTTTCAAATTCTATATTTATATACTGTCAATTCCAAACGAAACTTATCAAATATCGAAGAAACCTTTTCTAACGATATTTTGACCAAACCTGGAATTGTAGAAAACGTCCATGTTGGAAAATCTTGTTCTCCATCGGAACTTGAAACTTACCGTGCTCTTTTTTGTTAATTTCGCGATATATTTGCTTGGTCATATGAGGAAATGCTAGGTATTGATTCTAGTATAGTTGAACACGAGATTAAAATGTATCCGGATGTCAAGCTAGTATGACAATGCCTCTGTCCTATTCATCCAAAGAAGGCTACTGCCCTAAAAGCAGAAGTTGAAAATTTTTGCATGCTGGTTTCATATACCCCATTCCTCTTACCAATTGGGTTTCCAATATTGTTCCTATCATTAAGAAACAAGGAACAATAAGAGTATGTGGTTATTATAGGGATGTTAATCATGCTTGTCCAAAAGACAACTATCCCACTCCCTTTATCCGCCCATAGGACCAATCTAAAATTGCCTTTATTTGTCCCTAGGGCACATTTGCATATAGGAAAATCCCCTTTGGTTTGAAGAATGTTGGCGAAAATTTTCAGAGGGCAATGAATTATGCCTTCCACAACATCAAACACATTGTTCTACCCTATCTAGATGAATTACCTACTCATTCATGGAAACGGGTTGATCACTCGCAACATTTGATAACCATCTTCTTACAGTGCCCACACTACAAAATTTGACTCAATCCACATAAATGTGTGTTCTGTGTTGGTTTTGGTAATTTTATTGGTTTCATAGTGTCTGAAGAAGGAATTCGACTCAGCCCCTTGAAGGTTAAGACAATTCTTGATCTGCCTCCACCTTCCAATTTACTCAAGTTACAGAGACTCCAAGGGAAGGCTAACTTTCTAAGGAGATTCATTCCCAACTATGCCGAAATGGCTAAAGGATTCACTCGTCTTTTGAAAAAGGGAATTCCCTTCCATTGGGACCAGGTTGCACAAGATTCCTTTGATGCTCTCAAAGATACCCTGATCCAAGCATCATTAATGTATTCCCCTAATTATCAGAACGACTATTTCCTGTATCTTGCCGCTGCATATACAACCATTGCTATGGTTTTAGTCCAAGAAGAAGATGTGATTGAACATCCAATCTATTATTTGATTCGTAATGACAATGATACGGAAGTTAAGTATTCTTATGTGGAGAAGCTAGCTTTAGCTTCTGTTCAAGATGTACAAATATTTCGCCATTATATCCTGCTCCGAAAGACCACTGTCATTTCGGATTGCAACCCTATGACATACATCTTATCGCATCAATTGCTAGGGGGGGAATATTCAAAATGGATTGTAATTTTGTAGGAATTTGATTTGGAATTCATCAAATCCAAGTCAAATAAATATCTAGTTTTTGTTGAACTTCTTTGTGACCTCTACTATCATTGACTCAACAATGGAACCATCAATTCCGGATAGGTCTCTGTTTCTGATCTCGTCATCTAACCCTTGGTATGGAGATATATTGATCTATCTCCAAACCTAAACTTTCTGGTTCGATACTTCTCACTTGCAACAATGACATATTCAATATCAAGACAAACATTATCTGATCATTGGTGACACCCTTTACCCTCGCAGTATCGATACGGTTTTTCGTAGGTGCCTCACACATGAGGAAGCTGAGAAAGTTCTAAATGATTTCCATTCTGGTGCTTGTGGTGGACATTTATCTTGTTATTCTACCACACAGAAAATTCTCTGTGCTGGTTACTTCTGGCCTACCATATTTAATGATTTCATTATTATTGTCAGAAGCTGTCACACATGTCAGATTTTTTACCATAAAACTTGATTACCACCTGCACCACTGCATCTTGTCGTCGTTGTTGGACCATTTGCAAAATGGGGCATTGATGTCATGACATGTAACCCTCACTCAGCTGAGGGGCATGGGTATATTATTGTCTTTGTTGAATATTTTACAAAATGGGCTGAGGCGATGCCTACATTAAACAAAAGTGGTGAGATAGCTGCACTTTTTTTTCTTCAACCATGTGGTTGTATGATTTGGTGTACCACAAGCTGTAGTTACAGATCATGGTTCGCATTCGCAATCACATGATGAGTGAATTAACTACTAAGTTAGGAATCTCACATGATAGTTCTACTCTGTATTATCCACAGGCTAATAGACAAGTTGAAGCTATCAACAAAGTCCTTAAGTGAATGCTTCAACTAATGATAGGAGTTCACAAATGAAACTAGCATTTGATCATGTACTCAACTTTGTGGGCTTACCGAACCTTAGTAAGAAACGCAACTAGATTCACACCTTTCCAATTGGTGTATGGTATTGAGGCAATCATGCCAATACAATGTCAGATGTTGGGCATGGAATCCCCCCAAGGCATGTTTTGGGGCTCAAAGCCCAAGTTTTGACCAAATCTTGTTGTAAAGCTCCACGAATTGCAGGCGCGGGGTGTGAAAGTATGATAGAGTCACAGGGTTGTCCACCCTAGTTTTGTAATATAATGTAGCTTGGATAGACCTACCCATGGTCCGTGGACCATGGGATTGTATAAATAGGGCAAGGCTCTAAGTGTATAAAATAACTAAGTAAGTAAGAGCATGAGAAGTATAAGTGATTAAGCCACAGTGTGAAGTGTGCCTTTGGGTCGTAGATTAGGAGAAGGCTCTGCAGCTGAGTGCGCATGGTGGAGTCGAGTCTGTAACCAAGGAAGGAATTAATAAAGAGAAGTTTTATCATAATTTTGTGTATATGTTCTTGGGTTAATGCATGTTTGATATAATTTGCAAATATATTGTTTATTTACTATGTGCACCTGTATGAATGGTTTAAGTTGTTAAGTATAAGTTAAAGCACGTAAGTAGGCTAAAATAATCAACTAACATTGGAATATCAGTAAGGTCTTGGGTAATAATGCCAGACGCGACGTTCAACCCCTGAGTAGAGATGCACAAAGGTAGTACATCAGGCTATGAGGTATGGGAAAGTGCGCAAAGCCACCTACGTGCAAGGTCAAACTGCAGACTAGTCGAACTCATAAGACATCTACAGGGTGCAGAAACCTGGTTCTAGCACCCTCCCATACTACTTTAGGTGAGACCTCAATCCGCGCTCCATGGACTGTTGCCGAAAGAGCCAGTAGTACTGGGATTTGTTTGGCTAAAATAAATCTGAACCTGGGTCAGGCCCCAACAAGCCAACAAATGGTTTCATTGCTGAGACTAAGATCTGCATAGAGATGTCTGATGTCACATCATTGGAATTCGATAAAGAAAGGAATTGAAGAGTGGTTGGACAAAAAGATTCATGAGTTCACAACGCAGGAAAACAAGAATCCAAGATTATCAAAGGAAGAGTGGTTAGATTGCTACTTATATACGGAAATTCATGAAATTTTCTTTGCATCCTTCCCCTTTGAGTTGTACGAGTGGATCGCGAAGCTAGCAGACAATCAAGGAAGGTGTAGGCTCGACAAACCTATTGTATGGACTCCAGAGTCGTTGTGAAGACTGGAAGCATCGTAAGATAAGATCGCATGTGCTGTCGATCACTGGCTGGATCGAATCATGGGAGGGTTCATCACTGAATTCACGGTAGATACTTCAGTCAGCTATAGCGAGGTGGAACAATGCTTCCTCAAGGGACCGCGAGGTAAGTACATCAAATTTTTGAACACTTGGATTAAAATGCTACTGTGTGAAAAGTAGGTTATGTGAATAAATTGATATTTGGGGCTATGTGGGGTGGGAGGATCTACAAAAATGAAGGTAGCACAGAACTCGAAACCAGCCCCTTGATATCATCTCTGCGAGGGGAAGAAAGAGAGCTCGCGAGGGTTTCACCAATAAATGCGATCAATCTCATAAAGCAGAGAATTCCACGCATACCACCCCCGACCACATTGTTGTGGAGGTAAATCCCCTCTGCAGACAGAGATGATCCCTACTAGCCCAGACTGGGTCTAACAACAATCAAACAATGCTATCACGCAAGTTCCTAATTGCAAATTAAAGGTGGATGATGAGAACCTACTTGGATTCCAACGCTAATATTCGTGGAAGAGACGTCACTCTCGTTCCTTTGCCTCGGCCGGTCATGATCCCCACAATCTCCGTGATTGGACACCTGCACATCCAAAGAACAACACAAATACAAGCACAAAATCCAATAGATGCAATTATATATCAGTCAGAAAATATATAACTCAACATCAATCATTACAAAGGACAATGAGAGTGGAACCATAATGATAGTCATCTATTATTAATAAACAACAAAGAAGAATACAACCATAGTTCTGACGTCAAATCCTCCTTTGGCTGGGTAATCAGCTACACAAGTCTTGCAAAGCTTGTTGGGATGGGAAACAAGCCTCTCTCTCTTGGGTGACAAGAATCTCCTCACTTAGATTTGGCCTTATGGGTGCAAAGAAGGCTCTTGCAACTTCAATCCCTTGAACTCCTGGAATTCTTACTATCACTAGCACCCTGCCTGAACTAGCTTGCTCAAGGCAAAAGAACAAGCTTTTATAGATAGAGGGGAAGGAGATAAGATCAATCACAATTTCCATGGGATTGGCTTTATCACTTAGAAACTTCCATGAAAGGTGGCAAACCACTTCCCTTCTATGGATATTCGAAGCCAAACCATCCTAACTCAACACGGATTAAGTTGGTGAATGGGTTAAGGAGAACCTTCGGAAGTTTGTTTGTTAAAAACTTTACCCAACTGGGTTGGCGCGAGTGCGACTCTGAGACAGAGCGCCACTGGCGCGCCCTCTTTAGAGGATTTCCCCCATTGGCGCGGGTAGTACATTGCGTACCCGCGCTAATGCAAAAAGGGATGCTTTTATGGGTATATTGCAGGAGATGTCTTCAGGGCATATGAAGCTCACACTTAGAGGAATATAATGCAAGTGATTTCAGGTTATGTCACTTCTCACAAGTCCCGGAATGAGTCCTCCAATGTACGGGAGAGGGGAAACAGGGATGGTGATAAACGGTGACAAATTACTGTGTAACACACACCACCACCAATTTCACCATCTTCACCCCCGACTTCGCCCACACCACCTCCGTCACCACTGCGAAGCAATATAGTCAGTGCGATAAAGCTTCGAGTGTTCAAGGAATTAGGGAATGAAGATCCAAACCAATTTTTGGTTCGTGGTAAAAGAAATATGGGAAGCACAGGGTGTCATGGACAACAATATAAATAAGGTGACATTGGTCAATGCTCTGTAGGATCGCGTGCTGACATGGTACATTAAGCATTCCAATGACAATTTGAATGCGAGGATAGCAAATATCTAAACTGCACTAAACAAAGAAATTAGCAGGATGAAATTGGAGGAACAATCGATCATTGGATTCAAGGAAATAACCATGTTACCAAGCAAAACCTCGTGGGAGTTGGATCAAAGACTAAAGTGCACAATTCACGAAGAAAACATGACCTTAACAGATGGGCAACACCGTGAATGGTTTGTAGCCTCATTAACACTGCATCTATGGAACGCGTTGTCGCAACAAAGGCTAACCACTTAGGCTGAAGCTTTGGAGGTCACGATGAGATTGCACGAGACTCCGATACAAGATCCTAACCTAGGATTCTAGCAGATCCACGTGCAGTTGAAGAACTTGTGCCTTGAGATGCGGAGTTTGAAACAAGACAAGACAGCTCACCCAAAAGCGCACGAGGAGGTATGGTGTGTAAATTGAAAAGGTCAGGGACATGACAAGGACCATTGTCTAGTCTTCGCGAACTACCTGGTGGGAGGAGGTCCAATGCCTTTGAGATGGGAGGCACAAGGAGGACCAAACACGATACCTGCATTGTGGTGTGTGATTTGTCAGATAGGAGGGAAGCACACTACCGATAACTGCCATCTATTACAGAAGTATACGTAGAATTCCCAATAGTTTTTCTGTAATTTCTGCAGGTCAATAGGCCATGATGAGTGCACCTGTAGAAGTTATGAACTGATGATGGATCAGACTCCTACCTACATATTTCAGGCTGAAATGTGGCCTCTCGATCAAAATGCAGGAATGGTGCGTGTTGGATTTCAGGGGTGCGAACGAGGCCTAGGAGGAATGGGACCAAGAAGAGGTCGTGGCCAACTGATATGTTATAATTATGGAGGACCAGGGCATTATTCCCGCGATTGTACAAATCCAACAAGACCATCATGATTATATTGTACATAGTTTGATCATGAGATGGAGGACTGTCCCACGCTGATAGCGAGGTTGCGCGATAAAGGAGCACTCCAACCTCCCCCAACTCAGAACCTAAAAATGATGAGTTCTGAGCCACGCGAAGAAGAGCCGAATGTAAATATCATGCTTTGGAGTGGTATCGTGACAGGGGATGACAAAGGCAAGTAGCCCAAAGAAGGTACCTAGGTTCACAAGGCTCTGACGAAGGAACCTAAAATTGATCTGGAGCTCGCTAAAGAGACATTCATGGAAGCTAAGAAGAGCTTCGCAGATGCCTCTACTTCAGGAAGTAAAGACAGGCTGGAACTAGAAATGGACCTGTTGATGCTCACTACATTCTTGGAGACATGTATGAAGCTGCTGCGCGACAACAAGGCTATGAAGGGGCTGCAAGAAATCATAAGTATATCTGCCGGGACCACGCCAGGAGAACCGTGCGTAGTTCAGAAGCTCGAGAAGCACACGACACGAATAGGAAGGGAGATGAGATTGATCGCGCAGATTAGGGAATATAAAATGGATCAAGTGATTCTAGATCTAGGATCGGATGTGAACGTCCTACCAAAGCAGACATGGAAGCACATGGGTAGGCCAGTGCTGCAATGGTCTTCTATCTAACTGCGAATAGCAAACCAGTAGAAGATCCTACCTATGGGGAGATTGCAGGGAATAACAGTATATATTGGAGGTGCAAGCGCACTTGCATATTTCAAAGTGATAAAGATTGTTGATGACAACAATCCCTATCCCACACTATTGGGAATAGATTAGGCCACTGACATGAATGGAGTGATAAATCTAAAGAAGTGCAAGATGATTTTTGAGAAAAAGCCACTACGCGTAGTGGTACCTTTAGACCATGTGGAAGGAACTCTCTACATAGAACCAGTGTGCGACAATGAAATCGATGACGATCTAGATAGTATCTATAAGATAACCATGTGGGAGCAAAACTGGGTAAATCCAATAGCGGATGGTAGGATTTCGTGGCAGTGCGAAAGCTCTTACACCTTAGATTCGGACGAGGAAATAGAACGATGGGAGAACTGGTTACAGAGGTAACCACACTCAACTGTAACATGATGACAAGGTTGCTGCACTACGTGGAAACAAAGGCAAGAGATCTTCCTATGTATGATGGGTTGAGCGAGGTGGATGATTTCCTAAACAAATTTGAAAGAGAAGTTCCGGAACAACAACGTTTCGATGCTCTGAAATGTGTACTGTCCACTACACCCACAAGGTGGTGGTGTACGCACCAGCAGATTTTTGAGGACTGGTGTGCATGTAGAAGGATGATGTGCCTATAATTTGGGAAGCCTCAGATGTGGATAAAAGCCAAGTATGACAGACAAAACGGCCCGTGCGCCCACCTTTCCAGATGGATACAAGCGTATGGTGCACAACCTGCATGAACGCACACCATCCTCGTGATCAGAAACACAATCGGCAAGTAGGAGCGAGCAAGACAATGGCACAAACAACCCCTCCGTTTGGGACTAGGAGGTATGATAAGACCAAGCATGCAAAAGGTTATCTACATGGAAGCCTTTGACAAAGTGTGCGAAGTACTGAATAGGTTCCACAATGCAAAATGGACTGACTGGGACTTGCACGTACCAGCGGTTCTATGGGCATATAGGACCACGTGCAAGAACCTGACTGCGCAGGCACCGCCAGGGCTGGAGTATGAAGTGAATATTGTAATCCTTTTGGAGCATGCAATGCCTAGTCCATGCACAATAGTAGCAGTAAATATGAGGGTTCGCAAAGTGCGTAAAGAAGGGATCACACAGCCACAATGCATGGGACTTGAGGAAGAAATCCAACAGGGGAATTTTAGGCTCCAATAACTTGAAAAAGAAAGGTTGCGATTAAGGAGGAAAAGCTGTTTGGTAGAAGTGGAAGTCAAGAAGCTGGAAGACGAGATAAGGGACGAGTTTCTCGATAAGAATACCACGGTGATAAAATAGGGTGCGCATGATCATGCTGGCAAGCTTGAGGACTATCACCCCGAATTGATTAGTTTGATGCCTTGGCTTGGACCAAATATTACTAAGAGAATTAACCAGGCTGATATACTACAGAGGATAAGGTGCGTGATGCAGCCAGTAACGGTAAAAGGTAGGTATTTCCCAAAAGGAATGCTAGATGATCAGAGGAAACCACACATAGGTGGCATGGCCACTTGACTAGCCGAGGAAGGAATAGACTTAGCGCTCCAGGCAGTTGGAAGGGAGCGTGAGACTATAAGCTATTTTGCTCAAGAGCTATGCGAGGTTGGAGCTGCACACATAAACAAAAAGTCGCAGGGTCCGCGACGACGCACGGGGGGTTGCACTGCCACATGAATTGGCCAGAAAGTGACCTTTGAAGTCACTATTCAAAATGGATGCTTGAATTGAGGCCAAGTGGAGTGGGAAGTAGGCATTTAAAACACGATTTATGGGCAAAATATAGGAAAATCTGCCACCAAGGGAGCATTAATGAACTGGATTTTGGGGGAGCTGTTGAATTCGAATTCAAAAAGCGCTATAAAATACAAATGGTTTCCCAACAAACAACACTTGGTCATTTGCGAATTGAGAAATTGAGTAGAATCCTGTGCGTTGTGAGCCGAGCATTGATCAAGCCCCTGAGTTCGTGAGTGCTAGATTTCCGGACGAGTATAATGCCACTGAGGAGGTCAGGCAGGCCCTAACTATGGGGTACATCCCAAAAGATGCCAAGATTGTGGCATAAATCCCAAAATCACCACGCACGCCAAGACCCAAGAAGGACAAACAAACAATGGCTCCTGTACACGTGTCCCCGTGGAACTTGCTACGCAACAAGCTATCGATGGAGGAGAAGGAGAAAGTCGTCGCTATAGAAATAGACAAAGAAGAAGAAGATCTGGAGGATCTTATCATCTCAAAGGAGGAGGATGAAGGCATGGAAGAGGACACTCAGCCTACGCTCTCTGCAACAAAATTTCCCGCCTATGTCCCCCCTCGAAAAGGGAAGGCAAAAGTGCCCAAGGACCTAGACAAGACCAAGAGCTCGCTTCAGACCCCGCTCCTCCCAGATAACATTATATTTGAGGGCACGCACCTGGGACACGTGCCAAGCCTAAAATTTGAAGATTGATACCTCGCTGACCATGAGAATTTCCCTCACCTGGACACGACGAACCTGATGAAGCCCAAGTAGAACACTGCGGCAGGGGTTACAAAGCTAGAGCTGCGGAAGTGGTTGCACGGAGTGGAGAAGGCTAGACTGTTGAACTTTCTTTGGGTGCCACACTTCCAGTGCGCTCCAATAACCATTTTCGTCATCAAGCAGCTGCTCTGCCTGGTGCATAATGGGTTTTTATGGTTGGAGGAGCCCATCCCCATCACGACAGACTTGATTAACTACGTCTCTCAGCTTCCATGTAAAGGAGAGGACCCCGCGGACATATCGGAAGAGAAGGGCAGTGATTTTGCCATCGCGGAGGCCATGAAGAAGAAGTACATGCTGGAAAAGAAGAAGAAGGGCTACGCCATCTCCAGCATCAAAGACAAAGCGGTGCACATAACGACCCAAATCCTGGTAGGAAAGGTCATGTGCAAGTGTCGCGCAGACAAGGTACCTACGCTGATGGTAGCACTAGCTGAGCAGTGCGCAGAGGAGGTCCAATTTAACTGGTTCGAGTTCCTCTAGCAGGAATTTTTAGAAAATTGCCACAAATTCCAGGAACAAGGAAAAATGTTCCACTATGCATGGCTGCTGCTGTCCATAGTGCTTGTGGTTGGGGAGTTGTTGGAGGATAGTCAATTCCCCATAATTGACAGGGACCTGCCAAAGGCCACAAAGTACGCTTTGCTCTAGGCCATGAAGGATGATAAGTAGATACACGAAAGAAAAATCTTCTGGGTTTTCATGGAAATGAACCTTAGAATAGGGATCAACCGTAAACCGCAGTTGTCACCCACTGTTTACAACAGTCTGCAGGGTTTTGCCGAATTTAAAGTAGACATGCATAACATCTATATCAGGGCACACAAGGACTCGACCAAGCAGTGGGTAAAGCTACCCTTCTTAGCCACCGACGATGTCATTTTCAGTGTCCTAGAGGCATGGCCACCAGAGTGGTGCGCCCCAAACATTGCAGAGCTTGAGAAGTCAGTGCCTCAAAGAAAGAAGGATGAGGCCAAGATGTGCACTGCACAGTTGGCCGAAAAACAAAGGGAGGAAGTAGCAACAACTGAAGTGTGGGTAGCGCGGGATGCGGCACAGAAAGCAGCTAAGTAGGAAAAGGCCACAGCAGCAGCAACAACACAGGAAGTAGCTGCGAAGGCGGGCGAGGGCCAAACAATGCCTTCACAAGGGAAGGAAGCAGCAGAAGCAGGAACAAAAGAAGGAGGTGTGGACCCAGAAACTGTGCCAACACAACTGAAGCACCGAAAGCTGGCCGAGTGGGTAGGGCTGTGGAAGAAGGCCAAGGCCTCGAAATTGTCCATTGACCCTATCACCCTAACTGAGCATGATCTGCACGAAATTAGCGAAGTAGTGCGTGATGTCACCACCGAGGATCTCCAATATTTCATGCAGGAGAACCAGATTTTGTTGGGGGCCCTCAGAGTGCAGTTACAGGAATTACAGGTATGCTCCCCTTAGGTTGGTACAGTCGGATCCCCAACAGTAGAGAAGATGTTGCGCTTGTGGATAACGAACACCATAGTGCTACTGGAAGGAGCACTAGTGCCATCAAATGAGGCCAATAGGCCTTCGGTTAGCATGCTGAAAGGTCTCAATATCAATGTCGCTGCGCTCGTGCAGGAGACCTTATATGTATTGCAGGATGGGATAATGGCAGAGCTACGAGCTAGGGAGAGCCGCGCTCTCCAAGTCCTTAGTGAGAAGAAAATAAATATGGAACAACTAAGCTTGCAACATGATTAATTAGTGTCGCAGAATCAATAGCTAGTATAGGTGATAGATGACACTTGTCAAAGCATCTCGGAGCTGGCCATCCTAGCAGACATACCAGCAGAGGTGCGGATCCATAGGTTAGCAGCAGGGATCCATGAGGTGAGGGAAGAAATGACAAAGGTTCAGCTAGATCTGAATCTTCAGATCATCGAGCTGCAGTTAAAGGCGTAGCCATCCACTCCCTTGGAAGTCAGAGAACAACACGCTAGCGATATCACAACAGGATTGGAGGAAATCGAATGTGTAGTGCAAGACTGCACCAGCATGTTGGAAGAATCACTTTAGGTCCTCCATTTGTTGTGGCCACAACTCCTACCCCATTAAAACATGCTTTGGTAGCAAATTTGAATGGGTCCCCTAGAAGTTTGATCTTTCACTTCTTTGAATGATCTGTTTTATCTCAGGGATTTTAACTCTGTGCCGAGTAAAATCTTCAATTCTTAATGGTCAAGCCCCCCTTGAATAAATCTCTGCAGCATGATTCATTTATAACCCAGTCTAGCCCTTCATTCATATCCTTCATTGGGACACTTTCAATCCTCATAAACCTTCATGGTGCCCTATGCCCACACATATAACCACCCCCCACTCTTTACTATGGATGCATATGGACTCAACCCTCAAAATTTCTCATCGCGTCCTTATTTCTATATCAATGCTTTTAGAATAGAAATACTATACAACATGCATAACTTACCTTTCTGCTTGTCGCAATCAACATTGATACACAACACACATCACGATACACCGGACCTACCGACATTATTAACCATAACACATATTTATTTCGGGTCCGGAGCCCATTGCATATCAGAATCAGCGGAGTCCAAGGCTTGTATATAAGGCACACCGCGATCTATCAGACCCACTGGGTCATTAACCATAATATATATATTTTCGGGTCCGCTTCCACCAATTGCAAGTCTTAATCGGTAGAGCCTAGGGCTTATACATAAGGTGCACTGCGATATACCAGACCCGCTAGGACTATTACATGCAACATATATGTTTTTTGGGTCTGGCCTATCACTAATCGCAATCACCAGTCGGCGAATGTGAAGCCCATGCGATATGCGAAGGGGTGATGAGTGGACTGGGCAAGAATTATATGCCCATGTGCATTATATTTGAAGTCTAGCCTTATGGTCCAGCTGTGGGTTTTCCCGTGTATTTCAATAAAGTGTTGTGGTCTGGGTTTTCAAACGAAAGTCTTATATGGCGGATCCGTCGGCATTATTAACCACAGAACATATATATTTCAAGTCTAGCCTATCAAAAATCACAATCGGCAGAGCCCAAGGCTTATACATAAGGCGTGATGCGATAAGCAAACCCCATGGGGTTATTAACCGCAGAACATATATATTTCGGGTCTACTTCCCCAATCGTAAATTGTAGTCGACAGAGTCTAGTGCTTATGCATAAGGTGCAATACCATATGGCGAACCTGATGATAACTATAGATCCGGGTGTATAAGATTTGAAGTCTAGCCTTATGTCCGGCCGCGGGTTTTTCTGTGTTTTCCTATGTATTCGATAAAGTGTTGTGGTCTGGGTTTTCAAAGGAAAATCCGATAGGGGTGATTTTGCATGTGATTGCCCATTGCAATGTGCGATTGTGACTTGATCATAGCACAACCTTGGCTGAACCAGGGGCCAATTCTTTCACACTCACTCCTTTTGATTTCATTATGCCTTATCATTCTATAAAGTTTTAATGATGGCAAGAGTTGTTCTTATGCATTTCTACCATATGTCTCATAATCATAAAGCTAATGTTAATTATCTCTGTAGGCAAGGAGTAAAAGATGCATGAGCGGATATAAAGAGTTCATATATGCGGGTGTGTTCTGTTTAATGATCCGACCTTAGGCGTTCTCGAACGGGTTTCCACGCGTTGCCTGTGTATTCCGAAAATGAAGTTGTCCCGGGTTTCATCATGAAGAGATGACATGCAGTCATTCTCCTTTTCATCAGCATCTATTCATTTCCCCAGGAAATGAAGTGCTCCAAGAGTTATTCCCTTTACGTGTCAGTGGTTACACCGACTGTTCTACGTTTGTATATTCTGATTTGTATATTGAAAAGAAAAAGGGAGGTGAAAATTTAGGGAAGTTTGAGAGTCATTTCCTTCTGCATAAGTATTACCTCGGGAGATGAGAGGAGGATTTTTTCTTGTGCAGAACAACTTTTGATTTATTGTGCTAATGAAGAAGACTGTTTGGGTCAAGAAGGAGCCTTTTTCAGATTCATTTTCCTCTTCTTTCATGTGTTTGGAATCAGGGTGTTGTTGCTAGCATAAATATAAATGTGTTTTGTTTTGTGCATATTGATAACGATATAGCTTATGACTAGCCTTGGTTATTTGAATGTAATTCTTTATCATAGTTAACTCATGAGAAATCCCTGATTTGAAACTATATTAGACATCAGTTGCAATTTTTATTTGTATGGAAAGGAATGTGTATTCATGTATGAGTAATCAGATTGCAGTTAAGATTTAATACAGCCTTGTTCAACTGTGAACCAGTAATTGATTCATTTAGACATGGAATCTATATATGATGTTTAATCTCTTTTGTTATTCTCCTACAGGATAGATTAGAATAGTTAATATTAGCATAAGTAGTTAGAATTAGCGTAGACAGGATTTGATACATATAGGTTAGTTGTTTCTTTTGTTGATTTAATTGAAGTCTTCCTCCAAGAAGAAATCTTTCAACATCTATAACAGTTCATGGGATCCTTTAAAACCCGTTGGAACTAGCCACCCCAAACGAAAGCAGATCTAATTGGGGGTTTGCGGTCGGGTTAGTTCCCCTTGTTGGCATAGTGAAAATTCGCCATGTCAACAAATTGGCGCTAGAAGGAGGGCCTGAAACGCCCTCCACATATTTTCAAGATTTCATCTATAAATTCCATGCATGGATTCAAAAAGATTAATGTATGGATCGTAAAGGTCGAAAAGGTCATTTCGCCCATTTGGAAGAGCCTCATTTTGAAGAAACAAAGATACCTCTCAGTCCCATGTCTGGGTCACCCAAAGAAGAGAGACTATGGGAGTATCCTATCACTAAGGAAGAACCAGTCAGAGTGCTTACTTGTGCCTATGCTCTCTCCCTATCTCAGCTTCCCATCTTTCATTCTTTATCGCTGATAGCTAAAAGAAAGCCAAGGATCCTTCCCATAAGCAAAGAGACATCTGCAACCCCTTCTCTTGAAGATATTGTGCTAGAACCTTTTCAAAGTATCGACACTCCTTGGGAAGAAATTCCTGAGGATTCCCCCTCTAAAGGTAATCCCTGGTTCGATTTGGGAAATCCTAACAAAGAAATCCTCGAAGAAACCTTCAACCAGAACCTCCCTATCCATAATATGGCTAACATTCCCCCTCCAGGTGGGAATCTGCCTTTACCACCCCCTCCAGGTGGGAATCAGCCTCCACCGCCTCCTCCAGGTGGGAATCAACCTCCATCTCCTCTGAGAGCACTCCCTCCCTAGCTTGCACAGGATGTCGTAGTGATACCTGGACAACAACATGCCTTACCCAAGAATGCAAAAAGGGTATTGCCTAAATTCGACCCTGAGTGGGGGAGACATTGCTGATAACCATATTCACTCTTTCTTCCTAGCCGTGCGCATGTTGGGGGTAGCCGATGAATACGTAGTATGACACTTATTTCCTTTTACTCTGATTGGTGTGGCCTCCACATGGTACTTTAGCTTGAGAATAGGATCGATCACCTCATGGGGCGCCTTTCAACGGGCCTTTTTAGACAAGTTTGGCGATGACAAAACACCTGTGGCCTTAGTTTTAGAACTATCCTGTTTGAAAATGGACACCAAAGAGAAGGTCAAGGATTTTAACATTTGGTTCAACACTTTTTTCAACATAATCTTGGGTAACGCTAGACCTATTGATGAAGTGCTCATGGAATTCTACATCACTACTCTCCCTGTCCCTACGGTGATGTGGGTCAAGAGGAGAAACACAAAAACCTTGCAAGGTGTTATCGAGGAAGTAGTAAAATTCGAGAATGAAATGATTAGTATGACAACATGTCATCATACAATCGAAGGAAAGAAAGCATAGTCGTCATCCAAGAAGAATAATAGGAGTGATAACAAAGTGACTGAGATCAAGGAAAAGGACACCACAGATGTGAAAGGTTTGCATCAGATCATTAAGAAATTCACGAACACAATTATTGATATGAAAAGGAAATTTGGAGAGAGTGGAGGAGAGTATAACAATAGAAAACCCTTCAAACCTTTCTATCGTAAGAAGATAGAATGTGGTCATGGTCAACTTGCATTGCTTGCTCCACCCAATGAAGGGAGTTTAAATACGGAAGAGCTGGCTCTTATCGGATCGCTCCTTACCAGAGAAGAACCTATAGTGTAGCTGGAGCCAGAACAAGAAAATGAGGAAGAATACCAATTAGAAGAGCCCATGGATGAGGAATCTCAAATCAATGTACTATGGGATTTCTATACAAATGAGAACGATGATGACAAAGGAGATAGTACGGCAGAAATCCACACTAATGAAATCCACACATGAAGTAAAGGGCCACTTTCAGGTTTGGTGAAGCCTGTAGACCAGAAAAAGAAAGATGTTCACCCTTTGAAGGCATCTTCTCTCAAAGTTCTTGTCGAGAAGGGTAGACCTAGTGGTGACTCCAAGAATACTCCAATTGCAAACTATCCAGAGAAAGATAATACATCTCTGACTGCAACGAAGGTGACTCAAACTAGTAAACTCCCACCTAAGAATGGAAAAACCAATATGTTTACTCTACCCTACCCTGTTTATAACATTGATTACAACATTGTCGATGATCTTAAGAAATCTAGGGCTAATATCACATACTTCAATTTGCTAAAATTAATGCAGCAAAGAGATCTGCTCTTGAAAGCTATGAATGAGTGCAATTGAAAAACTCCCACCATCCCAGGTAGCCAAACCAAGAAGTCGGTGTCCAGACCTGTTAGTACCCCTAGTATAGCCCAAACACCATTAGCTATGGAAGCCACTCTGTCAAAAAATGAATCGAACCCCCCAAGATGTCAGTGTGGCCATGATAGGAAGGAAATCAAAATCCATGACTCCACCTTTCCTTATCACATTTGAAATCTTCAACATGAACGTACACAATTGCTTGGTAGACTCAGGTGCCTCATCCACTGTGATGCCTCACGCTGTTGCTAAAAGACTTCATGCAATACTCGAGAAAACTAGGAATCGAATTATGCAATTGGACAAGACAAATGTGAAAGTAATTGGGGAATTGAAAGATGTGTTGATTCGGATGGATACTAAACCACAATATACACAAGTCATTGACATAGTGGTAGTCGATATACACGAGGCTTATGGAATTCTACTTAGTAGGGACTGGTTAGAAAAATTGAATGGATATTTCTCAACTAATTGGTCCCATCTTTTACTGCCTCAGAAGGGAAAAGGTGATATGTTGAGATTTGATCGAGAAAGATACATGAAGTATGTGGTGACAGAACTAAACGGCCCCAATGAACCTGTAATGTTTACCAAATCTATCCTTGGGAATTATAGTTTCGACGTTTGTGCCATCGAAACCTATTTCAGAGAATTCCATGTAGAGATAGTTGAAGAAACTATGACAAACAAACAGTTGGAAGCTCTCCCCCATAATCCAACTGATGAATTATCCTGTATTATAGTAGATGATAGGACTAATTTTGTAGAAAGAAGTTCAATTGATGTAACAATAGATTCCATATTTTGGACACTCTACTTTGATGGCTCTAACTACTTTGAAGGTGCCGGTGCTGAGAGCATTCTCATTGACCCACAAGGGAACCAACATCTGATGGCCAGTTGGTTGGAGTTCATGTGCACCAACAACATAGTAGAATACAAAGGCTTGCTGCAGGGCCTGGAAAAAGCCATTGATATGACGGTAAAAAATCTTAAAGTTTTTGGTGACTCATAGATAATTGTGGACTAGGTAAGGAAAAGGATACACTGCAATTTGCCACACCTGGTAAGGTACCAACATGAGGTATGGAGCTTAATTGACAATTTTGATTCTTTCAATATCACATACATACCTCGAGGGCAAAACCGAGATGCCGATTTGATGGTTGGTATGGCTACAAAACTTTTTCCTGATCTTAGATTAAACAAGAATAAATATTATGTTGAATTGATTTTTAGACCATCCATGCCTGATAACATCTCGAATTGGCAGGTGTTCGAAGGTGATGAACAAATCCTGGAGTTTCTGCATTGCGAAAGTACATTCAAAAATGTGGTCATTGATGTAAAGGAGCATGACAAGCGTATGGATGGGAGTAAAGATGAGGAAAAGGAGCAACCCAATATAATTCCCAAGTTAGTTGTCAAGATGGAGCACTTGTATGACCTGCATGATAAATTTAAGAAGCTGACTAACTGCAAAACGTATAGCTCATCCATGAAGTATGAGTCGGTCAACTTTGGAACCAAGGAAGACCCAAAAGTTGTTAATTTGGACATGGGTGCTCTCCACAAGAAAACGCTTCATTTGTTAAGCTGTTTAAAGAGTACAAGGACGTCTTCGCATGGAAATATGGCAAGTCACTTATAAACCTTTGATACCATTGTTATGCAGCATGTAATTCCTTTGGAAAAGGAGGCTAAGCCCTACCAACAAAAGCTTCGTAAGATGCATCCGAGCCTAGAACCATTGGTGAAGAAAGAATTAAACAAAACGCTGGATGCTAAAATCATTTTTCCAGTCAGACACAATCGGTGGGTAGCCAATCTCGTGCCAGTAAGAAAGAAAAATGGATACATCAGGCTATGTATCGATTTTAGAAACCTGAACAAAGCATCGCAAAAGATAACTATCCTGTCCCTTCTATGGAACACATTCTTCAGTGCGTTTCTAGGTCTGAAATGTTGTCCCTATTAGATGGGTTTTCAAGATATAATCAAGTGTTGGTATCTAATGGGGATCAACTTAAGACAACCTTCAACACTAAATGGGGCACTTATGCATATCGTAAAATGCCTTTTGGACTTATTAATGCAGACGCCAAATTCCAAAGAGCTATGGACATAGATTTCCGAGGATTGATTAACAAATCAATAGTAGTGTACATGGATGAAATTACTGTGTATTCATATCACAAAAGGGATCATATTTATCACCTGAAATAGATTTTTGAAAGATGTCGAAGATATGGAATATCGTTGAATCCCAGGAAGAGCATCTTCACAGTTACAGAAGGGGAAACTACTAGGTCATATCCTCTCTAAATAAGGGATTGTTATTGATCCTGAAAGAATAGAGGCGATCATGAGAATACAACCCCATGCAAATAAAAGGGCAATGCAATATTTCTTCGGGAAGATTAATTTTGTTAGGAAATTTGTCTCAGGTTTCGCAAAAATAGTGCATCCCATGTAGCTACTGATGAAAAAAGACGTTGTGTATAAGTGGAGCTATGAGTCTAAGAAATTGTTTCAGCAAATTAAGGAGGCCATCACAGAAGCTCCTGCATTGGTCAGCCCCAATTTCGACAAGGAATTCTTCTTGTACACTTTTGCTTCTGTTGTTTCATATGCCGCAATACTCAATCAAAAAAATGATGATGGCAACAAAGTCCCTATTTCTTATATGAGCTCTAATCTTCAGGGAGTAGAACTGAACTACCCAAACGTGAAGAAACAAGGCTTTGTGGTTTTTAAAGCCATAAAACACTTCCACCCTTATTTATTAAAGGCCAGGACTAAAGTAATTGTTCCCCATCCTACTGTAAGAGCCCTCTTCGTGCAGAAAGAAATGGGTGAATGAAGAGGGAATTGGATAACTGCACTTCAAGAATTCAACCTCGAGATTAAGCTAATGAAGATAGTTCGAGGGCAGGGATTGTGTAGGCTAGCAGTAGAAGCCTTGGCAGATAAAGAAGGGGCACCTGAAGAACCAGAAGCGTAGATCATGCTAAATGCACAAGTAGAATTTAGGGAGGAGCCCCTATGGATTAATGAGACACTTATGTGTGATCATGAAACGTTGGATGCCCTTTTGGATCCTGATTCATGGTATTACGACATACGCTTTTATCTAAGACGGGGATCATGTCCTGAACACATGGATGCATCACGAAGGAGAGCGCTCAGATTGAAATCAAATTAGTATCATTTGTTCAATGACACATTATATAGAAAAAATTATGATGGAATCTGGCTGAGGTGTTTGGAAAAGGATGATGCCGGTCATGTCTTGAAAGAAATGCACGACGGCCCAACAGGTGGTCACTACAGCAGAGAGACCACTACTCACAAAATATTAAGGCTGGATATTATTGGCCCACAGTGTTCAGAGACTCACATGCCTATGCTCGGAAATGCAAGGTATGTCAAACTACTGCAGGATAAGAAAGAAAGCCAGTCGTTCCCCTCAGGCCCGTTATGATTTATTTCCCGTTACAGCAATGGGGCTTAGATGTCATAGGCGAGATCACTCTAAACTCTTCACGGCAGCATAAGTATATACTCACGGTGACCGAATACTTCACCAGATGGACCAAAGCCATCCTGCTTCAGAAGGTAAACGAAGACGAGGTAATATCATTTGTTGAGAAATTTGGCATCCCTGATGCTCTCATATTTGACAATGCTTCTTACTTTGTCTTTGAGGTTTCTGCGAGTTTCATCATTATGTAGATTATCTTCCGGATACATCACATTAGGTTTCCTTTTGATCGATGTTTCGAACCAGCAACGGTGGTTCCTCTTCAGGATGTGAAATATTATAGAAAGACTGTTCTCATTTTTCTAAATAAATAGAGATGAGATGCTTAGCCGACATATATTAGAATTTAAAAATTTTTAATTTTTAATTTATTCTATTATGTTTTAATTATAAGTTTAATTGTTTGCTAATTTAATTAAATGTTTGCAAATACGAAAGGGAGATAATGAAAGAAGTTCGTAGATTTGAACGACACAGATTTCTCTTAACGAAGAAGAAGACTGACCTCACATTCTTGAAGAGATGCAGAGATTCATCTATTATTTCATCAAAGCCAGCATTTCCAAAATGTAATTAAATTAGCAAATATAATAAAACAATTAAAATTATAATTAAAACATAATAAAATAAATTAAAAATTAAAATTTTTTAAATTCTAATATCTGTCGGCTAAGCATCTCATCTTTATTTATTTAGAAAAATGAGAACAGTCTTTCTATAATATTTCACATCCTAAGGACGAACCACCATTGCTGGTTCGAAACGTTGATAAAAAAGAAACCTAATGCGATGTATCTGGAAGATAATCTACATAATGCTTCTTACTTTTCATCACTGAAATTGACTGAATTTTCTATTGGTAAATCAATTCACATAAGGTATGCATCAAACTATTACCCCTAGGGAAATGGAGTTGCAAAGTCCTCAAATAAAAACCTCATCCACATAATCCGTAAATCTGTCGCCGACAACCAGAGGAATTGGAACAATGCTCTAACAAACGCCCTTTAGGCCAATAGGGTCACCCCAAAAGTAGCATTAGGAAACTCCCCATACTTCCTCATCTATGGACAGGAAGCCATCCTGCCTCCCAACATTACCCTTCCCTCTTTACAGCTCTCCCAAGCTTCAAGAGGGACCCCTTCAGCCTTACTTCAAGAAAGGATCAACCAACTGGTGAGGTTGGAGGAATTGAGAGATAAAGCTAGAAATAAATTTAGAAATCACCAAAGGATTGTGAAGAGATGGTTTGATCACCATCTGGTAGGAGATAAAGATTACCAAGTAGGAGAGCTAGTCTTGAAATGGGACAAGTTGAATGAGCCAAAAGGTAAACACATGAAATTCCAACACTTATGGCTGAGCCCATTCCAAGTTCAAGAAAAAATTGGTCAGGGAACTTACAGATTGAAAACTTTATAGGGAGAAATTGAAAAACTCCCTGTAGCCAATACTTCTAGTAGCCACCACATGGTGGTTACCTCCTGAGTAGGTTAGAATTCATTTTGTTGTTAGCTTAGTTATATTTTCATCCCTTCCATTATTGTTGTTTCCGCAAAGTTTATTTTCCTTCTGTTTTGAATTTCAGTCCTTTTCAACTAACTGATTTTGGTCCTCTAGTCTCGTTTTCACCTTTTATAACTCTCTTCATATTTTCCTCATTCACCACATTTATCTTTTGCCTCCCTCATTAACCTGCTGATGAGTCTGCTGATCCTAAATCCATCGTTACCTTGCAAATCAAACAAACTTTCAATGAGCCCATGAGAACTGGAAATTCAACGATGGAATTCAAATCGAAGCCACTCATTAGCATCTGTTGGGGACTAGGTAGGATTTGTTGATAACCTGGATACCTGGAGCATGTAGGGGCATCTTATAAAATGAAAAAATGTCTAACCACAGCTGGACTGGCATGGTAGAACACTGCATTTTAAAATCCCACTCAGACCTAGCCTATACTTGCTTGTAAGGTTTGCAGTTATTCTCCATTAGTCTCGTCCACCACACTAAGTTTCCAATACCTGTCATCTATAAGTAATCTTCCTTTCATGGGCTAAGCTCACTGTCATATACCCTGTGGCAAATCCAATTGTGCTCTAGTCCTTGTTCCTAAAACTGGAAGGACTTATTTAAAAGAAAATGAAATGTCGAGTCCTTGTGCCAATCTGGAAGGACAGGTTGTTTGGGAAGCTGGTTGGAGTAGGGACTGTTGCTGGGCTTAGAGTACCGGTTGAAACAACAAGACCAACCTTGCTTAAGAGGTTTAAAAATATGGCATGATCCATGACTGTGCCCCATTCAATCATATGAAAATATAGCACTGAAATTCTTACATAAAGTGCAGATAAACATATATACATCAAGTTTGATTAGCGATAAAGAGTTGAGGTACACACCTAAACAGGTATTGATAGACTAGTGATGGCCCTAAAAGGATTTTTGAAAGTAGAAAATAGGTAAAGGGTGTTACACTAAAAAATGTCACCATGACCACTTACAGTTAGTATGACTCAAATCAACAGTCATGCTACCCTCTTAGGCAAGTCTTATGCCTCTGCTATCCATCTCAAACTCAAAGAAGAGAGAAAGTCTTGTCAAAAATATGTTTATCTCTGGGGTCGCAGGTTCTCTCTAGCCTTACCTGCGGGGACGCTGACCATGTTCACAAAAGGTGCGTCCTTGGACGCTCTGTATGTTAAGGGACAGGTGCGTCCTTCTGTAAAAGGCAAAATGTGCGAGTTTTATCTTGAAAAAGTTACTTGTGGTTACTTCTAGAACATTCTAGAGGTCGGTTTGATGAAATGGATGCACCTCCAGTTGGTTCATGTATCTCTATTAAGGGGGAACTTATCCCATCAATAAGGGAGCTATCCCACCCAAAGAGGGGGATTATCCCATTGATGGTGGACCTGAATAACCTCTTTACAGCACTATAAATAAAGACATTGAGCCAGAGGGAGAAGAGGTTGGAGCTATACATTTTCTTTGGGTAAATGCTGCAGGAATTAGGACTCCCATTTAGAACCTTGTGAGGAGAGATTGTCTTTGCTTGATTCTACTTGGAAGTGGGTGAGCTTTGTCAAAGTAGAGGAAAACCCTTGATGGACCCTGGGAGGAACTTGCACAACACCAAGGCCAGGTTGTAAGAGTTTCTTTGTTTCGTTATTAATACAAACTGGTTTATTTTTCTCAATAGCTTGTGTTAATGAGTTATTTCATGTATTCCTTGGTCTACATGTTGAATATATGTTTTATTATATGAAATTCAAGTGCTTGGTAATTGTTTGATTGTTTGTGGTTGCAGGAATTGACTTGAAGGAGGAGCTCATCCGGATCGGCAAGGACGGACTACAACAACCGCGTTTTGGAATAAGGTAAGCCTAAACACTTGTAGTTTTCATGTTTTAAAAGGTATATTTAGAGAAAGATCACTCCATTTTGTCTTGTTTGTCGCTAGAGAGTTTAGACTCCTAGGGAGGTCAGTTGTGTCCGCACAAACGACTGTTTCCGTACGACAAATTGGCGAAGTGGAGGAACTTGGTCCGGTCTATTCATTAAGCAGGTTGCCGGGGTAACTGTTCCACCCACCACTTCTGTACTGAATTCGGCGATGTTGGGCTTCATCACCAACTAGTGTTTTCGGTCCGGAAGGCTACTGTTTGTGTATGGTTTGACTCCTAGTTTTGATAGCGCGTGTTAATTTGTTTGTTTTTACTTTTAGAGACCATAGGTGTGAATTGTGAATTTTAATTGTTAGGTGTGAATTGTTAATTTTAGTTTTAAATTGTTAATAAAATTCACTGAAGTTGAATATAATGGCAAATGTTCCGGAATTTATCAACCTAGGAACCCCTCCTAATGAGAATCCTAGTACTTTTCCTTACTTTGGAAATGTTGGTCCTCCTTATATGGCTACTTTGTCATTACCTGGATTTACAATAGGTTTACCGATATGGTTATTTTCAACTTCGTTGGCCCAAAGTACTCCAATTGTTCCACCTCAACCGGATGCTTCACCTTCACAGAGTTCACCATCTCAACATAACCAACTTTCTGTTGACCCTTTACCTTCTTCGCCTAATTTTTCTTCCTCCATTTCTTCCTCTTCGCCTGGTAAAAGTCTTGATGCTAGTAACCAGGAGGCTAAGAAGAAGAAGAAAGGGAAGAAGAAGAAGAAGAAGAAGAAGCAAGATAAGAAAGAAGTCAACCAACCAACCATGGCTGTATGTGTTAGTTGTGTTGAGGAAAATTCCGACATGCATCGTAAACCCAAATACCCTTGCAGGCTTTGTAAGGGTGACCACTTCCTTGTCAATTGTCCTGGTATTCCAAAGGTCTTGGAAGTATGGTCAGAAAAATCTCATCAACTTTCCATTGATCCATCAACCAGTGATAGTCAGGTTCCTGGGAAAAAGGGTAAAGTTAGGTTTCCTTGTAAGTTATGCAAAGGGAGTCATCAAACTCACATTTGCCCTCACATGGATGAAGCCTCAACATTGTTGGAAAAACTTACTATTCCACAGCAAGAATTTCCAATTGGTTACCGTAAACTTTCTCCCAACCTACCGTCAACTAACGGAGTGATTGATCTAAATTCAAGTACAGTCAATCACACTCTTCCATTGGAGAGTGAAACTCATGTCACTCAGGTTGATGATCAATTAGTTGATCAAGTGGTCGATTCAATTTCACATTCGGTCGATCACACTCTCCCTTTCGAGAGTAAACTTCATACCGCTGATGTTCTTCTTGTTACATCAGATTCTTCTATGTCGGGGGGCATTTCACCTGTTCATACGGAACCCCCTCCAAGCACTGAGGTCTTTTCCTTTGATTGGAATAGACTGACAGAACCTCGTCTTCCTTCCTCCATCCCTTTCCAAATCATTGTCAAGGCTGGTGGTAGGGACATACATCGTACTCAGGTAGATGAAGGTGCTTCTGTTAGTATTTTATCCTCAACTGTTTGGAAAGCTTTGGGTTCCCCTCAGCTTGCGCCTATTACGCAGAATCTGAAAGCTTTTAACAGAACCATTAGTGAACCTTTAGGGATCCTTCCTAAGTTTTCTATCACCTTGGAAGGAAAAACTGTCTGTATTGATCTTATGGTAGTTCGAGGTCCCTTGGATTTCAATTTACTCCTTGGGCGAGACTATGTTTATGCAATGAAAGCTGTCGTATCGACACTCTTTCGCGTGATGTCTTTCCCTCACAATGGCAGTATTGTGACTGTAGACCAGCTTTCGTTCCCTAGTCTTTTTTCAACTACCAATAATATGACACCCCTAAATGTTCCTGATTCTAAAGTGGTATCTACCCTGCCACGGGTTAATTATGTGGCAACCGGTCCCATGATTTCAGTTACCGATGTAAGTGAGCCTCTCACTGTTTGCTCATCTTCCTTTGATTTAGCTCCGGTAATTGACATGGAAAACTCTATGGGATTACTTGAACACGATGTTCTTATCCCTTTTGAGTCCCTTGACATGTGTTCCTTCCCAAGAAGTATTCTTCCTTCAGATGAAGACCTCTTGGAAGCCATGATCAAGGTGTGTCCATTGACATGTCTTTCCTCCAGTTGGAAGCCATGATCAATGTTACGAGGATAGTTTGTTCCTCTCTCAACCTCGTTAAAAAATGAAACTGGATGGTACGAGGAAAGTTCCTTTTACTGTGTCGACCTCGTTCAAAAATGAATCAGTGAGTACGAGGATAGTTTTTTCCTGTATCAACCTCGTTAAAAAATGAAATAGGCTAGCATGAGGACAGTTCTTTTACTGAGTCAACCTCATTAAAAAATGAATCAGGTTTGAGGATAGTTCCTGTTACTGAGTCAACCTCGTTAAAAAATGAATCAGGTATGAGGATAGTTATTTTCTTGTGTCAACCTCTTTAAAAAATGAAACAACTCCCTTTTCAAGTTAAATATTGAAAGTAAACCTTCTTTTCATCCAGCCGGTTGAATGCAATGAAGCCTGGGGGGCATGTACCTCTCTTTGCGTCATTATGCTGGGGGCATGCGGACTTTTAGAGCATAGTTCCTTGTCTTGTGTCAAGCTCGTTAAAAAATGAAACAAGGGTAGGTTAAGTAGGTAGATTGTAGAGAGTAGTCATGAGCATAGTTCCTTGTCTTGTGTCAAGCTCATTAAAAAATGAATCAAGGATTTTAGAGCATAGTTCCTTGTCTTGTGTCAAGCTCGTTAAAAAATGAATCAAGGTTTTTAAAGTTAAGTTTTTGTTAGGTAGATTGTAGAGAGTAGTTATGAGCATAGTTCCTTGTCTTGTGTCAAGCTCACTAAAAAATGAAACAACTCCCACAATTCTTTCGAAGATCTTGAAAGTAAAGCTTCATTCCATCCACCTCATTGAATGCAATGAAGCTTGGGGGGAATGTACCTTGGTTTGCATCTTTATGCTGGGGGCATGTGAAATTATAACAAGCATAGTTTTTCATTTCAAGCTTGTGTAAACATGAAACCGAATCCGAGCATAGTTCTTTTCCTGTGTCAAGCTCGTTAAAAAATGAAACAAATCCTCCTCTACTTGAGTCGAGAGAATGACTAGATCTCGTAAATGTTAAGTTGTATATTTAGGTTAGTTGTTTCGGTGTTTTGCATAATTTTCTTACAGTTTTAGGTCAAAGTCTTTTAAATGATCTCGTCACTAAACCTTCATTTCATCCAAATGGTTGAATGAAATGAAGCTAGGGGGGCATGCACTCTAGCAGTTATGCTTAGGGGGCATCAAGCACAGTTTTATCTCTGTTTCAAGCTTGTGTAAAAATGAAACTACTCTGAAGCATAGTTTTTCTCTGTTTCAAGCTTTTGTAAAAATGAAACCTATCTCGAGTCAATTTCAGTTATTTTCAAGACTCGTTAAACTCATGAAAATACCGAGATTATTTTGCTATTTTTCATTCTCGTAAAACAAATGAAAATGCCGAGATCTTTCCGTCTTTTCCTACTCGTAAATTAAATTGAAAGTCGGCCATATGAGTACATTTTTATCATTTTTTCGAACTCGTTAAAACTTACGAAAAAGTGAAAACCATGAGTACATTTTTATCCCTTTTTCGAACTCGTTAAAACTTACGAAAAAGTGAAACCTTGGAGTTCTCTTTTAAGCCCTTTTCAGACTCTTAAAACATGAAAAGATTGCCGAGCGTTTCTTTTACACTCGTTAAAACGGAATTAAAAGACGGTCCCCTTTTAGCTCTTTTCTGACCGCAAAATCAGGAAAAGATTGCCGGGTTTTTGTCGTTTCAAACTCGATAAGGAAATAAAACGACGTGTCCTTGATCGCTTTTTACTTTTCAGATCAACGACACTATTATGAAAGTACTCCTTGGTCGCAAGATCAAACGGTTCCCCCAGGTATTATTTTATACTTTTTCGGGCTTGAGGGACACAAATCTACGAAAAAGTTCAACTTGGAGTCTTCTTAAGTTTTTCAGACTCTCTAAAATTGAAAAACACCGAGTTTCTCCTATACTGGGCTCGTTAAACATTTCACAGTAAAGGACCTATTCAATTACAAACAGGAACGAACCACTCCTTCCTAGGGTTCGAATTTAAACTAGGTTGGACTCGTCCGAAGGATGAGCTTATAATCAAGCATATGTTATCCTCCTCAAGCTTGTTAAAAATAAAGAGGTACTTGCCAGAAATGGTGGGGGAAAAGAGAGAAGAATGAGCCTATTTGTTACTTTTATCTCAAAAGAAACTTTATTACCACTCTTGAACACGACACTTTTCATTCACCTGGGTTGGGAAATCTTTTACCTCACAGTTGACCAAACCACTTTGAAAGTCTTTAACCGGGTTTCGGGGATTAACTTTGAGTTATTCGTCACCAAGCCATCTGTCGTGTCGTTATGTGTTCAAGAGGTCTGCAAGCAAAAACTTTCATCTGCAAAATACTTGTCATCCATTTGACCATCCCTGAGTCAGTCCTTACAGCAACATTTCTTCAACTTGAACAATGATTTCGTGTTGTGGGCTTGCCTGCAACGGGTCGCTTTCTATCGACATCGACACATTATCTAGAAAGATGACTTAGGAATCGACAGCACCTTGAAGTCTGCATGCATCAATGGCAGGTTTCTCGCCTTTGACGTCAGTTTACATCATTGACTTTCAATCAAAGGATTCCGTGAAGTGTTCGACATCAAAACATTTATTCACATTTCACGGGTTGTGCTTGGTACTTTGAGAACCATTGACATTACTGGTGGTTTCTCTCACGCTTGTTAACAGTTTGCATCATCGACTGGTAATCAAGTGGTTTTTAACATGTTCGACATCGAATCATTTAATCACATGGCTAGAATCGTACCAATTCGGGAAGTAGAAATGAAGACCCTGGATCTAGTTTCTACCATCCAGGCTGCGAGGAGTTTTGTATTCATTATCTATGTAGACTAATCATAAACAGATGGCTGCGTCCATACTGTGTCTACAAAAGTCTATAAAAATGATGTACTGCAAGATCATTCCTGTATCAGAATAGTTAGTCCATTAGTTAAAGTTTTGAATCTGAGTATGGGAATGCCTACCTCAGTGATGATATAATCTTATACATGTATTTTGTGTTGAAAATTGCAGGTTCCAACCAGGCCATCCACAAGACAATCCTTGAAATGATAAAGCGCTTCACCCTTCCTAGAATTACAAAACCCTAAATCTATTCCAGGCTTCGCACTTTAGGGGGCAATCTGTTACACTAAAAAATGTCACCATGACCACTTACAGTTAGTATGACTCAAATCAACAGTCATGCTACCCTCTTAGGCAAGTCTTATGCCTCTGCTATCCATCTCAAACTCAAAGAAGAGAGAAAGTCTTGTCAAAAATATGTTTATCTCTGGGGTCGCAGGTTCTCTCTAGCCTTACCTGCGGGGACGCTGACCATGTTCACAAAAGGTGCGTCCTTGGACGCTCTGTATGTTAAGGGACAGGTGCGTCCTTCTGTAAAAGGCAAAATGTGCGAGTTTTATCTTGAAAAAGTTACTTGTGGTTACTTCTAGAACATTCTAGAGGTCGGTTTGATGAAATGGATGCGCCTCCAGTTGGTTCATGTATCTCTATTAAGGGGGAACTTATCCCATCAATAAGGGAGCTATCCCACCCAAAGAGGGGGATTATCCCATTGATGGTGGACCTGAATAACCTCTTTACAGCACTATAAATAAAGACATTGAGCCAGAGGGAGAAGAGGTTGGAGCTATACATTTTCTTTGGGTAAATGCTGCAGGAATTAGGACTCCCATTTAGAACCTTGTGAGGAGAGATTGTCTTTGCTTGATTCTACTTGGAAGTGGGTGAGCTTTGTCAAAGTAGAGGAAAACCCTTGATGGACCCTGGGAGGAACTTGCACAACACCAAGGCCAGGTTGTAAGAGTTTCTTTGTTTCGTTATTAATACAAACTGGTTTATTTTTCTCAATAGCTTGTGTTAATGAGTTATTTCATGTGTTCCTTGGTCTACATGTTGAATATATGTTTTATTATATGAAATTCAAGTGCTTGGTAATTGTTTGATTGTTTGTGGTTGCAGGAATTGACTTGAAGGAGGAGCTCATCCGGATCGGCAAGGACGGACTACAACAACCGCGTTTTGGAATAAGGTAAGCCTAAACACTTGTAGTTTTCATGTTTTAAAAGGTATATTTAGAGAAAGATCACTCCATTTTGTCTTGTTTGTCGCTAGAGAGTTTAGACTCCTAGGGAGGTCAGTTGTGTCCGCACAAACGACTGTTTCCGTACGACAAAGGGGGGTCAGTAAATCCCATAATACTACCATTGGAGAATGCCTGTCAAAACCCTATTAGTAAGTAGAAGCTATTTGTCTTTATCCCACTTGAAGGAATTAATGTTGAAGTGGAACCCATGCCTATCCATCTATATAGTTTTCATTTCAAGTTTACCTTGAAACCTGATGTTCTATTGATCTAAGGTTTACTTGAAAATAGAGATAACTAGTTCGCTCAGCGGTTCACCATTTGTTGTGGCCACAACCACCACCCTATTAAAACATGCTCTAGTAGCAAATTTGAATGGGTCCCCTATAAGTTTGATCTTTCACTTCTCCGAATGATCTATTTTATCTTAGGGATTTTAACTTTTTGCCGAGTCAAATCTTAAATTCTTAATGGTCAAGCCCCCCCTTGAATAAATCTCTGCAGCATGGTTCATTTATAACCCAATCTAGCCCTTCATTCATATCCTTCATCGGGACTCTTTCAATCCTCATAAACCTTCATGGTGCCCTATGCCCACACATATAACCAACCCCCACTCTTTACTATGGATGCATATGGACTCAACCCTCAACATCTCCCATTGTGTCCTTATTTCTATATCAATGATTTGATAATAGAAATACTATACAACATGCATAACTTACCCTTTCTTCTTATCGCAATCAACACTGATACACAACGCGAACCACGATACACTGGACCTACTGACATTATTAACCATAACACATATTTCTTTCAGGTCTAGAGCCCGTCACATATTGCAATCGGTGGAGTCTAAGGCTTGTATATAAGGCGCACCGTAATCTACCAGACTCGCGGAGATCATTAACCATAATATATATGTTTACGGGTCTGCTTCCCCCAATTGCAAGCTACAATCGGTGGAGCCTGGGGCTTATATGTTAGGCCCCTATACTACTAGTGTAACCCCTTATTATTATTAGTATAACCCACTTATTATATTCATGTACCCATGTAGTGCCCATATTGTTACTATTGTGCCCCATAGAAGCCCACTATTGTTATTATTGTGCCTTTATATTATTATTGTTAGGTCGGCTAGATTATATTGTGACTCCTTAGACTCCTATATATAGAAAGGAGGTTTTGTCATTTGAATCATCCAAGAATTGTTCATTTATGTAATGTAAAGGAGGTTTCCCCTCGAAGAGGCTGAATTCTAAGGCGTTGATCTATCTTTTCTATCTTTTCTTGAGTTGGTTTCATAACATTTGGTATCAGAGCTTTGGATTCTAGGGTTTCGTTGCTCCAAACAGGTCATCGTGGAATTTTTGCTATAACTTTTTTTCTGTGTTGTTTCGGAAGTCAAAAAAAAAAACCATTTGAGAAGAAATCGTGCTGAACCTTGGGTCTGAATTTCCGAGCTTTTCACGCGATATTTGCGGAGATATGATCTGAGGAAGTTGGTCTTTTTGCAGACTCCTGAATTACATTCAAAACAGGTGACCTGGGGAAAATTGTCATAACTTTCTCTCTGAGCATCGGATTGAAATTTCGTAAGAAGGTATAGAAAGAGGACGGGCTGTAGTTTCTTGTATGCATTTTTCAGATCCAAAGGTCGAAACAGTGACACGTGGAACTTCATACAATTTTGCTCTTCTGGAAAGGTCTATAATCAGGTCATCTTGGGAGATTGTGCATAACTCTTTCTTAGAGAATCCAATTGGGATCAGACTTATGGCATTGGAAAGAGGACACAGAGGGCTACTATAGGTCACAATTTTAGATCTTAAAGATCTGAAAGTACAGAGTTATAGTCGTTTCAAGTTCGAGCTCTTAAAATCAAGAAAAAGCAAGATGAGGAAGTTTGATGGCAAGGATCCGGTAAATCAGATACTTCAGATGGAGCAATATTTTGATCTATATGGTGTACAACTATTAAAAAAGGTATGTATTGCATCTTCATATTTAGAACCAGATCAATTTTTATGGTACAAAGGGCTTTGTTCTCGTAAACAACTTGTTACATGGTCAATTTTCACGGAGGAAATGATAGCACATTATGAGGATACAAAGAGCAACACCTTCTTTAGAGCAACACCACAACAATTGGAAAGAGTAAAAGGGCTTTGTGACATATTGGAAAGCAAAATTATGGAAACCAGGAAGCATACCCCTCACAACTATAAAGATGGAAGTGTTGTTTCTCCTAGCCTTCCACAACCTACAAGGGTTACACCACAAAAATTGGAAGAAAAAAGAGAAAAAGGGCTTTGTTACAATTGTGATAGCAAATGCACTAAAGGTCATAAGTGTGCTGAGAAGAAATTATTTTACATAGAATATGAAGAGGAGGAAGAAAAGAATCAAGAAACATCAAAAGAAGAAGATATACGCCAGGACCCCACCCCAAAGAAAGAAGAAATGAATCAGACCATATCTTGTAAAGCATTGGCAAGAATTACCAATCCTCAAACTCTCAAGATAGAAGGACATATCAAGAAGAAAAGGGTGCAAGAAGTGAAAGATCACATTGAGAAAGAAGAAATGAACCCAACCATATCTTATAATTCATTGGTCAAAATTACCACTCCTCAAACTATCAAGATAGAAGGACATATCAAGAAGAAAAAGGTGAAAGAAGTGAAAGATAACATCAAGAAAGAAGAAATGAATCCAACCATATCTTGTAATTCATTGGTCAAAATTACCACTCCTCAAACTATCAAGATAGAAGGACATATCAAGAAGAAAAATGTTCAAGAATTGAAAGATCACATCGAGCATCAAGAAATGAATCCGACCATATCTTGTAAAGGATTGGAAGAAATTACCACTCCTCAAAATCTAGAGATAGAAGGATATATCAAGAAGAAAAAGGTTCAAGCAGAGAAAGATCACATTGAGCATCAACAACAAGTTCTCCAACTTTTAAAGGATAATGCCACTTCAGTGCAAAATCAAACGAAACAATAGGTAGATCAACATCGTAGTGAAAAATGTTTTGATGTAGGTGATTGGGTATTTTTATTGCTACATCTCAAGCAAGCTATTTATGAGAAGGAAATGTTGGCAATATTACATGCACATAAAAAATGGCGACCTTACCAAATGGGAAGACTCTTCAAGGATGAGGATGTGGAAGCATTGTTTTGTGCTATTTCTATTATCCAACCAGATTGGATAAACGAAGCAAGGGAAGAATGGAAGAAGGATGAAGAAGTATGGCCACTTATTCAAAAGTTGCAAAAGAACCCAATTCAAACAATATTGCCAGAAATTGAAGAGGAAGGAAAAATCATATTAGAACCTGGAGTAGTCACAGAAACAAGAACCCGACAGCTACGAAATCGATCAATTTCAGAGTATCTCATCAAGTGGAAGAACTTACCCACTGAAGATTCCACATGGGAGGACAATAATTTTATACATAAGCATCAAGAACCACTCAAGCGTTGAGGACAACACTTTTTGAAGGAGAGGGGCATGTTAGGCCCCTATACTACTAGTGTAACCCATTATTGTTATTAGTATAACCCACTTATTATATTGATGTACCCATGTAGTGCCCATATTGTTATTATTGTGCCCCATAGAAGCCCACTATTGTTATTATTGTGCCTTTATATTATTATTGTTAGGTCGGCTAGATTATATTGTGACTCAGACTCCTATATATAGAAAGGAGGTTTTGTCATTTGAATCATCCAAGAATTGTTCATTTATGTAATGTAAAGGAGGTTGCCCCCTTGAAGAGGCTGAATTCTAAGGCGTTGATCTATCTTTTCTATCTTTTCTTGAGCTGGTTTCATAACATTATATATAAGGCACACTGCGATATACCGGACTCGCCAAGACTATTAAATGTGGCATATATATTTTTCGGGTCCGGCCTATCGCTAATTGCAATTAGCAATCGACGAAAGTGAAGCCCATGTGATATGTGAAGGGGAGATGAGTGGACCCCGGCGATAATTATATGCCCGGGTGTATAATATTTGAAGTTCGGCCTTATGGTCCGGCCGCGGGTTTTCCCGTGTTTTCCAGTGTATTTCGATAAAGTGTTGTGGTCCAAGTTTTCAAAGGAAAGTCTTATATGGCAGATCTGCCAACATTATTAACCATGGCACATATATATTTCGGGTCTGGCCTATCACAAATCCCAATCAGTGGAGCCCAAGGCTTTTACGTAAGGCGCGACGCGATAAGCGGACCTGATGGGATTATTAACCACGACACATATATATTTCGGGTCCGCTTCCCCAATTGCAAATCGCAGTTAGTAGAGTCCAGCCCTTATACATAAGGTGCGATACCATATGGCAAACTTGATGATAACTATAGATTCGGGTGTATAAGATTTGAAGTCCGGCCTTATGGTCCAGTTGCAGGTTTTCCTGTGTTTTCCTGTGTATTCGATAAAATTTTGTGGTCCGGGTTTTCAAAGGAAAATCTGATAGGGGTGATTTTGCATGTGATTTCCCGTTGCGATATGCGGTTGCGACTCAATCACAGCACAACCTTGGCTGAACCAGGGGCTGATTCTTTCACACTCGCTCCTTTTGATTTCATTATGCCTTATCATTTTATAAAGTTTTAATGATGGCAAGAGTTGTTCTTAGGCGTTTCTACCATATGTTTCATAATCATAAAGCTAATGTTAATTATCTTTGTAGGCGAGGAGTAAAAGACGCATGAGCGGATCTGAAGAGTTCATATATGCAGGTGTGTTATGTTTAAAGATCTGGCCTTAAGCATTCTCGGTCGGGTTTCCATGTGTTGCCTATGTATTCTAAAAATGAAGTTGTACCGAGTTTCATCATGAAGAGATGACAAACAGTCATTCTCCTTTTCATTGGCATCTATTCATTTCCCCAGGAAATGAAGCTCTCCAGGAGTTATTCCCTTTACATGCCAGCAGTTACATGAACGGTTCTACGTTTGTGTATTCTGATTTGTATATTGAAAAGAAAAAGGGAGGTGAAAAGTTAAGGGAAGACCGAGAATCATTTCCTTTTGCATAAGTATTACCTCCAGAGATGAGAGGAGGACTTTTTTTTGGGCAGAACAACTTTTGATTTATTGTGCTAATAAAGAAGACTGTTTGGGTCAAGAAGGAGCCTTTTTTAGATTCATTTTCCTCTTCTTTCATGAGTTTGGAATTAGGGTGTTGTTGCTGGCATAAATATAAAATGTGTTTTGTTTTTTGCATATTAATAACGAAACAACTTATGACTAGCCTTGGTTATTTGAATGTAATTCTTTATCATAGTTAACTCATGAGCAATCCGTAATTTGAAACTATATTAGACATCAGTTGCAAGTTTTATTTTTATGGAAAGGAATGTGTATTCCTATATGAGTAATCAGATTGAAATTAAGATTTAATATAGCCTTGTTCAACTGTGAACCAGTAATTGATTCATTTGGACTTGGAATCTATATATGATGTTTAATATCTTTTGTTATGCTCCTGCAGGATAGATTAGAATAGTTAAGATTATCATAAATAGTTAGAATTAGTGTAGATAGGATTTGATACATATAGGTTAGTTTTTTCTTTTGTTGATTTAATTGAAGTCTTCCTCCAAGAAGCAATCTTTCAACACCTATAACAGTTCACGGGATCCTTTAAAACCCATTGGAACTAGCCACCCCAAACAAAAGTAGATCTAATTGGGGTTTGCGATCGGGTTAGTTCCCCTTGTTGGCATAGCGAAAATTCATCGTGTCAACAAGACCCCAACATCCAACGCTTAGAGACAGAGGAGTGAGAACTCCAACAGTAGTATGACAGTGTCTGAGGAATTGTGCAGATGGTGGTCCTCACCCAGAGGCTTGCATGGATGCAGCAGGCTAAAGCACTGAAGAAGCAGGTGGACATGGCACGACATAAGGAAGCAGTGCTCAAAGCGCGCATCTAGCCTTGGATTGATGAGGCCTTCACCATCATGATAGACATCGAAGGCAAGCTCGCACACATGAAAGGGATGCACACATTCATGCAGAGAAGCACTCCTAACACAGAGGTCTCAGAACAGTGTATGTAGTAGATCTAACAAGCAACAGCTCAGTGCACTGTTGACCTCCACGTAGTTTGAGAATAATTGGAGGGACTCTGCGCAAATATCGCTGCACCGATAGCGTGACTCGAGGGGGAGTCACAATGTTTGTGTTGGGGGCCTGTTGGGCATGGAATCTGTGGACCATGGGATTGTATAAATAGAGCGAGGCTCTAAGTGTATAAAATAACTAAGTAAGAGCATGAGAAGTCTAAGTGATTGAGTCACAGTGCGAAGTTTATTTAGGTTGTAGAGTAGGAGAAGGCTCTACAGCTGAGTGTGTAAAGGCCTAGTAGTCCACAGCTGAGTGCGCGGACCCCTGCAGCTAAGTGTGCAGGGCGTAGTTGAGTCTGTAACCAAGGAAGGAATTAATAAAGAGAAGTTTTATCATAATTTTGTGTATCTGTTCTTGGGTTAATGCATGTTTGATATAATTTTCAAATATACTATTTATTTACTGCGCGCACCTGTATGAATGGTTTATGTTGTTAAGTATAACTTAAAGCGCACAAGTAGGCTAAAATAATCAACTAACATTGGAATATCAGTAAAGTCTTGGGTAATAATGTAAGAGCACAATGTTTAGCCCCTGAGTAGGGCTCCGTGAAGGCAATACATCAGGCTGTGAGGTATGGGAAAGTGCACAAAGCCACTTGTGCACAGGGTCAAACCACAAACCAGTCGAACTCATCAGACATCTCAAGGGTGCAGAAACCTGGTTCTAGCACCCTCCCATACTACTTTAGCTGAGACCTCAGTCTGCGCTCCGTGGACTATTGCCGAAAGGGCCAGTAGTACCGGGATTCGTTTGGCTAAAATAACTCTGAACCTTGTTTAGGCACCAACAAGCCAACATGAGATTTCATCATTAAAACTCACAATTGACTTGTTACCTGACACTTCTGATGAGGAAGCACGTTTCTTAGAACTCATCCATCTAGATGAAACATGTCGTGAAGCTACATTGCCCAATGAAGCACATAAGAAATGAACTAAGGCACAATATGACTTCAATGTCAAGCCTCACATATTCTCAGAAGGAGACCCGATCTTGCATTATGATCAGGAAGCCGATAAATTATGAATAGGAAAATTTTAACCACTATGGATGGGCCGCTATGTTGTCAAGCGTGTTTTAGCAAAAGGTGCTTATGATTTGGTTGATTATAATGGAATTCCATTGTTGCAGCCTTGAAATGGGCTGTATCTTAAACGTTACTATGCTTGATTGTGCGTAGTAGAAACACTGTATATATGCTTTGATTGCGTGTGTGTGTCACAGTGTGACTTTTAGAGTTTTTATGTGGTTAGTAACCCACTTTGCATTTGTTGCAAATGTCAGAATCTTTGGAACCATTTGTTGGTTATGCCGATGGTGCTAGTCGTAATATGTAGAACCTATCCTCTACAGCATGGGCCATATTCACTCTAAGTGGCGAGTTAATGAGTTTTCAAGGGATTTGTATCAGTCTCTCTATGAACAATATCGTTGAGTATAGAACATTGATCGAACTCCTCTCTGATACCATTTCACTTGGAATTCACCGAATCATCATCAGGCTAGACTCACAACTTGTCATACTACAACTTACGAATGTTTATACCGTCCGAAATCCAACTATTCATCGTATATTCCTTAGAGTTCATCTCTTGGAAAGACATTTTGATTACATTCAATATTAACACATTTCAAGAAACTTTAACACATTGACTGATTCTTTAGTGAATTATGTGTTAAACAGACATTTACAACATATGTAAAGAGTAAATTTTCATCTCACATCAACAGTTGAATGGGATTACACATAACCATATAAAAACACTGAAAGTAAAATAGATAGATGTTTAAAGTTTTTACAAAAAATTATGTCCAAGACATGTTGGTCATCTGACCTCAAAACCTCAAAATGCATATAGTAAAGCATCCTAAGTAGATCTAATGATGCTCATGATAATAGGTCACTGCCTGAGCTATCATGCATAATAGCCTCATCCAACAGCTAGGTACACCAATAGTATGGCACTGTAGTCTCATCGGTAACTCCTCGATCCGAACATCTAGTATACCAAGGGTTAACCCCTCTATATGATGCTGCAACTCCGTCAGTGTCTTGATAAGATCTAAATCCTAGAGAACTACTCTTCTGACATTTCTCCCCACTAGTTCACCCCCTTCCTTTCGATGACCCATTAGTTGAACAGTGCAAGATCTGTATACATGAGAACATTTTTAGTTTAGTCTTGGAAATATCAAAAAACACAAAAACATGTAAAAACTCAAAAAATAAAAAATACATGGTCAAAACAATTTACCTATAGCACCCCATTGAGCACCCACTGGTAATCTCAAATCTGGATCTCCACGGAAATCCATCCCTGCATATGGATGCTCCTCTATGACAATATGTTGTCGACAGAGCCAACTAAATAATGTGGTAGAAAATGAGATTGATGACTGACCAGCATGTCTAGCCATCAACTATACCCATCTCTACATCTGTGGATCTCTAGGACCAGCTAAACTCAGTGCAACATGCTGAGGTTGCATCAATAGAATTCTCTCCAAAGTAAAATCAATCAAGATCGATCCATAGTTGAAATTTTTCATCTTACCGCTTTTTAGTTTAGTCAGCTGCTCTTTCATCAAAGAGAGTACTGCCTTGCACCAGTTGAACATAGTTGGTTCGAGACACTCGAGCGCATACTACATGTATGATCTATTCACGACATGAAGTGTCATGCTACCCGCCAACTTTGTGATAGTAAAGAGGATTGTTCGCAATGACAAATCATGAACATCCCTGATGTTTATCTTTCCATCTTTGCTAGGCTATGTACCTGGCCGATAGAATTGTCAAATGTAGTCCCTCACTGATTCACCCCACCGGCAGAACCTGAAAGAGAAATGGGGGCACCACATCTCAAAAATCCTGTAAGAAAGTAAATATCTTCAATCAATATAGGGAGCACTTTGTCCCCTATGTGAAAAACATGTTCCACTAGATCCCATGAATGAACCAAGAACTGCAATAGTTCTAACTGTTGCCTCATCCCGGATAACCTGAAATATTTGAGTAACCCACAATCTCTGAAGGCCTCAACAGTACCAGGATCATTTAGGGCAACCATATCTTGTTCTTCATTTTCTATTTCATGCCATGTAATAGCCATTCTGATCTGATCAAAGTCTGAAATCAAACCATATGCTTAGTTAGGATCCATTTCATGCAAAAAAACTAAAGAGATTTTGGGTAGAAATGATGAATCAATTTTCTAAACAACGACCAACGCACCCCTGATCTATAGACAATGCGATGGAGAGTAGTTTCCCTTCTGTTTGATTGCTCTGTAGTGCAGCTTTCGCTGTATAAGGGTGCGTTGATCACAGGGCATGGTATATTTAGCCTAGGGACCCCAAAACCCTAAAATTTTTGCCTGAAATTGAAAATGAATGACCTTAAATGAAAGAGAAGAGGTAGATCTCCTACCTGGTCTTGACGGCATGAAGAATGATCCACAAAATCTCCCACAATTAGTTGCTGAAGTTTGAGGTAAAAAACTGGTTCAGAGCACAAAACTGAATGGTAAATGTCAAATGGTAAAATGACTTGGTAAATTCTTGTTTTATGGTTATTTAAAACTGAATGGTAAATGTCAAATGGTAAAATGACTTGGTAAATTCTTGTTTTATGGTTATTTCATGTTCATTAAATGAATAAAATATATTTTTTACCTATTTTTTACCAATGAAACAGGTATGTTTAATTCGTTTGGTGGTTCTTTGAGAAGGTTTACAGCTAACATAGTGAATTTGATGTGCATGATCGTAAAATGTACTTTTGACCATAGAGCATATTTTTATCTCTTTTTTGAGCTCTATTAAACATCGAAAAGGGAACCCCCCAGAGTTCTCTTTCAAATCTTTTCATACTCTCAAAATATGAAAAGCTTTCCAGGCGCTTGTCCTTTTCAGCTCATAAACAGATTGGAAATGACATCTGCTTAGTATAAGTTTAACCCTTTTCCGTACTGAGATAGATTAGTTACAAAAAAGGAATACGTTGATTGAACATGGTCAATAGGTTCTCTCTTGTATTATTTTATAATTTTTCAGACTTGAGAGACAAATTTACAAAAAAGAACTTGTGGAGTTTTCTTTTTGTCGCTTTTCAAACTCTCTAAACATGAAAAGGACCGAGTTTGCATTGTCATTAAACTCGTTAAAGCATAAAATAACGACAAACTTGTCCATCATGAAAAGACTGAGTTTCACTTTTGCTAGACTTGTTAAAACATTAGATAGAGATGGATTCACCTGAAGGGTAGAATTATACATCAAGCATATGTTATCCTCCTCAAGCTTGTTAAAAAATAAAGAGGTAATGGTTAGCAATGATTGGGGAAAATGGGAAAAGGGATAAATCACTTTATGGTAGCAATTCACTCTTGAACATCACACTTTCACTTCATCTCTGTGACTATTTGGGTTGGGTTATCTACTTGATGGTTATCATACTTATGGTTTATCACACCATCCATCACTTTGGTTTTGGGTCAATGCTTCCAATTCATTCAGTGTTGCCGACATGTTCAAGAGAAGTCACTTAGTAAACTTCATCCTTTGCAATACTCATAAACCTTCATTTTCATGACCGCCATTCCTAAAAATTGTGTCATCAGTCACATTCTATCTTCAAAATCATTACACTCATTTCATGTCGTTGATGGGGGATACATCAAGGCCCTCCCGCGACAAGTCGCTTCTTGTTGACATCAGCACATTATCTAGGAAGTTCACTTAGAAACACCCTTCTAGTACCTTGAGGCTTGCATACATCAATGGCAAGTTTCTCGCTTCCGGTGATAGGTTGACATCATAGGCCTTCGACCAAAATACTTTGTATGGTGTTCAACATCAAAACATCTATTCACACCATGTAGAATGTACTGTAGTACCTTGAGAATCATTATCATTATTGGTGATTTCTCTCGTGTATGTTAACAACTTACATCATTGGCTGGTAATTAGATGGTGTCTTCCCATGTTCGACTTTAGATCACATTTTCACATGGTTAGAATCATACTTGAGCAAACAATTGGACAAGATAGAGGACCCTAGATTTAGTTTCATCCATCCAGGCTGTGATTTCAAGAGAGTACTAAATCATCTGTACGATGGATTTACACAAATAATCATCTTATCATGGATCTATATATGTAGACAACTATCTGATTTATGTACATGTAATGAAAAGTTTATATGTTGAGCATGGGTATGCCTTCCCTCAGCAATTCATGAAAAATTCAAAGATATCATGATATTATGTATTGTAATTGATGCAAATCATCATTTGCTTTAGATCCTCCTCATCACATCATAAAGCATATCATTCAACATTATCATTTTTGAATTCATGCTTTAGGGGGTAGCTATTACAGGTCTATTTGGTCACATCACTCCCGACAATCAAATCAGTGTAACCAGGGTTTATCAAACCCTAATTAAGTTGCTACATGCCCTAGACATGCCACCTCATTGAGTGCTTTCATCCATGAGAGTTTCCTAACTTCAAACCCTGCTGAAGTGCTTCCTTGGGTCACCAACCTACCCCTGGTCAGGGGTAAGTGCTCTACAGAGAAGGTAGCTCCATTTAAGGTTGCGTTACAGAGCACCTAAGCCCACTCAAGCATGTGCTACATGAGAATCCTCGAAATGTTCATTGGATCCTGAGTATATTCCTCCTTTCTAGAGCCTTCTAGAATGAACCTAGCTCTGATCCTATCAAGATGAGCTCGACTTAGGATAGCCTTGGCTCATCTAATCCTCTATCCTCTCATCCCATTGAACATGGAAACTAATCATCCAATTATGGAAAACCATTCAATGGCATATTAATGACAAAACCACTTACATTCATTTATAAATTGGCCTCCCATCATAGAGCCAAGGAGCTTGGATATTATAGAGAAATATTGTTGGTTTAGAGACTTGAAATCATTGTCAAGTAATGTTATTCTATTGGATTGATGTTGCTATTGGTGTGATGAGTGTTGGGTTGTGTTATATTCTTTCCATGTGGTTAATAGGGGGTTTGAAGGGCACCCGTACCCCACTTTATGGGGTTCGGGGCAGCGCCCCAAAAAATTTTGGTTTTGGACCCTATGTTAGGTTGGGCGGACCCACCTATGGTTTTGTGCATGATTTTCACACATGTTTTTTGGACGCGATGGTTTTTAGTCCATGGTATTGGACGCAATGGTTTTTCAGTCCATGGTATTACACGGGATGGTTTTCGGTCCATGGTATTGGATGCTTCGGCATGTATAAATATGTATTGTAACATTGAAAGGAACATAATGAAAAGTCAAGCTGGTAGTCCCAGTTTTGGGATCCAGGCGAAAATATTTGTGTATATGTGTTTATGTGTTATGATCTCGCATTGTTTATTTTCTGTGTTTCAGAATTCATATGTAGGTAATTTCTGTACAGGGTTAAAACCTACATTTGGTATCAAAGCTATTTTGGCTTCAAGGGGACACCTTTGTTGCTGAGGGGTTTCGCTCGGGCCTGTGGTAGACCCTATTCAGTGGGAGATTTGAGAGATCGATTCTGGTGGTGAAAGAAGATGGCAAGCAGTGGAAAGATAGAGATCGAGAAGTTTAATGGTCAGAGTTTTGAGTTGTGGAAACTCAAGATGGAGGATCTGTTAGTGGATAAAGACCAGTGGATCGTGGTAGATCCGGGTACTAAACCAACGGGAGTGTCTGATGAAGAATGGAAGAAGTTGGATCAGAAGGCAAAAAGCACAATACGATTGTGTGTCTCAGATTCAGTATTGCTGAATGTATCAGGGGAAGCTACGGTGAAGGCTTTGTGGGACAAGTTAGGGACTTTGTACCAATCTAAGTCTCTGGTGAATAAACTATTCCTGCGGAAAAAGCTGTATAACCTGAGGATGAAAGATGGAGACTCGGTGACAGAGCATATGAATGCATTTAATACTGTGGTAAGTCAGTTAGCATCTGTTGATATTAAAATTTTAGATGAAGATAAGTGCATCAGTTTGTTGTGTTCTCTACCAGATTCGTGGGATATTCTGGTTATTGTAATAGGTAGCAATGCAACTGCCTTACATTTTGATGAAATAGTCTCATCCTTGCTTATGGAGGAGATGAGATGGAAAAATATGGAGAGCCAAAATGGTGATGCCTTGTTTGTATGAGGGCGGACCCAGAACAAAAATAAAAAGAAGTCATCAAGTGGGAGATCTAAATCTCCTAGAAAACCTATAAAGGTGGTGTGCCGGAAATGTGGAAAGGAAGGGCACTACAAAAGGGGCTATAAATCTAAAGCCCCTGACAAAGGAAAGGGATCTGATGAGGCTCCTTCTGCAGAGGTGAAAACCACCTCAAATGAAGGTGGGGATGTGTACTTGGCTTCTTCAAGTACACATGTAGATCATGAGGCATGGTTGATTGACTCAGGTGCATCCTTTCACTTCACTCCCCATAGAGAGTGATTCTGCGAGTATGATAAATATGATGGTGGTGATATTTTCTTGGGGGATGACAGGAAGGCTAGAATCGTTGGTCGTGGAAAAGTAAAGTTGAAGTTGCAAGGTGGAAGGGTTAGAATGCTTCCAGGTGTTCTACATATTCCTCCATTAGCCAGAAATCTGATTTTTGTTAGCAAGCTGGATGATGCAGGTGTAAAAACAGTGTTCGAGAAGGATGCCTGCAAGATGGTTCAGGGAGCATTGGTATTGATGTGGGGAGTTTGGATTGGAACTCTGTACAAGCTACAAGGTAGCACTGTTATTGATGGGTGCAATAGTTTTGTGGTTCCGGAAAGTGGAGCAGAAAATCTAGTGGTCTCTGGAGAGAAGACCATGCTGTGGCATCAAAGGCTTGGACATTTTGGAGAAAAGGGCCTTCGGATACTTCATGGTAAAGGTATGGTAGAAGGTATGAGTAATAGCTCTCTGGATTCTTATTTCTGTGAAAATTGTGTATATGGGAAGAAGAATCGGGTGAGTTTCCCCTCTGGTAGTAAGAGGGCGAAACAAATATTAGAACTTGTGCATAATGATGTGTTTGGACTTGTGAAGGTTCCATCACTGGGTAAGTCTGTGTACTATGTATCATTTATAGATGACTTCTCAAGGAATACATGGATATATTTCCTTAAGAAGAAATCTGAAGTCTTTGACAGGTTTAAAGAATTTAAGGCTCTGGTGGAAAACCAGATAGAAAAGAAGATAAAGGTGTTGAGGACAGATAATGGTGAAGAGTTTTGTAGTAAGGAATTTGAAGAATTCTGTAAGAAGTGTGGTATAGCACAACAGAAGACTACTCCATATACACCTAAGAAAAATGGAGTTGCAGAAAGAATGAATAAGACGTTGATGGAAAGGGCAAGAAGCATGCTCAATGGTGCTAGGTTAGGACAGGAATTCTGGGCAGAGGCAGTGGATACTGCATGTTACCTAGTCAACAGGTCACCTTCATTAGTGTTGGAGGATAAGACTCCACAAGAGGTATGGAATAGTAAGAAACCCTCTCTTTCACATCTGAGGGTATTTGGATGTGATGCATATGTACATGTTCCAAAGGAGAAATGAACCAAGTTGGATAGTAAATCTGAAAAGTGCATCTTTATTAGGTACAAGGATGGTTTAAAGGGTTATAAGCTTTGAAACCCAGTTGCACAATGGGTTGTGTACAACTGAGATGTGGTGTTCAAATAGGTGAAAGATGTTATTAAACTTGAGAAGATAGAGTTTGAGCTAAAGGAGGAATAATCAGACTCTACAGTAGAGGAGGAATCAGAAGATGAAGAGCCACAAACTCTGGCTATGAGAAGATCAGTTCGAGAAAGAAGGCAGCCTGAAAGGTATAGTCCATCTACTTTCTGTTCAAATTTTGCTTTATCTATTACTGACGATGATCCCAGAATTGTGAAGGAAGCAGTAGATTCAGAGGATGGAAACTCTGGAAAGAGGTCATAGTTGATGAAATGGCATCCTTGCACAAAAATGAGGCTTGGGATTTGGTGGAGTTGTCGGCTAGAAGGAAACCAATTGGCAACAAATGGGTGTTCAAAAAGAAGACAAATGCAGAAGGAAAAGTGGAGAAATACAAAGCTCGGTTGGTAGAAAAAGGTTATTCCCAGGTGCCGGGAATTGATTTTGGTGATATTTTTTCTCCTGTCACCAAGGTAACTTCTATTAGATTACTTATATCTGTTGTTGCTGCTTTTGATTTTGAGGTACAACAGATGGATGTGATGACAACATTTCTTCACAGGGATCTGGAAGAGGAAATCTACATGAAGCAACCTGAAGGCTTTGCAGCGAAGGGTAAGAAAGAACTGGTATGCAAGTTAAAGAAGTCTCTGTATGGGTTAAAACAGTCAATAAGGATGTGGTATCAGAAATTTGATACATTTATACGGGGACTTGGCTTCACCATAAGCAAAGCAGACCACTGTGTGTATTTTAAATTAATTGGTGACCATGTTATTTATCTGGTCTTGTATGTGGATGATATGTTGCTGGTTGGAAATGACAAAGAAATTATCCAGGATTTGAAGACCCAATTGTCCTCCAAAATTGAAATGAAAGATCTTGGTGCTGCAAACTATATTTTGGGCATGGAAATTAAAAGAGATCGGGCAAAGAGGAATCTCTGGTTAAACCAGAGGAAGTATATCGACACAATACTGCAGAGGTTTAATATGCAGGATAGTAAATCGGTGACGGTTCCTATTCTTGTAGGTGTGAGGTTATCTGCTGAACAATGTCCCAAGACACAAGAATAGGAAGAGGACATGTCCCATGTTCCGTATGCAAGTGCAGTCGGTAGCCTGATGTATGCAATGGTCTGTACTAGACTAGACATTGCACATGCAATGGGAGTATTGAGCAGGTTTATGTCAAAACCAGGAAATGAGCATTGGACAACAGTGAAGTGGGTTTTCAGGTATTTGCATGGCACTAGTGATTATGGTCTGTGCTACCAAGGAAGACCAGGATTGGACAGAGTGTTGGATATTTGTGGTTTTGTTGATGCAGACTGGGCTAGAGATCTGGATCAAAGAAGATCTACAAGTGGATATGTGTTTAACCTATTTGGAAGTGCAGTTAGCTGGATGAGTAAGAAACAATCTGTAGTGGCACTATCAACTACAGAGGCAGAATACATGGCAGCCACTCATGCAAGCAAGGAAGCAGTTTGGTTGTAGAGATTGTGTTCAAGTATGGGGTTAGTACAGGAAGCTATAAGGATAGATTGCGATAGCCAAAGTGCAATTTTCTTGGCAAAGAACCCTGCATATCATTCAAAGACAAAGCACATTGATGTTCAGTATCACTTTGTGAGGGATATGATAGAAGACAAAAAGGTGTTGCTGGTAAAGGCAGACACTTTGAAGAATACTACAGATGCATTGACAAAATCTATGAGCTTTGAGAAGTTCTCTTGGTGTGGAGAGACAATGGGAATTTCAGGGCTGGGAAAATGACTAAGCTCTCTTGTGGCCCCCTGTGGAAAGAAAACAACAAGTGGAAGAATGTTGGGTTTTGTTATATTCTTTCCATGTGGTTAATAGGGGGTTTGAAGGGCACCCGTAACATCACTTTATGGGTTCTAGGGTAGCCCCCAGAAAATTTTTGTTTTGGACCCTATATTAGGTTAGGCGGACCCACCTATGGTTTTGTGCATGGTTCTCGCACATGTTTTTTGGACGCGATGGTTTTCAGTCCATGGCATTGGATGCGATGGTTTTTCGATCCATGGTATTGGACATGATGGTTTTCGGTCCATGGTATTGGATGATTCGGCATGTATAAATATGTATTGTAACATTGAAAGGAACATAATGAAAAGTCAAGCTGGTAGTCCCAGTTTTAGGATCTAGGGGAAAATCTTTGTGTATATGTGTTTATGTGTTATGATCTCGCATTGTTTATTTTCTGTGTTTCAGAATTGGTGTGCAAGTAATTTCTGTACAGGGTTAAAACCTACAATGAGGGTTTGGACTAAGCTAGATGAGTGACACAAGATTGAACCACATTGGGTGTAACTTCTCCTTCTATCAACCAATAAAGTTGTTTGTTCCTTTTCCAATACTTTTGTCTATATCTATGACGAATGTATGTTCAAATGTTGTCGATTCCATTTTTTTACAATAAATAGATCATATGCTTTGATCTTTGTCATCTTCTGTTTATGTTGGCATGTAACAATTTAGAGAATTTAGTTTCAGCGGGAGCGACGGGAGAACTAAAAGGAGATCAAAGGAAGCAAAGGATCACAAGTAGGTTATTTTATCTTATATGTTTATTGTAGGAAAATGTTAAACATCTTTACTTCTGTTGTTCTAAGTGTAACTACCCTCTTAGGGAAGATATACTTATACGTAGGTATAAATTCTGTATAATAGCAGGATTGATGCCTTCATAGGGACTTTAAAAGATAACATCCAACATGAGGTTCTCCTTTGGGAACCTGATCCATTGGAGAAGGCATTCAGGGTGGCAAGAAAAGTTGAAAGAAAAATTATGGTAACAAAGAAGTCTACCACTCATCACTATAAAGATGAAATTGTTTCTACTCCTAGTCTTCCACAACCTACAAGGTTGACACTACAACAACTAGAATAAAAACGAGAAAAAGGGCTTTGTTACAATTGTGATAGCAAATACACTCAAGGTAATAAGTGTGCAAAGAAGAATTAATTTACATAGATTGGGAAGAGGAGGATAAAAGGAACTGGAAACGTCAAAAGAAGAGGATATACACCAAAAACCAACCCTAGAGAAAGAAGAAATGAATTTGACCATATCTTGTAGTGCATTGGCAGGAATTACCAATCCTCAAACTCTCAAGATAGATGGGCAAATAGAGATAGTGAACAAATGTTTGGAAGGATATCTTGGTTGCCTTGTATTTGATAAAAAATGCAATGGGTCAAGAGGTTATATCTGGTTGAAGGGTGGTATAATGCTTCAGCAAAAATGATGCCATTTATGGCACTTTATGGATATCATACACCATCCATCACATCATCTTTAAGAGAAAGCTTCAAGCAATGGGTGATCACATCAAGCAAGCTAAGAAGGATAATAAATTATCACCAAAGTACTATGTTCCTTACAAGGTGTTGCAAAATATTGGTACTATGGCATACAAATTGGAGCTTCGCATATCTTCTTGTGTGCACCCAGTTTTCCACATTTCATGCTTAAAGAAGGTTATAGGTGACAAGCTCCCAGTTCAAACAATATTGTTGGAACTTGACACGGAAGGAAAAATCATAGTGGAACCTGAAGCACAGAAATAAGAACCTAAAAGATATGAAATCGATCAATTTCAGAGTATCTCATCAAGTGGAAGAACTTACCCGTTGAAGATTTCAAATGGGAGGATAAAAATTTTATACAAAAGCTTCCAAGACTACTCAAGCATTGAGGACAACACTTTTGAAGGAGAGGGGCATGTTAGGTCCCTTTACTACTAGTGTAGCCCCTTATTGTTATTAGTGCAACCCCTTTATTGTATTGTTGTGCCCATGTAGTCCCAATATTGTTATTATTTTGCCCCATAGAAGCCCACTATTGTTATTTTTGTGCCCTTAAAATATTATTATTATGTTTTCTTTGATTATATTATGATCCCTTAGACTCCTATATATAGAAAGGACGTCTTGTCATTTGTATCATCTAAGAATTGTTCATTTTTGTAATGTAAATGGGGTTTCCCCCTCTAAGAGGCTTATTTTGAAGTCGTTGATCTATCTTTTCTATCTTTTGGTGAGTTGTTTTCATAACAACTTCTGTGCAATGGAAGGGATTAAACGAGAGTTGATGACACACCATAACCCTCAGTAGAATGGGGTGGCTGAGAGGAACAACATAAGCATAGTAGGGGTTGTGAGGGAGATGTTGCATGATTAGGGCTCCCACTACATTTGTGAGCTGAGTCATGCAACACAGAGGTTTATGCTCAGAACCGTAGCCTGCATCAAATACTTGGGATGAAGACATGAGAGGAATCTTATTTAGGAAAGAGGCCAGATGTTGGTCACTTCAAGATTTTTGGGTCATCGGTATATTTCCATGTGACCAAAGATGCATGGAAGAAGCTTGTGCTGATAATAGAGTTGGGGATATTTGTGGGGTACATTGATGCACCTCACAACTATCAGGTGTACTTGCTAACCAACAGGATGACAATGGTTTGCAGGGATGTAAGATTCGATGAGGAGAAGGCCATAAGAGTTTCCCTTAAGAGGGAGATTTAGCTACATGCAGTTGAGGAGATTTTAGCTCCTAAGGTTGAGGAGCCTCAGATTGATGTGGATCAACCACATGTAGAGGATCCAGGAGTGAAGACATCCACTCAGGAAGATTCTTCTAGAGATGGGAGAAAGCACACTAGACAGAAAGATAGATTATTTTCATACACTATAGAGAATGTGGGAGCGCCCACATCACAACGCAAACAGAGGAGGTCCCCTGACTTGTACACTGGATACATGGCTCTCACGAGTAGATGTGTTGTGACAGAGCCATCTTCCTTTGAGGAAGCAGAGAAACATTTGGTTTGGGTTGATTCCATGGTGGAGAGTGTTGGCTTAGTGGGCCTTGACCTAGGTTCAACGTTAATTTAGCCAAACAAATCCCTACACTACTGGCCCTTTTGGCATCAATCCACGGAGCGTGGACTAAAGTTTCACCCGAAGAAGTATGGGGGGGTGCTGGAACCAAGTTTCTACACCCGGAGATGGTAGTGATTTCATTTTATGCCCTACCTCTGACTTCACGGAGATCGATAAGCCTTTTATGTCTTATCGATATACTTCTCTTAATCTGATTCTAGAACTTCACAAAGGTCTATGATTATCGTTTGTGGACCCTAACCAGGCGAATCAACCACTTACGTGCTTCTGTAATTACTCTTACTTCTGTATTTACCCAGATCGGCTTAAGTATCTGATAACTTCAATATGCATTAATATGTTCCTCATGTAAACAAATATTGTTACTTGCATACAGATAACAATGTAAAACATATATATTCACACATCAATACATAATTAAAAAATAAACCCATTATTCAGCATATCATAACCGCATTTATTCTTAACAAACATAAATAGATCAAACACAAATATTTCTAGAGTAATCTTCATTATTAGTAATTCATATCTTCTTACAGACTCTAACTACCCTACGCACTCAGCTGCAAACTTCTACCCTAGGCCTCTGTGTACACAACTGCAAATCCTTTCTTCTATTCTAAGACTTTTCACTCTTAGCTCTTACTGACCCATCAGTGACTTCACTTAACTACCATAGAATCTTCTAAGACTCTCCTTTTTATACAATCCCATGGTCCACAGACCATGGGTGGATCTTTTAAAGCTGACACAACTTACATAAAATAAGGGCGGAAACCCTTTATGACACTTTACATCTACGTGCTCCACGACCACAAATTACGGATACTTTACACTTTACATACACAAACTTGGGCTTTTAACCCCAAAATCGACCCTAGGGGACCCTATCCCAACAGGCCCCCAACACAAATATGGTGACTCATCCCCTAGTCACTATGATGGTGCAAAGATCTTGCTGCGAAGACATCCCAGCTCCACTTGTACCACTACAACTTCAACTGTACATTGCGTAGCCGCCTGCTTGACCTGCTCCACCAGCTGCTCTATTGTTGGTCTTCTGTTATCTGCCTAGATCTTCTACTGTGCTTTCTGCAGACTGGCCAACTTCTCCCCAATGGTGGAGGATATTAATAGGCCTCATCTAGCCAAGGTTCCAATTTGGCCTTAAGGACTACCTCTTTTCGTTGCGCTTCTTCCACCTATTTTTTCAGTTCCTTTGCCTCCTACAGCTTGGCCAATCTCTGTGTGATAGCGACAGTGCATGCCATCGCTCTCGCTTCATCATACTACTGCTGTAATTCCCTTTCCTTATTATTCAACCTATGCAGGGTCAGATCTTCCTGCAGATTAGTAAGGACCTCCATTGATTGCTCGAAGAGTGCAGTGCAGTCTACCACCACGACATCTACTGCAACAACTACATTCTTGACAGTTTCCTCACATTGTTCTCTGACCTCTGTTGGAGTTGAAGGTTGTGCCCTCAACTTGAGCTTTGTAATCTTGAGGTTCAGCTCAAACTGAACCTTGGCCATCTTGCTCCGTGATCTAGGAGGATCTCGTCAGATCATTGCACAGGCGTTCAAGTGTCGTCGTCAGTTTCAACAGTGTTGGTTATGGTTTTCATGGAATTCAATTGATATGATTTTGTGCCTGGCTATCGACATAGGTTCATCAACAGTTCTGCCAAGATTGGTCGACAACATGTTTTTTGTCATTTTCCCTCATAGGATTTGGCATCGACATGTGTGTCGTCCATTGCAAAGGTTCGATATGGTTCGTCATCAATGTCGTCACAAATGCCACTTGTGTCAATGACGTGCATTTGGTTTTATGTCACATTTCTAATGTCGCTTTGAGACATTTGGGGACAAATGGGTTTTGTTTTCTCTATTTTGATGAAAAGTCCTAAAAAACCCTAACCTAGTACATTACATCCCAAATGCATTAAAAAAGAACCATTCCCTAAATCTAAAACCCTAAACCTATCGTAATACAACACTATGTGTTAAAACCTAATGCTAAAAGCCTAAGTCTAAAACCCTTAATTTAGCTCTTGGGCTATGTTGTTTTAATACGATATAAAACATTACAAATAACCATATCAGGCCATAAACCGTCACCCTAACCACAGCAGAACCATGAAGGGGATAGGGCACATGTGACAAGGGCATTAATAGACCGTCGGGGTTTGTAACCGTAGTCTTGACCGTAGCGGGAACAACCAGTTCTTAACTACAACCATTAGCATGTGATTAGACACTGTCGACCTGTAACTATTGGGGTTAGCATAAGTCGTCACCATAGCTGTAGTGAGAACTGGTCAGCGAGACTGTTTGCATGTGATCGAAGACAGGGTTAGTGGAGGTTTAGCCATAGCATCAAACTGTATCGGGAACCGTCAGCAGAACCGCCAGCATACAAACCGCAGTTATGGCTAGTCACATGAGACCATTAGACCTCCGCCCGGTTAGCCAAACTGCCAATGGTTTCAGGCTTATCCTATGGTTATTTTCAGTTTTTATTAAATATTTGTTCAAACTTGTAATGCCACTAAGTGACACACATAAAACCCTAAATCGTACCCTCAAAGTTAGCTGATGCATCCCAAACTGAGCAACAGTGGTTATGATGCATCTAACCACTATATAAAAGTGCATTTGCAGAATTGTTAAGAGTTAGTGAGGATTTTGAGTGTTTTTGTAACTTGTCATTTAGAGGCTAAGAGAGAGAGGGAGTCGGTGTTTTAATCATATCTTGAGCATCCGAAGTCGGATTTTGGAATCCGTAAGAAGTGTTGGAAAGCTGGTTTAGAGAGATTCCTAGTTACAGAGGTCAAAATTGCCTATGTGCAAGTTCATTCTGACATAATCACTGTGTAATCAACTTCTTTTCATTCCTAATAAAAACGGTCACCCTTCTTGAAAGCGGACCCGGAGACTTAGTCCATTAGGGATGAACTCCGTCATCAATCTAGTTGTCTGATATAACTGTGTTTTTGCAGTACATTTCTTCTTTTCTTATGCATCCTAATTGTGTTTAATCAGCTGTCGTAAAGTCTTCTTTTCAAGTAGTTTTCCTCGATTTCCGTGTTTTGGCATAACATTCAACTCATTAATGGTTAATCGATTCTACATTAGTTTTAGTATATGATCACCTTTATATCAGTTTGAGAATCGTACACACCTGTATCCAGCTTCCAAATCTTGGCCTCCACAGGTGCCTCTTCAGGGATGTGCAGTTCCATAATGGTTCTGCATGCTTCTACTACCACTGCTGTGGTGTGCTCATTCTTCTCCTGGACCTTCTTCTAGGTGTCTATTGTTGTCATTTTCTGAACGAATAATTGTTCATTGTTAAATTTATGCTCATTGATCACACTCAGCATGCACTGCTCTCAGGCCCTAAGTTCCGCAATCGCACCTTCTTGCAGCGTGTGAAGGAATTTTCTTGGGAGCACAGCCAACTTGAGACCAATGTTCCTTAAATCAGCCTTTTCAGCATCTGTCTCCGCGCTTAGGGCTCCATCAAGCAATGCGACAACCCGAGGATCCAAAGCGCGAACCATCTCTGTTGCTCCAGTGGTCCCCGATGCCAAACTAGTCGATGCCACACTGCTCTATCCTACACCTGCCTGCAGTTGAGTAGTTTGGATTTGTAGCTCGTACAGACCTATCTGAATGGCCACCAAGGCTTTCTTCTGCTGCTACTCGAATTTCTGCAGCAGTTCTGCCATCACGTCCCTTACTTTATCCCCGATGTTGTCCAAGTCACCCTCTATCAAGGTGATCAGGTCTAGTGACGACTTGGTAGCCTTGGACTTTCTTCGCATCCCTTCCTTCTCTTTCTCACTGTTTTGCTTCACCCGGAAGGGGGTGCTCTCCATATCTGCACCACCCTACTCTGATCATTCTTCTTCTTCTCTCTATGGTGAAGGGGATTTCTGAATTTTGTTAGAATAACATTCTTCCTCTTGTTCCTTGGCAGAATGCTCCACTTCTTCTCTTTCTTTTTTCTCAGCATCCTTTTTCTATTTTTTCAGCCAATTGTTGCATTTTCGACTATGCTTCTTCCTTCTTCTGCTTTCTCGCAGACTTAGTAGACCCAATAGACAAATCTTAGGTCATGCGCCACTCCGTTGGCCAATGATCAAGGACCTCCACTATCACATCGTCTGTTGCAAGGTATGGGAGATCATACCACTTCTGTTCTGGGTCCTTGGGCGCCTAGATAGAGATACAGTTGAAGTCCTCTTTGAACTCTGCGTATCCCGACAACTGCTCAAAGACAGTTGGTGACAACCTTGGCTTGCGGTTGATGGCCATATTGATGCTCATATCCATAAATACCCATAATACCTTTCTCTTGCAGAGCTGCTCAATGTCCTTCGTGGCCCATAGCGAAGCAAACTTCGCTGCTTTTGGCAAATCTGTCACGATTGGAGGAAATTGACTGTCCTCAGGTAATTGCCACGTGACCAACACAATGGATAGTAATAGCCATGATTAATGAAACATTTTTCTATAGTCATGTGCCTCCCTACAGTTCACGAGGAACTTTTTGCATAGGTAGCATGCCTAGTTGAATTATACGCCCTCCACACCTTGGGCTGCTAATGAAACAAATGGTACCGACACCTCATCTGCGTGACACTTCCTCATTACCTTGCCAGCCAAGATCGAGGTGGCCACCTTCACTGTGGGGTCCATAATAGTCGAGATTGAATATCCACATGAGTTCTTGACAAGCTTAAACTTGTACTTCATTCGTTCGGCAAGGTCGCGCTCGCCTATTTTTCCACCAAATGCCTTGGTTGGATTCAGCCCCAAATGTGGTAATAAGGTGATCCTATGGATCAACATGTCAGTTATAGGGATCAGCTCCTCCAATCACAGGCATCCGCCGTGCACCAGGCACAACAACTACTTGATAACAATCAAATTTATAGGCGTGCGGTGGTATGAAACACCCATAGCAGATTCAAAAATCTTGCCTTTTCCACCCCACAAATCCACTTCACCGACTCGAGTGCGTTGACACCCAAATCCTTGTATAATACTCTCTGCATGAAATTATCAGTAGCTAGGTGTAGGAACTGCTTCGTGTCCACCAAGTCCCAGTATTCAAGCTTTAGATGGGGGATGCGTGCCAAGCATGGTCCTTCAAACATGATATTCTTTGGCAACAGGGGTGTATGAAGTAGAAAATTTCCCTCGTCTGGTTCCTTTAGGACCTTCACCTTAACCCGATGCGGAGGGATGTATTACGGTATCTTTGAGATAGGTTCTACTCCCTCAATATCGATGTCTTTACACCCATACCAGTTTCTTCTACGCCCTCATCGGATTCTAGGTTTACCACCTTGTCTTTCTCATATGTGGTGGGCTTCTCTTTCTTCTAGTTCTTCCTTGGTGACTCACGCACTGACTGTGTCACTTTCTATTTGTACTTCTTCATCTTAGAAGCCTCTCTTACCAGCATAGGCTTCAACCTAGGTGACCTCGGTGATTTTGTGACCGTGGCGGGCACTTCCATACTTATGACCTGAGGGGTAGCTCCCTCAGAGGCCATAGATCCTCGAACACTTGTAGTTTCAGGAGCTCCTGGGTTGCCTTAGGTAACTTGTCAAACACTGCATTAGCCACCAAATCCTCAAAAGTTGCAGGATTCATGCACAACAGATGGCACGACACAGAAGCTCTCAAGATGCAAAGTGTTTTTCGTTGGGAAGCCATCTGTAATTTATAGGCAAATTCAAATTCAAATTCGACCGTTCCCCCCAAAATCTGCTCATAAATGCTAGATTGGCAGTATATTTTCAAAGATCTCTCTCTTAATTTCAGCCTTAAATGTCGCCCCACAGCTCCTCTTAGCCATTTTTTCACTGACAAATCATGAACAGTGACCGTAACGATCACTTTTTGGCTGCCCTGCGTGGTCTCTCATTTGATAGCATAGCTCCCGTCATGCTTTTGCTGCTGCTGTGACATTATTACATCCCGAGTAGTCTTCAAGGAACACATCTCTACAACCCAAGCAGTGTAGTTTATAGTCCCCCACCTCTCTCAGCTGCCTAGAGTGCTAAGACTGTGCTTTCATCATATAGTCATCTAGTCGGATCCTCAGTGTATGGCTTCAATTAGCTACCATTTTCCCTTCCGAGAAGTGGATCTCCATTCAATTTCACCAGTTTAACTACTCCACCATCAGTAATCTCTTTGATGACATATGGACCCAGCCAATGCATCTAAAATTTTCCTAGAAATTTATCAAACTTGCTATCATATAATAAAACCAAATCATTTACCTTGAATGTGGATAGTTTGATGTGCCGATTATGCCATGCCTTTTCGTGCTCCTTCTGAACATGTTAATGGAATCTAGCCAACAATATATCTTCTTCAAGCTTTGTTAGCTACGCGAGCCTCTCTTCCAAGGCTCCGCGGTTCTCCATTCCTATGAACACTGCTATGTGTAGACTAGGTACAATATACTCCATTAGCATCACAGCTTCTACGCCATAGGCCATCCTAAAGGGTGTCTATCCAGTCAGCTCCTTACAAGTAGTTTGTAGGCCCATAGCACCATGGGTACGTGCACGTCCTAATCATTCCTTCGTGCATTACAAATCTTCGCCAGCATGTTCTCCAATATCTTATTAAATGCTTCGACCATCCCATTAGCCTGCGGGTGATATGGCGTGCTCTTTTGATGATAAAATTGGAATTCCTCCGTCACCATGTTGATCGTTTCATTAAGGAAATGTGTACCGCAATCACTCATCAAAATATTAGGGCAACCAAACCTAGTCAGCACATATTCAAAGAGGAACTTTGCTACTGTTGCCCCTGTACAGTCCTTCACAGGTTGCACCTCCGCCCATCTGGTCAAATACTCCGTCGCGGTGATGATATACTGCGCACCAATCTTCTTTCCTGGAGGTTATTCGAGCCTACAAAATCAATTTTCCATTTCTCGAATGGCTATAACGACACTTTCAGATTCAGAGGCAGCTCATCCCTCCACGATGGCCTGCCCATCCTCTGACATGCATCACATGCCTTACAATAAGCCTTGGAATCCTTATGTAGTGTCAGCCACCACAACCCAACGCATAAAATCTTTTACGCTATTACTTTTCTTGCATAATGTCATCTCGTAGCTCCTCTGTTGTTATAGGGAAAAGTGTCTATATAGAAATGCTCTATCCCACTAAGGTGTGACAGTTGCCTTAGAAACAAACAGAGAAAAGATACTTTCGTTTTTCCTTTATGAATTATAGATAGAGAGGAACAGAAAGACCAACTTCTGTCTTGCGCTAATCTCCTGATTTGATTCCTCTCTTCTTTGATAGTCTTCAGCTACCTGCTCCCTTGCACGCCCAGCTTCACAAAGTACCTGTAAGATCACAGAAGCATAACACTATACAAAGACATGGATCTATAATCATAAACAATCTAGGATCAGATATAAATTGACCATACAAATGTAGCAAGCATCAATGACACAAAAGCATGGAGGAAAACTTGAATAGCTTTTATTGATAAACAAGAAAAGAGCCAAGAGGAGTTACAACCGGTTGTTCTGACCCAGCATCAACCTCTCAGCAAAGAAGCCCCTCTTCACCTCAAACAAAGCTTAGATCACCCAACAATCTGATGTTTGTCTCAAGAAACCAACAACAATTCCTTACAATATGAAAAATTCCAGCCTCTGGATCTCTAGGATGAGGGATCTATATATAGATATCTGTAAGGGAGATGAGTCAACTTGTGATTTGATTAGTGTCCTCCCTCTGATAGTTCTTGCTTCCACTTGGAGATTGATAGTCTCTTACTCATCCTTGGTCGAATTCAGTGAGGCAAGTGTCATAGGAGAAGATTCTAGAAGCTTCCATTTCCTCTCCACCTCGCGGAATGACACTGCCATTTGTCATTTCTCGCCCATCGCACCCCACAAAAGCGATTTTTGAAATGCAACACACCCCCACAATGTATTTAGGTGAGATGCAATGCACTTAGCTAGTGGAGCAGCTGAAATGATCCTGTTTTGACCAATTCTGAGCAGTTTTTCATGGAGAACTTCTGGGAGAAGCTGTAATCTGTTGACCTTGTTCCTTTAGGGGTTATAACAACACTTTTAGGGACTTAGGAGCCCTTGATTTATGAACATTTCATGCTTAGGGTTGTAGAGCCCAAAAATGTCTATAACATCCGTGAGCTTCAACGAGGATAGCCCATTCTATATAAATGTCTTTCAATGATAGAAAAGTCTGATGTGTGCACCACCAGCTCCTTCTTTTGTTGACTAGCATACCCTTCTAGAGCCGTTCTTGTTGTTAGGAAGTGTATGATATCTGCAAAGTGATTGTCAGCTATGCGCACGGCAAAGAGTTGTGCATCAGGTAGTCCTTCCTCCAAATTAATAGGCTCCTCTCCTGTTTCAATGTGCGACAGATAATCTGGTCCTACATTCAATCATCCTAGCTTCACAATGACTTCAAAGTCATATTCCTGAAACAACATCAGCCATCTGCATACATTCCCCCTCCCCCCAACACAGGCTTTTTAACTAGGTACTTTAATGCAGAATGGTCTGTATACATCTTAAAGTGTCTGCCTAGCAAGTAGTGTCTGAACTTATGGAGTGTGTACACCATAGCCAAACGTTCATGCTCTGTTGTTGAATGTTTCTTCTCAGCTTTAGACAACTTCCTACTTGCAAATGCTATAGGGTGATCCAAATATCCCTCACTAGCCCATGTCAGTACTGCTCCAAGCGTAATACATGACGCGTCCACATGCACATGAAATTCCTTCTTCCAATCCGGGAAGACTAGGATCGGTGCAATGACCATCTTTTCTTTTAACACATCTAAGATTCATCGAAATTCTTCTTTCCAATAGAATGTAGCATCCTTCTTCAATATCTTCTCCATCGATGCAGTAATCTGGGCATAACTCTTGATGAACTTTCTATAGTATCCCATATGCCCCAACATTGCGTGCAGCTGTTTCACACTCCTTGGCACCTCCAAATTAATTATAACTACTATCTTAGCTGGGTCCACCATTAATCCTTGTCTGCATACCACATCACCTAGCAAGATTTTGAAAGGAACACAGAACAAACATTTCTTCAAATTGAGTGTGATCTAATACCTCCGGCATGTATCCAACATCAAGCATAGGCTAGCCACATGGTGTTTCACGAGCCCAAACACCATACAATCGTTAAAGTATGCCTTCAGAAACTTGTGAATGAAGTCCTTGAATGCCGCAATGACCACGCGCGAAACGATTGCGAGCGCATTCTTCAACCCAAAAGGCATTATAGTATACTTAAAGCATCCCCACTCAATTGCGAAGGTTGTCTTACTTCTATCCTCCGGTGCGATCTTGATCTGACGGTACCCCGAGAACCCATCAGTCAATGGATATGCTTCCTATCCTCCTACATTATCCAACACTTCATCAGTGAATGGAGTCAAAAAAGTATCATGCACGCAAGCGTCATTCAGCTTCTTGAGATCTACACATATCCTTATGTCATCCTTTTGCTTCTTTTCCTGAACTACTATTGGGCTTACCCAATCAGATTCTTCCACTGGTTCAATAATACCTATTGCAAGCATTTTATCCAACTCTAAGCAGACCTTTTCTTTATACTTCAGATTGGGGCAGTAAGGTCTTTGCTTGATCGGCTTCACGTCTGGTTTCAATGTAATTTTCATAACTCCTAGGTCCCCTATTATCCCTTTTAAGTCTGAGAACTTCGTAGGGAACAAGTCCTGGTATTCGTGGAGAAACGAAGTGACCTTGTCCACTGTAGCATCATCACAGTAGTCCCCTATCTTCACAAACTTCAGCTCCACCTCTCTTCCAATGTTTACTTGTATTGTTTTCAGCTGTGTGGTGATATTTGGGTTTTCTATTTGCGGTCCCTCAACTTTGCGGTGTCGTTCTATTTCCAAGATATTAATGTTCCTCGGATCCTCGTCTTCCTCTTCAACAGTTATATTGTAGCACTCCAGCACATGGTGCAGTTGGGTGGTACAATTTCATTGAATCATATCCAAGTGATCCTGTGGTATCCTGAAGATCGCTACTTTGACCTCCTGCAACGCTTCATCAATGCACTCAAATCCATCTTCAAAGCTGAATGTCATCAAGAATCCCTGCCTCAAAATATCCCATTCTTTTGTGCCATGGTGGAGCTCAATCTCCAAGTACCAATTCATAGGTATTACATCCAAGGTGTGACAGAACGGATGCACCCACTCTGGTTGCAGTTCTACTCCATAAGCATTGGTCCATTTGGCTAAGTGATCATGCTGGTCACTCCTTCCATCGTATTTCTCTGTCGATCATACCTTTGGGTGACCAAACTTCACGCTCATCATTCCTCTATATTCGTACCATCCATTGAAGTTGTATTTATGCGTACCCCAGCAGTTTGCATGCATAGCACGCAACGCCAAGTCCAAGGCTTGGAAGCGATGCTTCTCCAAAACTTCCTTTCAAATGCATCCATAAATTTATCAACGTCAGTTAAACCATCATAGTAAGGTAGATTTCTTACCTCCGATGATATGTAGTGTAGCGATTTGGTGATCATGTTACATCGTAGCATAGACACTTCGTGCAATCTATTCTACCAGTGTTCCAATTCCTCGTCTAAATCTAATGTGTAGGCGCTGTCACAGTCCCATGCAATACGTCCATCAGCTATTGGATTCACCCAATCTTGATCTAATGCCGTTATCTTATAAATCTATTCTAAATCATCATCACTTTTGTAATTGCGAACTAGTTCAGTGTTGCATAGTCCTTCTGTAGGGTCCAAAAGTACTACTACACAGAGCTATTTTCTTTCAAATGAGATTGTCTGCTTCTTCATATTGATCACCTTGTTCATGTCGATAGCTGTTGGGTAGCGGAAGCTCCGTGCAACGGGTATGGGGCACGAAGCCTGCAATTTTGGGTAAGAGCAGGGTAAAGACTCCACGAGATGCGTGGAGCATGATTTGTAATAAGTCAAAGTCAAAAGGGTAGTCCACCCAAAAATAATGTAAAGAAATGTAAGATTGAGCTAGCCCGCCTATGGATCATGGTCCATGGAAAGGTATAAATAGAGCAAGGCTCTATGGATAGAGTAGCTAAGTTTTTGGTATGATTTTGGAGATCTAAAATGTAATGGGTTTTTGAGAAGAGCATTCTGAGAGCGTCTGTAAGTCTGAGTCGGGGGTTTAGGTAGGAGATAGAGGCTTTACAGCTGTGTGCACAGAGGCCTGGAAGAGTCCACAACTATGTGCACGAATCACTGCAGCTGAGTGCGCAGGGAAGATCTGGATGTAAGGGTGATAAGTGGAAATAAAGATAGGTTTCTTCTGAATTTTGTGTTGAAATTGAATTATTGCAAATCTGGCATTTTGTATGGTTAATAAAACTGTTTGATTTATGTGCACTGCTTATTGAATACTTGTGAATTTGGGTTTAAATCTTAATCTACGAACCGAAAAAAGTAATAAATGTTTGCTTAAAGATCTCTCTAAGTAGATCTGGGTTATAATACTTAATCAGATAAATTAGATTCGTAATCAACATGGTAAGAGAAAGCTAAGATAGTCAGGATCTGCGCGGATCTAGCGCAACGTGAAGCTGCAGTATGGCGTGCGAACCTCTCAGACCACATCTAGACATCCCAAGAGTGTGGAAACCTAGTTCTAGAACCCTCCCCTGCTACCTCGGGTGAGACCTCAATCCGCGCTTCGCTGGCTGTTGTCGAAAGGGCCAGTAGCTACGAGATTTTCTTGGCTAAATAATTTTCCGAACTTGGGTCAAACCCATATAAGCCAACAAATGGTTTAGTTGCCAAGATCAGGATCTTCCTAAGGGGTGTCTGATGTGGAAACACTAAAACCCTACAAAGAAAGAGATTGACGAGTGGTGGGATCTGAAACTCCACAAGTTTGCAGCTCAGGAAAACAGAAACCTGCGAGTATCAGAGGGAGATTGGCTAGATCGATACATATTAACAAATATTCATGAGATCTTCTTTGTATCATTCCCAGTAGAGCTATACAAGTGGATCGCAAGGCTAGCTAACAGCGTGGGAAGGTGAAGATTGGACCAACGTATTGTGTGGACTCCCGAACTGGTACGAAGGCTAGAAGCCACTAAGGATAAGATCACGTGCGCAGTAGATCATTGGCTGGATCGGGTAATAGGAGGATTTATCACTGAGTTTGCGATAGATACCACCATTAGCTATAGTGAGGCGGAAAGGCGATTTCTTGAAGGACCATGAGGTAGGTATATCAAATCACTGAATACGTGGATTAAGATGTTGTTGTGTGAAAAATAGATTATGCACGTTGATTAATGTCTGGAGTAAGGCGGAGCAGAAGAGGTTACCATGGAACGAGAGGAATAGAGAATAGTCTGTTAGCTTCCATTTCCCAGGAATGTGAGGAAGAACTTGGGAGGTTCTCACTAGGAAGTGCGGTCTGGTTGATCAGAGAGCGCTTCCCCCTGATGCCACCTCCGTCCATGCCACCACCCGCGTCACCTACATCAAATCTGTCCACTCCAACACCAAATCCACCCCCAACTCCAACAGCCTCAAAGATCTAGATGGCAAGTTCAGTTAAGCTACCGATATTTAAAGGTGTAGGGAGTGAGAAACCAGGACGATTCTGGTTTGTGATAAAATCCATATGGGACACTTAGGGTATCACAGATGATAACATCAAGAAGGCTACCTTAGTTAGTGCGTTTTAGGACCGCACACTGACTTGGTACATGAAGTATTCAAGTGATCATCCAACTGAAGGCATTACCGCAATCCAGGAGGCACTAAATAAGGAATTCAGGTGCCCAAAGTTAGGGGCCCAGTCGGTTATTGGTTTCAAAGAGATGGTAATGATGCCTGGCGAAAATCCATGGGATTTGGATCAGAGGTTGAAAAGCACTATTCGCAAGGCCAACATGACACTAACAAATGAGCAGCACTGCACTTGGTTTTCCGTGTCATTAACGCCATATCTGAGATCGGCCCTGGTGCAACAAAAGATCTCAACCCAAGCTAAAGCACTGGAAGTAGCAATGCAACTACATGAAACTCCAATCTAAGATCTAGGGTTGGGAGTATATCAAATCCAAGTGCAAATACAAAACTTATGTTTGGAGATGCGAAGATTAAAATAGGGATAGGCACCGAGGACCGAGATACGAGAGGAAGTATGGTGTCTCAAATGCAAGGGATTGGGCCATGATAAAGACCACTATCCAATTTTTGTGAATCCTGTGATAGGAGGGGGGCCCATAACATTGCGACCAGAGGTACAGGTTGGGCTAAGCATAGCACCCGCACTCTGGTGCGCAATCTGTGAAGTTGGAGGAAAGAATGCCATGAAAAATTCTCACCTATTGCCAAGTATACGATAACCCCCTCCTCAATGCTTATTTTGTAACTTCTGCCGGATGGTGGGCCACAAGGAAAGAAATTGCTGCAGTTACCAAATGTTGATGGATCGAACACTGGCGTATAGGATGAAAATAGAAGTGCGAGTGCAGGACTCCACTGCACCATTCGTACGGGGAGGATACCAAGGATGCAGATGGGACCACAGAGGCATGGGACCTGGACAGGGACGAGGGCAATTAATTTGTTACAACTGTGGAGGGCCGGGCACTATGTGCGAGATTGCATGAAATCGACCAAAGCCTGTTGTCCTTACTGCTACCAATTTGACCACAAAGCTATTGATTGCCCCACGTTGATCACTCGGATGTGTGAAAAGGGGGTGCTCCCGGCCAGCCCCACTCAAAACATCCAGATGATGAAGGTTGAACCCCGTACAGAGGAACCGACCATAAATATGATGCTCTGGAGTGGCGCGACCATTGGAGAAGATAAGGGGAACCAACCAGAGACGGATGCATGGGTTTGTAAGGTCCCCCCAAAATAGCTAGTCTTTGATTTAGAACGTGTTAAGGAAACTTTTATGGAAGCCAAGAAGAGCTTAGCAGAGGCTTCTACATCAGGGAGTAAGGATCAATTTGGATCAGAGTAGGATACATCTGTGTTAACAACCTTCTTGGAAACATGCATGCAATTACTAAGGGATGCTAAAGTGGTAGGGGGGCTGCAGGAATTGATAACTCGGTGCGCAGGAGTGAACGAACCATGAATGATCCGAAAATTAGGAAAGAATGCTTTTCACACTGGGCGGGAAATGCGACTAACAGTCCAAATCAGGGACTATGAGATGGATCAAGTCATTTTAGATTTGGGGTCCGATGCCAATGTCTTACCAAGGCAGACTTGGGAACGCATGGGTAGACCTCCACTACGATGGTTACCGATTCAACTAAGGATGGCTAACCAGCAAAAGATTCTGCCTATGGGACGTTTGTGCGGAGTTACAGTAGACATTGATGGGGCCAGCACCCAAACTGATTTTGAGGTTATCGAAATTGTGGATGATAGTAACCCATATCTTGCACTCTTAGGGATAGATTAGGTGATAGATATGAATGGAGTCATCAATCCAAAAAAATGCAAGATGATCTTCAAAAAGAAATCTCTCTACGTGGTGGTCCCGTTGGACCTAGCAGAAGGGCCGCGATATACCGAGCCCATGCGCGATGCAGAAAGCGACGGCGAGTTGGACTGTATATACCAAATTACTGCACACGATCAGGACAGGGTCAATCTGACAACCGATGGTCGACTCTCATGGGACCACGACAGTTCTTACACATCAGACTCAGATGAAGAGGTTGAACGATGGTAGAACCGACTACATGAAGTAACTTTTAGCTCTACTATATAGTGCTGACTTTCTAAGGTCATGGAGGAGTTCTGGTCTGTGTGATGGTGTGTTCAAAGGGGCCCCTCATGGGTCATTTTCCCTTTTCCTTCTATCCCGCTTTCTCTATGCCACCTCCATTCCTCTATTTTTCTTCTAAACCCGAAAGATTAACCCCCTTTGGCCTTAGCCCCAAGCGCAAAGCCCAAACCCACCATAGAACCTCACCCATATGACCTCACACACTCATAAATCCCTCGCTAAATCCCCACCGTTGATCAGCCCCTGCCAATCCAATGGCTCTCATCGCACCCGATAAAGTGACCCACTTGATCATTTCCCACCATCAAATCATCTCCATAAAGATCTGATGACCTTCGCTCTCATCGCGTCGACAATATGATTGAACGTTAGCACGTGATGAGAGCAGTTTTTCTCTCTCATCACCGCTACGTGTCGATTATTGAATGGCATCACACGAACTCCGACATTTATCACTTAACGTCCGAAAGCGGTGTGATGAATACCATTATCGCCCGACCAATCTGCCTGCCCATTAAACGTTCGTGCAGCTTCACTTCCCGATGACCGTCCGATCTGTCTGCTGACGATCTGATAGCCCCAATTCACCCCTCTCTTACCTCGGTCGATAACCTCTATCGAGCCATATCCACTGTCTGTTTCCTCGATCTGACGGCCATTCTTCCTGCTCATCCAAATCATCCACTCGCCCATGCATCCCACATCCTCAATAATTCCATTTTCCCGAAGAGGGAGATGACCAGCTTGCCAACATCAGTCACAGTCAGACTCCCAACCACCATATTTAACAAAAAGCATGGCCAAGGGAGAAAAGACAAGCACAACTCTGTAACTGAATTTATCAGTTATGGACTCTACAAGTACGAGCACTCCAACAGCCAAAAAGGATGGCACAACACCTGAACAGATAGGATTCTTGCACTGAAGCAAGAAAATTCATTCAGAGACTCCATCAGGCAGTTAAGTGCAAGTTGGTGGTCAATTATGACCCCTCCATACCTAATCGGCCAAGTGCCCTTGTAATATAAATCTATAAATACTCATAAACCAGATGTAATCAAAGTTGGCATTTGATGTAAGGTTCAACTTCTGGAGACTGTAGATATTTTTTCACTTGCAGCATCTCATCTTCATTTTTAGCTAATACAAGCTTCTTTTGTTGTTAACTGCTCACTTTCCATTTTCCTTTGTTCTAAGCTTGTGCCTGATATGCTGTGTTCTTGATCTTTTGAGGTTTAACACTAGATAACTGTCATCTTATCTCTATGTTAGATTGCTGAATGTATCATTGAATAGGTCACTCAGGTTTCTTTCTATCTGATGCAAGAGAGTTGTCATCCTGTCTTTGCATTAGTATATTATATTTACAGGTTTCTTTGCTAGTTGCAGCTGACCATCACATGGTCTTATGCATCTGCTGGTGTGGTTAGTATTCTCCACACCTAATATCTAAACTGTGAGCATTGGTAGTCTAAAGCCTTGTAGTCTGAGGGTGTTCACACATGTCTGGAGTGAAACAAAGTAGAAGTGGTTATCTGGCTTGAACCAACTCATAATTCCTTCCATTAAACCTGCAACAATAGTGAAATTTATATGTTACCAGGCATCTCTAAGCTACAACCTAGGAGAGCTTCTTGGAATCCTAACAGTAACCATGGTCAATTGTAATCAGATGGTGACAGTGGGGGTAGAGGAACTGCCGAAGGAATTCGTGAACACACTCCGTCCATCTATTGCTCTCACACAGAGGGTCACTCCAAAGATGCAAATGATAGGGCGCAGATGTCGAAGGAAGGCGCACGCACAGTCGGAAGCACGAAACAAAGTACGCATTCCTTGCCGGTCAAGGCTACTAGTATCTGAAATGTGGGTATATACCCATCTTGGAAGTAGTAGCCTAAAGCCCCCTCAATAGACCAGTGCCAAGATTAGCAGAGGTTCAAGGAAGTTGCGGATACCACGGGTACGTTGGGCCTGCAATAGATGATAGAAGGAAGCTCAGAAAAGACTGAATGGCCGCGGATCCTCCAAACAGGAGTTACGGCTGAAGAAGCAAGGTACACTGCGAAGCTGAGGGGCCCCGGAACGCGCCGCGACATTGCTACTGTGGCTGTGCCCGCACTCACGAAAGAGCATAAACCCTAGACCGATTACCCAACCACTTCAGAAGTGCTCGTAGCCTGGGTTAGCAGGGATGAGGATCTCGCACCAACAGTGCAAACACCTGACTAGCAGTAGAAACCACTGTCTTAGTACCTCGAGTAGTTGAAAGAAGGTGCGGGACTATAAACCAGCCTGCGGAAAACCTGTGCGGAAAAACGAATTGTCACCAAGCAAAGCAGTTCCCAAGTCTGCAGTTACGCCTAAAGGATAGCACTACCGCAGGGAAAAAACAAAAGATAACCATTAGTCACATGGGCCGTGATGGGCTAGTCAAATCATGTCAGATAGGAGCGGGTGATAGGACATTAAGGCGAAAGTTCCAGATGAGATACGCAGAGATTTGCCAACCTAAATTGCAAACGGGTGGAAGAGATTTTGTCAAATCTCATAGTGTGTGGCTGGTACTGGATTTTTGGTGCTTTGAGCTAACAAAAAATAGCAAGTACGCGACTACCAGGCACTCCATGAGCACTATGGCAAGACCCTGATCACGAGTCGCTGAAGAAATGCAGTTGAATCAAGAAGAGCCCTCTCAAGTTCCTAAAGTTCCTAAATCCCCACACACCCCGCGGCCCAGGAAGAATAAGTAGAAGATGGGTCCAGTGAGGGCCTCCCTAAGATTCAACAAGTTCTCAGCAATTGAGAAATGAAAAACAGTGATCGAAAAACCCACTGAGGAGGAAGACGACTTGCAAGACCTGATCGATCAAATTGGCACACAGGCGAAGGAAGAAGAACTTGCATTCCAGTTCCTATTGTTACCCCCGTATCTTTCTCCATGGACCAGGGTGACCAAGCTTGTGAAAGATGTAGACGCTGAAAAAACTACGCTCCAGAGCCTGCTTCTTCTAGATGATATAAGGTTCGAAGGGTTACCAATGGGGCATGTTCCAAGCACCAAGTTCAAAGATTGGTACCTGGCAGACAATGACAAGTTCCCCGAACTAGCTGAAGGCACACTATTGCCACAGAAGTGGTTACTAAGCATGGAGAGGTTAGGACTGTTGAACCTTAGGTGGATCCCTCACTATCACTACACGAACATCACCATATTTATGATTCGACAGCTGCTAGGTCTCATTCATGATGGATATCCCTAGTTGGAAGAACTGATCCCGATCACAACCAACCTAATCCACCAAATTATGCACCTGCCATATAAAGGGAATAACCCCGCAGACATCGCCTAAACTAGTAGTGAGGGAGGCATCGCTGAATTAGTTAAGGCAAAGTACCATCTGGAAAAAGGGAAGTGGGGATATGTCATAGCGAGCATCAGTGACCGCGCAGTATGAGTCGCCACTCAGATCCTAGCCAGTAAACTTATGAGAAAATGTCGCGTAGATTAATTGTCTGCCATTGTCATCACATTGGCAGGAAAGTGTGCCGAGGGGGTTCACTTCAATTGGGCATAGTTTTTATGCAACGAATTCCTGACTAATTGTCAAGAAGCATAGGACAAAGGTAAGACCTTTCATTATGCATGGTTTCTCTTATCAATCTTTCTGGTTACAGGTGACTTGCCACTGGAGAGCTAGTTTCCCAGCATTGAGGGTAGTCTACCTGAGGCAGTACAGTATATTTCACTTTGGGCTACCAAGGATGCAGCAAGGGTTTCCACGATCTGGGCATTTTGGACCTCCATGGAAGGCAAGATACGGACGCGGATTACTTGCAAACCACGCATGTCCCCCACAATTTACAACAATTTTCAAAGCACGACCGAGTTCAAGGCAGAGATGCATCACGTGTATATCTATGCGTGGAAGGATCTAGAGCGATATTGGGTCACACTTCTGTTCCTTGCAATGGAGGAGGCCATTTATGCCGTGTTAGCAGCAAGGCCCTTAGAATGGCATGCCCCAGATAAGACCATTGATGACCGAGTGGCTGCACAATAGTAGGAGAAGGAATGCCAGCAATGCCTCACTCAATTGGCAGAGAAGGCATGCTAGCAACAACAAGCTGTTGGGCAGCATGCAGCTACCACGAGCCTGCCCGCAGAAGGGAACCAAGAAGATCAGGGAATAGACTTGCAATAGGACCCACAATAGGACTCGGAGACGCAGGACCACCTCAAGCAGTCTCATGCCAAAGAATCACCGACCGCCCAAAAAAGGTCCAAAACAACGAAGGCATTGGAACAAGAATTCATGGAAAATAGCTAGGCAGGAAGCAATGTTACCGTTAGTGCGTTGCCTGAACTAATCATTGCAAAAAAAACTGTGTTAGGGGAGATCAAAGCACAGTTACAGGCATTACAAGAGTGACCCCGGGTTGGGCCACCCGACTGATAGCAGAGGATACAGTCACCGAACAGATGATTAGCACGCATACACCACACCCTACCATTTCCAGCAGGTGCTATCTAAGCTGTAGCTACAGGCGAAGAATGCGGTTGGGAATTAAATCTAGGTGCCCTATCTAGAGAAGTACTATACCTACTTCAAGAGGGAGTAAATTAGGAGTTGTGAGTTTGGGAAGGTCGTGCTTTCCACATAGTGGCAGAGCAGAAGGCAAAATTAGAACAAGTCACTCTCCAGAACAAGGACCTGGCCGCCCGATACCGGGAAGTAGTAAAAGCTGTGACGAAGGCATGTAGCATGGTACTAGAACTAGCTATCCATGGGGACCTCCCTCCAGCTACCAAGATTCAGCACATGGCAGCCAGGTTTCGCACGGCCCAAGCAAAGGCCACAAGACACCAAGAGGAGCTAACATTACAGGTTGCAGAGCTCCGTCTTAAGGCTCAACTGGCCACACCTTCGGCCGAACGGGAACACCACCACAGCACAGTTGTAGTTGGACTAGAAACAATGAGTAGTGCTATTAGCGACTGCTCGGGACTACTCAACCAGTCACTCGGGATACTCGCCACCCTCGAAGAAGATACAACCATACAACGAGTAGAAACTGAGGTGCACAAGGTGCAACAGGCTTATGACACTGCCTGAGGCATTGCACAAATGGTCGCTATCACACAACGATTGGCCAAGATGAAGGAGGTCTAGGCGCTCAAGGCCCAATTTGACGCAGTGCGACAATAGGAGGTCGCCCTTAAAGAGCTTATCCAGCCCTGGCTCGACGAAGCGTTTAGCATATCTACAACTATTGAAGGCAAACTCACATAGATGCAGGTTGTCTGTGCGATGGAGCAAGTCATTGTAAATGAGACAGATACCTCAGCAGCTCAGGTGGAAATGGTACAAAGATTTGCAGCTGAGTGTGTTGTAGACACAGGCAAGATGCAGAAGTTGTTGACCGACCTACGTGCAAAGATTCCTAGCCCAGCTGAGTGACTTGGGACGATTCACAATGATTGTGTTGGGGGACTATTGGGTAGCGGAAGCCCCGCACAATGGGTATGGGGCGCGAAGCCCGCAATTTTGGGTAAGAGCAGGGTAAATACTCCGCGAGATGCATGAAGCATGATTTGTAATAAGTCAAAGTCAAAAGGGTAGCCTGCCCAAAAATAATGTAAAGAAATGTAAGATTGAGTCGGCCCGCCTATGGATCGCGGTCCATGGAAAGGTATAAATAGAGCGAGGCTCTATGGATAGAGTAGCTAAGTTTTTGGTATGATTTTGGAGATTTGAAATGTAATGGGTTTTTGAGAAGAGCATTCTGAGAGCGTCTGTAAGTCTGAGTTGGGGGTTTGGGTAGGAGATAGAGGCTCTACAGCTGTGTGCATAGAGGCCTGGAAGAGTCCACAGTTGTGTGCGCAGATCCCTGTAGCTAAGTGCGTAGGGCAGATCTGGATGTAAGGGTGATAAGTGGAAATAAAGATAAGTTTCTTTTGAATTCTCCGTTGAATCTGAATTATCGTGAATCTAGCATTTTGTATCGTTAATAAAACTGTTTGATTTATGCACACTGCTTATTGAATACTTGTGAATCTGGGTTTAAATCTTAATCTGTGAACTGAATAAAAGTAATAAATGTTTGCTTAAAGAACTCTCTAAGTAGATTTGGGTTATAATACTTAAACAGACAAATTAGATCTGTAATCAGCATTGTAAGAGAAATCTAAGATAGTCGGGATCTGCGCGGATCTAGCACAGCGCGAAGCTGCAGGAGGGTGCGCAAACCTCTTAGACCACATCTAAACATCACAAGGGTGCGGAAACCTAGTTCCAGCACCCTCCCCTACTACCTCGGGTGATACCTCAGTCCATGCTTCGCGGGATATTTCCGAAAGGGCCGGTAGCTACGGGATTTGCTTGGCTAAATAATTCTTCCGAACCTGGGTCAGACCCATATAAGCCAACAATAGCCCAGTCAATCCAAAGGAGCACAGGGTAGGGATTGATATCATCCACAATTTCTATCACTTCAAAATCGGGCAATGCACTTACGCCTTCGATATCGACTATCACTCCCTATAATCTTCCCATGTGGATAATCTTTTGCTGATTCACCATTCTCAATTGAATAGGAGACCACTGCAACATAGGTCTCTCCATTCTCTCCCATGTCTATTTAGGCAAAACATTCACGTCAGACCCTATATCCAGATTAACTTGGTCCATTTCATATTCTCCTATTTGCGTGGTGATTCTCATCTCCCGCCCTGTCCTTGCCTTATGCTTACTAATTTCCCTGACCATGCACGACCCATCAGGAGTATTACAATCACATTTATTGATCAACTCCTGTAATCCCTTTATTACCTTTCTATCTCAAAGTATCTTCATAAAGGTCTCCAAAAATGTAGTAAGCATGGATGGGTCCATTTCTTCAGACTGCTTATCCTGACTTCCTGAGGTAGAAGCCTCAACAAAGCTTTTCTTTGCTTCCATAAATGTTTCCCTCACACGCTCTAGATTAAACCTGACCTCCTTTTTTGGAGCTTTGTGGACCCATTCACCATTTTTAGGCTACTTTCCCTTGTCTTCGCTAGTTGTCATTCCACTTCGCAGCATGATGTTCACATTAGGATCCTCTTCGTGGGGTTCAACCCTCATCATCTGTAGGTTTTGGGTAGGCTGTTGAGGTTGTGCCCCTTTTTCACGTATCTTAGCTAGTAATATAGGGTAGTCCTCTATCACGTGGTCAAAATGAGTGTAGTATCTACATGTTAGGTGCGTTGGGTTCATTCATTCTCACACGTAGTGTCCTCGTCCCCCACAATTGTAGCAAATCACCTATCCTTGACCTCTACTAGGTCCTCCTCCACCTTGGCCTCGCCCACACCCCTGAAATCCTTCTCGTGCTCCCCCAACGCCTTGATCCAGAGGCCAAATTTCTTCCTGAACTCTATATGCGACCATTCTATCTATCATTAGCTCATAGCTATGATAGTTATGCTCAGCGTGACCCACTGTTTGACAGAAGTTGTAGAAGAGCTATTGCGGTGTCTGTACAAATTTTGCAGCAGGTGACAATTGTCTGTCACATGCTTTCCAACAACCTCACAGATAGTACACCATAACGTGGGACCTTTACTTGGCCCTAATTGAGCTTCTGGCCTTAGAGGCATTGGCCCTCCTGCTGCAACATAATTTGTGAAGACTGGACAATGATATTTGTTATGCCCATGACTTTTGCATTTTAGGCACCAAACTTGTTCGCACACCTCTAGCCGAACTGCTATATCCTTCTTCAAACTTTGAAAATCTAGGAAAAGGTTCTGCAGCTATGCGTGAATCTACTGAACTCCCAAATTAGCATCTTTCATCGTTGTCTCATGAAATCTCATCGCAATTTCCAGGGCTTCCGCCTCGGTCCCTATCTTTTTCTGTGATAAAGCAACCTTCAAATGAGGCAAGAGTGCAGCCACAAACCATTCGTAGTGCTTCCCATCTGTAAGATTCATGTTAGCTTCATAGATCATGCACTTCAATCTCTCATCCATATCCTAGGGTGTCTCGCCAGGCTTCATCATGATCTCCTTGAATCCCATAATTGATTGTGCTACAAACTTAGGCCTATTGAATTCCTTATTCAACGTGACCTGAATATATGCTAATGAAGCCATGAGGTTATCATTGCAGTACTTAATGTACCATGTCAGCGCACATTCCTATAAGGCCGTGAAAAATGTTGCTTTATTCATTTGATCATCCGTTATACCATGAGCTTCCCGTACCACCTTCGTGATGAACCAAATTGGTTCAGGTCCTCATTTCCTGAACCCTTGAAAACGGGAAACTTTACTGCATTCACCATATTGAATGGTGGCGGAGGTGGTGGTGGAGGTGTGGATGAAGGTGTATTATGTGGAGGTGAATGCGAAGGTGGGGTGGTTGGATGGGGTATTTGCAAGAACCCTCATCTTATTAATTGAACAATGCTCTGTGGTGAAGCTTGTGTTGTTTCCTCGTCGTCACTCAGAGGAGGTTCGATCAACGAGCTATATTCAGGGCCTATTCTCCCTCTATCCCTAAATATCTTTCCACTTCGCATAGCTCCAATCATCAAGGTAATTACATAACCCGCTTTTCACATAATAGCATCTTAATGCAAGTATTTAAAGACCTTAAATACTTACCTTGTGGTCCCTTGAAGAAGCAGCGCTCTGCTTCACTGTAACTGACTGAAGTATCAACCACGAACTTTGTCATGAATCCTCCTATGATACAATCAAGCCAGCGATTGACAACATGTGTGATCTTATCTTTAGAGGTTTCCAATCTTCGCACTAACTCCAGGGTCCACACTATTGGACTGTCAAGCCTCCACCTTCCTTGGCCGTTTGCCAATTTAGCGGTCCACTTGTATAATTCAACCAGGATGGAACAAAAGAAGATTTTGTGTATCTTTGTGTACATATATCTATCCAACCATTGTTCTTTCATCAATCACGGATTTCTGTTTCCTCGCACCGCAAATTACTGGATATTTCTATCCAACCAATCTTCAATTTCTTTCTTAGTTAGATTCCAGTGATGCGACATCACACGTCACTTTATGTAGATCTTAGTCCTGACAACAGAACCATTTGTTGGCTTAGTGGGCCCTGACATAGGTTTAGCGTTAATTTAGCCAAACAAATCCCTACACTACTGGCCCTTTCGGCATCAATCTGCGGAGTGTGGACCGAAGTCTCACCCGAAGTAGTATGGAGGGGTGATGGAACCAAGTTTCCACACCCAGAGATGGTAGTGATGTCATTTTATGCCCTACCTCTACCTTTGCACAGATCGATAAGCCTTTTAGGGCTTATCGATATACTTCTCTTAATCAGCTTCTAGTCCTTCGCAAAGGTCTACGGTTGTTGTTTGCGAACCCTAACTAGGTGAATCAACCACTTACGTGCTTCTGTAATTACTCTTACTTCTATATTTACCCAGATCGGCTGAAGTATCTGATAACTTCAATATGCATTAATATGTTCCTCACGTAAACATATATTTTTATTTACGTACAGATAACAATGTAAAACATATAGATTCGCGCATCAATATAGCATTAAAAAATAAACCCATTATTCAGCATATCATAACCTCATTTATTCATAACAAACGTAAATAGATCAAACACAGATATTTCCAGAGTAATCTTCTTTATTAGTACTTCAGATCTTCTTACAGACTCTAACTACCCTACGGACTCAGTTGCAGGGGTCCGCTCACTCAGCTGTGGACTTCTACCCTAGGCCTCTGTGCACACATCTGCACAGCGTTTCTTCTATTCTAAGACTCTTCGCTCTTAGCTCTTACTAACCCATCAATGACTTCACTTAACTGCCTTAGACTCTTTTAAGACTCTCCCTTTTATACAATCCCAAAGTCCGCGGGCCATGGGTGGATCTTTTAAATATGACACAACTTATATAAAAGAAGGGTGGAAACCCTCTATGACACTTTACATCTACACACTCCACAACCACAAATTGTAGACACTTTACACTTTACATACAAAAAATTGGGTTTTTTGCCCCAAAACTTGGGCTTTTAACCCCAAAATTGACCCTAAGGGACCCTATCCCAATAGGGAGTATGACTCCATAGTTCGTAACAGTGTTTGTGATGTGGTCCCGATACTGACTGATAAGTTCATGGTGAGCTCCCGTTGGCTTTACAAGGTAAAACAAGTTGCAGATGGTAGTGTTGAGAAGTATAAGGCAAGGTTTGTGGCCCATGGCTTTTCATAGGTATAGGGGATTGAATATGATGAGACCTTTGCTCTTGTTGCAAGGTACTCATCAATTAGATCTATATTAGCACTATCAGCACAGATGGGTTGGAAGATACATCAGACGGATGTAAAGACAACTTTCCTTAATGGCACTATTGAGGAAGAGGTGTACATACAGTAGCCTGAAGGTTTTGAGACCTTCAACCATGAGTCGCATGTGTGTCAGCTTAAGAGACCGTTGTATTGGATGATGCAATCACCTCTTGCATGGTATACCAGGATAGAAAACTACTTCACCAGGTTGGACTTCACAAAGAGTGAAGCGGATGCGAACCTGTGCCACATAGTGTTGGAAGGAAAACTGTTGATCATTGTACTTTATGTTGATGATATCATACTGACTGGTGATGATAAACTAATCAAATCTTGCAAGGAGGACCTTGCAAGAGAGTTTTAGATGAAGCACTTGGGGCTCATGCATTACTTTCTAGGCATGGAAGTATGGTAGGGTGATGGGGGTTTGTTTGTGTCTCAAGGAAAGTATGCCAACGAGATACTCTAGAGCTTCCACATAGAGAGATGCAAGCCTATGGAGACTCCTCTAGCTCATAAGTAGAGGAAGGAGGATGCTAGTTCGGGAGAGGTAGTGGAAGCTACTGTTTACAGGAAGCTTGCGGGTGAAATCATGTACTTGGTGAACACACAACCAGATTTATGCTATGCAGTTAATTAGTTGAGTCAAGCGATGGTTAGGCCTACAAATCTGTATTGGAAGGCGAAAAATCATATATTGAGATACCTCAAGGGAGCTACTCAGTATTGATTATGGTATAGACAGATAGAGGGAGTGAAGCTTCAAGGCTTCATGGATGTAGATTGGGTAGGGGAGTCCATCTGACCAGAAAATCACATCAGGAGGGATTTTTAGTATTGGCTCAATGAAAATTCCTGGTACATTAGGAAACATAGATTGGTTGTACTCAGTTTGGCAGAGGCAGAGTACATGGCTACAAGTCAGGAATCATGTGAGGCCATATGGATGAGGAAGATCCTGGTTGGCCTTTATGGTCAGTAGATGGATCCAATAGTGATTTACTACGATAATAAGAGTTGTATCAAACTCTCTGAAAATCCTGTTTTTCAAGGTAGGTCCAAGCACATTGATATCTAATATCATCATCTCAGAGATTTTGTATTAAGTTGGATGATGTTGTTAGAGTACATTCCCATGGAGGAGCAAGATGATGACATTTTGACAAAGGCATTGTCAAGATGTAAATTCGATTTTCATTGAGACAGGATTAGGGTAGCAGATAATCCCTTTCTTGTTTAGAGGGAGTGTTGATAAATGGCAACAAGAAATTCCAGTTTAATTTGTCCTTGAATTAAACTATGAATTAAAATAAAATTCTATTCTAATAACAACTTGTAAATAGTTAATTAAGTTTAATCGACTGCAAGCCCACAATCTCATATCATCGGGAATTTGGAGACTATACCATCTCCACATGTATGAATCAAGAATATAAAGGATACAATGCCTCCCCCCAAACTAGGAATCCAAAAGACCCTGATCCTTCACTTGAACATTGCCTTTCTCCACATGCACACATAACCCAAATTCCTATTCTTTAGTCCCTTTGTTGTCCTTTCTTGTCCCAATATACTGCAAATCACATTGTTCTTTATCTGCTAATATATATTTTAGCAATCAATGGCATCCACATTTGCATTAAATGAATATAAACTATCATTTATTCCATAAAAATGAGCCCTAACAAAGCTTGTTAGTCCCAATGTCATCCATATATGTATGTAAACATTTGGCATGATCATGAAAATTTCACAGATTTACATATGTAAATTGAGTTAATGTCAAGAAAACCCCCTTTGTGTTACTTCCATGGCTTATATCTCATGTAATAAATTAGTCCACTTGTTTATCATATTTAGGAGTGATGTTCCAACATACACCAACAATGGCCTTTCCTGATCCATCGCCGAATCCCAACCTTTGCCATTATTGTCCTACTCTTTAATTATTTGTGGCCCTCCCACCCTATTTTTAAGTTGTATTTTTGGTGGTCCTCCTAAGATATTTTACCAGATTCCCATGGCTTTCTTTCCATGCCCAACAAGTTTTCCCCAACCCAAGCATGATAATTGAAGGAAAAAATGAAAAGGAAAGCGAGGACAACTAATAGAAAAATGGAAATCAACAACAATTATTATAAAAACAAATCAATAAAACAACATGGCCATGTGAAAATCCATAATAAAAATGATATCAATCCATGAAGTCAATAAATTAAATCCACAACACATAAATATTAAAAAAAACAATCCCCAAAATTGAATTTAATGCCCATGAGTCCATTGTTCTTGGCACTTTTAGCCATTATACAATTGCATCTGTGTGTGTGTGTATTCACATATCAAAATCATTTCAAGAATTCTTTACAAGGTTCACAACAAACTTGAAGTCTTACTTTCCCAAAGCTACTATATAGGGAAGTCTTTTCTAATGTATATTTGCATCTTTCAAGGAGATTGAGGGGATGTTTCCTCCTCTTTCTAGACATCTTGCATTACTAATTCATGTCCCTGTGGTTTGCAAGGGATATCTTCCTTCTTTTTCTTTCTTTGGGGATAGTCCTTTCTTAGATGATTTTCTCCATAATACCAATAGGAAAATATTTTCATTTCCCTTTCAGCCTCATGGGGCCTTTTCCTACCAATATCATTTTCCATTTTTTAGGCTTTAGTTTTATATGTCAATCCTTGCATATGTTTTTGCAGTTCAAATTTCCACTCAGCCAGTTCTTGTTGTTTATAGGAAAGTTTCCTATGTTCTACCTTGCAGATATTTATTTCATCTTCTAAGTCCCTAAGCTCAGCCTCCAAATTCCTAAAGGTTCTTTTTCTTTGGAGGGATTTCCCTCTTTCTCATTCTTGATGGACTTGGTCCATATCCTGTTGCACCATGCCAAGATAGATGCTTCCTTTCCCTGGTACTGAGTCTTACTATGTTCTACCACATACACTCAGTTATTAGTTCATTAATGAAATAAAATACACATACTAGTTTTCATATTACCATGTTAATACAAGCATGTTACCCTGAAGTTGTTCACATATCCTTAAAATTTTTATTTCCATGGTTGCCATCGTGTTAGTGCAAATGTTAGAATTCAATCCTCCATCCAGTCTAACAACATAATTAAAATTAGTCTCTTTACTGAAACCACCATTACCATATTTGAATTAGCTTTTAAACATTTAGAAGGATTTAGCCTTCACATTAAGGCCAATAGTGATGGCATCTTCAACCTTGAGGGGTCAATTAGGAAACTACATGCATCAATAACATTTACAAAATGCATCATAGAACCTACATGCAATCTTATGTCAACACATAACCATTCTTTACATTGTTATACCCAAAATTCACTTTTCACATGAAAATAATCACTATATAAGCCACGATCATTGTATTATAAACAACACCTGCAATGAGAAATTATCAAACCGCTTGACTCTCTAATAGAGTCACAAACAATATACCTTTATTTCCTCTACGATAGGTCCCATCCAGTCCAAGTGTCGAACATGAAATCTCTAATACCACTCTGTAACACACTTGGTTACCACCCCTAAACCACAATAAGGATGTAAGAAGATGGTTAATTTGCTGACCCAACCTCCATTGACCTACCATGGAAATGGGGTCCCAAAATTTCATCATTTTTTATACATTTTAAAATCCAAAATAAATATCACCATTATGTTCATCTTCTCGAGACCTTTCTAGCAATATAAAATTTTCCTCAATACAACCTATAGAGAAAAATATATGGTCATTCAAAGATTGGCCTATCAGATAGTGTCAAGTCATCTTCACCCACCATGTGGTGCCCATCTAGTCCCTATGTGGTACTCACATGGCTATCCGAGTCAGTTACCATACTGCCACTTGGTAGCATTGCTTCAACTATCAATCTATTCAAACATGAGTCACATATTAACCCATTTTCTATGGTCCACATGGACCAACCAATAAAATATATATGATATATTCAAATGTGTGTGGGTATGGGCCCTCTGTGGCCATGCCACCCTCCATGCTAGGTGTGGGTCCTACATGGACCTTCGTTGCATTGTAATTCAAAATTTTCACACTATAATATTTTTGGGGATATTTTTCCTTAAAGCACAAATCATTGAAAAACTAACCCACCCACCATGATATCTTGTCATTTCATTCTCATTGGGATTTTCTTTGCCTCCCATTGAAATATCTAGGGTGCCAAACCTCCGGGACAGATGGACAACTCTAATTGTTGCATCATCTGACAACTATGATATCTCTTTCCTACTCCCTTGGACATGGTTCTTGGTCACCCTTGCTTAAGCTTGAGCCCCACTTTACTCCTTCGAGCCTTGACTTTTGGCTCTGTGGCACTTATTCATGTGTGTATTTGAGTTTATTTCCACACTCAGTGCATGGATTATGGTTACTACATATATAAGGGTACCTTCCTAGGATTCCATGCTTATTAAGTAAATATATGAGAGTATATACAAGCCCTTCCAGTATATCCCTCCTAAGAATTCAACATAGCTCAATCCATCCCATTTAATATATATCTATATATCTATATATCTATATATATATATATATATATATATATATATATATATATATATATATATATATATATATATATATATATATATATATATCATCAAGGTATCCTTCCTGAGCTTTATGGATAATCACTAGCATCATAACCAAGCTATTTTAGTGCACGTATTCATTCAATTAATATATATTTGTCAATATCTTCTATACATATCCATTTATACTAATTTAAAGACTCTGGATTAATACAGAAATAAACCACTCCTAAATATTAATTCAATAAATTATTAGCTTTGTTCCCAATAGGTAGCAAAAATACAAGGGCATGGAAAAGCACTAATATATCAATCTTCATGGATTGACCATCCCTCATCATTTGCACAACATTTAGCATGTTTTATTCACATAAGAATTTTGACATTCCTAAATAGTAACATAGCCATTTAACCAACACATTATCCTATGCCAAATCTCTAGCCTTCCTGGGCTTACAAATTAGAACAAAACTTACTAGCCATTATTTTAACAAAGCATAATCATTTCAAAGATTCAATCATCTCGTTGATATTTACGCACTTAGATCATATTTATGATTCAAGCATCTACAAGAATCACACATTCATTGCACACACGCCATTTAGACTAGTATTTTTCTCAAGTCAAAAAAAAAAATTAAACCATTCCATACACATGTCTTTTAAACAACATTGTTCATTTAGATGGGAATACTGTTGGCATTATGATGAATGTGTTGTACTTGATGGCAACCCACTTATAGAAGAACAACTCTCATGTATATGGTAACTAGATGAATCTACAGAAGAGATATCAGATGTGACAAAATGCATAACAATAGTTTTTACAGATGTGATGAAATGTAGGACAGTTACAAGGAATCAGTTTAGAAGGCAACTTACTCAGATGAAAGATCACAGTACAACATGACAACAAAAAAGAATTACAGTTTAGACTTCAAAGAATGAAGAAAGAGAGATATACGCAGGTTCACCTTGACCAAGCTACATATACATGCAAGTTAATAGAACAAAAGGAGCATGTAACGTACACACGTGCTTTCACAGAAGGAAAAGCGCGTATACCTTAGAAAACTAAGTTTTTGGTCTGAAGTATTTGGTCCATGGTATTTGGTCCGAGGTATTGACCCTAGGTATTTGATCCAAGGTATTGGTCCTAAGTGGTTTTGGTCCATGGTATTGAGAAATGCCTAGAACTATATAAGGAGGAGAAGATCATTAGGCCAAGGTACACAAGCATTGAATATTTGATAAAATGTGAGATCCAGTATGCAGGTTATGGGTTTATGATGCTTTGCTTGATCTAAGCCAAGGAGGAACCTTAGCAGTTGATGGAAGACAAGATCTAATGATGGATATAGATCTTAAGTCTTGGAATGAATGATCTTAATATGGTTTGATCATGTTTATTCAAGATCTGTATACTAACGCATGTGTTGTTCTGTAAATATTATGATCTGGGTATAACTAAAGTCTGAAATAGCTGCAAAATTATGAATGAATATTTACAGATGTATACACTAGTTGAATTTGGTAAAAGCGCATATACACGCAGGTTCAACACATCTAAATAGCATATACCTTGTGAACTATTATGTTTGAAGTTCCAATTGATTCTTGATGTTGATGCAGAGTTCTGGGTTTTTGCTTTATGTTCTGGTGATTGCATTCTAGTAACAGTGTTCAGATTGATAGTGTTTTGCTTCAGTGATGATGGTTGATGGATCAGGATCATAATGACTTATCATTATGAGATCTGATGGGCTATATCTGGGTGCTAACACATGTATTTTCCTTTATATGTGATGATATGGGTACGTCTGAAGTCAAGAAGTGCAGAGAAGTTATAAGTAAGTATTTGCAGATATATACGCTAGTTCACTTTGATGAAGTTGCGTATACACACTGGTTCGGCTCTTCCAAGTTGCATATATGCTCTGATGCCTGGTTTTGAGGTTACAGTTGGTTCTGAATGATGATGCAATGTTCTGGGTATAGATTTGTGTACTCGTTACAGTGATGTCTCTATCCTAGTTGATTTGTTAAAGTTTATTAAAGTATGAATGAATGGTTGATTCAGGTGTGTCAGAGGTTCAGAGGTTGTCAGTGATTGATTGAGTTTGATTCAGAAAGTAATGATTGAGTTTCAGTGATTGGTTGATACAGATGTATTTCATGGTTGTATTATAATGGTGATTGATTTTGAGCTTCAATGTTGTTGATGGGATGAGTATGAAAATTGGATGAAACATGGCCTTTAGATTATGGTGTTGTGTTCCAGGAGTATCCAGTCTGAAAATTTATGAAACATGGTCCCTAAAGGAAGAGAGAAGGTTGTAGCCTTCTGTAGGTCGGTGCCTACGTGCTAGTAAACATATTGGCTAGTACAAGAGCTAGGGGTTTGTAGCTCCCTTCCAGTAGAAGTTGGAGAAAGAGAGATGGTAGTAACCTTCTGCAGGTAGAAGCCTACGTACTGGTATGAGTCTGCACCAGTACAATGTTGTAAACAAATTTTCTTATTATTAAAAGAAGATAGAGACAACAACAGCAGGTGGTTTTCACTCACATTGGGTTTCCACCTTAAATCTTGGTGTTCATGTGTGTTGCTTATGTTTGATGGTTCACTTTGTTATTAACTGCATATGGTTACTGTTTAATGTTTAATAAAGTACTAATGCATAGATTAAAGATCAACACATGATGAATTAACTGAATCAATAGTTTGTTGGATATACACTTGTTTCCTTAAACATAGTTGCGTCTACACGCGGGTTGCCCACATGGAAGTAGCGTATATAAATTTTAGTATGAAAAGAAAAAGATTAGACTTGACTAATACTGATTCACCCCCCCCCAGTATTATTTCCAACAATTGGCATCAGAGTAGGTCCTTTGGTAGAAGCTTGATCACTTGAAGGAGATCTATAGAACAATGGGAAAGAAGCTAAAGAAGAAAGTGCCTCAGAAGAAGAAGACATCTCAAAGGAACTATGATAGTGGGAGAATCAATTAGGGATTATGTGGAAGCAACTCTTCAGATTTAGAATCACCTCAGAATGAAGATGAACAAGCAAAAGAACTATCAGGTATGAATTTGTTATCCTTTCATGACACATTTTTCCATCCATTTGAAGATGATGAAAGTAATAGCGAAACAACTGAAATTTCTCTTATGGGTGAGGAAGAAAGATATCAAATAGAGGTAGAATTTAAAAGGCTTATGGACAAAATTAGAGATCAACAAGATCTATTGGACAAAAAGGAATGTGCCTTCAAAGAAGAAGCTACCAAACTAAAAGCTCATCTAGAGGAAGGAAACAAAGTAAGGAAGCAATTCAAGGAAAAGGAAGATCAATGTCAAAAGTTGCAAGATGAAGTGACATCATTAAGAAATGAGGTAAATGAAAGGAGCACAACAATCAAGAAACTCAAAAATAGAGCTTGTCACTATGAAAGTCTTGAAGCTAAGATCCTCTTGCTAAAAGAAGATTTTGAAAAATCAAATAAGCAGAATGAATAACTACTCCAAGCTATTGAAAAACAAGAAAACGAAGTTCTTGAATTAAGGCAACAGATGGAAGAAGGAAGAAAAGCTGAAGAAATCATGAAGAAGTAGTATCTTGAAAAGGAAGAGCAATATCAGGTTGAGGTAAATATACTAAAAGGTAAATTAGAAGAAAAGGATAAGCTCTTACGATTTCAAGATAGTACTAAGATCTTGGATGATATTCTTAGTAGTCAAAGGTCTCCTGCCATCAAAACTGGTCTTGGTTTTCATGAATCTGTTGAAGGTGAATCTAGCTCACAAAGTAAGGCAAGGAACTCTAATGCAAAATCTGAAATGCTCAACAAGGAGATGAGAGGACAATCCCATCAACAACCAAGGAAAGAAATTCTTCAAAGAAAATCTTTTACTCCTAACCATGGAAATGATAGTCAGTTATTTCCTCAAATGAATAATGTTGAATGTTTTATATGTCATAATCTTGGACATGTTGCAGCAAGATGTGGAAGAAGAATGGTTCAAGACCATCACACAGAAAGATCATCAGCTTGCAGGTACTTTAAGGGATATTGTTTTTCTTGCAATATGTTTGGTCACAAAGCCATTGACTACTATAGAAGAAATATGAAACATGTAAGATGTTATGCATGTAACAAGCTTGGACATATAGCCAAGGAATGCAGGAGAAAACAATGGGCACCATACCAAAAGGAGAAAACAGCATCACACTCGAAGATATGGAAGAAGAAGGAAGTACAATCAGAAAAATGTGGCATGGCACAGTGTGTTATCACCCTAAAATTTTTGTTTCTAAACTTTGGAAAGTTTGCCTTGTTTCTAGTCATAGTCTTATAATAGGTTTTGAGTCATCTCATCTCAATAGTGTCATTCTCTTTTCCAGATAAATTTTGATAGCCTCATTCCATGTCCTCGAAGCTTCACCATGTGTTTAGAAGTCATATCTCACATCATTTTGAGAATTTTTGAAATTAGCTATCGTGGATTCTGAACAAGGAGTTTTCATAGTGCGCTACGAAACCACTGAAAAATCTTGTTTCAGCATAAAAGACTCTGTTTTCTGCTTTTACTAGTCAACTTCTAGAAGAGTTCCTGAGCAGATGAGAACTCAATTTTGAAAAATGAAAGAAACTTTTCTTCCTAACATACTGAAATACAAAAACCTCTTTCAGTTTCTTCAAATTCGTTATAAGGTGGGAGAAATTTATGGTTAAACTTGCGCTACGAAATTGCTGAAAGCCAAGATTTGTCTTCTGGTTTTAGCAGTCTTTTTCAAGAGCAGTTTCTGGTCACAGGAAAAGGTATTTTGGAATTATGAAGGAGGTTTATCTTCATAAATGCTCCAGATACAATAACCTATCTCACTTTCTTCATAAGATTTATCATTTGGGAGATACTAAGCTTTCTTTGAAACCATAATTTCAGAGAATGGATTTTTCCTGTTTTACACGTGTTTTTCAAGGACAGATTCTGGATTGTTGGAGAAGTTTTTTAAAAAACAAAGAGAGGTTTTTGTTCTAGACAGCATGGACTACAAAAAAATCCTTCACTTTCATAAAATATGTCATGGATGAGAAGATAAAGGCTCTGTCCCACGTGCTAATTTTCAAAGATCCTAAACCTAAAAACAGGGAAACATTCCCTAATTTCTAGGGTTTATCATCAGCAGTAAGGTGACAACGTGGGAGGCTTCATCAAATTCGACCTCATGAGGTTGCAACTATCAAATAATGCATTCAATGTTTAGTTAAGGTGGTTTATTCATAACATGATGAGGAGTTACACTCCTACTTGTTTTACATCTCTAGAATTGCTAGTTAACAGTCAATTATATTAAATAGTTGGTTTTAAGTGTCAATTGGTGTTAGATTAGGAAGAATTTGAATTCCACTCATGATGGAGAAAGGAATCTAAGTCATGTAATGAACTCTATATATGGGAGAAGATGTAATGCACTAAGGGTGGGAAAATGTTATAGAAAAAGACTACTTTTGTAAATGTTGTGCAGGGATTGATATATACAGAAGCAGTTGGACTTTTCTGAAGCTAATATTCTTAGTGTACTTCAGTGAGCTTTATCTTTTATCTTTGATATGCTTTACTTCCATAGTCTTAATGCTTATTACTCAGAATTCATGGAGGAACATGCTCTGACTTCCTTTAAGTGTTAAACTATGGTGAATTGAGTTCTTGGGTCCTATCTTTGGATGTTTTTCTTCAATGTTTTAATACTTATTACTCAGAATTCATGGTTACTCATGCTCTGACTTCCTTTAGGTATTAAACTCTGATCAATCACTTTAAATTATTTCCTTTTAAATACCTTGATGTATCATTACTCATAATTCATGCCCACATGCTCTGACTCCTATGAACTTCAAGTTATTGAGACTTTCCTGAATGTGTCACTCTTTCATTGAAGTATATACAAGCCTCAGTTTTATAAGAAGAGTTATTTGTTATCCTTATCTTTGTCACTGAATCCATAGCCCAATGGTAGCAAGTCTCCATCTTTTAACCTATAAACATATAAAATCACAAACCATAGAGTTAGCCATCTATCCATATCTTTAATCAATATCATTAACCCTTTGAGAGAGCCCTCTCAGGTTGAGGAGGCTAAGCCTTAGCTAAAAGATTGGTTTGAAATAGTTACACTGAGATAGTTTGATCAGCAGCCTATCAGGGTCCTATTTTGGTGATAACACAGTGTACAAACATGACGGACTTAGGAGAAGCCGAAAGTATGAAACTTCAATGTTCTAAATATAATACGCAAGTTTCATGAAGAGAAGTCGCATATATACACGAGTTCATAGCTGCATAGTCGTGTATATGTAGTTTGAGAAAAATGCGGTGGGACAGTCTCAGAAAAACTGATGTGATATGATTCAAACAATTATCAGTTATCTTTTCTGTCATAGATGACTACAGTTTGTGGATATTATTTAGAAGTGTTTTGATCCTAACAAGTTGTTGATAACTTGATGTATATCTGATTGATGATGATGCCTTGATACTTCTTATTGATATATGCAATGATCAGATCTGACAGTGAATAGGTGGAACAGGTTCAGGGGGAGAACATGCTATGCTTCTAACAAAGCATTGTTGGCATTATGTTTAGAAGTATTTTTGATGATGATGATGCTTATGTGGCTAAAGTGTTTAAATTGATACATCTTGCTATGTGACGGTTATAAGTTTCCCATCTCAGATGATACTTATATTGATTGGGGTTACATAGTTGTTATTCAGATCAGATTTAGGGATGAGTGTGGATGACTGTTTGATGATGTATATATATGTTTCTTACATGGTGATCTTCATAAGGACAAGGAGAAGTACAAAGATTGAGTACACAACTTCATTAATTGATGATGAGCCACTCATTCTTCTATGCCTTCAAAGATGCATAAAGTTCATATGGTACAGTTATGATACAGGTTTCCTATAGATCTTGGCTCTCACATGGTTGAGGATTGTTGTTGTTGATGATATCAAGAAATCGTGATAAATGACCATGTGCTCATGGTTTTCTAGATACATATTGATATCTCTTTGATGGATACATGGATGATTACTTAAGTTGAATATTGTTGGTTGGCCAAGAGAATGGTGTTATTGCAGACATATCTATTTGAAGACATGAATTTTCGAAGACATGGCTTACTTGACCACATAATGATGATGAGTTCTTATCTATGATGATAGGTTGATACTCATATATGTTGATTATCATGGTTGATTCTTATCAGATATGGGATGTTCCCTAGTGATGATACATGGTTGATATATTGAAGGTCCTTGTGGAAAGATCATACAGTTCTTGATGATGATGTGAAAGATCATAATATGATAACTATTGTGTTTTCACATATGATAAGGTGTGAATGATTTTCTATTATTGCTTGGAGATATGACATATGCTGAGTTGATTCATGGAAGGTTATAATAAAGCTCTTTCTACTAAGGAAACGAAGCATGTTGATCTTGATGAGATCAAGAGGATGAGTTGATATATATATATATATATATATATATATGCATACATACTTTGCCATAGGTTGATGATATTCACACTATCATATCTTAATGAACATATATAGGTTGCTGGCAGATGCTTATGGTGCAGATCATACATGGTGTATGATAGTTGTCAATGGCTATCATGGTCTTGTTTAGACATTTGGCCTCTGTTATAAATGTCATGTATATCATTCAATGTAAAGGGCATATAAAGGCCCATGATGTAATAATTTGTCTCTATCTGTCGTAGTCTTTTGATGAGTACTTTTTGGTCATATGATGTAATTTATATCATGTATAAACAATTGGTATATCCCCACTTGGTTGGATGTATGTATGAGTCATTGGTGATAGGAAGGTCAAACCTACATAGTCGAGTGATAGACTCATGTTATTCTTTTGGAAAATATTTGCAGACTCTGCATGTGCTCAAGGGGAGCATGGATGATATAGTACATCTCAGCATGTACAAAGGGGGAGTTTAATCAGAAAATTCAGCATGTTCTTAGGGGGAGCATGATCAATGTTTATATTCCGCTGTTCAGATATGGAAGTATTTTTTCTGGTCAGGCATTTGCCCGTGATATCAAAGGGGGAGAATATCATGGTCTGCCCTTTGCCCTTGATATCAAAGGGGGAGAGTATTTTGGTGTTTCTTGTTATCTCTAATAGTTTCTACAGCTTGCAGTAATCAACACAAACATGGTTGCCATCAAGTCCAAAGGGAGAGATTGTTGGCATTATGATGCATGTGTTGTACTTGATGGCAACCCACTTATAGCAGAACAACTTTTGTGTATATGGTAACTAGATGAATCTACAGAAGAGATATCAGATGTGACAGAATGCATAACAATAGTATTTACAGATGTGATGAAATGTAGGACAGTTATAAGGAATAAGTTCAGAAGGAAACTTAATCAGATGAAAGATCACAGTACAGCATAACAATAGCAAAGAATTATAGTTCATACTTCAAAGAATGAAGAAAGAGAGGTATACGCAGGTTGACCTTGACCAAGCTACGTATACATGCAAGTTAACAGAACAAAAGGAGCGTATAATGTACACACATGCTTTCACAAAAGGAAAAACATGTATACCTTGGAAAACTAAGTTTTTGGTCTGAAGTATTTGGTCCATGGTATTTTGATCCATGGTATTGGTCCATGGTATTTGGTCCGAGGTATTGGTCCTAAGTGGTTTTGGTCCATGGTATTGAGAAATGCCTAGAACTATACAAGGAGGAGAAGATCATTAGGCCAAGGTACACAAGCATTGAATATTTGATAAAATTTGAGATCCAATATGTAGGTTATGGGTTTATGATGCTCTGCTTGATCTAAGCCAAGGAGGAACCTTAGCGGTTGATGGAGGACAAGATCTAATGATGGATCGAGATCTTAAGGCTTGGAATGAATTATATTTATATGGTTTGATCATGTTTATTCAAGATCTGTATACTGACGCATGTGTTGTTATGTAAATAAGATGATCTGGGTATAACTCGAATAGCTGCAAAATTATGAATGAATATTTACAGATGTATATGCTAGTTGACTTTGGCAAAAGCGCGTATACACGTAGGTTCGTCACATCTAAATAGCATATACCTTGTGAACTATGATGTTTGAAGTTCCAATTGATTCTTTTTGTTGATGCAGAGTTCTGGGTTTTTGCTTTATGTTCTAGTGACTGCATTCTAGTAACAGTGTTCGGATTGATAGTGATTTACTTCAGTGATGATGGTTGATGGATCAGGATCATAATGACTTATCATTATGATATCTGATGGGCTAGATCTACGTGCTAACACATGTATTATCCTTTATATGTGATGATCTGGGTATGTCTGAAGTCGGGAAGTGCAGAGAATTTATAAGTATTTGCAGATATATATGTTGGTTCACTTTGATGAAGTTGCGTATACACGCTGGTTTGGCTCCTCCAAGTTGCGTATACACTTTGATGCATGGTTTTGAGGTTACATTTGGTTCTGAATGATGATGCAGTGTTCTCAGTACAGATCTGTGTATTAGTTACAATGATCTCTCTGCCACAATTGATTTGTTGAAGTTGATTAAAGTATGAATGAATGGTTGATTCAGTTGTGTCAGAGGTGCAGAGGTTGTCAGTGATTGATTGAGTTTTATTCAGAAAGTAATGATTGAGTTTTAGTGATTGGTTGATGCAGATGTATTTGATGGTTTTATTACAATGGTGATTGATTTTGAGCTTCAATGTTGTTGATACAACCAATATGAAAATTTGATGAAACATGACCTTCAGATTATGGTGTTGTGCTCCAAGAGTATCTAGTCTAAAAATTTATGAAATGTGGTCCCTGGAGGAGGAGAGAAGGTTGTAGCCTTCTGTAGGTCGGTGCCTACGTGCTAGTAAACATATCGGCTAGTACAATATCTAGGGGGTTGTAGCTCCCTTCCAGTAGAAGCTGGAGAACGAGATAAGGTAGTAACCTTCTGCAGGTAGAAGCCTACATACTGGTATGAGTCTGCATCAGTACAATGTTGTAAATAGATTTTCTTATTATTAAAAGAAGATAGAGATGACAGTAGCAAGTGGTTTTCACCCACATTGGGTTTCCACCTTAAACCTTGGTGTTCATGTGTGTTGCTAATGTGTGATGGTTCACTCTGTTATTAACTGCATATGGTTACTATTTAATGTTTAATAAAGTACTAATGCATAAATTAAAGATCAACACATGATGAATTAACTGAATCAATAGTTTGTTGGATATACTCTTTTTTCCTTAAACACAGTTGCGTGTACAGGCGGGTTGCCCACATGGAAGTAGCATATATAAATTTCAGTATGAAAAGAAAAATATTATTGAATTGAATAATACTGACCGCCCCCTCTCAGTATTATTTCCAACAAATACCTCTTGCCTCATCATTATAATACATGACAAATAAACACATAAACAAGCATAAATCATTCAAGAAATCAGAGTCATTGGCATGCACTTATATTTGGTAGATTGAATGAGGCAACTAAAATTGGGACTTAAACTCTCCACCCAGCCTTAGACATAATGCAGCCAAGCCTTTCTTGTGTTAGTCACCCCCAAACCAGATTCCATAGCTTGAGGATGAGTGCTTAAGGTACTAAACCAAACCTCCTAGATGAAATAGGGACTACATAGGACCATCCACCTACACCCTCGACTACTTCATGTAGTCAATATCTCACAGGAAGTCCAGAGGTTCACCACCTCCACCATTCAAATCAACAAGGGAATCCAAAGGCTACACCTCCACCCTCAAAGTAGCAAGGGAGTCCAGAGATCACTGTAAAATCAAGAAAAAAATAGAGGGGAGCTAAAGAAATATCTTCTTGGAATCAAAGAAAAAAGCATCCACCCAAGCTGTTAAGGGAATCCAAAGACAACTATCCTCACCCTCCAATCTGACAAGGAATCCAGATACTACCATCCTCACCTAAGAGATATTATTCCACCTCCCAATGCTCAACTGAGGGACAACTCTAACCCCCCTAGGTTCTGATAGCACCATGGAGTTTTATAATATTATTCTTGTTCAATTGTGCTTTCTGACATTTTTTTGTCTTTCCTACTATCACCCTTATTCTTTCTGAATGCTTGAGAGTGCTCTCTTCACAAATTCTCCCATTTCTCGCAATGTTTTCTCTTCCCCGTGCATGAAGTGTGATCATCCCCTCTGTTGGATTAAGGGGGCCTGACCCAGGTTCAATGTTAATTAGCCAAACAAATCCCTACACTACTGGCCATTTTGACATCAGCCCACAGAACGTGGACCGAAGTCTCACCCAAAGCAGTATGGGGGGATGCTGGAACCAAGTTTCTGCACCCTGAGATGGTTGTGATGTCGGTTAATTCCTTATATCCCTGCCTTTGCATAGGTCACTTAGCTCTAGGGCTTTCTAGACTAGCACCTTATTCCACCCTTCAATACCTCCACAAAAGGGTATGATCAACCTTCGCGTAGCCCTAACCTGTTGCTTAGGTACTTTTGTGCTACTATGGTAGCGTACCGTGTAGATTCCCCAATAAATCTAAATGACTTGCTTATCTTTGTCAACAATTATAGTTAACTATGCGTAAACAGATATCCATAATTGCATTCAGTTTTCAAATGTAATTACATTCATTCATGCACCATATAAGCATAATAAAGGAAATTCATACATAACATATCAAGATGCATCAAAAGAACAAAGACACGAGAATTGCTAAATATTTCTCTTTATTGATATCTTCCAAGTTATTATAGACTCTATCCACCCTGCGCACTCAGTTGCAGGGGTCTATGCACCCAGTTGCGGACTTCTACCCTAGGCCTTTGTGCACTCAGCTGCAAAGCCTCTACCTATGCTGCAAGCCAAGATTTAGACTTCTTACTTCAGAGCTATGACTCTCTTACATGATTGATTCCATTATGTGTCTCTAAAACTACTTAGAGCTTAGCTCTTTTTATACAATTCCATGGTTTGCGGACCATGGGTAGATCTCTTACAGTCGACTTTACTTTACAAAACTAAGGGTAGACTACCCTTTATGACACATGACACCTTCGTGCTCCGCGACCACAAAATGTGGAGACTTTACAATTTTATTACAAAATTTGACTCAAACATGGGCTTTTAGCCCCAAAACTATCCTTGGGGGATCCTACTCCTAATAGGCCCCAAAAAAAAACATTTTCACTCACCCTCGAGTCACTCGGTAGGCACGAAGATCTTTGCGCGAAGTCCTTCCAGCTCAACCCGTATGACTGCAACCTTGGCCGTGCACTTAGCTGCCGCCTACTTCGTGTCTTCCACTATCTATTTGGTCACTGCTCCTATGCTATCAACCTGAAGCTTTTGTTGTGTCACTTGCAGAGTCACAAGCTTGCCTTCGATATTTCCTGTAACTACGTAAGCCTCCTCCAGCCAGGGCTTTAGTCTCACCTTCAGCACTGCTTCCTTATGCAGCGTTGCGTCCACCTGTTCCTTCAGGTGCTTGGCCTCTTGCAACTTGCTAGTCTCTATGTCAGTGCGACGGTTCGTGCTATGCCCTTAACCTCATCGTATCATTGTTGTAGCTCACATGCTTCTGTTTCTAGACTCTGTATATTGGGGTCCTCCTGCAAGCTTTCCAGGACCTCAAATGATTGCTCAAACAACAGTGTGCAGTCTGCTACTGCACTATCCACTGCCGTTACTACTTCTGTGACATCGGTCTCCCATTGTTCCTTCACTTCTGGCAGAGTTGAAGGCTAGGCCCTCAACAACTTGCATAATCCTCTTGCTTTGATTGGTCACCTCAGTCTCAGTAGCAATGGCAACATTTCTTTGTAGGGCCATCTGTTCGTTGTTGATCTGTTGTTCGCTGATTACATGGAGGGCGTGGTTCTCACGGGCCCTCAGCTCTGCAATTACTCCATCCTATAAGAGGTGGAGTGCTTTTCACGGAAGCGGTGCCAGGTTCAACCCAACTCCCTTCAGGGTGCTTACAGTGGGCAGCCTATAAGCGTCATTTTCTGTGGTCAGCGCTCTATCCGGCAGCACTATCGCAATGGAAGCCTTCGTGCGTAGCATATCGATAGCCTCTAAAGTGCCGATAGCCAAGCTAGTATACACAGTACTAGCCTACGACACACAGGTCTGCAACTCTTGCAACCTGTTTGGATAGCCCCTAGGATGATCTGCTGCTATTGCTCAAATTATTGCAGGGCCTCCGCAGTGACATCTCTGACTGTGTCACTGATATCATGTAAATCACCCTCTGTCAATGTGATGGGGTCTAGCGAGGTCTTGGTCACCTTTGATTTCTTCCTGGACCCTCCCTTCTCCAGCTCTCTTGGGTGCTTGATGCAGGAAGATGTCTCTTGAGGGTCTGCACCATGCTGTTTTGTTTCTTCCTCTATCTCAAGTGAAGGCAACCTCACACCTTTGTCAGAGCCCCTCTTTGTTCCACCTGTCTGCTTTCATGCCTGCCCCGCGACCTCGTGCTCTGCCTAGGCCTTATCAATGGCCTCCATTTTCCTCTTCTCGACCATCTGTGCCATCTTCAACTTGGCCTCCTCTTGCTTCTTCTGTGTGATGGGCTTACTCCCGCCTACCGCTAAGTCTATGGTAGTGCGCCACTCCACCGGCCATTGATCAATTATCGCATCAATGGCATCATCCGTGGCTAGATACGAAAATTTGTACCATTTTGTGCAGGGTTCTTCCATGCCTTGATGGATACTTGATGGAAGTCGGCTTTGAATTTAGCGTAGCCCTATAGGTTGGTATACACCAGAGGCAATTATTGTAGTTTGTGATTGATGGCCATCCTGATGTTCAGCTCCATCAAGGTACAAAAGGTCTTGTTGTCCCTGACTCGCTGCGCATCCTTGGTCGCCCACAACAAAGCATACTTCACTACGTTAGGGAGGTCTGGCATGACCAATGGGAACTAGCTATCCTCTAGTAGCTCCCACGCTACCAGCACAATTGACAGCAAGAGCCACGAATAGTGGAACACCTTTTTGAGCTCTTGTGGCTCACAGCAGTTCTCCAGGAACTGTCTGCGAAGGTAGTCCGACCAGTTGAACTAGACTCCTTCAGTGCACTGTGCTGCGAGCGCGACGATAGGCGCCAACACCTCATCAGCGCAACACTTCCTCATCACTTTCCTTGCAAGGATCTATGTGACTACCTTCACAGCAGGGTCACTGATGCTAGATATGGCGTGCCCACGTGGCTTCTTCACCAGCTTAAATTTTTTCTTCATTGGTTCTGCGAGAGCCTGCTTCCGACCCTTTCTGCCAAATATCATTGTTGGATTCTCTCCTATGTACGACAGGAACATTATTCAATGAATCAACCTATCTATGATGGGTATCAGCTCCTCCAACCACAAACACCCATTATGCACCAAGCACAACAGCTGCTTGATGACCAAAACTGTCACCGAGGTGCAATTGTAGTCCGACGCCTAGAGCAGGTTGAGTAACCCTGCCTTTTCTACTCCCTTGAGCCACCTCCATGGCTCCAATGTGGTCATTCTCGTATTTGTATCAATGATGCAGTGCATCAGCTGCTCGGTCGCTAGGTGTGGGAACTTCTCGTGGTCCGCCAAGTCCCAGTCTTCAAGTTTCAGTAGCGGCACTTGTGCCAAGTGCAGACCATCTAAAACAAGTTCGTCCAGTAGCAGAGGGGTTTGCAGGGGAGTCTTTCTCTCATCGATGTACTTTTGGATCTTGGTATTAGGTTGGCGTGGAGGGACATACTCCAGAAACTGCTTAATAGGGTCCACGCCCTGGGCTTTAGCCTCCTCCACTTCAACTCCCACAGCCTCATCATCCATCAGGATGTCTTTGATATCTTCCACTTATGGTTCTAGGTTTATGGCCTTGCCTTTCTCCTGTGTAGTGGGCTTTGATGGGTTTATCCATGGCGATGCACACACCAGTATGGCAGGTTGCTTTCCCTTCTTGTCCTTCACAGTCTCCTTGGTTGGGGTTGGCTTTGGTCGCGACGTTCTCAGTGATTTAGGGACCTCTACCAATACTTCAGCCACTTCCAAAGCAGCTACTTCTACCTCTATTTCCATTTCTTGTACTGGCTCTTCTACTACTTGTTCAATATTTATAATTTCTACGGGTGCCTACATGATTTTATGCAAGAATTCCTGTGTTTCCGTCGACAAAGTCTCGAATATTTTAGTAGCTATCAGAAGCTCATAGTGCTCGTGATTCATGTGCGCCTGAGAGCTTAACAACTCAATTCTCAAAATTTCAAGTGTTTCTTGCAGGACAACCACTTGTGATTTATAGGGCATTTTGAATTCAAATCGACCGTTCCCCCCAAAATTGGTTCATTAATGCCAGATTGGTGGCATATTTTCAAGGATTTGAGCCATAAATTTCATCTTAAATGTCATCCGCCCGCTCCATTTGGCCCCACTTCTACCATCAAATCATGAACAGTAATTTTAACAGTCACTTTCCGGCTAACCTTCACGATTTCTCCCTCGGTAGCGCAACTCCCTCTACACTGCCGCGGACCCTGTGACACTTCCTTGCTTCCCACCATCCTCCAATCGCGCAGCTCCCCAACCTAGGCAGTGTAGTTTATAGTCCTACACCTCCTTTCAGCTACCTGGAGTGCTAAGACTATGCTACCTTCATTTAGTCACATGGCTGGACCATCGATGTATGGCTTCAAGTGACTGCCATTCACCTTTCTTAGGAAGGGTTCTCCATTTAATTTGACCAATTGTACCGCCCCTCCGTCGGTAATTTTGTTAATGAAATAGGGCCCTAACCAGTGCATCTTGAATTTCCCTGGAGATTTATCAAACTTACTATCATATAGCAAAACTAGGTGATTTACCTTAAATGTCCGCAACTTGATGTGTCGATCATGCCATGCGTTTTCACACTTCTTTTGGACTTGTTGGTGAAATCCAGCTAGAAAACTTTCTTCCTCTAGGTCATCTAGTTTTGCGAGCCTTTCCTCCAAGGCTCCATGATCCATCATACCTGTGAGCACTGTTATGCGCAAATTAGGCACAATATATTCCACAGGCATTACCGCTTCAACCCCGTAGACGAGCCTAAAGGGGGTTTGTCCAGTCAACTTTTTGCATGTCGTCCGATAAGCCCATAATATTGTAGGTATGCGTAGGTCCCAATCACTTCGTTGAGCATTGCAAACCTTGGTCAATGTGGTTTTGAGCACTTTGTTGAACGCTTTTGTCGTCCCATTAGCCTGTTGGTGATAAGGTGTGCTCTTCTGGTGGTATACCTGAAATTCCTCCATCAGCGCATTGATTGTTTCATCCAGGAAGTGCATACCGTGATCACTCATCAAGATCTTTGGACATCCAAATCATGTCAATAAATGCTCAAAGAGGAACTTTGCAGTGGTCATGCCTATGCAATCCTTCACAAGCTATGCCTCTGCCCAACGAGTCAAATACTCCATCACGGTGATAATGTACCTTGATCCCGTCTTTCCTTGGGGATGAATGGGTCCCACAAAATCTATCGCCCACTTCTCAAAGGGTTGCAACGTCATATTTGGATTCAAAGGCATCTCATCCCTCTGTGATGGCCTGCCATTCCTTTAACATACATCACATGCCTTGCAATACTCTTTTGAGTCCTAATGGATGGTTGGCCACCACAACCTGCGCATAGAATCTTCTGCACGATTGCTCTTCCTCCATAATGTCCTCCTGCATAATAGGACTGTCAATTTTCCACCCTCCTTGGTTATCTGCTAGCTTCACGATCAACTCATATAACTCAACCAGAAAGGAGCAAAAAAATATCTCATGGATCTCTATGTATAGGTATCCGTCCAACCACTGTTCCTTTGTTAATCACAGGTTTTTGTTTTCTGCGCTTTGAATTCGTGGATCTTCCTATCCAACTAGTCTCCGATCTCCTTCTTAGTTGGATTCTAGTGATACCACATCACACATCTCTTATGCAGATTCTAGTCTCGGCAACAGAACCATTTGTTGGCTTGAGGGTGCCTGACCTAGGTTTAGTGTTAATTAGCCAAACAAATCCCTACACTACTGGTCCTTTCGGCATCAGCCCGCAGAGCGCGAATCGAAGTCTCACCCGAAGCAGTATGGGGGGATGCTGGAACCAAGTTTCCACACCCTAAGATGGTTGTGATGTCAGTTAATTCCTTCTATCCCTGCCTTCGTGTAGGTCATTTAGCTCTAGGGATTACAAGACTATCCCCTTATTCCGCCCTTCAATACCTCCACAAAAGGGTACGATTGACCTTCGTGCAACTCTAACCTACTGCACAGGTAATTTCGTGCTACTATGCAATGTACTGTTCAGACTCCCCAATTAATCTAAGTGACTTGCTTACCTTTATCAACAATTATAGTTAACACCACGTAAACAAATATCTGTAATTGTGTTTAGTTTTCCAATGTAATTACATTCATTCACGCACCATATAATCACATTAAAGGAAATTCATATAGAACATATCAAGATGCATCAACAGAACAAAGACACAAGAATTGCTGAATATTTCTCTTTATTTATATCTTCCAAGTTATTACAGACTCTATACACCCTGCGCACTCAACTGCAAGCATCCGCACACTTAGCTACAGACTTCTACCTTAGGCCTTTGTGCACTTAGATGTAGAGCCTCTACCTATGCTTCAACCCAATATTTGACTTCTTACTTCAAAGCTATGACTCTCTTACGTGATTGATTCCATCATGTGTCTCTAAAAATACTTAGAGCTTAGCTCTTTTTATACAATCCCATGGTCCACGGACCATGGGTAGATCTCTTACAGCTAACTTTACTTTACAAAACTAACCCTTTATGACACATGACACCTTCGTGCTCCGTGACCACAAAATGTGGAGACTTTACAATTTTATTACAACTGTCTTTGGGGGATCCTACTCCCAACACCCTCCATTACGTTGTTGCAACCATTTTGGTTCTATGGGAAACAAAGGTTATCCCCTGTCTTTCTTGGCTATGATGGTTCTATCTTGTGTGTTGGTGGGGATGTTGTTATGTTAGCTCTTTGCGCCACTCTTCTATTGATTGACTTCAAATATCCTAGCTACCAGTGGAACCCATCCTCACTTTTTTTTCATATTTGCCTTGTGTATTTATCCAAGGTAGGCATGGCTCTATTGTGCTTATTTCCTTCTCAATTAATTTATAAAACCAGTTCATTTCAGCTACACTTTCCAATCTTTAATGGCAGTCATGAAACTAGTCTAGGTTCCTTCAAATCCCAAGCAATTTCCTTCCTCAAACTCTAGAATCCATGTCCCATTTCTCAATATTTTTTAATTATAATCAAAATATATTAAATATTTACATTAAAGGAGATTTACCCTTGGGTTGTCACAAGAACCAACAGATACAGTGGTTAGCCACCCATGTATTCTAGTGCATGGTTACTTTTCTATATGGACTTCAATAAATACAGTATTTATGTTTTTAGTTACAAGATGAAAGTTGCAGATAAATGAATATGAAAGCAAAGGACCCTATAAAAGTCCAGAATATTGATGTTGAATATGGGACCTATTGTGGCTCCTAGAGACTACCCCTAGGTTGAGAAGAGGGCAATGTCTAGGACATCCTAGTATGTTTTTAAAGATAAATATGTTTTTCCAAAGAGTTAGAGGTAAAATGAATGAATATAGTCCAATTACCCTCCTTAAAGGTAAATTCAATTTACAAATAGATATTATTTTTTCTAAAGAATTATTTCTCAGATCTAGTGGCCTACACACAAAGAGTATAGTTTCATTGGTTATTGCAGTATAGGTGAAAGAAGAAATACAAGGAAATGAACTTAGTGCATAGGGCTAATTACAAAATCATGTACATTAAATTCTATCATAATCATGAAGAATATAAAGGGAATGAGATACAGAAACTGTGGACCGCATTTTAAGGCCTTCAATCCCACACATTATAGGTACTGGATTCCATAACATAACATAGGTAATTTTGTTGTTTAAGACTTAATCTAGTAGCTACAATTACACAATTTCTTAGAGGAAAGAAACACATATGAAATAATAAACATAGACAAAATTACATACTACACATCTCAGTGCTTGGAATCACCATAAACTTGTTCATTAATCTTCAAAAGCAATATACACCTGATAAGCTCCAAAATTTGAAAAAACTTGCAGAACAACTACAACTTTTGGAACAGGAAATTGAAACCTTACTAAAGAGTTCTTTATCCATTTTATAAGGAGAACCATAATGAGGACAACTTAAAAAAATATATAGAAATTCTACAACTATCTAAATTAATTAGATGTGCAAGCATGCAACTAGTCCATTTGTCTTGATTATTACATAATTCAAACTAAAATATTTAAAAATGACAGAAGAGAAAATAAATTGTAATGATGTCTAAAACAAAAGATCTTTATTTTTTACTCCTTTGATCCCTTGAGGTGGATCTAGGCTCCACTATTTAGACTTGTGGTGCATTAACAAACTGATCACATATTTTTCCATAGAACTCAATCTGGCGTGCGGGTGTGAATAAGAGAGTTGTAGGCCATCCTTAAGGTTTTGATTTCAATGTAATTTGGCCTCACTACGAACAAGGTCTTCACAAGCCATAGCAATTGAAAATCACTCTGTAGGTAATATACTATGGTTCTGCCCTTGAGAGTGGAAGTCTTTTCATGTGATAAGTCCACCTTCCTCTTTGCATCAACTAATAATTTCTCATACTACTCCCATGGTAGGAGGTTTCCTTGAAAATCCCAATAGTTAGTCAATCCTACTATAGATTCTCGTCAAAATTAGATTTGAATGTTACAACTAACCTTACCATATCATTCACACATTCCTCGGCCTTATCCCTTACTGCCCTTTTCTCGATCATTTTGAATAATCACACTTGTCCTCTCAATATATCCATTTCCCTCAACTTATCAACTAACTTTTCATTGAGGTACTTGATAAATTTCTTAGTAGTGTTTGCATTCTTAAAAACATATTCTTTGGATGACAAGATAGTGAATTAGGTGGTCTTGAATGCAGCCTTTTGTTTTGAAACTAATTTAAGGTGTTCCCATATCTTCTTTATCTCAGAGATGATATCATCATAGATTGGTTTCCTACCTTAAATGAGGGGCATGTTTCCCTTCAATGTGTCCTTCAACACTTTAATATAATGTTGTGCCAACTGATATTTGTTGGTAATTTGTTCCACATTTTCTTGGGTGAACTGGATTTGTTTCTCCTTGTTTGCAAGCATGTTCTTCGTTTTCCACCTGAGACAACTCCTTGTTTGTACATGCTCTGCAGTAGGAATTTAAATTTGTTGTCTCAATGACTAGATCTATAAATGTGAGCCTTTAATGATGGCATCTATGGTAGCTTTATGATTGGGGTCCACCACAAGTTTGATAATTAGCTCCTTGTAGCCTTCATTTTGTATATGGAGGGCTCTCAAATTTACCTTTTCCTATTTTATCTTAGTAGTTTCCTTCTCTAATAGCTTCTCAACATTGTTGATCGTCAAGGCTCCCTTACTTAACTTGCTATAAATCATCTCCCCTGCTTTCTTGTGTAAATTGATCTTGTCTTGCAATGGGACACTAGTCATATCTAAAGATAAGTCCACTATTATGAAATGTCGCCCAAATGGTAGGGACTGTACTGAAGGATGATACAAGGACAACTTCATATGATTTCTCTCCAAGTCCATGGAAGCTAGAAGCTTAGTTTGGTAGGGAACTGAATGAGATGCTATATGGGATAACATCTCATTTGTAATTTTCTTATTTTTCTCCTCTATCATCTACCCTTTCTCACATTTAGGGTTTTCTGCTAATGTGCTCCCAGTTGAACCCAATATTTCTACCTCAGTTGAAATGGAGGTGGCACTTTGTTATGGATCCTCCAATTACACCTGGAAACCTGACTAGTCTAGATTCTTCTTGGTTAATTTAAACTTAATATCCTCCTTGGTCTGCTCTTGTAATTTTTCTTTATTGGTTTAGGATGCATCCTCCATCATGGTATCTCTTGGCTCATCAATACTACTCTTCTGAGTTATTTCCTTTGTGCTTGGTGTCTTGAATTCCATCTCTATATCGATAGGCCATGAATCAAAACTATCCTTCCATTCTAATTTAGGTCTAAATTCATGTTCATAGGCAGAGGCATTAATCTATTTCCTTATACTAGATATGATACCATGAGGATTATAATGCCACATCTCTCCTATTTCAATGTTTAATTCATTTAACAAAATTTCAACCTACTGGAAAACTTATCTGGTGCTCACAACAAAGGGACCTACAGTCATTGTAAACTTAAACATATAACCCTTTTTGGAAAGGAAAAAATGGATTTGGTGAGTATTTAGGATCTTCCTCATGAATTCTAACACAAAAATATTGATGGGTGTAGTGTTATTTTAATCAATCCTAATTGACCAAGACTGCAACCATTTAATTTTCAACCTAGGGTAGGTCTGTTATTTTGATGGAGTTTGCACTATTTGTGCCAATACACTACAACCAAGAGTGAAAATAGAAAATATTAAAGAATGCCGCTAAATCAATTGCAGAAACTAAATCATTCATGAAAAAATTAAAACACTCTACAGAAATGGAATCACACTTCACAATTACCAGAGAAAATGCGCAAACACTATACTAATAACTGCGTTGGTTAACACCATACACAGTCAAATATGTGTAACTAACATAATTCTAGAACTAAGCAAATATATTCACAAATGCATACAAAGTAACAACAACCGCTGTAGTCCTTGTAAAGAGGATGGTCAACATCATGAACACGAGATTAGTAAGGATTCAACAAGATCTGTATTGAGAACAATTAAAAGTTACAGGATCAAAATAATAGTACAGAATGATTTTCTTAACAACAATTTGTTTCATCCTGCTCTTAGACTGATCAATGCAGTTGTTCATTCAATAACCTCATTCTTGTGAGAAACACCTGAAAAAGTGGAGAGGATCCAAAAGAATTCTCCAATGCTCACCCAAGTTGGTCATAAAAAGGAATATTGCATCATTATATCTAACATAAATGGCAAAATAACATGATGGCAAAATATGTTGTTCACAATAAGGAAAAAGGCAGTTAACATGTAAAGTTTTGTTGATCTAGAGGGAAAAGGGTCAAAACTAGGGAAATAAAGTATAGGAAATAAGTACAGAAACTACATCCAACATCTCCCCCCAACTGAAGCAATTGCATGTCATCATTAAAAACCTCAGTTTCTCTTGTTACACCTCCGATGCAATTTCGTAAAATTATAATCATCAACAGTGTCTTCACCAGCAGACATGTATCCCTGAGTAACCATTAGCTGTTGCAGCCAGGACTCTTCTTCATAATCACACAAGTGGTAATATGACTGGTATTCCTCCACTGGTAACCAAATTAGAGGATATTTGAACATACGCCCAATCCAGAAGGCTCCTAATGTTTGCACCACCCAGCCATATTGTGGTACTTGTGTAACAACAACTACAAAATTTTGGATCTCAGAAGGATCTCCTTGTAATCCAACACTACATGCTTCGGTGTGCTTAAGGCACCCTGTTAGTGCTTTTTAATTTGTGCATAAATATTAAGGCAAAACCCCACAATCTTTTTTCTGTAAGTGGCTGACTATTCCCTAATTTCTAGGGTACTTAGGAATAACTTGAAATCACATCTCAATTCAGCAACCATTCCCGATTCTTCCCTGATCCACAATGTTGCTCTTTCTTCATTAGTTTTAGTCGAACTCATGGCCAAATTCCATTCGATTTGATTCCTCATAAAAGAAATGAAGGATCGCAACTACAAATCCCCCATATGGAGAAATACTTTCCACCATCTTTGTACTGACATATTCACACATCATATTGTGTAAAAACAGCTCACAAAGTAAGCTTTGTTTATCAAAATCACAAGCATGAAAAACTTCAAGAAAAGTACGGGTAGAAGAACCCAAATATGGTTTGTTTTCAAAAGCCACTTTTAATTGAAACAAATAATATCGTTCCCATAGGAACATTGGATATGATGGGGAAGGACTCCTGTAGCCTAACAGATTCAAGGCAAGCTCTTGAAGCTTCGTCTTACATTTGTTAGGTCCATAACTTGCCGTTGTAACAACTATGGTTGTTCGTCTTTCTTCTTCATAGCTTCTTTATTCCTCTGCTCTTCCCATTCTCTCGCCCATTCTTCCTTTAACCACTTCTCCTAGAGTGAATTCATCATTTTTTGATGTGCCTTGAGCAAGATCGTTTCCTCTTGCAGAGAGAGTGCCTGCTGTTTCCATTTTTTTTAATTTTGGTATGAACAAAATTCTTTAAGAATACCATCCTTCATCATGACCCACTGTTCTCTCACATGCACTAACAACTGAAGGTGTAACAGCCTCCCATGGGTGAAACGTCTCCATTCGGCTACTGGTTCTTGTGTGACAACAACGTCATCAATGGGTTCTTGGGTAACAACTTCTTTTTCTCCTTGGTTATATCATTTTGACAATGAATTGGTGGAATGCCAAGAATTCTGAGAATTTGCAATGCTTAAAAATAAGAATGGTTTTTGGTTATATCCAGAAGAGACCTATCCTACTTATTCCTTAATACAATTGCATGTTAATCATCTTCTTACATCAGGACATGCAAAAATGTAAGCAGGGGAGTATGTTGGGTCACAAAAAAGGCATGTTTGTACCCTTACATTACTTAATAAATTACTTTCTTTTATATATTTTTCTTCGTGCTTGGAAAGGATTTGGAAGAAAATATTGTGAAAGTTAGGTAAAATCAATCATTAAAATATTGCATGTTTTTAGCATGAAAATACCAACTTTTTCTTGTTTTTATGCACAAGAAATCAGAATTAGACAATTGTTGTTCATTTTATAGAACGACAACACTAAACCAGGAGAAGACCATTCCTTGGCTATGCGAGCTAGAAAAATATATGAAAGAGAATACTAATTTTGTAAACAAAAATCCAATCGTTTAGCCATGAAATCCTAAGGATCTCTCGATCCTCGGGATTCACTTTCATCCATTAGTTTTCCATTAGACTATATGATGTCGATGGGTTAAAAGGATCAGAAAGGAATTGAATCTTACCCATTATTGTATCTTTATACTAAATAGAGCATATTTTGACATTACAATAATTCTGTACTTTTATTATTTCAATTAATAAGAAATACAAAGATTCTCTCTTAATCGTGTTCTGAGCTTTATCAACAATAACTTCTGGAGCCTTTGGGCTAGGTCACTAGAATATTCACAGCTCCTTTGTGTCATAACTATTTCCTTATTTTCAGCAACTCTTTATTACTGTTCTTTTCCAGAATCAATTTATTCCTTATATTTGCATTTGAAATAGATCTTCAACAATGTTTCTTTAATATTGTTCTTTTAATGAGTTGCGTAGATTAAGATGAGTGTTACAATTGATTGATGTCCTTTCTGATTTATGTTAAAGATTGAAGTAGTTACTTGTTGTTTATTGCTTTATTATTTCTTTACATTTACTAGATCAGAGAGTAGCCCATTAGATATGGTTTCTTTTAGTGCGTATGCTTGAAATTCATTTCCTTTGCAAAACAATTACGATTGGATCTAGATTTATGGTTTGAGTTGTCTTTGATTGGACTTTGAGAATTAAGGATTTGTTAATACATTCATGCAACTACTTGATGAAGTATTAGACTCATTTAGTTACGTAACAACCTCTGACCTCTATTGCTTAGATAGTGATGACATCCTTGAAATAAACAGACTAATCCCAGGTTGATACTGTAATATAGGAATTAAGGTTGATTTAAATAGTCATGTTAGCGCACCAACAGTAACCATTTTTTTCTTCAACACATCTAATAGTTTTTGGCAATCGTCATCCCAACAAAATGTCGCATCTTTATTCAATAATTTCTCCATGGGCGCATTGATCTACGCATATGCCTTTATAAACTTTCTATAGTATCCTGTATGGCCTAATGTTGCACGCAACTGTTTTACATTCCTCGGAGGCTCCAAATTGATAATCACTGCAATTTTAGCAGGGTCCACCATCAACCCTTGCTTACAAGCAATGTGGCCCAAAAGTACCCCATATGGTACACAAAATATACACTTCTTCATATTTAGGGAGATCTGATACTTCCTACAACTATCCAACATCAGGTGAAGACTTGCAACATGCTTTATCACTAACTCAAACACCATCCAATCATCAAAGTAAACCTCTGAAAACTTATGAATAAATTATTTAAAGGTTATGACTACCACCCTAGAAACGATCGCAGGGGAATTCTTAAGTCCAAATAGCATAACTGTATACTGAAAAGAGCCCCATTCTGTGGCTAAGGTAGTCTTACATTGATAACCTGAGAATGCATTTGTAAAAGAGAAGGCTTCTTTACCACCAACATTTTCCAAGACTTCATCTGTCAATGGAGTAGGAACTGGATCATGTACACAAGCATTGTTCAAATTCCTTAGATCTGTGCAGATTCTAATTTCTCCCTTTGTCTTCTTCTCGTCGACCAGCATAGGGATACCCCAGTCCGACTCTTTTACTGCTTCAATAATCCCTACTGTGAACATCTTATCTAGCTCTTTGTGCACCTTTTATTTGCACTTATGATTCAATTGGTATGGTTGATGTTTTATTGGCTTCGTATCTAGCTTCAAGTTGATCTTCATAACACCTAGATCACCTACTATTCCTTTTAGATTAGTGAACTTTGTTGGAAACAAGTCCTGATATTCCCACAACAACTCCGCGACCTTGTCAACTATGTCCCCATCCCAGTAATCACCTATATTCTCAAACTTTGGCTACGCTTCCGACTGAATGTTCACTTGCTTGGTCTTCAATCATTTTCAAATGTCAAGAACTTCTACCTTAGGCCTAGTGAATTCACGTTGTCCCTCTGACTTAGGGATATTGATATTCCTGGGGTCTTCCTCGCCTTCTTCTGTGGTAACATTGTAGCACTCCAAAGCATGGCACAATTGCGTACTCTAGTCTGGTTGTACCCAGTCAATAGGCTCTATAGGCATTTTGAATATCTTAGCATTGATTTCCTATAATGCTTCATCAATACATTCGAATCCATCCTTAGAACTGAATGTTAACAGAAATTTTTCCTTCAGAACGTCCCACTCTGTGGTTCCGTGTCACAACTCTGTTTCTAATCACCAATTCATCAGAATAGTATCCAAAGTGTGGCATAATATGTGTGCCCATTCAAGATGTGGTTCCTCTCCCCATGCTTTCATCCAACAGGCCAGATGCTCACATGGATCATTTGTCCGTGTATATTTTTTAGTAATGTGAGTATTCGTATATCCAAACCGCAACTTCATCATCCTTCGGTACTCCTTCTAGTCTGAAAAATTGTTCTTATGTGTACCCCACCATCTGGAAGGCGTAACTCTTAGCACAATGTCCAATTCCTGGAACCAATGCGCTTCCGATACATCCCTTTCAAACTATCAATAAACAAATTTACATCTTCTAAGCCATCAAGAAACTATTTCCTTATTTTCTGCAACTCTTTATTACTGTTCTTTTATAGAATCAAGCTATTCCTTATATTTGCATTTGAAATAGATCTTTAACGTTGTTTCTTTAATATTGTTCTTTCAATGAGTTGAGTAGATTAAGTTGAGTGTACAATTTATTGGTTCCCTTTTCGATTTATGTTAAACATTGAAGTAGTTACTTAATGTTTATTGCTGTAGTATTTCTTTCCATTTACCAGATCAGATATTAGCCCATTAGATGTGGTTTCCCTTAGTGCATATGCTTGAAATTCATTTCCTTTGCAAAACAGTTATAATTGGATCTATATTTATGGTTTGAATTGTCTTTGATTGAACTTCGAGAATTAAGGATTTGTTAATACATTCTTGCAATGACTTGATGAAGTATTAGAATCATTTATTTATGTAACGACCTCTGACCTCTATTGCACAGATAATGACGACATCCTTGAAATAAACAGACGAATCCCAGGTTGATACTGTAATGTAGGAATTAAGGTTGATTTCAATAATCATGTTAGTGCACCAACAATAACTAGTTTTTCCATCCACACATCTAATATTTTTTGGAAATCGTCATCCCAGCAAAATGTTGCATCGTTCTTCAATATTTTCTCCATGGTCACAGTGATCTGTGCATATGGCTTTATGAACTTCTATAGTATCCTGTATGGCCCAATGTTTCACGTAGTTGTTTAGAATTCCTTGGAGGCTCCAAATTGATAATCACTGCAATTTTAGCAGGGTCCACCATCAACCCTTGCTTACAAACAACGTGGCCCAAAAGTATCCCATATGGTACGCAAAATATACACTTCTTCAGATTTAGGGAGATCTGATACTTCCTACAAGTATCCAGAACTAGGCAAAGACTTGAAACATTCTTTTTCACTAACCCAAACACAGTCAAGTCATCAAATTAAACCTCCAAAATCTTATGAATAAATTCTTTAAAGGTTGTGACTACCACCCTAGAAAATATCGCAGGGGCATTCTTAAGTCCAAAGGGCATAGATATATACTGAAAAGAGCCCCATTCTGTGGCGAAGGTAGTCTTACTTTGATAACCTGAGAATCCATCTGTAAAAGAGTAAGCTTCTTGACCACCAACATTTTCCAAGACTTCATCTGTGAACAACGTAGGAACTGGATCATGTACACAAGAATCGTTCAACTTCCTTAGATCTACTTAGGTTCTAATTTCACCCTTTGTCTTCTTCTCTTGAACTAGCATATAGATAGCCCAGTTCGACTCTTATACAGGTTCAATAATCCCTGTTGCGAGCATCTTATATAGCTCTTCACACACCTTTTATTTGTACTTAGGATTCAATCAGTATGGCAGATGTTTTTGCGGCTTCACATCCAACTTCAAGTTGATATTCATAACACCCAAATCACCCACTATCCCTTTTAGATCAGAAACATTTTTGGAAACAAGTCCTAATATTCCTGAAACAACTTTGTGACCTTGTCAACTGTGTCCTCATCCCAGTAATAATGTATATTCTCAAACTTCCGCTATGCTTCCAACCCAATGTTCACTTGCTTGGTCTTCAATGTTTTTCAAATGTTAGGAACATATACCTTAGGCATGGTGACTTCACATTTTCCCTCTGAATCAGGGATACTAATATTCCTCGGGTCTTCCTCACCTTTTTTTGCGGCAACATTGTAGAACTCCAAATCATGGCACAACTACAAACTCCAGTCTGGTTGTACCCACGTGACAGGATCTAGAGGCATTCTGAATATCACAGCCTTGATTTCCTATAATCCTTCATCAATACATTCGAATCCATCCTCAAAATTGAATGTTAACGGAAATTTTTCCTTCAGAATGTCCCACTTTGTGGTTCTATGTCGTAGCTGTGTTTATAAATACCAATTCATCAGAATAGTATCCAAAGTTGTGGTTCCTCTCCCCATGCTTTCATCCAATGGGCTAGATGCTCATGTGGATCATCCTTCCCTGTATATTTTTCAGTAATGCGGGTATTGGCATATCCAAACCACAAATCCATCATCCTTTGGTACTCCTTCCAATCTACAAAATTGTTCTTATGTGTACCCCACCATTTTCTAGGCATAGCTCTTAGTGCGATGTCCAATTCTTGGAACCGATGCTCCTCCAGTACATCCCTTTGAAATTTATCAAGAAAAAAATTTACATCTTCTAAGCCATCATAATATGGTAAATTGCGTACCTAGGTAGATATACACCATACTAATTTAGTAAGTCTATTACATCGTAGCATTGACACTTCATGTAATCTATTCTACCAATGCTAGAGATCCTCATCTAAATCTGAGTTGCAAGAGTTGTCCTTTTCCCAAGTAATTTGTCCATCCATCGTAGGGTTGATCCAATCCTCATTCTGCAGAGTAAGCTTATATATTTTCTTAATATCATCCTGCTCATAGTAATCTCAGACTAGTTCATTATACTGTGCACCCTCAGGTGGATCTAATGGATAAATGACTCTTAGTTCCTTCTTCTCAAACTTCATGTTGTGCTTCTTCATGTTGATGACCGCATTCATATCAAATGCCCAATCAATTCCAAGCAACGCTGGGTAGGGATTACTATCATCCATTATTTCGATTACCTCAAAAATCAACTAAAGCGTGCACCCCTTCAATGTCTACAGTTACTCCATGTAAGTGCCTCATAGGAATAATATTTTGTTGGTTCATCATTCACATCTAAATAGGGGACCACTGTGGCACTGACTTTCCCATTCTTTCCCAGGTCTATTTAGGCAAAACATTCGCATCGGGTCCCAAATCTAGGATCACTTGGTCCATTTCAAATTCTCTGATTTGTGCATTCAATCTCATCTCTCAAACATTCCTTCTCTTACCTTTGCCTATTTTGTGCACTGCACATTGTTCAGGCAACAGATTACCCTTGCCAATGCAATTGTCTATTAACTCTTGCAGTCCCTCCACTACTTTCTGGTCCCTTAAGAGCTTCATGCAATTCTATAAGAAGGATGTCAACACTGAAGGATTTGTTTTATGCACAACAATGACCTCTTAAGGCTTCTTCATTTGTGTACTCTAAGTCTTTGATGTGGAAGCTCCTGAATTTGCAAATCTCTTCTATGCCTCCATAAATGTTTCCTTTGCCTTATGAAAATCAAATTTAGAATCCTTGTCAACAGCCTTGCGCACCCATATATTTTCTTCTGGTTTCTTTGTTGTGACTTTATCTTCCTCGGTAGATATACTGCTTCACGTAACAATATTAACACTGGGCCCATCTTCGTGTGGTTCTAATCTCATCATCTAGATGACTAAGTGGATTGTTGGTTCTTCTTCTCTTGCATATTTGCGATGAGTACAAGACAATCCTCTATAATGTGGTTAAATTGTTGGCAATATTGACAAGAGGGGTGTGTCAGGTTCTTACAATCTTAAGCAAAGTGTCCTAATTCCCCACAATTGTAACAAATAATCTGTCTGTGGCCTCTTCCATCTCCTCCCCCTCATCCTCTTCCTTTTTCGTGGAATCCTACATGTGTTGTAGGTGCGCCTCGATCATGTTGAGGATGTGTCTCAGCCTGTACTCTATATTTTGAATTTTTTTCCATCATTAACTCATAGCTTCGAAAATTGCACTCATCATGGCCTACATACTTACAGAAATTGCAGACAGTTGTTGGGGAGTCTGTAAAAACTTCTGGAACAAATGGAAATTGTTTGTCGAGTGTTTTCCTGTTACTTGGCAGATAGCGCACCATGGCACTACACCGTTACTTGATCCAAAAAAAATTTCTAGCCTCGGGGGGATAGGATCTCCCCCAATTAGATAGCTTTGATATACTGAGAAATGATCCTTATAATGACCATGCCCTTTTCACTTTAAGAACCATACTTCAACATGGGTCTCATTTTGGACCTCTTTCCCCTTCTTGAGATGTTGCAACTCCATATGCAGGCTAGCCAACTGCGACTAAATTTTCTGCACTCCTCGATTTATATCTTGAATAGGCGAAGCCTCCAACTTCATAGAGATTTCCAGTGCTTCAGCTTGCAATCCAACCTTCTGTTGTGACAATGGTAATCCCAAATGAGGTAATAGTGAAGCAATATACCAATCCTTCTGTTTCTCATCCGAGATCTATAAATTAGACTATTGTAGAAAAGATTTCAACCTTTGGTCAAAATCCCATGTAGATTCATTCACCTTATGTTTAATTTCTTTACCCTTGATCACAGACTGGGCTTGAGACTTAGGCTTTCTGAATTCATTATTCAGTGAATCTTTTGTGTCTTTCAATGACGTAATTAGATGAGTCGTACTGTCCTTAATATAGCAACTCATCACCTTGTCTTGTAATGATGTGACCAACTATGCTTTCTTCAAGTCGTCATCTATTATTTGTGGTGACTTCCACACAACATTTGCTACAAACTAGAATTGATCAGGGTCTTATGTCCCCATACCCTTGAATATATGCATCTTCATAGTGTTCACCATACTGAATTGCGAAGGTGGAGGTGGAGGTGGAGGCGTAGGTGTGTGAGGTGGATATGATGGAAGAGGTGGGGTGGATGGATGTGGTATTCCTGCAGTGCCTTGATCTGCTAACTGCGGTTCACCTTTAAGCATCTTGGGACTATTACTTTCTTCTTCATTGTCAGATGCTCCCAAGAGAGGACTGTACTTAGCAATTGTATCTAGATATTTTCTAAACTATTTCCCACTTCGTGTAGCTCCCTTCGAGTCTCATCTAAACATTAATTTAGTGGAAAAACCCATTTCTTGCACAATAGCATTTTAATCCAAGTTTTTAGATACTTACCTCTTGGTCCTTTGAAAAAATGGCATTTCAACTTCGCTATAACTAGTAAACGTATCAATTGTGAACTCAATAATAAATCCGCCCAAAATAATATTGATCCAATAATCAAAAACCTTCACGACCTTATTTTTTAAGCCTTCCAGGTGCTTCACTTTCGAGTCCACACAATAGGGTTATCCAGCTACTAGGTAGGTTGACCATCCACCAATTTAGCGAACCGCTTATATAATTTGCATGGAAAAGAGCAGAAGATAACTTCGTGTTCCTCTGTATATATATATCTCTACAACCACTCTTCTTTTGACAAGCACGGATTCCGGTTTTCCTGAGTTGCAAACTCGTGCAATTTCAGATCTATCCACTTTTCAATATCCTTCTTAGTCAGTATCCACTTATGCCACATCACACATTCCTCAGATAGATCCCAATCCTGGCAACATAACCATTTGTTGGATTTAGGGGGCTTGGACCCAGGTTCAGAGTCACCTATGTTAACCAACAAAACCCTACACTACCAGCCCTTTTGGCAACAGCCCACATAGCGCAAGTTGCAATCTCACCTGAGGCAGTATTGGAGGATGCGAGAACAAGGTTTCTGCATCTAGAGGACTATGTGATGTGCTTTTGTCAAAATTAGGGATTTATCTTTACCTTCACTAACCCTTAACCATTAAAATCCGAAAATTATAGTAATTAACAGTTAGCAAACTTATGCCCTTCTCTAATTGCACTAAACATGCATAACACCATATAAATAGAAAGATCCACATCTCCATGAATCTATCAAGTAATTTTCCTGATTAATTTCATTCAACAGATTAAAAATATAGTAAATTCAGAGAGAAAATAGTGATACAAAGATACACAGATAGTTATTCAAAACATGCCTTTATTATGCTTTAAATCTTCAATTACAGTCTTTCCAACCCTGCGCACATAGCTGCAGCGACCCACGCACCCAGTTGCGGACTTACCAAGGTCTTCGCGCACACAACTGTAGGAGCCTTCCCCTACATCCAAGTATAGAAAAGACCGACTCAATTCATGCACTATTCTTTTATGCCATTCTCCCCTATGACTCTTCTATGACTTCCTTTTATATTCTTCTCCATTACAATACCATGGTCCACGAACCATGGGTGGGTCTCAAAACAACTTGACTCTTAACAAACTAAGGGGCTTTGACCTTCTGAAATCCTCTTTGACTCCTATCAACCTGTGTTACTCGTGCTCCGCTCCTCAAAATGCAGAGACTTTACAATATTTACAAAACTTTACAAAATTTGACCAAGGGGACCCCGTCCCAACAACATGATAATCAAAGTGCTTCAATTTCCCATTCTTGCTTCTACTCAGTTGTCCCTTCATGTTTATAACCACTGCCTCACACCAATTGAACACTTCAGATTCCCAGTATTCCACGCAAGTCTGCATCTGCGCTTGTGTGGCTAAATGAAGGGTAGCACTACCACACAACTTACTAATAGTGAAACTAATGGTCCTCAAGGGAAAGAGCTTGATCATTTGAATATCAATTCTCTCATCCTTGGGTGGTTCACATCTACAAAAGAATCGTAGATACCCATCAGTAGTATCTCCTCCTTTCCTCTTCCCAAATAATGAAATGTCATCTCCCCGATGAGAAAGCTCAGTCAAGAAATAGATGTCATTGGAATCAATGGTAATGAGATGATCTTCGGTCATGAAACATTGTTCCTAAACATTCCATGTTCTTACAAGCCATGTTATCAGATCTACCTAAGCTTTCATCTGAGGAATGAGCCAGTATTTCAGGATGCCACAAGTTCTTAGAGCCTAGGTAGCTAGATCTGCCAAAGATGCAAAATCATTGGCTTCATGCTCTCTTTCCCTCCACTCCATTTTGAGAAATAAATTAACGTGAAATGACCATTTGAAAGAGTTTAGAATCATTTTTAAGGTTAATCTCATATATTTTGGGGTCCAAATATTTCATTTTTAAACCCACACCACCTACGCTGCTTCTGTTTTATAGACAGGGTGCAACTGCATAGATTTTTCTAGAATATATCCACACAGACTACGATTTTCCATAAGGAAACTTTTACCCATCTGCGCGCACCCGATTTAAGGAAATCAGCGTAGGGCCGAGGGTGCATTTTTTGATAAATCCTTGCCCCAAAAAATTTATGGAAAGCTTAAAATGGAAATTTTAATGGATGAAGAGCTAAGTTAGGAAGATATGTTCTACCTTGAAGAAGGAGATTATGTTTTTCTCCACTGGTTGGCTCGAAATTAGTCCCGAAAGTCTGGTGGTAAAAAGCTCTTTTTTCTGCTCTCAAATGGTAAAAATGTTATCAAACCAACTCACAAAAAGATAGAAAAGATAGATGAACGCCTTAGAAATAAGCTTCTTTGAGGGGGCAACCTCCTTTACATTACACAAATGAACAATTCTTTGATGATAGAAATGACAAGACCTCCTTTCTATATATAGGAGTCTAAGGGGTCATAATATAATCAGAGCTGACCTAACAATACTAATGTAAGAACACAATAATAACAATAGTGGGCTTCTATGGGGCATAATAATAACAATATGGGGACTACATGGGCACAAAAATATAATAAGGGGGTTGTACTAATAACAATAAGGGGTTACACTAGTAGTATAGGGACCTAACATGCCCCTCTCCTTCAAAAAGTGTTGTCCTCAACGCTTGAGTAGTTCTTGATGCTTCTGTATAAAATTCTCATCTTTCCATGTGGAATCTTCAGCGGGTAAGTTCTTCCACTTGATGAGATGCTCTGAAATTGATTGATTTCATAGCTGTCGAATTCTCGGTTCTATGAATGCTTCAGGGTCCAATATGATTTTTCCTTCCTTTTCAAGTTCTGGAAATATTGTTGGAACTAGGATCTTTGACAATTTTCGAATGAGTTCCCACCCTGCTTCGCCATTCTTCCATTCATCCCTTACTTTTTTTTATCAAATTTGGTTGGATAATTATACCAACTGTTGAGCCTCAAACCTGCACCTTCATATACACCCTCTCAGCCTTCCTTTTCCACTCATTGCATCCACCCAGCTGCTAAATCATTGCATTATAGTTTAAAAAGAGTTCTTTACATGGTTTTCTGACTATACTTATGACTGTTGTTTGGTTTAGTTTTTTTGTTCATGCAGCTGCGGAAACTTGTCAATTTCTGCAGCCAGCACAGGTTTCCGCAGCCAACACAGGATTCCGTAGCTATTTTGTTAAAAGCTGTGCTACAGGTGTCCTATGAAGAAACGAGCCACATGGGCAAGCTCCAGGCGACAAATACATGGAACGTGTCCCTTCGAAGCAACCAAATCATCCATGGAAGGTCACGGTCAACGAAGGTCAAAGGTAGAGCCAACTAAAGAGTCCAGCAGTGGCACATCTCTGTTTTGAGCACGTGAATGTTACGTGGCACAGTCCTCAGCTCACGAAGACACCAGCACACCTGGAGATCACTTCTGTAACCGGAATCTAACAGCAACCACTCCAGAGATTTAATAAACATGATGACAGTTACGCTAGATCTCGGCTGAAGGGATCTACGTGTCTTTGTCAATACAGTCAATAGCGTAGGAGTTAGTTAGCTAGTCTCAGCATTTTGGCATTATAAATAACGCGTCGATGAACGCTGTAAAGGAGTTTTTTTTGATATGTAAATTCTGAACTATTGTGTTGCCACCCCACTGTTTATACATATTGCTGTTTTAATATATGAGGAGACTTTTCTGAGCTTATTCGTGTGATTACTTGTGACCGGCCGAAGTGGCAGAGGGCCCCTGCGCGCTGAAGCCTTGTAAAGTTGTCATTTGGTTTTATTACGTTTTTGTATCATTAGCTTGTACATAACATACTTTTTATGTTTCTTAACTCACTGCTGTTTAGATTTTCATCTCTGTTTTCTTATAATTGTCAACTGATCAGTGCTTTTCTGCAGGTTTTCTTAGGCAAGCCCAGGCAAATTTTCATCTTTTTGATAACTATTGGCATATGAGATCATCTTGTCCTTCCTGCTAACTTTCATTTTCTGAAGTTCTTTTCATTTTCTGAAGTTTAAATTCAGCACTGTCTTTTCCAAGTTGTGATTTGCTTACTTATTTTCTTTGTTATTTGAATATCATACTGCTCATCAATTTATGGTTTCTTTCTATAGTGAAGTGTCTCTATTAGCAAGAAATTAGAATATCACTAACTGTAGTGTGATTTAGTTATCATATTGCTTAAACTTATTCATGATTGCTTCCCACAAGGTAGATTGCGCTGAAGGGTAAAGGATCAGAAGAGTTGAATTAGTGTGATTAGTTCCTTTTCTGCAATTTAATTTCTTGCAATTTAGTTATCATATTTCTTAAACTTATTCATGGTTGCTTCCCACAAGGTAGATTGAGCTGAAGGGTAAAGGACCAGAAGAGTTAAAGTAGTGTGACTAGTTTCTTTTATGCAATTTAATTTCTTGCCATTTAGATAGCATATTGCTTGACTTATTCATGATTGCTTCCCACAAGGTAGATTGAGCTGAAGGGTAAAGGATCTGAAGAGTTTGAGTAGTGTGAATTAGTTGCTTTGCTTTTGGTTTGAGTTGCTTTAAGTTCAATTTTTACTTTCTTTTCATTCAGCAGCAAGGATACTGGGCCATTGTCATTAGTTCACTTTTTGATGCATTTACTTTCTCTTAAGAATTGATTTCAGTTTAGCTTTCTTCTTGAGCACTTTCAAGTTTGAGGAAATCACTGTAGAAACCACCATCACTGTCCATACTTCATACTTCACTTTCACTCTCACCATCACACATTAGGGAAAGATAAATCCAAAAATAAACTAAAAAAAACTCAAAAACGACAAAAGATTAAAGAAATGGTTATCTAGTACATATAGTACACTTCACTTCATCAGTTTACGAACCCCGGGTTGACATTATAAATAGCAATTTAGATCACACTAAATTGACCAAACATTTTGGCGCCGTTGCCGGGGAAGTGAAATTAGGTAGCCAATTTCTAAAAAAAAAAACAAGAAAATTTCAAGGAAGGAAAATTGATAACCTCTCAAAGTATGCTCTCCTCTTGCACTTAGTGTGATCTAGAGGATCAGAAAAGAGAAAGTTATTGGTTTAATAGTTTCTTGAGTATGCTCTCTTCTTGCACCTAGAGTGACCTGGAAGATCAGAAAGAGAATTATTAGCCCGACTTGAAGAAAAATAAAAAAAATGACATGCATAGAGCAAGAGATTCTAGGGGAAGGTTTTTAGCTAGAGCCAAGAGTTCGATTTTTACAACTCCATCTACTTCAAGGAATAGACAAGAGACACCTCCATCATCTCCAACTTACACTCCTAGCCCTATGATTCCTGGAATTCAAGAGGCAGGAGTCGACTCTCCCACACCTTCCATCGAATCTGAACTAGAAAGAGATCCTTTCCTTCCTTATACAGAGAGACAAATTGTAATTGAAGAAGTAGAATCATCTGAAGAAGAAGAGGGAGAAATTCCTTCTCGTTCACCCTTAGTAGAAGAACCAGAAGACTTTGAAGTCTCCAGGGAAACTACCATGACAGAGGAAGGAGCAACTGGATTTGGTAGAGGTAGAGGTAGAGGAGGAGGAGGAAACAACGGAGGAGGTAGAGGTAACATTGGGGGAAATAGGGATGGGGATAACTCATTCGGATTTCCTATAGTCGATGAGGACTCCCGAGCCACAATGAAAAACATCTCACCATCTGTCCTCCCAAACTTCCATGGGTTAAGGAATGAGGACCCTGAAACATTTCTATTTGAGTTTGAGGTTGTGTGTCGAACTTATGATTATCTGGAAGACTCTCAAAAGCTCAAACTGTTTCCTTCAACATTGAAAGGATCAGCCTTGAAATGGTTCATGGGATTACTCACTCAATCCATTAGGACTTGGAATGATATGAAACAAACATTTTTGGATAGGTACCTGGACTATTGTATGCCCACCAATCACAAGGATGAGGTATTCAAAATGGTGCAAAGAGAAGATGAAAACTTGGAGGATTTACTTGAAAGATTTCAATACAACCTGAAAAGAGCAAAAATGAGTAACTTAGATGAGGAGACCTTGAAAGCCCTTCTATTAAAAGCCATTAGAGATGAATGGATAGATATTTTGAACATGATGGGAAAAGGAGACATATCTCAACTTCCACTTCATGATATAGCAGAGTTATGTGTCCATCTCTCAAGGGGGAAATCTAAAACTCAAAAAGGGCCTAGAGATCCTTCTCTCATCAGAGCAAACAAATCTGCAACTGGATCAGTAAGTAGGGCTGAGATTGGCAACATGCTTGATGAATTCAAAACTGACATCTTAGGGAGTCTTAGTGAGCAACTAGACACCCTTAAGATTCACAATAAGCAGAAAGCAGAAGCTGAGGCTTTGGCCATCTTTTGCCCAAAGTGTAGGAAGAAACATGCTCTAAGGGAATGTCCCCTGGATGCAAAAGTTGTAGAAACATGTGTAATTTGTTTAGAGAATCATGAGACCAAGGATTGTCCTTCAATTCCTGGGCTCAAAGCTGTCTTTCAAGAAGATCCAAATACAATCGAATCTCTTTGTTTTGTTGCAAGGAGACCTTGGCAGGAGCAACAAAATCAAGGGTTCAACAACTCTATGAATTTTCAACCCTCACCAAATTGGAATCCTTGGCAACAACCTTGGTCCCAACCTCAAAATCCTTTTCAATCATGGGTACAAGGTATGCAAAATCCTTATGGGAGATTTGCTCAATTTTATCAATATCCCCCATCTTTTCAAAACCAACAAGCTCCACAACTTCCAAATCAAAATCCACAACTATCATTGCCATTTCCACAACAACAACAACCTTCTCAACAGAATCCAAATTCTCAACTCTTGCTTCCATTCCAACAAAAGTCAAATCAACTTCCTTCTCAGCCATTGCCAAACCCCAATAAAAAAAACACTCAAAATGCTTATATGATGGAAGGTCAACAATTTCCTGCCTATATGATTGTTCCTCTCAATGATGTACAACTCAGATCAGGTAGAGTCCTAGATAAGCCTTCTATAAATGCTCAAAAGCAAAGCATTTTTGAGGAAGGTTCTCTTGAAGCCAATAAGGGTTCTGAAGCATCTCTTCAAAACCCAAGTACTCAAAAATAAAAAGAAAAAGAGTTAACCCCCACAACTCCTATAGTTGAGCAACCTGCATCTTCATCCACACCTCCTTTTCCTGAGAGATTACAAATTGACAAAGGGGTGGAAAAACAAATCTTGTTGCCTGACTATGATTTTCTAGATGAATTGAAGAATGTCTGTATCAAGATTCCCTTGTTACAAGCCATTAAAGAGATTCCTATTCTAGCAAAAACAATAAAGGAGTTGAGTCTTAAAAGACCAGGAAGGAAACCAAGAGATACAAGAAGAATCCACCTGGTAGGGAAAATTGCAGATATCATGATGGGAAAAATTACTATGCAGAAATATGTAGATCCCGGTAGTCCAATTGTCAAAACACATATCAATGGGGTAGAAATACCAAATACTTTGATTGATTTAGGGGTTGCTATCAACATCATGAGTAGACAGACTATGGAACAGCTCAAACTTCCTAATCTTCTTTTTACACCTGCTTTATTGCAACTTGCAGATCGATCAATTATTAAACCAGATGGTGTATTAGAAGATATTTCAGTCTCCTTAGACTCGTGGGAATATCCAGTAGATTTCATGATTTTAACTCCCAAGAGTAATCTAGGAGGACATCCTCTCATCTTAGGAAGACCTTGGCTAGCCACAGCTGATGCTTTTATCAGTTGTAGGTCTGGGGATATGTATATTTCTGATGGTAATTCGACAAAGAAGTTCAATCTGTATCCTCCAGCAAAAGCAATTACAGAAATAGGAGATAATGAGTGGGTTGATGATGAAGATACTATACAACCTGTCTTTACCATTTCTGAGATCAGTGAAGATAGTCAAATTCTGAACACATTAGAAAACTTTGAACCATCTTCAGAATATGACCACACACAATTTCAGTTGGATTCTGACATTGAGTGTCTATCATCTAGACAAATGTCTCTTTTCTCTATGGAAGAGTTTGGTAGTTCTGCCATTGAGATTTTTCCAGGAAAAACATTGAATATCAACAAAAACTTGGAAAAATCACAACAGGAAGAGCTAACCAAAATCTTGCAAAAACATTCTACTGCATTTGCATGGGAGTATACCGATATGAAAGGTATTCACCCTAAGACTTGCATTCATCACATCTACATTGAGGAAAACAGTAGACCAATCAGACAACCTCAAAGAAGGATGAATCCAAACCTTAGGGAGATAGTGAAAGAAGAGCTCCAAAAGTTACTTAATGTAAACTTCATTTACCCAATTTCAGATAGCCGGTGGGTTTCTCCTTTGGTTATAGTACCTAAAAAGAATGGTAAATGGAGGGTTTGCATTGATTACAGAGAATTAAACAAAGCAACTTTGAAGGATCACTTTCCTTTACCCTTTATTGATCAGGTATTAGATACTTTAGCAGGCAAAAAGTATTTCTCATTTTTGGATGGTTTTAGTGGTTACAATCAGATTCAGGTAGCACCTGAAGATCAGGACAAGACCACATTTACTTGTCCATGGGGAACTTTTGCTTACCGAGTACTTCCTTTTGGATTATGTAATGCACCCGCAACATTTCAAAGGGCAGTACTAGGAATCTTTTCTGATCTAATTCATGATTGTGTAGAGGTTTATATGGATGATTTTACAGTTTATGGTAATTCATTTGAAGAGGCATTAGAGAATTTGGAAAAAGTCCTTATAAGATGTAAAGAAACAAACCTTTCATTAAGTCATGAGAAATGCTTTATGATGTTTACTGAAGGGATTGTTTTAGGACATCATATTTCAGGAGATGGGATTAAAGTTGATAGATCAAAAGTTGAAGTCATCTCCAAGTTGCCTATTCCAAATTGTCAAAAAGATGTTAGAAGTTTTCTTGGATTTACTGGATATTATAGAAGATTTATTGAAAAATTCACCAAAATAGCATCTCCACTCTTCAAATTACTTACAAAAGACTGTGAATTCAAGTGGGATCCTGATTGTCAATCTGCATTTGAAACTTTGAAAACAAGAATATCTGAAGCACCCATTTTGAGAGGGCCAAATTGGAAACTTCCTTTCCATATTTCTACAGATGCTTCAGATACAACTCTAGGAGCTGTGTTGGGTCAAAAGGATTTAGTTCCTTATGCCATTTACTACACCAGTAAAAATTTGACTCCCACTGAGTTAAATTATACTGTGACTGAAAAAGAGTTCTTAGCTGTTGTTCATGCAATCAACAAGTTTAGACATTATATAACAGGCTATGAAACTTTTGTCCATACTGATCATTTTTCAATTACATATCTCATGAACAAACCTGTTACTAATGGCAGAGTTACAAGATGGCTTTTACTTTTACAAGAATTCAATATTACTGTGTTAGATAGACCAGGGAAACAAAATACAGTAGTTGATTTCTTGTCTAGAATCCAAAATACTAACGAAGATTCTCCTGTAGAGGATAAGTTTCCAGATGAATATTTGTTTGCAGTAACTACTAAAACTCCTTGGTATGCGGATATTGCTAACTATTTGGTTACAGGGAAGCTACCTCCACACTTATTTCCTAATGAGAAAAGGAAAATTATTCAGGAGAGTTCAAATTATTCATGGATTTCTAATGAATTGTTTAAAACAGGGCTAGATTGTGTGATCAGAAGATGTGTTCGGGAAGATGAAATGCCTGACATCCTCAAGGCATGTCATGATGAACCATGCGGTGGACACTTTGCTGACAAGAGGACGGCCTATAAAATCCTTTCTTTAGGATATTATTGGCCTTCTCTCTTCAAAGATGCAAAACAATATGTTAGAAGGTGTGACAGCTGCCAGAGTTGGGAGACTGACTCTTTCAAATGAAATGCCATTACAGCCACAGGTACTCATCGAACCCTTTGAAAAATGGGCTTTAGATTTCATTGGACCCATTAATCCACCATCTAGACAAAAGAATTATATATTGGTTTGCACTGATTATGTCACTAAATGGGTAGAAGCCAAGGCATTGCCTTCTGCCACTGAAAATTCAGTTGTTCAATTTCTTTTTGAGGATATTTTTACTCGTTTTGGTGTCCCAAGAGAAATTGTGACAGATCAGGGAAGTCAATTTACATCTAACTTGATGGGGAAGTTGATGGAAGAATACAAAATCAAGCACAGAAAATCTACCCCTTACCATCCTCAACCAAATGGTCAAGTGGAATCTACAAACAAAGTTCTTGAGAGCATCATCACCAAAACTATTCATCTCCACAGAAGGGATTGGGCAGAAAGGCTTCCTGAAGCCTTATGGGCCTACAGAACTACATGGAGGAACACAACAGGACATTCTCCCTATGAACTTGTTTATGGGAAAGAAGTCCTGCTCCCCATTGAGTTTCAAGTCAAGACTTTCAAGATGGCAGTCCAGTTGGGGATGAATCTATCAGAAGCCCAAAAGCACAGAATGGAGCAGCTGAATGAGCTAGATGAGATCAGACAAGATGCAATTTTAAGGACTGATCTAGTTCAACATCAAAGAACTAAATGGCATGACAGATATATTAAAGAGAGAAAGTTTCAAGAGGGAGATTGGGCTTTACTGTTTGATTCCAAGTTTAAAGACTTCAAAGGGAAGTTTCAGACTCATTGGCTTGGGCCATATGAGATTGATAAAGTCTTTAACAATGGAGCAGTAAGAATCAAGACCATTGATGAACATCAGACTCCTCTTATTGTGAATGGCCACCGATTGAAAATTTATCATAAGCCACTTTCAAAAGAGGAGTTTGTCAAAATATTCCAAGAGAATTCTGCAATAAGGTTGGTGGAGAAGAATCCTTCTCTTCCACCAGCCTAATCTTTGTTTCTTTCAGTTTTTGAAAAAAAAAAAGAAAAAAAAAAAAAAAAAAAAATAAATGTGTATAAGCCTGAAAACCAATCCCAGATTGGCGGTCTTATGCAGAAAATATAGAGTGAAAATCAGGGATACTTGACACTCTATATTTTCCAAAAAAAATCTCCTCTCCTTCTCTTTCCATCTTCACTTCATCTCACTTGTCATTTCACTTCACCTCCATCTCATTTTCATCTCCATTCCACTTCATTTTCACTTTCACTCATTCCATTTCACTCCATCAATAAAAGTCCCCTTCAGGACTATTTTCATTCAGTTAGTTCTTTTCTAACTATCTTTGTGCAGACAAGGGGGTGCTGTCTCAGTTTCCGCAGCTGGGAACCATTTCCGCAGCCAGAAGCAGTTTCCGCAGCCAGAAACGATTTCCGCAGCCAGCATCACTCTGTTTTCAAAAATACAATCAACCGTTAGTGCCATAATCATGAAATGCAGGTGTAATTGAGCTAAAGACATGGGGCATCTCAAGATATCAAAGAAGAGCAACTGGTTAGAAGCCTTGAGCAAGAATTGACAAAGCTTCCAAAGGTATGATAAAAATTCTTTATCAAATAACGATTCAAGTCATAATTACGTATAGTTATTAGACCATAACAGGCTCTCCTATGTGCAATGATTTGATATATTAGCCCACTATCACTCTTATTCCGCAATGTCACTCCACACACCTCGCATTTATCTCCCTAACGATCTCATGATTACTCCGAGTTTGAACTCAAATGTGACTGCACTTCTAGTTATTACCTGTACTCTTGAGACGTGACCTATTGTACTACGGCTCTTCCCAGCTATAATTCCGCAGCCGTCTGTTGAGACGTGTAAGATCTCATACACAGTCATTCGACTCGAAGGAATCTTGCCGTTACTCCACTGCTTATCACTCCACTGATACTCCACTTATATCATACTCTTTGCATGCGTCCACATTTCATTTTATGAACTCGTTTACCGCTGTTCACTCACTGTTCTCTATTTCCAACTGCCGTCACTACAGTTTGCTCTAAACCCTGACTACCATCATTACAGTCTATCCAAAACCCTGAACAGAGCTATTTTTTCCTCTTAACCCTCACACGCAGAAGAACTCTCAGTGGAATTTAAAACAAAGAATGGGAAAATTACTGAGAGCTGAGCCGGAAGGATCGAAATACTTGGAGGGTTATCCGCAAGTTAAGGAACTGATGAAGAAAGTCAGATGGCTACGGTTTATCCAGAAGTTTAAGGGCTATAACAAGGAAGTGACCAAAGCTTTTGCAAGGTCCTTTAATGGACAAACAGTGGAGGTTGGAGACTTGAAATTTACAGTGACCGAGGCCACAATAGTAGCTGCCACGGGCCTACCTCAAGAAGGTGAAAGGTGGTTTAAAAATAGAAGTGTGGAAGATCAAATATGGAGAACAATGCTACAAAACCAAGGTATGGATACCACTGTATTCACAAGAGGCATCCCTGTTAATGTATTAAAAGAGGAATGGTCTAGTCTATTGTTAGTCATTCAGAAATTTATCACATGTGAAGGTCGTTTTGGCTCTATGTATATGTATCATGTCAGACTGATGATGAATTTCATGGACGGTCACACTCTTAATTTGCCTCATTTTCTGCTATCAAGTTTGAAAAAGATGAGTTTTACAGTTCAAAAACATGTAGGCAATATTGAACCTCATCTTTACCACCATGGATTCATCAAAATTCTTATTGAGGAACAGTTGAAGAAAACTAAGGATACTTGGGGGCAATTCTTGACAAGGAACTACTTCCAAGAGCCGTCTGAGGCCTCTGGAAGTAGTCCACCAAAAATTCGAAGAAAAAATAGGAGGAAAGAAAAAAGCATTACAATCCAAGACTCCCCTACAATAGAAATTCAAGAAACAGTCCAAAAAGGAACAGAAGATAGAGCTAGAAGTAAGGAACAGAAAAAGGAAAAAGGCAAAAGGACTATCCAAGAAGTCTATCCATCCCCTGAGCAATCCATAGAAGAAGATTATCAACCTCTGTCAGAGAGATTAATAGATCTTCAAGCTGCTTCCATAACCAAGAAAAAGCAAAGAGGAAAACAGACTGCACAAGAAAAGAGTACTAGTTCATACTTAAGAAGGAGCACTAGGCTAAAAGGGAAGGGGAATAAAACCAAAGAAAAACAGTCTCACTTTATTGATTTAGATAAAGAGACACTTGAGAAATCTCCAACTCAGCCAAGCATTGAGTCAAGTCCTCCATGTGAGGAAAGCCCTTTTCGGCCGGAAAGAGAAAGCAGTCCTCCTTCACCAGAATTTGAGTTTAGGCTGAGAAAGACACCTGAGGTAGATTCTAATCAGCAAGAAGCATACAATTACCTAGAAACCTTAGAACAATCAGCTGCAGGACCAAGTACCTCTCTGCCACCTGATGCACAAGTTCAGTCTTTGAAACAGGAAATATTTGAGTTAGAAGTCCTAAATAGGCATATTATACAAGAAAATGAAGCACTCAAAGAGCAGAGTAAAGTAGACAAGATTGTCCATGATAATATTATGCTCCATTTAGGACTGTGGCAAAAGAAGAATAGAAAACTGAAGAAGAAGTGCAAAAAGTTAAGCAGAGCATTGATTAACCTCAAGTTCAAATGCCTAGTCAGGAAGCCAAGGATGATGTTAGCATCAAGGAAGAAGAAAAGAGGGCTAGATGTCCTTGCAGAAGCATCAAAACACATGGATTAGAGGGAAATAACTCAATTTTGGTTGCATGAGGACATGCAACACCTTCACAGTGGGGGTATGTTGAGCCTCAAACCTGCACCTTCATATACACCCTCTCAGCCTTCCTTTTCCACTCATTGCATCCACCCAGCTGCTAAATCATTGCATTATAGTTTAAAAAGAGTTCTTTACATGGTTTTCTGACTATACTTATGACTGTTGTTTGGTTTAATTTTTTTGTTCATGCAGCTGCGGAAACTTGTCAATTTCCGCAGCCAGCACAGGTTTCCACAGCCAGCATAGGATTCCGCAGCTATTTTGTTAAAAGCTGTGCTACAGGTGTCCTATGAAGAAACGAGCCACATGGGCAAGCTCCAGGCGACGAATACATGGAACATGTCCCTTCGAAGCAGCCAAATCATCCATGGAAGGTCACGGTCAACGAAGGTCAAAGGTAGAGCCAACTAAAGAGTCCAGCGGTGGCACGTCTCTGTTTTGAGCACGTGAACGTTACGTGGCACAGTCCTCAGCTCACGAAGACACCAGCACACCTGGAGATCACTTCTGTAACCAGAATCTAACAACAACCACTCCAGAGATTTAATAAACATGATGACAGTTATGCTAGATCTCGGCTGAAGGGATCTACGTGTCTTTGTCAATACAGTAAATAGCGTAGGAGTTAGTTAGCTAGTCTCAGCATTTTGGCATTATAAATAACGCGTTGATGAATGCTGTAAAGGAGTTTTTTTTGATATGTAAATTCTGAACTATTGTGTTGCCACCCCACTGTTTATACATATTGCTGTTTTAATATATGAGGAGACTTTTTGAGCTTATTCGAGTGATTACTTGTGACCGGCCGAAGTGGCAGAGGGCCCCTGCACGCTGAAGCCTTGTAAAGTTGTCATTTGGTTTTATTATGTTTTTGTATCATTAGCTTGTACATAACATACTTTTGATGTTTCTTAACTCACTGCTATTTAGATTTTCATCTCTGTTTTCTTATAATTGTCAACTGATCAGTGCTTTTCTGCAGGTTTTCTTAGGCAAGCCCGGGCAAATTTTCATCTTTTTGATAACTATTGGCATATGAGATCATCTTGTCCTTCCTGCTAACTTTCATTTTCTGAAGTTCTTTTCATTTTCTGAAGTTTAAATTCAGCACTGTCTTTTCCAAGTTGTGATTTGCTTACTTATTTTCTTTGTTATTTGAATATCATACTGCTCATCAATTTATGGTTTCTTTCTATAGTGAAGTGTCTCTATTAGCAAGAAATCAGAATATCACTAACTGTAGTGTGATTTAGTTATCATATTGCTTAAACTTATTCATGATTGCTTCCCACAAGGTAGATTGAGCTGAAGGGTAAAGGATCAGAAGAGCTGAAGTAGTGTGATTAGTTTCTTTTCTGCAATTTAATTTCTTGCAATTTAGTTATCATATTGCTTAAACTTATTCATGGTTGCTTCCCACAAGGTAGATTGAGCTGAAGGGTAAAGGACCATAAGAGTTAAGTAGTGTGACTAGTTTCTTTTATGCAATTTAATTTCTTGCCATTTAGATAGCATATTGCTTGACTTATTCATGATTGCTTCCCACAAGGTAGATTGAGCTGAAGGGTAAAGGATCTGAAGAGTTTGAGTAGTGTGAATTAGTTGCTTTGCTTTTGGTTTGAGTTGCTTTAAGTTCAATTTTTACTTTCTTTTCATTCAGCAGCAAGGATACTGGGCCATTGTCATTAGTTCACTTTTTGATGCATTTACTTTCTCTTAAGAATTGATTTCAGTTTAGCTTTCTTCTTGAACACTTTCAAGTTTGAGGAAATCACTGTAGAAACCACCATCACTGTCCATACTTCATACTTCACTTTCACTCTCACCATCACACATTAGGGAAAGATAAATCCAAAAATAAACTAAAAAAAACTCAAAAACGACAAAAGATTAAAGAAATGGTTATCTAGTACATATAGTACACTTCACTTCGTCAGTTTACGAACCCCGGGTTGACATTATAAATAGCAATTTAGATCACACTAAATTGACCAAACACCAACCTCTACCATTTCTGCAACCATATGTTCAATTTCACTCCTTTGGAGATCTGGAGAAATAGATGATTTCGATGTGGAAACCATTTGCGAAAATAATTATGCAATTACGCCTCATTGTTCTTTCTTTAGAAGCCTTGTTATTCCGTCAGAGCTGAATATTTTTCCTGGTTTCCGTGTGATACCCCTTAATTCAACTTCCTTTCCTTTCGAAGAAAATTTCATGAAAAGTTCTTGAAAATTAAAAGCTATTGTACCCAAGGATTGTAGCCATTGGACTCCTAGTACAACATCAGTACCACCCATTGGAACAGAAATCATTGGGCTATTCAATACATATTCTCCCATGGATAGCTTGATATTATGGAACTTTCTAGAGCAATTTATGGTTCCTCCACTTACAATTGTCACTTGACACTCTGGTGTTGGATATAGGAAGCAATTCAATTCCTGGGCTATCTTACAATTAATAAAATTATGGGTACTACCCGAATCAATCAACACTATTACCTTTTTCTTCTTGATATGTCCTTCTATCTTTATAGTTTGAGGAGTGGTAATTCCAGCCAACGCATTACAAGATATGGTCGGATTCATTTCTTCTTTCTCTGGGGTTGGTTCTTGCTGAGTATCCTTTTCTTTTGATGTTTCTTGATACTTTTCTTCCTTATATTTCATGGTTGTAACCTTCTTCTTCTTGATATGTCCTTTTATCTTGAGAGTTTGAGGAGTGGTAATTCCTTCCATTACAATACAAGATATGGTCAGATTCATTTGTTCTTTCTCTAGGGTTGGTTCCCGGTGTATATCCTCTTCTTTTGACATTTCTTGATCCTTTTCGTCATTAGGAGGCCTTTCTTGTAGCAGCTTTGTCCCACCTTCCTTCAAACCTTCCATGTCTTTCTTCAAATCTTCCATGCCTTTCTTCCAATATGCTTTCATACCATTGATATCAGCTTCCATGGCATAGATAATACTATTTATCTTTTGCTTCTCTATAATATCATTTAACCTTATATTCAATTTTTGAAAGTCCTCAATGTGCTTTTCCATTGAACCCTTTTGTTTGAGATTTATCAATTGGTTAAAGAAGGTGTTGCTCTTGGTATCCTCATAATGTGCTATCATTTCCTCTGTGAAAATTGACCACGTGACAAGTGGTTTACGGGAACAAAACCCTTTATACCATAAAAATTGATTCGGTTCTAAATAATTAGATGCAATACATACCTTCTGTAATAGTGGTACACCATGTAGATCAAAATATTTCTCCATTTGTAGTATCCAATTTACCGGATCCTTACCATTAAACTTCCTCATATCACCTTTTCTTGATTTTAGGAGCTCAATCTTGAAATGATTATAACTTTGTAATTTCGGATCCTCCAGTTCTAAAATTATGACTTGTAGTATCCCTCTACATCCTCTTTTCAATGCCACCAGTCCGATCAAAATTGGATTCTCCAAGAAAGAGTTATGCACAATCTCCCAACATGGCCTCATTATATACCTTCTCAGAAGAGAGAAATTGTAGGAAGTGCCACATGTCACTGTTTTGACCTTCAGATCTGAAAAATATACACAGGAAACTACAGTCTGTCTTCTTTCTGCAACTTCTTACGAAATTTTAGTCTGATGTTCAGAGAGAATGTTGTGATGCTTTTCCCAAGGTCACCTGTTTAGGATTTAATTCAGGAGCCTGCAGAAATCCTAAACATCTCAGATCATATATCCGAAAATATAGCGAGAAAATATCTGAAATTCAGATCCGACATTCAACACGACATCTCACAAATGGGTTTTTTTTTGCTTCTGAAACACCGCAAAAAATAGTTAAAGTGAAAATTCCACGATGACCTGTTTGGAGCAGCGAAACCCTAGAATCCAAATCTCTAATACCAAATGTTATGAAACCAAGTCACAGAAAGATAGAAAATATAGATGAATTCCTTATAAATAAGCCTCTTCGAGGGGTCAACCTCCTTTACATTACACAAATGAATAATTCTTTGATGATAGAAATGAAAAGACCTCCTTTCTATATATAGAAGTCTAAGGGGTCATAATATAATCATAGCCGGCCTAACAATAATAATGTAAGGGCACAATAATAACAATAGTGGGCTTCTATAGGGCATAATAATAACAATATGGGGACTACATGGGCACAACAATATAATAAGGGGGTTGTACTAATAATAATAAGGGGTTACACTAGAAGTATAGGGACCTAACAAAAAATGTAAATGGTGAGAAATAATTTACTTTTTCCACTTTTATATGGTTTTTGAGCTAAAAATAAATATTATTTTTATATTTAGGACCTTTTAGGAGGGAAAATATTTTATTATTGAGTACTTATAACGATTTATTAAGTTTAAATTTAAGGATAGGCTACAAAGTGAGAATAAATCATTTTTACCATTAGTATACTTTTATCACTTTTCATGCTCTTGAAAAATTACGAAAAGAGAAAATCATAGAGTACTATTTTAAGCTGTTTTCAAACTCTTAAACAATGAAAAGATTGTCGAGTACTTGTTTGTTCGAACTCGTAAAAGTAAATGAACAACCATCCACTCAGTATAAGTTTACCCCTTTTACGGACTGAGCTAGGACTATTTATGAAAAAGGTATACACTAATCGAACATGGTCAATATAGTTCTCTCTTGTACTATTTTATCCTTTCTCAAACCCGAGGGACTAAACTTACAGAAAAAACCTTATGGAGTCTACTTATGTTTTACCTCTGACTCTCTAAAACTAAAAAACATCGAGCTTTACTTTCTCTGGGCTCGTTAAAATTTTACAGTAAAAGAACTAAATGAGTTTCCTTTTTGTGTCTTTTTCAGACCCTTTAAAAGAAAAAGACATCGAGTTCCTCCTTTACTAGAATCATAAAAACTAAAAAATATAGGATTTGTTAAGCATAATGGGACCAAAACATTCCTTCTTAGGGTTCGTTAAAAATACTTCTATGGAATCATCTGAAGGATGAGCTTATAGTCCAAGCATATATTATCCTCCTCAAGCTTGTAAGAAATAAAGAGGTAGTTGCAAGTAATGGTGGGGAAAATTGGGAAATGTTGTCCATTTTACATTTCATTTCTAAAGGTAGCATGTCACTCTTGAACACGACACTTCATAACATTCATGACTAGGTTGGGAAATTTGTTTGTCTTACAATTAATTGAACCTCATTGAAGGTCTTCATAGTTTTGGGTATTATCGTTAAGTCAAATGCTGCCAAGTCAATTTTCATTTCATTATCTGCTCAAGAGAAGTTCAACCTCACTTCAAGTTCCTTTGCAAATTTTAGCCTTCGATCGTGTCGACCATCCTTGCGTCAGTCCTTGCAAACTATTTTTGATGAAAACGAATTTTGGGTCTCTTCGTTTTCAAAATTTTTACGCGCTCGATCCTGGGACCTATGGGTTATGGGCCCACAAAGCCTTCCAGGGCTGGCCACTAAGATCTGGCAATGGATTTGTTTGTAGTCGTTTCTATTCTTTTGGAAAGTTGGTGCCTCCAGTAACTACTCGTACTTCAATATTTGCATGGGATTTCAACAAAACACTGGTCTCGGCAACAACCATCTACATTAATCGTTCTAGCAAAACAACCCTTCACTTTCTTGTGGCTTGCTCGATGTCCTCCCAGAGCCTGGTGCGACTTGAATGCTTTCTCGCATCTTCTACCTTCGAATACTCCACGTCTTAACTCCTCTGGCTGCACAGAATTTGCAGCTTCGACATGGTCGTTTTCCAAGACTAACTCCAAATTTTGATCCTGCTTCTGTTCGGATTACTCATCGCAATCAAACAAGAGCTTCATGCATTCTCAACATATCCTCCTTCTTGGTGCTGAAATCATACCTTCTCACAGTGTTGTCAGCACTTCCACTGAAACCAGATGTGTCGTTGTGAGAACATCAATCTAAAACCGGACCTCTGTATACGAATTGACCCTTTAACGAATTCACACTTGCATCATATAATCGCACCTTTATGTTCCATGAGAACGCTCGTCTCCTTCGTTAGCAGTGTATTGCCGGTGGAGGATGTTTCCCATTTTCGGATGGAGTCTTCTTTTTTCCATCTGAAGGAGTGCGCTTCTGCCTCATGCTTGGAAGGGATGGAAGACCACCCATGCCATCTGCCCCTGACCCTGGGTTGCCCATTATCCTTGGACAACCAATCTTCGTCACGTCATCATCTTCGAACAGACGGTTAACATTTTCCATCACCTGCGTCAGAGTTCGACTCGCGGGGAATGGATCCCATATGTCTTGAAAATGAAACAGGAACGACAACAATTCAAACATAGATAGTAATAATAAAGACACAGAGACTTAAATTCCCAAAGATTCGTTCCAGTATAAATTCACAAAAACACATCTTTATTATTTACAAACTCAGTTTACAGTTTTAAGCATTTCAGCCTTAATCCAGATTTCTCTGGCAATTACATTTTGCCCTCTCCCACACGCACAGGGTTTTTCCTCCCTTTTCTTCCTGATTCACTCAGGAATCTTTAAGTTCTTTATACATACATTCAGTCGTAACTGCTTTTTTTAACTAAAATTAGTTCCTTGAACAGAATTCAGTTGTGGTTGGCCACCTGTCCTCTTTCTCCAATTTTCTTTCATTGAGGTGTCCAGATGCTCCTGCATCAGACTCCCGAGGTACAAAAATTATGACCTCCTGGTCATATGCTCCCGAGGTACAAAAATTATGACCTCCTGGTCATATGTGTTTTCTTCGCAATTCGCAATTCTACCCACTGTTTCACTTCGTCAGTGGAACTGCAACCAAACCTCTGCCATAGCAAGTCCTTCCTACTATCAGATGCCCTACCAAGCTTCTCTGCTGAGCTTAGTCCTCTCGGCATCTCCGTGGTTCTCTCCTCTCGAACCCATTGAGCACTCCTGCTCCAGGTTTGCTGCAATCTTCTCACCTTCACAAACAAACTGTACCTCTTTTTTCTTCGTACCTCCTTTCTTCGCATGCAAAAACAAAAACTCCTCTCCGCAGGAAATCTTTTCCCGCTCTGATACCACTTGATGAAAACAAATTTTGGGTCTCTTCGTTTTCAAAATTTTTACGGGCTCGATCCTGGGACCTGTGGGTTATGGGCCCACAAAGCCTTCCAGGGCTGGCCACTAAGATCTGGCAATGGATTTGTTTGTAGTCGTTTCTATTCTTTTGGAAAGTTGGTGCCTCCAGTAACTACTCGTACTTCAATATTTGCATGGGTTTTCAACAAAACACTGGTCTCGGCAGCAACCATCTACATTAATCGTTCTAGCAAAACAACCCTTCACTTTCTTGTGGCTTTCTCGATGTCCTCCCAGAGCCTGGTGCGACTTGAATGCTTTCTCGCATCTTCTGCCTTCGAATAATCCACGTCTTAACTCCTCTGGCTGCACAGACTCTGCAGCTTCGACATGGTCGTTTTCCAAGACTAACTCCAAATTTTGATCCTGCTTCTGTTCGGATTACTCATTGCAATCAAACAAGAGCTTCATGCATTCTCAACATATCCTCCTTCTTGGTGCTGAAATCATACCTTCTCACAGTGTTGTCAGCACTTCCACTGAAACCCGATGTGTCGTTGTGAGAACATCAATCTAAAACCGAACCTCTGTATACGAATTGACCCTCTAACGAATTCACACTTGCATCATATAATCGCACCTTTATGTTCCATGAGAACGCTCGTCTCCTTCGTTGGCAGCGTATTGCCGGTGGAGGATGTTTCCCATTTTCGGATGGAGTCTTCTTTTTTCCATCTGAAGGAGTGCGCTTCTGCCTCATGCTTGGAAGGGACGGAAGACCGCCCATGCCATCTGCCCCCGACCCTGGGTTGCCCATTATCCTTGGACAACCAATCTTCGTCACATCATCATCTTCGAACAGACGGTTAACATTGTCCATCACCTGCGTCAGAGTTCGACTCGCGGGGAATGGATCCCATATGTCTTGAAAATGAAACAGGAACGACAACAATTCAAACACAGATAGTAATAATAAAGACACAGAGACTTAAATTCCCAAAGATTCGTTCCAGTATAAATTCACAAAAACACATCTTTATTATTTACAAACTCAGTTTACAGTTTTAAGGCATTTCAGCCTTAATCCAGATTTCTCTGGCAATTACATTTTGCCCTCTCCCACACGCACAGGGTTTTTCCTCCCTTTTCTTCCTGATTCACTCAGGAATCTTTAAGTTCTTTATACATACATTCAGTCGTAACTGCTTTTTTTAACTAAAATTAGTTCCTTGAACAGAATTCAGTTGTGGTTGGCCACCTGTCCTCTTTCTCCAATTTTCTTTCATTGAGGTGTCCGGATGCTCCTGCATCAATTTTAAAAACTTGACATTGTGTTTTGTGTCATATGCTTTCCTACAATGGGTCACTTCCTATCAACTTCAACTCATTATCTAGGAAGTTGATCTAAAGACCTTCAGTACCTTGAGGCCTGCATGCCTTAATGGTAGGTTTCTCACCTTTGGCAACATGTTCTCATCATTGGCCTTTGATCAAATGATTCTATGAATGTTTGACTTCAGATCACTTATTCACACTTCACAGATTGTATTGGAAGTACCTTGATAACCATTTTCATTATTGGTGGTTTCTCTCGCAATTGTTAATGGTTCACATCATTGACCGGTAATCATGTGGTTTCTTCCATGTTTGACTTCGAAACATTCACTTGCATGGTAAGATTCGTACTTTGGATCGAGAGATGGAGATCAAGACCCTTGATCTAGTTTCATCAATCTAGGTTGCGAGGAGATTTTATATTCGTGATTATGTAGACCCATTTATGACAGATGGCTATGTCCATATTGTGTCTACTATCTATATGATTTTTGTTTTTTTGTACTTGTTCATTGAGTTCGCTTTACTCTAAGTATTGGAATTCCTACCTCAATGATGATTATTGATATACATTTGCATTGTAATCCTTGAATGTTCCCTGCAGGTTTCCAACCATTGTCTCTGATCCAATCCTTGGAATTATAAAGCGCTTCAATCTTTTAAACTTATTTTACAGACTTCACACTTTAGGGGGGGATCTGTTACATATCAATTTGTCTCCATGGAACTTGATTGGTTTATGGGTCTTTTTACCATCCATGAACATGTTTGATTGAAATCCCTTAGAAGTAAAACAACCAAAAATATCTTGAAGGAGATGAGAAATTTGGGAGTAATACCTTTCACACCTTGTCAAGTTTCACTTGCACTAATTTTCCTAGCTTTTCCCACGCATTCGCTAGAATTAACTCTGATAATAGCGAAGATTTGCACTCTATCTACCACTATAAACCCACGAAGGTGTATTCAAGAAAGTAAAAATAAAAAGTACATTCTAGAAACATAGTTGGTTGAATATTTCCCAACTAAAAGCTTCTAGGTGATGACTATTCGAACTGTAACCCTCATATGATGCATCTTAATCCCTTTCCTCAAGGAAACATAATCCCTCAATTAGGGGATCTCACCCTTCTCTTTTTTATTTGAAACTTCTTCCTCTTAGATTATAAAATGACTAGAAGGTAGAGGATTTGAGGAGGTCAGAATTTAGAGAAGATAAACTTATGTTGTTAGTTTGAGATTGAAATCTTGTCATATAAAGAGGAGATTGAAGGCATTTGGGAGGAACCTCACGGCATCAAGGTGAAGGTTGTAAGGCTCCTTTTTATCTTTTATTAATACAAATGAACACTTTTCCCCATTTATTTGTCTTATTGCTATGGTGAATGGTTTATAATTGTTTAAGGTGTTTATTAAGGAAAATTCAATTCCTAATCTCCTTGATCATTAGGTTAAGTTTTGTTTGGGTTATTATATCGTATATTATTTTGATCCTTTTATGGTTTATGGGTGTAGATCTTATCAAGCATTGAGGAGATGCATCAAGTCACACCAAGGCATCTTCATCAAGCATTTCATGAAAAGGTAAGAGGCTCATCCATCAGCTTTAATTCTTATAATTCAAACAAGTCCAACTTAGGGAAATAGTTAGTTCAATTGTGCTTCTTGTTTCAAGTTTCCATCAAGGATCTAGGGAGGTCACTCTTGTCCACAAGAGGGATTTGTCTGGTATAACATGTGGATAAAAAGTAAATACTTCATGGAAAATTCTTAAAGATTTCCTAAGAGTTAATTCTATTTTAAAATAAATTTATTGTTCTATAATGGTAATAATCAATCACTTAATCTAGGGATATGACTTGTTTTAATATATTCAATGGTGAAATATTGTTGGGATTCCAAAAAGGAATTAATACACATACACCTTTCTATCTGATATGTTTTATTGCATCAAACTTATTAATTTTCAACCCTTGGATATATTAGATTCCAAAATCACATTTTCACTCCCTCATGGTTCTCTACATGATACCAAAATTAATCATCCCTCTTTATCCTCCTAACTTTTCTCTCTCTCTTTTAAATTGGTTTGATAAAATTGGAAAATAACTTATATTAAAATTAAACACTAAACCTATTCCTATTTTTTCTAAAGTTATCCACTTTTCCAAAATTTTAACATATATTAATTATTTCGATATACAACTTTAATATAAGCATAAATTCAATATAATTTTACTTGTATTAAAACAAGTTTTTACTCTCAAATAAAAAAATAACCTAATTATCATAAAGAGAAGAATACAAAGTGTATATATTTGCTTGGAAATTTTTATTCCAAGCGTATTTCAAGAAAGTGGTGATGTAGCCAAGTAAGAAAATGAGGTAACGTAAGGAAATAAATTTGTTTTTATATTGAAATAATTTTGTAAATTTTTTTAAACTAATCCTCATTTTTTGTATATGATCTCTAGAGGTTGATTGAAGATGGATTAAGTTATCTAAGTGAATAATTAAAGAGCATAAAATAGAGGAAATAAATGAGTTACCAAAAACTAAATAAGGATTAAAAGTAAAAGCATTGTAATATTAACATATTAGGTGTATAACGAGAAAGTTAGAAAACAAGCTTTCTAGGAAATAAAAGGAGTCAAAGTTATGAAATCAAGTTCATTATTAGATCATGGGATGGTAAGGATTTGGATGTGAAAACTTATTGTTTTGATGACATAGCATACATGTTGTGGTGGGTTGTTTCATTATGACAGTGAAATTTTAATATATGTTATTACGATCATATTATTTTCTTTTATGTGTTCTTTTTTATTTTATATTTGTATTTACTAGTAAGTGTGAATGAGTATTGGTTTGACTTGATCATACAATAAATCTTTCAACATATTTGATTCAATACATCTAAATTATATACTATTTAAAGAATTTAAATTAGAATTTGTGTGACCTATTGTAGGTAGGAATCATATTGATACACGGTATCTATGATTTCCTTGCACGTTTAATTTGAATACTAATACATACTAGTTATCTTTTGTTTTATTTTTCTAATTTATTTTACTTTGTTGTTCTTTTACTTTACCTTCTTTTAATAGCATAGATGAAATATCAAGGATGATATGACACGATCACATTGTTAAGATTTACATAATTTGATTTAATATTTCTTAAATACATACTATTAAGAAAGATTTAAGTCGAAATTTAATCATTTGTTGCAGATTGAAATAATATAGATACATGATATCATATGATTTTATTGCACATTTCAATTGGATATATATACGTCAACATATTCTAACCTTTCTTATTTCTCTTTCATTCTTATTCTAACTTTAATTTCACTTCTAACCATCATGTTATGTATAGATTGTGATGCATATGTGGGATTCTCATTTTTTTCATTAATGATTTATTTATTCAATTAATAAGTTTCACATATTGTAAGTATTACCACCTATATTTTCATGAAACATTATTTTATGCAAAATGTAGCTATATTTATTTTCTATTATATAAAATCTACATAAATAATAATAAATATAGGGAATAACCCCATGGTTGGAGAAGGTCGGTCTCCAACCTAAAGCGAGAAGATCATTAGATCCTCATTGGATGCCTTCAGGGTTGTTTCTTATCACCAAGAATAATCCAAGAGACAACACAAATTAATTCAAATGTTTCAGTTCCAATTTATAAATTGATGAAGTTATGGGCACTACCATAATGAGGGTTTATAGGGTACTAATGCCAGCTAGTGCATGGAAATATATGTCTGGAGTAGTCTCTTCTAGTTCTATTTAATGAGATGGTTCCAACTTTTGATATTATTCCTCTTCACAATCTATGTAGAATCATTTATTTTCAATACACTTATGACCCTTAACATACTTTCTATCACAGTTAAAATATAATCCATTTTCTCTTCTTTTATCCATTTGTTCAAGCCTATAGGTTGCATGAGGTTAGTAGAGGAAGCCTAATGCTCTCTATAGTTGTTGGTGGCTAATCTTATATATCCATAATTTACCACCAACTTTCCTTTCCACGTTGAAAGAATTCTCTAGGGATTTAGGTTGAAAGAGTTGTAGTTCATGTTGAATGCTTTCCTTTAAAGTTCCCATAAAGAGATAAAATAACGTATCCTCTAGAATTCCCTTTACCTTGAGACTTAGCTTTTGTATTTGTTGAATATGCTCTCTAACTTGACCTAGTTACCAAAGATTTATCAATTGAATAAAGAAAATATTGCTCTTAATATCCCCATAATGTGCTATCAACTCATATGTAAAAATAGATCAATAGAAAATAGAATCATTTTTTCATTCACAAATCATTGAAATCATACAAATTAATCATTTTCTAAATACAAAGGCGTAATAGTTACCTTTTGAAATGTTGAAACTTGGTGTAAATAAAAGAATTTCTCCATCTAAAACATCCATGTTATAGTATATTTACCATAAAAATTCTCCATATCAATCATCATAAAGAATTAGGTCCTTGGTACTAACTTGAAACCCTGATGATGTGGATCTTGAAGTGAATATTTTTTTTTATTGACAGGGGAATCGGCAACTGGGGCAACCTCACAACTCGCATAACACAGGGTCGATTGTGGCCGCTACCACTATAACCCTGGGAGACTGCGCTTGCCCCTCTCCACAGCTTCGGGTTAGTCTGGGGGATTTGAACTCGTGACCTTCAGTACGGAGCCCGCCTTTCTAACGAACTTGATCGCAATGTGATTACCAAATCGCCTACCCCCGTGGGGCTTATCTTGAAGTGAATATTGATCATGATTTTAAGATTCAATATTTCTACTCTCCAAATGTTTTAAAATAATCCCATATGTGGTTGACTCTCAACAAATTTGTTCTCCTTATTTCCTTGATTTCATGGGATCTCCACGTCCCTTTTAAGGATCCCATATGAGAGAATGGTATATATGGAATTCATAGTTTTTCATTTTTATTCCTTCATTTCATGCTTAAAATATAGAGTTGATCATGCTAGATGAAGAAGCTAAATTTTTTTTAGAACTAGAAAGCATATCAACAATTCACGTCAAGCCTTTCCGATCCAAAATAGTTACCAACTTCCTCATCAAGTGGAAAATATTACCAAATCAATAATCCTTTCGAGAAATAAGAACCTTATATAAGAAACATTAGTCTCGTGAATGATTGATTTGGTTTAAGGTAAATGTTTCGATCCAGTTTCTCTAGCTACTTGACCCTGTCCTTCAGTCAAATGCATTCGATACCATTCTAGCCATAAAATTACCTAAATTAAGTATAAAAACAAACCAAAACATTTTTATTATCAATATATAATAAATATAAATTTCATTATATCACTTTGAATAAATAAGCTAATATAAATACATTAATATCAATATAAATTTCATTATATCAATTCGAATAAATAGGCTAATATAAATACATTAATATTAAATATATATTTTATTTAAAAATAAACTATAGAAATAAGTTAAAAAGTATTCCACGTAATGTATTTATAACATTAATGGATTGTAATTTTATTCATATATCATCCATCTCCTATATTACATTGAAATATAAATCATTGTATTTATTATGGATTTATTTTTTACACTATTCCTTTATATATAAATGTCATATTTAAATGTTATTTTTTTTTTTAATTCAAATCAAATAATGTCATAAAGTTGTGAATTAAATATAAAAAAAATAACAAAACATTTTTCTTATCAATATATAATAAATATAAATTTCATTATATCAATTTGAATAACTAAGCTAATATAAATACATTAATATTAAATATATATTTTATTTAAAAACAAACTATAGAAATAAGTTAAGTAGTGTTCGACGTAATGTATTTATAACATTAATGGATTGTAACTTTGTTCATATATCATCCATCTCCTATATTATATTGAAATATAAATCATTGTATTTATTATGGATTTCTTTTTTACACTATATATTTAAATGTTATTTTTTTTTAATTCAAATCAAATAATGTCATAAAATTGTGAATTAAGTATAAAAACAAAACAAAACATTTTTCTTATCTATATATAACACATTAAATTTCATTATATCAATTTGAATAAGTAAGCTAATATAAATACATTAATATTAAATATATATTTTATTTAAAAGCAAACTATAGAAATGAGTTAAGAAGTATTCGACGTAGTGTATTTATAACATTAATGGATTGTAATTTTATTCATATATCATCCATCTCCTATATTATATTGAAATATAAATCATTGTATTTATTATGGATTTATTTTTTACACTATTGCTTTATATATAAATGACATATTTGAATGCTATTTTTTTTAATTCAAATCAAATAATGTCATAAAGTTGTAAATTAAGTATAAAAACAAAACAAAACATTTTTCTTATCAATATATAATAAATATAAATTTCATTATATCAATTTGAATAAATAAGCTAATATAAATACATTAATATTAAATATATATTTTATTTAAAAACAAACTATAGAAATAAGTTAAGAAGTATTCAACGTAATCTATTTATAACATTAATGAATTGTAATTTTATTCATATATCATCCATCTCCTATATTATATTGAAATATAAATCATTCTATTTATTATGGATTTAGTTTTTACACTATTCCTTTATATATAAAAAGCATATTTAAATGTTATTTTTTTTAATTCAAATCAAATAATGTCATAAAGTTGTGAATTAAGTATATAAACAAAAAAAAACATTTTCTTATCTATGTATAATAAATATAAATTTCATTATATCAATTTGAATAAGTAAGCTAATATAAATACATTAATATTAAATATATATTTTATTTAAAAACAAACTATAGAAATAAGTTGAGAAGTATTCAACTTAATGTATTTATAACATTAATGGATTGTAATTTTATTCACATATCATCTATCTCCTATATTATATTGAAATATAAATCATTTATTTTTTACACTATTCCTTTATATATAAATTACATATTTAAATGTTATTTTTTTTAATTCAAATCAAATAATATTATAAAGTTGTGAATTAAGTGTAAAAACAAAACAAAACATTTTTCTTATCAATATATAATAAATATAATTTTCGTTATATCAATTCAAATAATATACTAATATGAATACATTAATATTAAATATATATTTTATTTAAAAACAAACTATAGAAGTATTCGACGTAATATATTTATAACATTAATAACATTAATGGATTGTAATTTTATTTATATATTATCTATCTCCTATAATATATTGAAATATAAATCATGCTATAATATATTGAAATATAAATCATGGATTTATTATGGATTTATTTTTTACACTATTCCTTTATATACAAGTGAGAATGTTATTTTTTTAATTCAAAACATATAATGTCATAAAGTTCGAGTTGTGTAACAAATTTAAATCACTAAATAATAATTTGTTTTTTTTTTTTTTTCCAAATCTCATTGTTAATAATGAAATGATAATTGGTTAATAAAACTCAAATAATTATAAAATAATTTATATTCCTTTATTATTTGATATTCCTTTATATATGAAAATAATAATATATTATTTTAATACAAAATATGTAACTTCACCTTATATATCATATCGTGGTCTATATATCGTGTAGGGGATAAAACAACTTACACTAAAATAGATATAAATATATGATACTTGATTTATTATATGGGTTACATCCTATTTATTAATATTTCTCTATTTTTGTGGGTGATAACTTATATACTTAATTGAGTACATTAAGAGCAATTTCCCTTTAAATAAAATAAGAATGTTCCAAACTAAGTATATGTTTCTTAGATTTCCATGCCCTCGTCTTTGAAGACTCAATTTGGATCGTTGATTGCACAAGGATGACATCAGTACCCATACAATGGATTTAGTGTTATCCATGATTTTAGTGCAACGTTCAACTTGCTGGAAGGGAGATCCACTAAAGTGCCCCTTTAATCATTGAATGCACGAGGAATGCATCATTACTTATAAAGTGACTGGATTTGGCGTTATCCATTGGTGTTACATATCAATGAATAGATTTGAGTAGTCATGAACGGATTTTGGTGATGGATTTTGTATTTTGGTGATGTGATTGGAATTCGGTGTTAAAATGTGTTGGGAAGTTAGATAAGGTGGCTCAAGTAGGAATTGAAATTTGTTTCTTAATTTTTCATCTATGGCAAATCTTTACAATTATGCATTTATTTTTGTGTTTCCTTATTTTTCATTTAAGGCACATCTTTACAATTATGCATTTATTTTTGTGGAAAATTTATTAACTATGGAATTGTAGGCTATGTCAAGATAAGGGCACAATTATGCATTTATTTTTGTGGAAGATTTATTAACTATGGAATTTTAGGCTATGTCAAGATAAGGACACAGGTTTCCACACGGGGAGCAATATTATACCACGTGGGTTCATATTGGGGGATATATATTGAAGAAAAAATGACATAATATATTGGAAGATATATAGGGGTAAAGGGTTTTTATATTGGAAAGTATAAAAAATGGAGTTCAAAATTAATGAAAAACGATAAAAGGGTATAAAAAATGTTAATGAAAAAATGGATACCTACAATATCTAGTGGAAGTAGGGGTTTTTTAAATTGAGAAGGTGTTTTGGGTTCATATTGGTAAGGGGTTAAATAATGTCATTTTTAGAGGTATTTTCCAATATGTAGTCAAATTAAGGGTATTGTTTAATATGCCACGAACGCATGTGATAGGACAAAGGTTCATTGAATGAAGCCCTTGTAGATAAGGGATTAAGTATAGAATTAATATGATAATATTTAATAATGATGTGTTAATATATATTTCAACATTTTTTAATATTTATGGTGTATATATTTTTTTCTTTATAATGTATTTTTTGGAAAATTTATAATGTATTTTTCTTATTTTGAAGATGATTTTTAAACTAAATTGATTTTTGTTAAGGTTTGGGGAGATGTTAATAGTTGACAATTAGTTTAGGAAGAGTCTAAACATGTTATTATGTAGGATTTGAACCTAGGCAGGCAAGGATAATAACTTTCATCCTAATCACTCTAATTACACTTAGTTGAGTTAATTGTGTATTGTGTCTCCCAAGGAAATTATCATGTATTTTCTTTTCATTTTGAGAATGGTGCCTAGTGTAAAACATGTTCCTTAAGGCTCAAGGAAAATACAATAGTCAATAATTGACTTATGAAAATAAAAACTATGTCACAAAATGAGATTTGAAAATGAAAAAAGGAAGATAACAACTTTCCTATTAACCATTTTTTTATATTATTAATATTATGTATAAAAATATATCACTAAATAATTGGACAATAAAATTATAAAATAAAAAATTAAGAGATATATTAAATTATTTATTTTACATCTCAATCAGGTATAACATTGAAAAATGTTTTAACTTCAATGAAATTACTATGAAGCTAGATCTCCATAAGTAGTAAAATGAATTGACTTTATAAAACATATTTATAAGAGTTTCTAAAGATGTGGGTAACAACCTTTTACAAATATAAATATTATAAAATATTATAATAATAAGTAATTAAATGGTCAATGGATTTGGTTTCCAACCATGAATCTTATTTATAATGAAACAAATAATTATTGTCTTGGTTGTTGGAATCATCTTGGCTGGTACATATATTGACTTGGTTAGAGTTTGTTATTTGTACATCTTTTAAATTGATTTCACCTATCTTTATCACCTAATTAGCCAACAATCCAACCAATCATATAATGTTTAATGTATCATTGATATAAATGCTCAAATTGTTAATAAAGTAATTTACTTATTTACTTATTTATTTAAGAAATTAACACAAATTAAATGTAATCTAAAATATAAAATGACATAAGTAATATAAGACAAGATTTTGAAATTTATTTATTTTTCAACTATTATAAATTACCATAACCAAAATCCATATTTGTTCAAGTCAATATCATCTCTATAATAAAATATAATAAAAAATCACAATTTTTTTTTATAAAAGTAAAAAATAACATTTTTATTAAAATATAAATAAAAAAACAACATCCAATAATAAGTTATTTTCCAAATACATTAACATAAATTTATTTAATTTTTAAAAATTTTAAAGGTAAAAAATTAGATAACACAACTCCGAAGTTTTTAATATTTAAAAAAAATTAAAACAAATTTATATTAATTTATTCTACTATTATGTGTAAATATAAATTATTAAAAATATTAAATTACGATCTCATGTGTAAATATAAATTATTAAAAATATTAAATTACGATCTCTCATATTTTTATTTTAAATATAGATATTTATATACATAAATATTTTTATGTTATTTATTATAAATTTTATTTTATTTTCATTCATCTATTTCATTTTTGTTATAATCATATTGGATTCTATAATATATTTCACTTCTCTATAACACATCTTCTTTATAAACCATTTCAATTATTTAATTCCATAAAGTGCACCTTCTTTATTTTATCATGGCATATATATTTCAAAATGAAAATGTAAATTATTTCCAATCACCTACCTTGCCTCTAAAGTCTTCTTTCCCAAACTTCCTAGCGTTTTAACACATTATAGAAGCAAAGCCCCACCTTATGTCACTTGGTGTCACCTAAGAAATATTTGAAAGTGGAATTATAAGTTATTTCCAATCACCCCACCTATAATTTCTAAAGTATTTTTTTCCCAACTTTCATACTCAACAATTATAGAAGCTTAGCCCCACGTTATGTGAGTGGATGTCACCTCAATGTTAGGTTGTCTAATTTTCTAATCACAATACAAGTGGCATGTGTTTAAAAATGGAACGATTAAGATGTAAGTCTACATTGCCAACTTTCTAGAGATTTATCTATACCTACCCAAATCTCTATACCTACCCTTTGTTGTGGGGACATTAAATTCATTTAATATAAGGACTTAGAAATATAATGTTATTTGAGAAATATGTATTAATAATAATATAATTACCCCTGAAACTAGTCATATATATTAAATCGATTGGAACTTGACATGGAAAGTTACAACCGACATTCTATTCCCTTCCTCCCTTCTAATTCCATCTCTATGGATTATTTGGGTTATTGTCAATGCATGGTTCAATCATGACTTCTAAAAAGTTGTAACCCACTTTTCAAACTAGTCTCATTCAATAATAGAAATGTCCCGGTTCCTTGTCAAGATTAGGTGGTAAAACTATGGGTAAACAATATACTTCGTTGTTGGAACTATGCTTAACCGTATGAACACCACGTGTAGTCTTGTTGGAACTACGCTTAACTTTATGAACAACACCTGCGTAGTGTTCAATTTTTTAGACATTTTAACTTCTAAAAATTAGAGTTTTGGTGCATTTTATTCTCCAACCATATTCTTTACTCTCCATCGCAGCCTTTATAATATTCTCCCATTAATTTAGACTCAATAAAGGATGAGACTTTTATAAAAACCATTCTAAAGGAGCATTTGCATGTCCCCATTAATACCCTAAAGCAAGGCCTTCATCTATCTCGATATCCCTTCTTACCAAGATTCCAGGATTAATTCTTTGCCTTCCAATGATAATGGTTGTTTATTTTATCATGTCTTCTTGCAAATGGACTATTCAACCTTTACTTGCTTTTCTTGGTGAAATTATATTATAATAGTCAATAACAAAAACTTCACAAGGCCCACTTTATAAGAAACCCAGGATCATAGAATGATAAGATATTGTTGATACAAGTGAATGCATTACAACCAAATCCATTTATATTGAATGGTCAGAGTGTGGTTGTTGGATAATCCATTGTGAATTCAACTTGATACAAAGAATATTTTTTTAAAGCATGTGTGAATTGCAATTAATAAAAATGAATTTATAATTTGGTATTTAAATATTGAACTTTAAAAGTTAAAAAATTAATAATAAAAGATATTATTTAAAAGTAATATAGATTTAATTGAAATGATAAATAGGGAAAATTGAGTAGTCATAAGAGAAAAAACTATATTGGAGTTTATATATAACAAAATTGTATCATTTTAAACAAAATTATATTGCTTACATTATTTTCACGCTGAAAATTGTAATTGCGACATGAAACTTTCTTTTGGCCTATGATCATTTGTTTGTTGCATTGAGAAGCATGGCATATGATGTTTTAATCTTCAATCTCATTTCCTATGATATCTTTAACATACACTTGGGTCTACCAATATATCATTCTTAACCTTTTTTCAACGATTTATTTTTTATCATTCTTCTTACAATACTCACAAAATCAACTATAAACATAATTTTATCTATATCTGTTGGCATTATGGTACATGTGTTGTCCTTGATGGGAATCCTCATACAGGGCAATTCGGAAATGATAAAGGGAAACTCACATTGTAACAAGTCTATTCAGAGGTAACAAAGTAATGGTACAAAAGAACAGGATGATGGGACAGAGGATAACATATCAGAATCAAGAAATTGACGAAAGACAATGTTTTAAGTTGTATATGATGTTTAACCTAGTCCAAGTAGCATATACACATGGGTACACAGAACAAAAGGAGTGTATACGTATGCACACAATTTCACAGAAGGAAAAGTTCGTATGGGATGGAAAATTAAGGTTAAAGAATACCAAGGTTCCATACCATGGTATTTGCCTACAATATTAAGCGGAATAACAGTTACTTGATCTCGTCTAAGAATACCATAGGTTCTAAGTGTTGTTTTGGTGCATGGTTTTGACAAAGAATCTAAGTATATAAGGAGGAGAATATCAAAGGGTTAAGTGTGCAAGTGAAAGGGTTTTTCATTAATACTTATATCCGAAGTATATTTTGTGTTGTAAGGGTTATGGTTGTGATATAGATCTGAAACATCTTGTGCACCCATGGATACAATGTTGGATCAGGATTATGAGACCTAAAATGACTTATCATTGTATGATATGATAATGGATAGGCTAGATCTAAGTTCTAATGCATGTTTTATCATTTAAATGTTATGATCTGGGTATATCTAAAGTCTTGAAAAGTTGTGAAGTTATAAGTCATTATTTGCATATCTATATGCAGGTTTGCCTCAGTGAAGGTGCGTATATACGCGGGTTCGAAATTTCCAAGTAGTGTATCTAGAGGAAGGGCTTGTTGTTCAGAAATGATTGATCTATCTTATCAATCCTGTCGTTTTACTGTTGTTTGTCAAATATTTCTTTATTAGATCTGAAGTAAAACTGATTGTATAAGGAGATTGAGTCTAGATTACTGATAGATTGAGTAAGATGGGTTATCTTTGCTTCTATCTATTTAGAACTCTGTAATATGATAGTAGATCTTCAGAATGTCTTTGGGTAGTACAATTTTTATTTCAAAAGTTTTATGATTCAATATATTTAGAGCTATATGTAAGTTGGGTTACAGAAAGTAGCGTATACATGTAGGTTGGCCTCATTGAAGTAGCGTATACATTCTGACATATGATTTTTGAGGTTGTAGTTGATTCTGGTTGTTGATGCATTGTTCTAGTTTAAGCTCTGCATTCTGGTGATAGTGATCTGACTGTTCAGATTGATTGATTATGTTTTGCTTCAGAGTTGATGGGTTTCAGTGATTGGTTGATGCAGTTGCATTTGATGGTTGTATTACAGTTGTGGTGATTGAATTTGAGCTTCAATGTTACTCATGGGTCCAGTATGAAAATTTGATGAAACATGGACTACATATTGCATTGATGTGTACTAGTAGTATTGAGTCTAAAAATTTATGAAACATGGTCCCTGGAGGAAGAGTGAAGGTGGTAGCCTTCTATAGGCCGGCACATATGTACTGATAAACATATCAGCCAATACAAGAGCTAGGGGCTTGGAGCTTGGAGCTTCCTTCGAGTAGAAGGTAGAAAACGAGTGAAGGTTGTAGCCTTCAACAGGTAGATGCTTGCATACTGGAAAAGGTCTGCACCAGTACAAAACTTGTAAACACATTTTATAATAAGAAGATTGAAGACTAAGACAACAACAATGGTGGTTTTTTTTCCCACATTGGGTTTCCACCTGAAAATACCTGGTGTTCATGTGTGCTGCTTATGTGTGTTGATTTATTTTGTTCTTACTACATTGTCTACTACTCAGTAAATAAATTACACTCTGATCTAAGTTCAATAGAAAATGAATTAGTTGTTTTACAAGTTTCTTATCTATACACTGGTTTCATTCATTATAGCCACGAACTTACGCTATTTGGTTTTTGTAAAATCACGTATACAGTTTGAAAAGGAAAAATTATTATTGTGAAAGTTTAAATACTAATTCACCCCCCCTAGTATTTTTCCCAAGAATTGGTATCAGAGCTAGGTTCTTCAGAAAAATATTGATCGCTTGAAGGAAGATCTCTCAAGATGAGCAATCACGAAGGAATGGGATCTATCAGACCACCAATTTTCAATGGAAATAACTTAGCATATTGGAAGATAAGAACCCAAGCCTATATTTAGTCACTTGGAGCTGATGTTTGGGCAATTGTGGAAGGAGGATACCAATATCCAGCAGTAGTCCCCACAGATCCAACAAAAAAGAAGTTATATGAAACCAATGCCGAAGTCTTCAATGCATTATTGGGAAGTCTATCAGAATCAGAATTTGTCAAAGTCATGCAGCTCAACACAGCCAAAGCAATATGGGAAAAAATCATCCAGAGCTACAAAGGAGACTCCTAGGTAAAACGTGCTAAACTCCAAACTTTCAGAATTCAATATGAAACTCTCAAGATGCATAGTGATGAAAGTATTTATAGTTACAAGTAGATGAGATTGTAAATCATATGAGTAAGTCGGGTGAATAAATAAAAGAGGCTACTATAGTAGATAAAATTTTAAGATCTATATCTTCTAAATTTGAGTCAAGAGTATCTGCCATTGAAGAGTAGCGAGATTTACAATTTGTTACTGTTGTTCAACTTCATGGAATTTTAAATGCCTTTGAAATGAGGAAAGGAGGTCCATCAGAAATCAGAGAAGTCACTTTCAAAGCCTCTGCAAAGGGAAAAGAAAAGGAAGATCTCAAGGAATCATGATATATATAAGAAGAAGACGAGGTAGACTTTGTGAAGAAACTTCAACTCAGTACCAGAATATTTAGAGGTAAGCTTCCCTTCAAAAAAAATTCTTGTGGTAGATTTGGTCATTATGCTGCTAAATGTCCTCATAAAGATAATCATGACAAAGGAAATGATTCTACAAAAGGTAATAGGAAATAGTTTGTTAATAGAAGAAGTTATTATACTCATGAAGATAGTGATGGCCTATCTAATAGTGATGAAGGTGAATTTGAACAAGATATCAAACTACCCATGGCTTATGAAAATGATAAGTTTATGGATGCCTTAGAAGAAGAAGATTTTCTTGAAGAAATCACTGAACTCGAAATCTACTAGGAAGAAAAGAATATGGTCATAGACACTTTGACACATCAACTCACTGAAAGGGAAAAGAACAATGAAAAGTTAGAGTGTGAAGTAGTGAATCTAAGAAAAGAACTTGCGAAAACAAAATCTCTGAATCTTAGATTTGCTAAAGGATCAGAAACCTTAGATGAAATCATCAAGGTTCAGTGTTCTCCTCTTATAAAGACTGGTCTTGGAGACATTGGAGAAACATCCCAACCAGAAAAGTCTTCAGTCATCACTAGAAGCTATCTTAATGCAGTAAAAACTAGTCAACAATTCATCAATCCTCAGCAAAATCCTAATGGTACTCCCCAAGTAAATCATGCTCATTCTACTCCAAGGGTGAACATCAATAGAAGCACTAACCAAAAAGTGAACAATACCAAAATATTTTATTATCACATAAACTTCTTCTTTAATGGAAATTGCTTTTCATGTCATAAGGCTGCTCAATGTGTTTCTTACAAACTATCATGACTAGAGAAGTAAGAAAACAAAGGAGCGTGACATTAATCAAGAAGAGCTCTTACAATAAATTTTCACACCTTAAATATGAAATTGAATGTTCATTTTGCAATAACTTTGGTCATGAAGAATCTAAATGCATGAGCAAATTTTGGCCAACATATCAAAAGGAGCAAACATCATCAAACTCCAAGGTATGGAAAAATAAGGAACCATAGTAAAAAATATGTGGCATAGCTCTATTTGCAGAAGGACAAGAATATCAGTGGTACTTTGATAGAGGATTCTCTAAACACATGATAGGTGATAAAGATAAACTCCTTTCATACAATGCTTTAGAAAAGGAAAAGAATGTATCTTTTGGAAATGACACACTGGCTATCGTTAAGGGTAAAGGTTTTGTTTATTTAAAAGAAAAGGTTAAAGATGGAAATTTTATGTATGTTCATGGTTTAAAACATAACTTATTGAGTGTTAGTCAAATGTCTGATCAAGTAAATGAAGTGGTTTTTCGATCAAAATAATGTGTGGTTCGTGAGCTTGACACAGGAAATACCATAATCAAAGGTGTAAGAACTCCAAGCAATCTATATATACTAGAAGGAGGTCAAGAACAATGTTATCTAAGCAAAACAAAATAGAACTAGTTGTGGCACAAAAGATTGGGGCATCTAAGATTTTCTCAAATAAGAAAGTCATGCAAGCTCAAGTTTGTTCGTGATCTTCCAGATATCATTATCCTAGAAAATACCATCTACAAACCATGTCAATTTGGAAAGAAAAACAAAGTTCAATTCAATGCCAAAGAAGGATCAACAAATAAGCCTCTTGAACTCGTTCATACTGATTTGTGTGGACCAACAAGGAAAAAGTCACCTCGTGGAGAAGAATACTATGTTTTATTCATTGATGATTTTTCTAGAATGTGTTGGATTGGTTTACTAAAACATAACGATGAAGCATTTGAAAAGTTTAAGGTCTTCAAATCTTTTGTTGAAAATGAATTATATCTAAAAATCAAGTGTCTCATATCTGATCAGGGAGGAGAATTCATATCAGATGAATTTTTTGAATTTTGTGAACAACATGGAATAAAGAGGTAGTGCTATGTTGCCATAAATCCTCAACAAAATGGAGTGATGGAAAGAATGAATAGAACAGTTCAACAAATGGCTTGATCTATGCTTTATGAGTTTGGAACTTCTGACACGTTTTGGGGCGAAGCTGCACATACTGCAGTAAATATTCTCAACAAAGCTCATGTACATGTAAATAGTGATAAAACTCTATAAGAAATTTGGTATGGTAAGCCTCCCATTATAAAACACTTCAGAGTTTTTGGAATGTTTCATCAAAAAGACTAATGAAAAACTTGGTAAGTTTGAACCCAGATCAGATGAAGGAATATTTCTTAGTTGCTCATCTATAAGTAAAGGATACAAATGTTATAATAAGAGACTTCGAAAAATTGTTAAATGCATTGATGTTGTAATCGACGAATCATGTAGAAATCCGAAACAGGAGACATCAGTAAAGGAAGACAATAATAATAAAGACGATGAATTCTTTCCCATATCAAATTGAAATGATATAGAGGAAGAAACCAGTGAAGCATCAGAAGAAGATACATCTGATAGGGAAAAGGCTCCATTCAGACATGTTCAAAAGAATCATCCAGAATCTCAAATTCTAGGAGAAAAAGTGTCTGGAGTATAGACAAGAAGAACTCTTGTAGGATCTTCTAGTTATCTAGCCTTATTATCCTCCATAGAACCACAAAATGTAAATGAATCTAGTAGGGATGAATGTTGGGTTAAGGCCATGGATGAAGAACTTGACCAAATTGAAAATAATGATACTTGGTAATTAGTTCCTAGACCTCATGATAGAAATGTTATAGGAACAAAATGGATATTCAAGAATAAGTTGAATGAAAATGGAGAGGTAATTAGGAATAAAGCAAGGCTTCTTTGTAAAGGGTATGCAAAACAAGAAGGTATAGACTTTGAAGAAGCTTTTTCACCTGTAGCTAGACTTGAAGCCATAAGAATGTTTCTTTCTCTTTCAAGTTTTTGAAAATTCAATGTTTATCAAATGGATGTAGATGTATAAGAAGAAGTATACATCAAATGGATGTTCAAATGGATGTAGTTTATCAAGTTTTCTTAACGGAGATGTAGAAGAAGAAGTATACATTGAACAACCAGAAGGATTCATTCTGGGAAATGATGCAAAGCTTGTATGCAAACTCATAAAGGCTTTATATGGACTGAAACAAGCTTTGAGGGCATCGTATTATTGTCTTGACAAATATATTCAACAACAAGGTTTCACAAAAGGATCCACATACAAAAAATTATATACAAAAATTAAGAATGATAAACTTCTAATTATTATTGTTTATGCTGATCATATCATCTTTGGAAGTAATGAAGAATCTATGAGTCAAAACTTTGCTTCCATTATGCAGCAAGAATTTGAAATGTTTTTACTTGGAGAACTAACCTAATTTCTTGGCCTACAAGTGCAACAAAAAAAAGATGGAATCTTTCTCTCACAAGCTAAATATCTCAAGCAGATTATGAAGAAGTATGGAATGGAAGATTCCAAACCAGTATATACTCCAATGGTAATAGGATGTAGTCTCAGTTCTAATGATGATTCTCCTACAGTGAATCAACGAGAGTACAAATCTATGATTGGAAGTCTACTTTATCTAACAGATAGCAGAATAGATATCATGCATGTAGTAGGAATCATTGGAAGATTCCAAGCCATTCCAAAGGAATCACATATTTAGGCAGTAAAAAGAATATTCAAATATCTCCAAGGAGCTCAAGACTTTGGTCTATGGTATCCTAAAGATACATATCTCACTCTTCATGCATATACAAATGTGGATTGGGTTGAAATGTTGATAACTGAAAAAGCACTAGTGGAGGTGCATTTAATATTGGATCACGATTAGTATCTTGGTTCAGAAAGAAACGAAGTTCAATTTCCTTATCTACAACTGAAGCAGAATATGTGGCTTCTGCATCTTGTTGCACACAACTTCTCTGGATGATGAAAACATTACAAGATATTCAAATTAAATGTTCTCCACCCATCTCCATCCTATGTGATAATACAAGTGCTATTAGTATTTCAAAAACTATTGTTATGCACTCCAAGACCGCACACCCATTAAGTATCACTTTCTACGAGAACAAGTGCTTGAAAAAAAGGTTAAATTAGAGTATGTTCCCTCCAAAGATCAGGTTGTTGATATATATAACAAACCTCTTCCCAGAGAAGCATTTGAATATCTCAGACAAAAACTAGGAGTTGTTTCTAACTCATCTTGTTGTTAAAACCAGTTTGTTCAGATTCAAAGGACTATTTTCTATGCATTGATTTCATTAAGCAGAGTCCCATATATACGCAAGTTTCTATGCTATCAATAGCATATATGTTTTTCTGATAGAAAAACAGTGGGTCATGTTAGTGCCTATTAGTCATGTTAGTCACCAGAAATCAAATGTGCTCTTACATAGTTTTTTTTATTAGGATTTTAGGTCAAATTTTTATAGTTTCAAAGATATTTTCAATAAAAGTTTGGTCACCGGTTAGGAAGGTCATTCTATACTATTCCTTTTAGTTCCATGGTCAAAGAAAACCATCTAGGTCCAGTCAAATCATTGTTAGAAGAGTCTTATGGTCATAATTCACCTAATAATCCCATGCTAGGTCATCACTAGGTCAATAGGTTAATCTCTAAACACTGGTCTTTTTACCATTAAAATCCATTCTATAAGGAATACCATTTTATAAGGAATAGTATAGGTTATGTTGGCAATCAAGGTTTTAAATCATGCTTTTATTTCATTTTCTTAAATGAAATACTTTCATAAAGGTCATGAAGCTGCAAAGTGTCAAGTTCAAGTTACAAATGTTATGGTGGGTAAAGAAAAAATAATTTCTCAAGCTATAAAATACTTTCACTCACTCTCTATTTTCCCATTCCATTTTCCAACACTCCCCTCCATCCAATCAGGTTGAAATTGTTAGGCAAGGAGAGGTTTCTGCATGCCTAAGTTGAGTTCATCTTTTGTGCTGCACAAATAGCTCTGCTGTGCTACACAAATGTCAGGCAACTTCTCCATCATCATTCCAAGGTTGTGCAATTCCTTCAGTGGCTTCTTCCACCATTTTCACAGTGTGCTGCTTCAAATGCAGGTTGGTGGTTTATCATAAAGCTCAATTATCTCTTAGTTCTCTCCATTGTGATTGATAGGACCCAAATTCTAAATTTTCACTTTCCCTAGCTCCCTAACCTCTCTCACTATCCCTCCAAAATTTCGTAGAATTTTTCCATTTCCCTATCCCCCTCATTTCCCTAAACTTCCTCACAACTATCAAAAATCCCCTATTTTTCCTACAAGAAAAACCCTAGTTTCTATCCTAAGAGCTAGGTGTTGACATGGAATCTAAAACCTATGAACAAAGGAGGCATAGAGGAGGATAGATCATTAGATATGAACCCACCTCAACCCATGAGATATTGTCATCTCCCTTCATTAGAAAATCATTTGAAGATGCAAGTTGTCTTACAATTTTCTAGAGAATTGAGCAGCTAAAATTTCATGATCAACTAACCAATGATTTTTCCAACAAAATAAGAAAGGATAAAGTTACCATAGTAGGAGTTGAATTCATTGTTTCAAGGCAACTTATCTCCGCAGCCACATGGATTCCAAACACTGGAGAAATTTGGTTCAAGAAAGAAGACCATGACATTCAGAATTACAAGATGTACCTAAAAGCACCATATAAGGTAGCTCCAAAATATTTGTCCATTCAAAAATTTGCTACAAAGATATACCCCTCTCATGAAATTGATCATGAAGTACTTCACATGTGAGGGTAGGTATTCAATGCCGTATAAGTATCACATGAAGATTTTGATGCATTTCACCCATGTTCATAAACTCAATTTGTCTCACTATCTATACAAAAGTCTGATTAAAATGATAGAAAAGGTACACAGGTTGGGAGAAAATCACCATAATAGTCTATTTCATCATGGTTCAGTGAAATTTCTAGTTTGTCATCAATTAGCACAGGTAAATTTATCTTGGGATGACTTTTCAAGTTTAGCTTTTCCTCCATCTTCTTCAGCCATGTCTAGTGATGAATCAACACCTCCAAACTCACCAGTGCCACAAGAGGTTGCTTCTGGAAGTAGACCTACCAAGGGGAAATACAGGGAAAAAGTGGTTAAGACATACTCCAGAGGTGATAGGCTTGTGTTTGCTCCAAATATTGTTGAAAGGGTCAAGCCTACAACAGGGGAATAAAGAGCATCTTCATAGCATGAGGAATTCACTCATCCATGTACAAATGTGTCAGAGGTGGAGAAAGGACATGAGGATAGATTTTCAAATCAAATAATAAGCGATAAAGAGGCCAAGATCAAAAGGTTGGATGATAAGTTGATAGAGGCAAATGCTTTAATAGCATGCTTGCAACAAGAGAATATGCAATTGAAAGTAAACCAAATGATCCAAGACGAACAAGCAGCCTATTCAAAGAAAGAAGATGTAAAAGGAAAAGTAGTGGCTCAATTGAAAGTGTTAAAAGGAAAAGAAAAGAAAAGTACATCGGGGAGACTAAGAACAAGAGCCTCCAAGGGATCCCTTTAGCTACAAAGGGAAGTTTCTCCACCAAGAGAACACATCACTGTAGATGACCTAATCACTGGAGAAATCAATGAAGATCAAGTATATTGGCTTGATTATGTCAATGGACACTTGGAAAAGCTCCTCAAGAAGGCAAGTAGGGACAATAGCTTGCAAAGGCATATGGCTATGCATTACTACACAAGAAATGAGGTATCCAAAGTTAGAATCAAACATTTGAAGAAGAAGCTCAAGGAAACCCTAACAAGCCAAAAGTAAAAGGAAAAGCTTGATCTACTTGTTGAGGCCTCCCTCATGGCATAACATATCATGTTATATCTTCACTCAACAATTTTGAGAAATTTTTGTCATTTTGAAAATTTTGATGGTTTTTGGTCTATTTTAAAAACACAGTGGTAGCTATAAACGCAACGCCTTGGTGTTACGCTTTCTCTACAGACATCCAAATGCCAAAAAATTTATATGCCTGCATAGATAATCATCCCCTACTTATTAATTATTCACTTTTGTAAGTTTTTTGGTGGACAAATTGAGAGAAAAAACTAAAAAACAGGTCAAAAAATCACTTTCTGCCACTATTTTGAAGCAGGCGCTACGTTTTTGGAGTGACCTTGGGAAAATCAGTTTTTCTCCTAGCTGGAGTGTCCAAATCACTTGCTTGAGTAGTCAAATGACAACTAGACACTCACATATGTCCAATGAGCCATAAATTTCTCAATTTGGAGCATGGGAAGGCCTCCAAAATGCTCCTTCAAGATGGAACTGCGCTTTTGCCTAAGTGCACTATGTTTTTCCTTGAATGCGCTGCGCTTTTTCCTGTAGCAATATTTCTCAGCATGTCTTCGCCAGATCTTGGTTTGATGAGGTAATTTCAATATTTTGAAGTCTTGATGATGTAATCATGGAATAAATTAGCCTGATAGTTTTTTTTATGCTTAACTAGGCCTCATAAATGAAGAAAAAGTCAAATCAAAGTCTAAGAGAAGAGTTTGTTTTCGAGCTTCTCACTCTTACTTGTTGGTTGAGAGATTATTGGAAACTGTTCCACCACTTAGGGATTTGACCCCTGAAGGTGGGAAAACTGTTTGTTTTAGTATATATGTATCATTTCTAATTCAGAGAGAAGGGTTGGACTTCAGAGGAGAGGATTTGTATCTTATGCTTTCACTCTATTAATCAAAGGAGTAGTTGCAGCTATTTTTCAGGAATTCATATGCAGTGAGTTTGTGATGTTCTTTTCCTTCTATGTTAGTTTCTTATGAATGAATCCATCTTTCTTAACATTTTTTTCTTTCCTCAGTGATTTTCCTTACATTTATATGGGGATAATTATTTTTATTAAAGCTTTGTTTATGTGGAAAATCATTTCTATGTATGTCTTCTTCTAGATTAATGATTTCATGGCACACATGCTCATTATGATTTTCTAATTTTCTCAGAACCTACACTACATTGACCAAACTCTCATATTCATCACAAGACACTACTATTTTACTCCTCTTTGTGCCTGCTACTGCATCCCTTTGAGACCTTGATCTAATTGATTTTTCTCATCCTTGGTCCAGCAACCCAAAAACCCTAAATTTTCAAAAAACTCATCTAAAACTATTATATCTAGCCTAAAATCCATTTCTCTTTTAGTCTTTGACTATGAAATCCTTAGAGAGATCCCTCTCTGGTTTATCAGGGCTAGTTTTTGAACTGCAAGTGGTTTGAGGTTACCTCTTTTGATCTCCTCCATTGATGAATGAATTGTTGACAATGAGCAGGTAGCACATGTTCAGGGGGAGCATCAGCCTTCAAAATATTATGCATTGTTTGCATCATGATTGCTGAATTCAGCTATGGTCTCAGTTATTATTGTCATTTGATGAAAATGTCATGTAAATACCTATGGTGTAATAATATGTCTCTTTCTATAATATTTTATTATGAATGAGTCCTTTTGGACATATGGTGTAATTTGTACCCCCACTATGCATGGGAAGGATGATATAATAATTGCACTTTTTAGTCATGTATGAACATTTGATGTATCCCCACTTGGTTGGGTGATTGATGTATGTATGAGTAATTGGTGATAGGAAGGTCATACTTACATAGTTTAGTTATAGAGACATGTTATTCTTTTGAAAAATATTTCTATAGGCTCTTCATATGCTGACAGGGGGCATGGATAGTATAGTGCATCTCACAATGTACTAAGGGGGAGAATATCTTGGTCCACCCTTTGCTCTTGATGTCAAAGGGGGAGATTATCTTGGTGTTGCTTGATATATCTAACAGGTTCTACAACTTGAAGTGATCAACACCGATATGGTTGCGATGAAGTCCAAAGGGGGAGATTGTTAGCATTATGGTACATGTGTTGTCCTTGATGGAAACCCTCATACAGGTTAATTTAGAAATGATAAAGGGAAACTCACATTGTAAAAGGTCTATTCAGAGGTAACAGAGTAATGGTACAGAAGAATAGGATGATGGGACAAAGGATAACAGATCAAAATTAAGAAATTGAGGGAAGAGAATGTTTTAAGTTGTATGTTAGGAAACCAGCTCACAAAAAGATAGAAAAGATAGATGGACGCCTTAGAAATAAGCCTCTTCGAGGTGGCAACCTCCTTTACATTACGTGAATGAAAAATTATTGGATGATACAAATGAAAAGGCCTCCTTTCTATATATAGGAGTCTAAGGGGTCATAATATAATCAGAGCCGACATAACAATAATAATGTAAGGGAACAATTAAAAAAATAGTGGACTATTATGGGGCACAATAATAATAATATGGGGACTACATGGGCACAACAATATAATAAGGGGGTGGTACTAATAACAATAACAATAAGGGGTTACACTAGTAGTATAGGGGCCTAACATTGTATATGTTGTTTAACCTAGTCCAAGTAGCGTATACACGTGGGTACACAAAACAAAAGGAGTGTATACGTATGCACGCAGTTTCACAAAAGGAAAACCACGTATGGGATGGAAAATCAAGTTTAAAGAATACCAAGGGTCCATACCATGGTATTTTCCCAAAATATTGAGTGGAATAATGGTTAATTGATCTCGTATAAGAATACCATAGGTTTTAAGTGTTGTTTTGGTGCATGGTATTGAAAAAGGCTCTATGTATATAAGGAGGATAAGATCAAAGGGCTAAGTGTGCAAGTGAAAGGGTTTTTCATGAATACTTCTATCTAAAGTATATTTTGTGTTGTAAGGGTTATGGTTATGATATATATCTGAAACATCATGTACACCCTTGGATACAATGTTGGATTAGGATCATGAGACCTGAAATGACTTAGCATTGTATGATCTGATAATGGATAGGCTAGATATAAGTGCTAACGCATGTTTTATAATTAAATGCTATGATCTGGGTATATTTGAAGTCTTGAAAAGATGTGAAGTTATAAGTCATTATTTGCAGATCTATACGCAAGTTCGCCTCGGTGAAGGTGCGTATACATGCAGGTTTGGAACTTCCAAGTAGCATATGCAGAGGAAGGACTTGTTGTCCATAAATGACTGATCTATCTAATCAGTCTTGTTGTTTTATTGTTGTTTGTCAAAGATGTATTCATTAGATCTGAAGTAAAATTGATTGTTTAAGGATATTGAGTCTAGCTGACTGATAGATTGATTAATATGGGTGATATTTTCTTCTCTTTGTTTAGAACTCTACAATATGACAGTAGATCTTCACAATATCTTTGGGTAGTACAGTTTTTTGGTTCAAAAGTTTTATGATTCAGTATCTTTAGGGGTATACTTAGGTTGGGTTACAGAAAGTAGCGTAGACACGGAGGTTTGCCTCATTGAAATAACATATACATTCTGACATATGATTTTGGAGGTTGTAGTTGATTCTGGTTGTTGATGTAGTGTTATGGGTTCAACTCTATTTTTTGTTGATAGTGATCTAACTGTTCATATTGATTATTTTTTTTGCTTCAAAGTTGATGGGTTTCAGTGATTGGCTGATGCATTTGTATTTGAAGGTTGTATTACAGTTGTGGTGATTGATTTTGAGCTTCAATGTTACTGATGTGTCCAGTATGAAAATTTGATGAAACATGACCTACATATTGCATTGATGTGCACCAAGAGTATCCAGTCTGAAAATTTATGAAATGTGGTCCCTGGAGGAAGAGTGAAGGTGCTAGTATTTTGTAGGCCAATGCCTATGTACTGGTAAACATATCAGTCAGTACAAGAGATAGAGGGTTGGAGCTCCATTCAAGTAGAAGTTGGAAAATGAGTGAAGGTTGTAGCCTTTAACAAGTAGATGCCTGCTGTTACAGATCCATCTGGGCACATCACTCCCATCATTTAGATAAGTACTATTAGGGCTTATCAAACCCTAATTTAGTTGCTACATGCCCTAGACAAGTCATCACTTTGAATGCCTCCTTCCTTGAGAGTTTCTTAGCCTAAAGCCCTCCAAAAATGCCTTCTTGAGGGACCAACGCAGCTTTGGTCAGGGGTAAGTGTGCTTCAGTGTAGGTAAGCCCATGTAAAGGTGTTTTCTAGAGCACTTAAGGCCACTTTGACCTGTGCTGGGTGAGATTGAGAGAAATAATCATAGGGTTCTAGGAATATTCTTATCTTCTGGAGCCATCTAAAATATTCCCACACTTATCATCTCCTATGAGCTCAAAATTGGATAGGGAATGAGTTAAGTAATCTCCTATCCTCTCATCCCTTCCTCCATGGAAACTAACTCTAAGTTTGGAAGGCCATTCAATACACTCATTTATGACCAAACCTCCTCCATTTTCCTATAAATTGACCACTCATCTAAGTGATCAGGGGCTAGACTTTGAGAATTTGTAAGGAGATACTATTGGTGTGAGGATTGATATTGTAAGCATGTATTGTTATGCCTCCGGAGTATTGTGATTTTGATGTGATGTTGGTTGGAACCCAAGCGAGAAGAGTGATAATGGATCGAACTTCATGGCTGTAATTCTTCCTTCTACTTAATAAAGCTATTTACACCTTTTCCCATATTCTTGTCTTTATGTATGATGATTATATGTGTAAATGCTTTCGATTCCATTTGCTTATAGTAGATAGATCTCTTCCTTTGATTGGTTTTGTCCTCTGTTTATGATTGCAGGTACTTGTCGAGCGGATTAAGTTCAAGAAGGAGTGATGGGAGCCATAAAAATGATACAGAGGGAAAGTGCAAGATAACAAGCAGGTCCCTTGTCTTATTTGTCTTCTATAGAAAAAAGGTTAAGCACTTTAAATCTGTTATTCTAGATGTAGCTACCTATCTAGGGAAATTGTGTTTATCCGTAGATCCAAAATTCCACATAACAAATTGGCGATCATACTGGGGAACGATCATCATTCCGAGTAATTTACCTTCATCCTAGTACACCATAGTAGACTTCACTCGCTTCCATTGATCTTGTCTCAGCCTTTTTGAAGTGTTTTTCGGTAAAAATTGTGCTTGTAAGCCCCTAAGATGGCCTCTCTGACACCAACGCAGGTCTGGTCAATATACAGAGCATTGTAGAGCACCCATAGCTTGAGGATAGTGCTCTGAAGCATACTGTCTCAAATTCAAGGCTACGTTGATCCTCTTTAGCTAAAAAATACCTCCTTTGACTTGATTTTCCCCAAATTTCCTTCTATTTCTGTTTGCTGAAAGATCAAAGATGCTTGTGTCTTTGAAATCAATTTTTGTTTCCTTTGCTAGCCCTACTTTGGCCTTGATTGTTTAGCGTTTCTTAAATGATTTCTTTATCACTATCAATTGATTGTCAAAGTTAGTTTATAGTCGATTAATCTTTGTTCAAAAGAAAGTGTCGTAAAAGTCTTTATTTCTTTCGAAACGAAATTTTCATAAAGTATTTGTTCTTGCAAAAAGATTGATTGATTGTATGTGTATTAGTTTACTATTGTTCATCACAATATTAAGAGAATTGAAAAGAAAAACTTGCATTGTGTATTGAAAGTGTTTGTGTGTGCTCATAGGAATAGTTTAGGGAAATTGCATTAGATGTGTTCTTTGTTCTTTGATTAAAAGAATTTGATTGATCTATCCCTACTAGCTAAGGTTTTCATTGTTAAAATTGAATGGAAAGAATGCTTATCATATTAGTTGCATTCTAGGAATTTCAAAATACATCACGCGGTGAAACTTCAAAGGCAAATTCTTAATCAAGATCGACTTAAAATTAACATCAATTAACCTAATGGAGCATTGTCACCTAACGCAAAACATTTAGAGGTTCTAGGCTAGATACTTGTTCTGGCGTCGTAAAACATAGCAACTATCACTAACTTGTATGCGATACATTCTGAGTGTGATACCTCATTCCATGTATGTGAATATATTGTAGCTCGTCCACATACCTTTGGGTATATATGTTGGTGTTAGTACGTAAAGTATAAAGGAATGCTCTCACTATGCAGTTTCGCATTAAACATCACTAATATGGATTGGGCCTCCACGTACTTTCGAGTATATATGGGAGGACAACACTAGGTTTCTATCCATCCTTAGGTAACCAAGTCGACCGCCTTGTACATTATGATACACCGAAGGCAGCATTCAGGGATATTCCCTGCCCGTAATTCTCAGTTCGCCAGGAGGTATTTTGCAGTTCACAGTTGCTTGGTAAACATTGTTGGAAATAATACTGAGAGGGGGGGGGGGAATCAGTATTATCAGATCAGTAAAACCTTTCCAATTTCATACTTAGAAACATATACGCTACTTCAGTTAAGTGAACCCGCGTGTACACGCTACTGTGTCTAAAGCAACTAGCGTATATCCAGAGATCTTATGATTTAGTTAGCTTATCTTCAGTAAATGCATCAGAACATTATTATCCATATTAACAGTAAACAGGTGCAGTATAACAGAACAGATCATCACACAAAAGCCACACACATGAACACCATGATATAAGGTGGAAACCCAATGTGGGTGAAAACCACCTGCTGCAATTCGTCTCTTTCTTCTTTAATAAGAAACTTCTTTTACAATGTACTGGTGCAGTCATTTACCAGTACGCAGGCTACAACCTGCAGAGGGCTACAACCCTCATAGCTCTTGTACTAGCCGATCCATTTACTAGTACATAGGTGCCAACCCTACAGAAGGCTACAACCTTCACTCGTTTTCCAGCTGCTCCTGGAAGGGAGCTACAACCCCCTGGCTCTTGTACTGGCTGATATGTTTACCAGTACGTAGGTGCCAGCCTAAAATCTCCCTGGGACCACGTTTCATACATTTTCATACTGGATCCATAAGTCAATCACCATTGTAGTACAACCTGCATCATCAATCACTGAAACACCCAATGCTGAATCACTGTAACCCTGTCAAGAACATCATAACAACAACCAGATCCAATTCCATCTTCAAATATCATAGTTCACATTGTATACGCTACTTGGATGAACCCAACCTGCGTGTATACGCCCTTTTACCAAAACCAACCTGCGTACAGATCTGCAAATTCAAGCTTAAAACTCCGCAGCTATATCAGACATCAAAACATACCCAGATCATAATAATAAACATGCGTCAGTAGATCTAGTCTATCCACAGTCAAACCATATGAAGATAATCATTCCAAGCCTTGAGATCTCGTTCCATCATTCATCATCCTCCACATGAGTGAAACCTTGGTTCAGATCACCAACCCATAACCAGCACTTGGATCTCACACTTCCTCAGATCTTCATCACTCACACACTCACACTTTGGCCTAATGATCTTTCTCCTTATATAGCTTTAGGCCCTTCACAATACCACGGTCCAAAACCATAGTAACCCAATACCATCAACTCAATACTAGGGATCAACACGTCTGTCGAGACTCCATGGTCCAAAACCATAGGCACAAATTCCAAGGACTAACTACCACGGACCAAAAGTAAGCTTTCCGACATGTACGCTTTTTTTTCGTTCATGAAACTGCGTGTATACCCTACTTGGTATATAGAGAACCTGCGTACACACGACTTGGTATATAGTGAACCTGCGTGTATATGCGACTTGGGCTTAAGGAACCTACGTGTATGAACTTTCTTGACCTGCTGTACTAAGATCTGTCCTCTGATTAAGTTGCCATCACCTGTACCAACCTCTGAGTGAGTTGCCATCAAGGACAACACTTGAATCATAATGCCAACAAACATTTTTGCCTAGCTTACCCCTTCTTGTTTATTTCTTTTTTGTAATAAAATCAATCAGAAATCGTGGAGGAAAATCAACCCTTACCCCATTGTTCGCGAAGAGAAATGAGTAAACTGCCTTTACCGCCAGAAGCTACGCCCATCTGGTCGAAGTGGCCTCATTTGACTGGATCTATTACTTCTCAAACTTCTGGTTCTTCTTCTGAATTACTAGAAACACCTATACCAGTAAGTACTATGACCCTAGTTACTCCTACGATTACTAGTACATCTGTTACTAAAGTGAAATCTCCATAATTACCCGAGGAAACTAGAAATGAATCTAGTGAAACAGTAACCCAAGTTGTTCAACAACAAGTTGATTCTCAATCCGAAGTTGTTCAACAAAATATTACTTCTGAACTTGCATTTTTTCAACCAGAAGTTGATCCTGCACCTATCATTATTCAATCAAAAGTTCTAAAATATAAGTTGTTCACGAAGCCCAACCTGAACCTATTCTTTTACCAGAACATTTGAATCTTGAAGTTGAACAATCAGAAGTTGTTACCATACCGGAAGAATATAGACCGGTACATCCTCAGACATCCGTAACTGTCGAGACTTACTCTTACCTCAGGAACAAATACTAGAAATCTATTACGGACCTGAGGTGAAATTCTTCCACCTGGCTTGATTTCGATGGAAGAGGAACCTGAGGTAGAATCACCCAGAACTCCATTTCATTTTGGAACTAGAATTTATTTGTATCCTCATACTCCTCATTTTACTGCTCCTTTTGATATTGATTACTTTCAGACACCTTTTGATTTGTTAGGAAACTTATTTGGACATTTGACTATAGCAGAGTCAACATCCCAGACTGTACCATCTGTTACAACTATGGTAGAATCTTATGTCGTAACCTCTTCGATGTTTACTACCACACCTAAGTCACACTTGTATGGTGTTCCATCCATCCCATTAGGTTACCAATCTTTATCTGGAACCCACTCAGGTGTTGCTTCTAGCCCTTGGTCTTCACCAATGTCCTCTACATGAATTTTATCTGGTTCCTCATTAACAGATACCGAACAGCTGGACCCATCAAGTTCATATCAAGATGGTTCATCTAGTTATCGTCCTATCTATCCACTTTACACTGGAATACCCCCATACAGAGAGCAATATGCACATTCTCCTTATCCTCCATTTTCTGTGGGGCAACCATATGTCAGTATGCTGTCGTCTTTAGGTTAGCCTGGAATGATTTTCTATCAGTGGTAGCCAACAATGCTCGTTCAACCTAGGCTTGTGTATCCATCACAACCTATGTAATCTGTCTCATCCATACCTACAACACCTCTTGTTACAATTTTACCGTAGTCACAAGCTCATATTGTTGTATCTAAACCTGTGCAAGCTGGTCCTTCAACCTTAGACCCCCAAGTTTTAGGTATACAGATTCAGCCTTCTCGGGTAGTTTTACAACAACCACTTGTGTCTAGAGTCCAACAACTTCAGGCTAGTTTACCTTTTACTAGAATGACTTAGACTTACACTAGTTTAGTGTATTCACAACTTGGTCAAGCTTACATTGGTGGGCAACAACCATTAAATCAACAGTTGTTGTATCAACAACAACAACAATTACTTAAACAACCTTGGAAGTCCCAATATCAACAAAAAAATTTCCAGCAATACCAACCTCAACCTGGACTTGGTCAACAAAAAGTTTACCCAGGTCTTGGTCAACAACCCTATGCTGGGTTTGGACAATAGAAAATTTATCATGGTGCTCAACAACAACCTTACAACAGATTTGTTCAACAAACTTACCCATATTAAGGTTACCAACAGAAAATCCCTTATGTTGGTATGTAAAGGCCTATTGCCTAGGAAATCCCATCTTATCTTGGATATACTCAACCTGACCTCAATAGACAGTTCCCTTTCGTTGCAACGCTTGAGTTACCAGATCTAAACTGGCTCATGAATGACCCAATTTTTTATGCACCTTGGTGGCCAGTGATTCTACATAAGTTACCTTCCGATATTCCGAAGTTCAATGGAAACCCTGGAGAAGACCCGTCTAACCATGTCATGACTTTTCATTTATGGTGTTCAACAAACTCCTTGAATGATGATTCTGTTAGACTACATCTTTTCTAGAGAACGTTTACTGGTCTGGCTGCGAAGTGGTACATTGAGTTACCATGAGCTTCTTTTGATAACTTCACTACCTTAGCTACCACGTTTTTAACCCACTTCCAATTACCCATACAATATGAAACTGGAATGAAACTATTAACCAACTTTAAACAGACTACTAGTACTCATATCTTTGATCATATTCATGAGTGGCGTCGTTGTCTTTGAATGGTTAAAACTTATGTTCCTAATCAGGTCTTAGCTTAGTGGTTTATAAAATCCTTGCAACCATCTATCACTGAGGATGCGGTGAAAGGTGGAGTTGTCATAGAAGAGCAAGTAATTTCTCATGCCCAATATTTGGACTTGATTTATACACAGTCTGGTACGCTCTATGAAAAGATCCTGAATGCACCCCGATCAAATTTCACTATTCCTCCTCCACCATCGAGTAAGGACTCTCATGCCGGAGACATTGTGATTGGTTCTTCGAGCACACAAACAGTGGGTAGACCATCTGGTCAAACATTTTCCATTTCCAATCAAACTTCAAATGCATATGATAATGCTCTTTCTTCTGAAATCAATGCCGTGTCATCTGACAAACGCAAGAATGAAAAGCAACCATGAAGTAAGAAGAAGGGAAAAAACAATAAGAAACAAAATAATTCCCCTCAAGAGAAATCATTTGATTCCTCTCCTTTGGTTAAGAAACCTCGTTACCCTTGTTTAATCTGTAATGACAAGAACTTTACACGAGATTGTCCTCACCGCTCTGAAGTCTCAAAGCTTCTGAAGACTTTTAATACATCTACAGCTTTGATTGATCCTTTTCCGAACCCGAAGACACATGTGGTTGCTACAGACCATGCTTCCACTACCCAAGTGCTTATGTTATCCACCTCTGAGCCGAAAAATGATATTTTGGTGTCAACACGAAGTAAAAATTATGGAAATCAATCGTTGTCGTTGAATAACCAGGTTGATCAACCTAATCCTTCGACTTCAACTTCGTCTGATCCTATTCCACCATCTATTACACCAGATTTAACAATAAAATTGCCTAAGGGAGTTGTACATAAATCAACATTTGACCCTCGAGCTCGAGCTGCAAAAAGATATAACATAGTAGAAGATTTGGCTCAATCACCTTCTGCTATGTCAATGTTTGAGGTGCTTCAGAATTGTCTCTCCCAAGAGTAGGCTTTGTTGTCAGTAATTGGTGGAATTGATCCAACTGATTCAAATCTTGTGGTTTTCAACCATGTGGGTTATACGCCACAGTTACCAGCACAATTAACATTCTTGATTCAAGTAAATGCATTGAATAAACTTGTTCACCGAATCATTATTGACGAGGGGGAATCCACTTGTATTATGTCTATGAATTGTTGGAAACACTTGGCTCACTGCCTTTGTCACATTCACCAACAATGTTAAAATCTCTTGACGATCGCACATATACGCCTTGTGGAATATTGAGTAATATGCAAATTGAACTAGGAGGAAAAATAGTAACTGTTGAAGTTGAGGTTGTTGATGGACCCCTTGACTACAACATTTTGCTAGGAATACCATGGGTTTATGCTATGGTTTTTGTGGTTTCAACATACTTTCGTACGATTGCATTCCCTCATAAGGGTGGAATCACAGTTATCGACCAACTTTCCTTCTTCGCCTCTAGTTCACAGGCTACTGGAAGCATTCCGTTAGTACATGGACCCCTACTATCTCTTCAAAATATTGGTGTAGGTCTCTTTAAAGATTCTTCCCTAATGGGTACTTTTTCACTACTACCACCATCAAACTTGGTAGAAGTGGCAAAATTTGAGACTTGCAACATGATATCTTCCACTTCATCTGACTTAAGGAATATTACCAATAGTTTTGAAGTTGATAGTAGTAATGAAATCATGCCGCTAAGCCCTATTGAGCTTGCATAGCAATAAATATTTCTGGCTTGCGTGGCAAACCCAAATCCATCTTCGTCAATTGTATGGGTAGATCATTCATTAGAATATGGTACTTCCTCTGATCCTTTTTCACGTATATTTTCTACTGATGAAGGAATCATCCAATCAATGATGACGGAAGGAGAACCATGGGAAGATTATCATCATCATTCCCATCTTCCAGATCACATAGAAGATTATTCAAATGAACTTAATCATCCTTCAGTTGTTGATTTCCTTTCGAATTTTGTTTTCATAGATACAGTAGATTCCGAGCGAAACTTGTCAAATATCGAAGAAACCATTTCTATCAATATTTCGACCAAACCTAAAATTATAGAAAACATTCATGTTGGAAAATATTGTTCTCCATCAGAACTTGATATTTATCGTGCTCTCTTTTGTGAATTCCGAAATATATTTGCATGGTCATATGAGGAGATGCCAGGAATTGACTCTAGAATAGTTGAACATGAAATCAAGTATCCTAATGTCAAACCAGTTCGATAGCACCTCCGTCCTATTCATCCAAAGAAGGCTACTGCTATTAAAATAGAAGTTGAAAAACTTTTGCATGCTGGGTTCATATACCATGTTCCTCTTACTGATTGGGTTTCCAATATTGTTCATGTCATGAAGAAACAAGGGACAATATGAGTGTGCATCGATTATAGGGATGTGAATCAGGCTTATCCAAAAGACAATTATCCCACTCCCTTTATCGACCAGATTATTGATGAATGTGCCGGATGTGAAATATTCCCATTTATGGATGGCTTTTTCGGCTATAATCAGATCAATATCCACCTAGAGGACCAATCTAAAACTGATTTTATTTGTCCATGGGGCACATTCACTTATAGGAAACTCCCTTTTAGTTTGAAGAATGCAGGGGAAACTTTTCAGAGGGTAATGAACTACGGCTTCCATGAAATCAAACATATTGTTCAACCATACCTTGATGATTTAACTGCTCATTCACGAAAGCAAACTGATCTCCTGCAGCATTCGAGAGCTATATTTTTATGGTTCCAACACTACAAAATATGACTCAATCCACACAAATGTGTGTTTTGTGTTGGTTCTGGTCATTTTTTTGGATTCGTAGTGTCTAAGGAAGGGATTCAACTCGATCCACTTAAGGTTCAAGCAATTATTGACTTGCCTCCACCTTCCAATCTACTACAGTTACAGAGACCCCTAGGGAAGGCTAACTTTCTGAGGAGGTTCATTCCCAATTATGTTGAAATGGCTAAAGGATTTACTCATCTTTTGAAAAATGGGATACCCTTCCATTTGGATCAGGTTGCACAAGCTTCCTTTGATGCTCTTAAAGATACCTTGATTAGAGCCTCATTAATGTATTCCCCAAATTATCAAAAGGACTACTTCATGTATCTCCACACCATGTAGCATGTACTGCAGTACCTTGAGGATCATTATCATTATCAGTGATTTCTCTCACATCTGTTAACAGCTTACATCATTGGCTAGTAATCAGATGGTCTCTTCCCATGTTTTACTTTAGATCACATATTCACATGGTTAGACTCGTACTTGAGTGAACGATTAAATGAGATAGAAGACCTCGGATCTAGTTTCATCCATCCGGGCTGTGATTTCAGTAAAGTACCAAATCGACCGTACAATGGCTTTACATTGATGGTCATCCCATCATGGGTCTATATATGTAGATGACTATCTATGTACTTGTAATGAAATATTATATGCTGAGCATGGGTATGCCTTCCCTTAGCAATTCATGAGAAAAAATCAAAATATCATGATATTACGTATTGTAATCAATGCAGGTCACCATCCTCTTCGGAACCTCCTCATCACATCATAGAGCATATCACTCGAAATTATTATTTTCGACTTCATGCCTTAGGGGGTAGCATTACATATCCATTTGGGCACATCACTCCCATCATTCAGATCAGCACTATTAGGGCTAATCAAACCCTAATTCAGTTGCTACATGCCCTAGACAAGTCATCACTTTGAATGTCTCCTTCCTTGAGAGTTTCTTGGCCTGAAGCCCTCCAAAATTGCCTCCTTGAGGGACCAATGCAACCTTGGTCAGGGGTAAGTGCACTTCAGTGCAGGTAGGCCCATGTCAGGGTGCTTTCCAGAGAACTTATGCCCACTTTGACCTGTCCTGGGCAAGATTTAGCGAAATCATCATAGGGTTTTGGGAATATTCTTATCTTCTCGAGCCATCTAGAAGATTCCCGCACTTACCATCTTCTATGACCTAAAAATTGGATAAGGAATGAGTTAAGTAACCTTCTATACTCTCATCCATTCCTCCATGGAAACTAACTCTAAGTTTGGAAGGCCATTCAATACACTCATTTATGACCAAACCTCCTCCATTTTCCTATAAATTGACCACTCATCTAAGTGATTAGGGGCTGGACTTTGAGAATTTGTAAGGAGATATTGTTGTTGTGAGGATTGAGATTGTAAGCAAGTATTTTTATGTTGCTGGAGTGTTGTGCTTTTGATATGATGTTGGTTGGAACCCAAGCTGGAAGAGTGACAATGGATCGGACTTCATGGTTGTAATTATTCCTTCTACTTAATAAAGTTGTTTACACCTTTTCCCATATTCTTTTCTTTATGTATGATGATTATATGTGTAAATGCTTTCGATTCCATTTTCTTATAGTAGATAGATCTCTTGCTTTGATTGGTTTTTGTCCTCTGTTTATGATTGCAGGTACTTGTCAAGCAGATTAAGTTCGAGAAGGAGTGACAGGAGCCATACAAAGGAGACAAAGGGAAAGAGAAAGATAACAAGAAGGTCCCTTGTCTTATTTGTCTTCTATAGAAAAAGGTCAAGTTCTTTAAATTTGTTGTTCTAGATGTAGCTACCCATCTAGGAAATTGTGTTTATCCGTAGATGCAAAATTCCACATAACACATGTGTACTAGAAAATGTCTACACTAGTAAAAAACTCGTAAACACTTTTTATAATAAGAATATTGAAGAATGAGACGATAGTAGCAGTGGTTTTTTTCCCATATTGGATTTCCACCTGAAAAATATTGGTGTTCATGTGTGCTTCTTATGTGTGTTGATTTATTTTGTTCTTACTGCATCTATCTACTACTTAGTAAATGCATTACACTCTAACTTAAGTTCAACAGATAATGAATTAGTTGTTTTACAAGTTTATTATCTATACGTTGGTTTCATTCATTATAGTCACAGACATACGTTGTTTGGTTTCTGTAAAATCGCGTATATAGTTTGAAAAGGAAAAAATATTATTGTGAAAGTTTAAATATTGATTCACACCCCCCCCCCCCCTTCTCAATATTTTTCCCAACAATATATTCTAACTTAAATGTTAAATTTAGGCCACCCTAAAAGAAAATCATAAATTAGAATTTGTTTTTGCCAATTTTAGGGTTAAAATTCTTCGTGGTGAAAGTACCAATGTGATGCTTATTCTTGCATCTTCTCTTCCTAGAAGGCAATACTAGCATGTAATATCCTAGTTTCAACGCTTAATAAGAATGTAAAAAATCATGTATTATTTGTATGATACGGGTTATGTGACAAGAGTTAAGCCATGTGGGTTGAGTTGTAATGAAAATGCGTTGGATTGTAAGTATTCGTGGTGTGGAGCTCAAGGCTCTGGCCCAACTAGTGACTGAATATGAGTCCTCATGGTGGGCTAGGATTATAGTGTGAGTATATTTTTAGATAGGTGCTTATGTTGATGTAAAAAAATGAAAAGTAAATAAATATATATAATTATATAATATTGACCAAAGAGTTTGTTTGCGGAAGCCATAAAGGAACTATGATACCACAAGAGGGGAATAGGAAAATAAGGATTTGGGTTCTTTGACTTTATTGCATTCCTTAGAAAGTACTATTGTTTTGTCTCCATGCATCCTTACAAGATTTCCCATAAATATTTTACTTGTATATCAGTATAAATAACGTTGTCATATCCTTGAAAAGAGATAATAACTTATATAATAAAATGTATATGGCCTTTTTATTATTATCATTGATCATGCATTTATGAGAGAAACGACAAGAGGCATGCTTCCCAATCACTTTCCCTCTCCCATATTATGGAGATGTTTTCCATGGATGGTATCGTATTATGAATTAAATTAGAAATAAAATTGCAAATATTTGTGGTTGATGAGAGCTTATAAAAGTTGAAGGAATTTTCTATTAAAAATATAAGATGAAATAGGTTGATTCTGAGGGACAGACCATGGCTAGAATGTCTATAAAAGTTGACTCGGGAAATACCTTCAATCATGTAATATATTTGTTGATTTTTCCAATTAAGGGTTTCTAGGGTAAATCTATGTATAACATGTATGATTACCATTATTTACTTTTATTTTTATAAAGAACCTATGCATGCATTGCTTACTGGTAAAAATTTAAAACTTACATTATTACTGTTGCCCATTCATTGTTTTGAGACCAAATATTTTATATACTAGATTCTTTGCAAAAGGTAGCTCGTAGTTGGAATATTTCTACATGTATTAAAGATCATTGAAATGGAAAAATAACCTCAAGGGATAATTGAGCAAACAAAAAGAATATGCCCCATGCATTCTATGGGGAAGCATAAAAGAGTTTGATGGTTGTTTCATGATTAGAAAGGGGCCCATAATACTTTGTAATTTCCAAATTAGATTAGCTTGAGAGTTGTGGGTTAATTTAAGTGATATTAGATCCCCATTGGGACTACCTTCACCCTAGAGGTATCATGCCTTGGCTTAGGGCAGAATCCATAGTTGATTCCTATACTTGATTGGTAAATCTCTCTGTAGTGACCAATTTAGTATATATGGATTAAATTATAGATAAGTATTCATGGTTATCTCTTAGCATAATGCTTTCTATTTTTTTATTTCTTTTAATTAAATTGGTAATGAAAGAATTTAAAGTATTGAATGTTAATTCTACTACTATTTTACATTTGCAAGTGAATTCTATATTATATCTTTGTTATTAATTAAATTTATCCTTATAGATTGTCTTTGACGTAAAGAAATCTTGTTGGTAGTTCTCGATTATCAAGAAAAGCATTCATCACCACAAAAAAGTGGTATTGGAGCTCTACTTACAACACTAGTATATTTGTTATGAAACCAGCTCACAAAAAGGTAGAAAAGAGAGATCAACACCTTAGAATTCAGCCTCTTCGAGGGGGCAACCTCCTTTACATTACACAAATGAACAATTCTCTGATGATACAAATGAAGAGACCTCCTTTCTATATATAGGAGTCTAAGGAGTCATAACATAATCAGAGCCAACATAACAATAATAATGTAAGGGCATAATAATAACAATAGTGGGCTTCTATGAGGCACAATAGTAACAATATGGGCACTACATGGGTACATAAATATAATAAGTGGGTTGTAATAATAACAATAAGGGGTTACACTAGTAGTATAGGGGCCTAACATGCCCCTCTCCTTCAAAAAGCGTTGTCCTCAATGCTTGAGTAGTTCTTGATGCTTTTGTATAAAATTCTTGTCCTCCCATGTGGAATCTTCAGTGGGTAAGTTCTTCCACTTGATGAGATACTCTAAAATTGTTCGATTTCGTAGCTGTCGGGTTCTTGTTTCTGTGACTGCTCCAGGTTCCAATATGATTTTTCCTTCCTCTTCTATTTCTAGCAATATTGTTTGAATTGGGATCTTTTGCAACTTTTGAATAAGTGGCCATACTTCTTCATCCTTCTTCCATTCATCCCTTGCTTCGTTTATCCAATCTGGTTGGATAATAGAAATAGCACAAAACAATGCTTCCACATCTTCATCCTTGAAGAGTCTTCCCATTCGGTAAGGTTGCCATTTTTTAAGTGCATGTAGTATTGTCAACATTTCCTTCTCATAAATAGCTTGCTTGAGATGTAGCAATAAAAATACCCAATCACCTACATCAAAACATTTTTCACTACGATGTTGATCTACCTGTTGTTTTGTTTGATTTTGCACTGAAGTGGCGTTACCTTTTAAAATTTTGAGAACTTGTTGTTGATGCTCGATGTGATCTTTCACTGCTTGAACCTTTTTCTTCTTGATATGTCCTTCTATCTTTAGAGTTTGAGGAGTGGTAATTTCTTCCAATCCTTTACAATATATGGTCGGATTCATTTCTTGATGCTCGATGTGATCTTTCACTTCTTGAACATTTTTCTTCTTGATATGTCCTTCTATCTTGATAGTTTGAGGAGTGGTAATTTCGACCAATGAATTACAAGATATGGTTGGATTCATTTCTTCTTTCTCAATGTGATCTTTCACTTCTTGCACCTTTTTCTTCTTGATATGTCCTTCTATCTTGAGAGTTTGAGGAGTGGTAATTCTTGCCAATGCTTTACAAGATATGGTCAGATTCATTTCGTCTTTCTCCGGGGTGGGGTCCTGACATATATCTTCTTCTTTTGATGTTTCTTGATCATTTTCTTCCTCCTCTTCATATTCTATGTAAAATAACTTCTTCTCAGCACACTTATGACCTTTAGTGAATTTTCTATCACAATTGTAACAAAGCCCTTTTTCTCTTTTTTCTTCCAATTGTTGTGGTGTAACCCTTGTAGGTTGTGGAAGGCTAGGAGAAACAACACTTCCATCTTTATAGTTGTGAGGGGTATGTTTCCTAGTTTCCATAATTTTTCTTTCCACTATGTCACAAAGCCCTTTTACTCTTTCCAATTGTTGTGGTGTTGCTCTAAAGAAGGTGTTGCTCTTTGTATCCTCATAATGTGCTATCATTTCTTCCGTGAAGATTGACCATGTAACAAGTTGTTTACAAGAACAAAGCCCTTCATAACATAAAAATCGATCCAGTTCTAAATATTAAGATGCAATACATACCTTTTGTAATAGTGGTACACCATGTAGATCAAAATATTTCTCCATCTGAAGTATCCAATTTACCGGATCCTTGCCATCAAACTTCCTCATCTTGTTTTTTCTTTATTTTAGGAGATCGATCTTGAAACGACTGTAACTCTGTACTTTCGGATCTTTAAGTTATGAAATTGTGACCTGAATTATCCCTCTATGTCCTCTTTCCAATGCCACAAGTCTAACCCAAATTGGATTCTCCAAGGAAGAGTTATGCAAAATCTCCCACAGTGACTTGATTATAGACTAGTTCAGTAGATCGAACTTGTACGACGTGCCACGAGTCACTGTTTCGACCTTTGGATCTAGAAAATGCATAAAAGAAACTATAGTCTGTCCTCTTTCTGTACCTTCTTACGAAATTTCAATCCGATCCCCAGAGAGAAAGTTATGATGATTTTCCCCAGGTCACCTGTTTGGAATGTAATTTAAGAGTCTACAAAAATACCAACTTCCTCAGATCATATCTCCGCAAATATAATGCGAAAAGATCTGAAATTTGGACCCGAGGTTCAGCATGATTTCTTATCAAATGGGTTTTTTTTGTAACTTTTGAAACATTGCAGAAAAAAAAGTTATAGCGAAAATGCCACGATGACCTGTTTGGAGCAGCGAAACCCTAGAATCCAAAGCTCTGATACCAAATGTTATGAAACCAGCTCACAAAAAGGTAGAAAAGAGAGATCAATGCCTTAGAATTCAGCCTCTTTGAGGGGGCAACCTCCTTTGCATTACACAAATGAACAATTCTTCGATGATACAAATGAAAAGACCTCCTTTCTATATATAGGAGTCTAAGGGGTTATAACATAATCAGAGCCGACATAACAATAATAATGTAAGGGCACAATAATAACAATAGTGGGCTTCTATGGGGCACAATAGTAACAATATGGGCACTACATGGGTACATCAATATAATAAGTGGGTTGTACTAATAACAATAAGGGGTTACACTAGTAGTATAGGGGCCTAACAATATTATTAGAAGAAAATCATAGTGTTATATGGAAGTTGAAGTTGTATACCAGTTGTTTAACAAAAATCATCAATGAGGATTTGGGAAAATGTCATAAGCATCCAATACTATGAGCTAATGGATTTAGTTCCCAAAATGAATTAATACCAATGCTCATTGACATGTTATAAAATAGGTAAAATATAACTTTCACATGTTCATTGTTTCAACTCTAGGAGTCTATGGGAAAACTTGTAGAAACTTTATTAGGAGTGAATATTTTTTTAGTTGTTTAATCAAGATAAGTTTTCAATTGCTAGAGTGTGCTACACTAGCCATTTCAGTGTGATGATAATTACTTAAAATTAAAATATAAACAAGATAAATGGCATTAAGCGCATGCATATTGTTGATTTGGAAGAAGAGGCTCACACCTCCAAATAAATTGGGAAATAAAATAATAAATGTGAAAAAATAATATAAATGCCTTAACTTCATTAGTAGTAGAATCCAAAAGTAATAGCATGAGATTGAGATTCTCATTATCAATAATAAAATGAGATGGGAGAGATTGCATTATGGATTTGGGAAAGCTAGGTATGCTTAGAAACAAATTAGTGTGAATGAATATGCACAATATCCTTTTAAGTTCTAAATATAGTGTAATAGTACGAGAAAGTTAAATGACAAAGATAGCATTGATTGATCTAGATTGATGACTTGGGATGTATTACACAAATTGAAAAAATAGTTATATGGGAGGTACCCACTTTTCTATGAATGTCTAGGATCTCATTCACAATTCCATATTAATAGTCTAGATAACATCAAAGGGCGACTCCCCTTATAGTGTAAAAGATTGAAGCTATACATTAAGGAAATGAGGGTTTCATCTACCTCATGGGTTTCGAAATGTGCCATGTGGAAGGACCTAAGAGGCACAATAAGTATTAAGGAAAACTTAAAAGTGCATAGGAGTCCATGAAAATAATTATGGGTTTTGACGTGATTGGTATGCATGGGTTTTGACCTATGTATTAAAGTATTAGCCTAAAGAATGCAAAGACAATATCATCTAGGTTCCTATGACCCATGCAAAGTGAAATGTTTTGAAAGACATTTTTACAGTTAATAATAAGTTAGAGCATGATAGTAGGGATATGTGACAAAATAAAAATATGTATGGATTAAATAAAGAATAGACAATTACCAAAAAAGAAAAAAGGAACACAAAACTTATTTTGGCCATAACTTGAGAAGGAAAAGAAACATCGAGATAAAGATTTATGTGGAAGTTGACAGTGGTGGTGTCCTCAAAAAGTTCTTGGATTCTAGTTTTGGTATTGAGTTCTTTAAAATTGGAAAAGAGTTTCTTTAAGAGGACATGACCATAGTTACTGTTAGAAACTCCATTGATGATGAAATTTGAAATGTAAGTAATATGGGAAAGCACAAAAAATTAGAAAAGTGTTCAGATAGTTTATAAGGATTTCTAATTTAAATTCAGAAAATAGTGCCAAATCCACCATTTTGAAACATATTTTGATAGTTTTGGAAATTTTGTCTTGATGAAAAGTGACTTGAGATAGAAAACATGGGAAAAATAGCTATATCATATTTCATATATTCAATATTCTAAAGAATTTTGCTATAGTGAAACTTTTCTAGTTTTCTATATTTGTTAATAAAATTTTGTGCTTATCTTACCCAAGAATAAATAACCCCAATTTCATTAAATTGGATATATCAAGGGAAATATTATACTAAGAAAAGAGAATTTCAACTATAAAGTGTTGATAGTTTCAAAAGTGTGAATTTTGATGCAAAAGGTGTGAATTTCAAATAATTTTCAACACAAAAAGTGTGAACTTGAATTTCAAAGTGCACATTTTGATTCCAAAACTATGAATTTTGATTACAAAATATCAATATTGATTTTGAAATTATTAATTTCAATTCTAAATTTGTAAATTTGATTCCGAAAGTGTGTATTTCAAATAATTTTGAATCCAAAAAGTGTGATTTTTTTTATTTGCTAGGTTATGTGAATCTTGAGATTATTGGCATGCTTAATGAGCAGTCGTGGCCTAGGGACATTTATTCATCAAAATTAATCAAGGATTGCACGTAGCCTCAGCCGCACCGACCCTTAGCATGGTTATATTTTTGCTCACAGAGTTTTGAACCGGTGACCTTTACACGAAGGAGTGTCTTAATTGAACACCTTGTCGTCGTCTTCTTTACGTGTCGTGGGTTCAAAAAGTGTGAATTTGAATTTCAAGGTGAAAATTTTGATTCCAAAACTATGAATTCGAATTCGAAAAGTGTCAATTTTGATTTTCAAATTGTTAATTTTTATTCCAAAATTGTAAATTTCAATTCAAAAAAATGTTCCAATTTTGCAATTATGATTTTTTATTCCAAAAGTGTTAATTTCATTGCTCCATTCTATACCTCATTTTTCATATGGATAATGTGAAAATAAAATTCTTGTTTATTATCCGTCTTTTTTATACATTTTCCATCATGTTGGCCCATGCCAACTTATTTTTTTTTGACCATTATCTATGTAAAGATTCATTATAAATCATAGATTTTGAGATGACATCTTAAATCCCAAATTTCTACCCATAACTAATTTATGTCTCTTGCTTCTTTCTTCCATTTTCTTTGTAACTTTAGTTTTATAAACCAATGATCTTATGTTCATTGAGTAAGATAATGATAACTTTGATTCTAAAAGTGTGAATAACCTAAAATTTTATTTTTGTATTTCAATACATAATATGACTATGGTAGACATTTAAAATATGTCATATTGAAGAGATGCAATAAGAAAATTTAAAACAATCAACGAAGATAAACATTGCATTGTAGTGTTGTAGCTTTTCAAACCAAATTATCCTAGACTACATTAATTCGGCAGATACTTAGGAATTGCATTTTCATTCAAATGATAGACATGTAAATACATGTTGATGACCTTTGGATTCTTATTTTTAGGTATATTTGACTCCTGATGAATATTCACTTGAGAATTTTCATATTCCCTTAAATTAATAATACAAATGACCATAATCTCTAAGGATTATATTTCTAAACATTCCCTGCATAATAAAAAGGGGTGTATGTGAGCCCAACTATAGAGCCAAAATCTATAAGTGCATAACTACTATTGGCTAAATGTTCTCTCTAAATCTGGTGGTTTAAGGAAACCCATGAACTATTTTGTGGTAGAAGCTAATTTCTTCTCTAAAATTGTGGTTTAAGGAAGACCACAAGATTTAAAAATTTTCTCTAAGGCGCTATAGTTCCTGAAAAATTCCTAATTTGGATAAAATTTGATGTATTATTTGATTGGAAGTGTTTACAAATAATGATTTTTATATTATTACAAACTATGGAATTTGGATCCAAATCTCAATAGTTCCTAGAACATTTTCTAATTTCGCTAGAATTTTATGTATATATTATGTTAATTGGAAGTGTTATCAAATGGTGGTTTGAATATGACCATAAACTATTGTCTAGTAGAATCTATAAGTGTTCTACTAATTGGTGGTTTCAGGAGGACCAAAAACTAATTCATGTTCATGTTGTCTATAAATACCATTCATGAAGCAAAGGGGCATAGGAAAATATGACAAACAAATCAACAAACAATCAAAGGGGAAAAATATATTATAAAAATATTTTCTTGTGTGTAGATTGTATTGTACAAATGGTCACTACATATAATGATGGGTTACCATAACAGCTATGAAAATATTATATTTTTGGTTGAAAACCAATTCCTCAACTTCCTTACTAACATCTCCATGATTCTCTCATTAAATATTTACCTCTATTTTCACTCATTCCTCTCAATATATCAAACATACATAGACTTCTATTCTTGGTATAGTTCTTTCCATTTCACATTACATAATTTAAATATTAAATATTATTCACAACTAAGAGTTATTTCATCATACTCCCCCTTAATGAGTACTTGTGAATTCTCATCTTCAATTGCCTTTTGAACTGGTCCTATTGTACCCCTTCCTTTTTTCCTTGAAATATTTATATTGCAGAGGATTTTGGTTCATGAGCTCAAAGAGTATTTGGAACTCTAGATAAAAATGGAGGAGAAAAAAGAATAAGAAAAAGCACAAGAGATGATGGAACATGCCCCCCCCACTTTTATATTTAAATAGTTACGCAATGGTTACTTATAGGGAAGATCCCCATCCACCATGGAGTAGCCACATCCAGAAGAAGCTCTAACAGGGTAATGAGCGTGAAAATTAAGCCATTGCTTGCTCCCAGAATTTCAAAGTCAATAAAGTGCACTTTGTAGATTAATGGCTAGGATGGATTTCAGGGGGTCAAACCTCATCTATAAGCTCATCCAGGCACCCTGCCAAAGGAAGATAGATGGGTCTAGCACCTGTCAGGTGAGCGTGATGACCATGTCATCAATGGGGACCACCTCCAACAGAGCGTGGCAGGTGAGCGTGAAACCATTTAATAAATCACCCTCCTCCCTTGCTTTCCACCCAATCTGACTCTACCACGTGTCTCCTCCACATCACCTCATTGTTTTCCCACCCATAAACCCTCATAAATTGACCTTTGCAACTCAAATTGGTCCATTTCAAATCATTTTATTTCATGCTTCTCCGCCTATTCACAACATCATTTGCTTGGATGTCAACTAGCGAAGAGCCTCCTTATACGCACAGTGTCCAATTACCTATGGTTACCAGGTAATCCACAAATTCATTATCCTTGTATATTGTCACCATGATTAAAGTAAATAAAGATGCACCAAAAAACCAAAAACTACAATAGACAAATCCCTCGGGCCACATGGAACCCTTCATGGATGTAGAGGTGGAAATTCATGACTATTTTTTCCCTATGAACACGTCATGCCTTGTTTTTTACTTCTATTGCTATTACCTGAATAAAGAATATCCCTTTAGAGCCATTGAGTTGGGACTGTACTACATAACTTCCCCAACTATATACCCTTTCCCAACGTTCATGTCCTAGCTTATGGCTACTGCATCAAAGAGAAGAACTGTTGTATTTCATCCACTAGGGATAAAATTCCAAACTTCACCCTAGAATTGATACAAAACACCATTGGTTACCCAAAAAACCAAATTTGGAGAAATTTACAAAGACCACACTCTTATACAATTATAATGGATTCTCAGCTGGAGAGAAACAAGTCTTTCTCCAACTATTTTTGGCTCCAAACATGCAATTTCCTACCAGTTTAGAAACTTTTCCCATCTCCTTATTTTCAAAAATTGTGCAACCCATTTTGGTTGTTATTCTCCTACTATTTGTTGAGGATGAGACAAAAAATGTCTCCAAATAAACCTTAGGGTTCTTACACAAAATGATGAAATTAGATATTGCCCTTAACACTCCCTCTTTCTTGGTCAAGTCTATCAAGTTCCAATGCAACCAATTTTACCTTGCCTCCTACTTCATATACAACTCCATATTGGTTTATCTATTCGTGTACACTCATGTGGAGGAATGTGATTATCTAGGATTCAACATTGTAGATTCCAATAAGCAAAGAAAATGTGTGGTTGACTAGGACAAATATTTGAAGAAGAAACCCAACAATGAGGGGTTTTCACATTTTATTTCTACTTTCATGACCAGTTCTTATAAAATTATCAATGAAGTCTCCCATCCTAGAGTCTTGCCTCAATAGAAAAAGATTCTTCAACTTTGCTAGGATAGGTGATTGGTACTTGTTTGAAGACTACATTGAAATTAAGGTATATGCGTCTGAACTTCCTCATTACCAGTTGCCTGTGTTTATGCCCATTGTTGGGTGTATTTTTTGTACCTATTTCCTATACTTTATTTCCTTAGTTTTGACCCTTTTCTCTCCAGACCAACATAACTTTACATGTTAACCACCTTTTTCCTTATTGTGAACAACATATTTTCCCATCATGTTATTTTTCCATTTTTTCTAGATATAATGATGCAATATTCCTTTTTATGACTAACTGGGGTGAGCATTGGAGAAGTCTTTTGGATCCTCTCCTCTTTTTTAGGTGTTGCTCACAAGAACAAGGTTATGGAATGAACAATCACACCGATTGTTCTAAGAGAAGGATGAAACATATTGTTGTTACACTCTGTGTGCTGTTACAGATCTTGCTATTACACCACGATGTTGTTACAGACGTTTTTATTACACCGCGTTGTTGTTACAAATTACTGTTGTTACACCCTGGGTGTCATTATAGGGTTGTTGTTACATCCCAAACTGTTACTTGATTGCAGGATGTTGTTACACCGTAGCTAGAAAACCCATGGGGTACTATTCCACGCAATAGGTATTGGAAGTTATGAACTATCTATTTAGAAAGTGACAAATCCAAGTGGTTATGATTTTAACCGATGTATTTAAATAGAATTTGTATTTAGGAACTATTATAACAATTTATATTTTATGATCAGCATGAGAATCGTGAGATTCTCATGATTGATCCATTCTAAATTTTTGGGTATGTAATTTCTATAATAAAAACTTAATCCCTCAAACATGAGAGATGACATAGAGAGTCTTTTTTTTTTCGATCGTATAACTTTTAATTGTTCTTAATATCAAAGACATTACGCTGATTTTGTTGTTGTTTCCAAGTTGAATCCTTAACTAATCTCGTGTTCATTCTTGCGCCCCTGCTAGGGAGGAAGAGCCCTCCTCTTTAGCACGGACTGTAGCGGTAGAGTAGCTATATATTATTGTTCCTTTCTTTTATTTGTATGGTTTTCTGTTGTCGTTGTATAATTTGTAGTATATATCTACTTCAGTTCCACAATTATGTTATGTTGTTACATAGATTTGATTAACAGTATGGTAGTTGATCAACTGGTGTAGTTATTAGTATAGTGTGTGGTCTTCCTTTTCTTTGGTAATTGTGAAGTGTGATTCCATTTCTGTAGAGTGTTTTAATTTTTGCATGAATGATTTAGTTTCTACAATTTGATTCAGTGGCATTCTTTATTGTTTTCTATTTTCACTCTTGGTCGTAGTTTATCGACACAGATAGTGAAAACTCCATTGAAATAACATACGTACCCTGGGTTGACAATTAAATGGTTGTAGTCTTGGTTAATTAGGATTGATTAAAACAACACTACATTTTGGTGTCATTGTCGGGGATGGCAGTTGAGGATACAGTCAACCAAGTTGTTTGTTTGATGATAGAGTGTTCCTAGTCCATAGTCGCTGGTAGTAAGACGAGAGGTGAGAACCTACTCATCACTCTAAAATACCTGGATGGGCTCACTGTTGTGATCACTAGGGCACTTAGGGTGTGACATTTTGGTGTTTTCTTAAATAGTGTCTTGATCTCTTCAATTGTTGGGTGGTAAGATAAGAGGTAAGAACCTGTGCATTGCTCTAACATACCTGGGCAGGCACACCACTGTCGAGACTGAGACACTTAGGGTGTGAATCAATACACATAGGGTCCATGTGTGCAACTGTAGGAAAAAAGGGCCGTAAAAGGAAAAGAAGAGTGTAGATTTGGAAAGGAAAACATTTATCCATGAACTAATCTCAAGGGCAGAAAAAAGAACAGTCAAGTTCTCCGAAGGACACAAGGAAAATAGGGCCAAAAAAAGATGTTACTCCCATAACAAGAACAGAAGCCTCTAATTCCTCTGCCTCAGGACCATACCATTCTAAATCTAGTGAGAACACTCCCAAGACTAAGCATCCAATTCAAGAGCAGCAGGAGGAAGCTAGTAAACAAAACATTAGGACTGAGGGACAAGGGGAAAATAAAGGGGAACATCAAAAGCCTGAAATAGGAGATCATTTATTGGTTTATCAATATCTAGATTCATGTAGTTCAGTGAAACAGCTAGCCCTGAAGCAACCCGAGCTGCCAATTTCACCTGCAAGACAATCACAAGAATGGTATGAAGACCACTTGTTATAGCAAGGATCAGAAGAGTTAACAATGGGGGACAACAATAACAACAACACTAAAATATATGCTACTGTCACCACCTTTGATTTCCCAAATGGGGATATCAGAGGCGAGGCTCCCGTGAAAAACATTCCTTTATCATATTTACCATCTTTTCAAGGAATGACTGTAGAAGATCTTGACACCTTCTTATTTGAATTTGATGTCTTGTGCAAGAGTTATGACTATGTTTCAAATGCTCAGAAATTAAAATTATTTCCTGCTACTCTAAAAGGAGAAGCCTTGAGATGGTTCATAGGCTTAGGATTTGCTTCTATTCAAACATGGAGCGACATGAAGGAGACATTTTTATCAAAGTATCAATACTATTGTAGAACCAGGGACTTAAGAGAGGAAGTATTCAGGATGACACAAAAGGAGGACGAGATCTTGGAGGACTATGTGGAGCAGTTTCATTACAATTTGTAGAGGTCTAAACACAATGATTTAGATCACGAGATCTTAAAGAAAATATTCATAAGAGGAATGGGGGATGATTTCCTTGATACCTTGAATCTATTAGGGAAAGGTGACATATCTCAGGAACCATTCACCGAAATCATAAATTTCTATCTGAGATGCTCTAGAGGATTGGCAAAGGGGAGAAGCACAATCCGAGATGCCTCTACCTGAATACAAAAATATGCAAGTGGAGGAGTAATCAGAGGAGAGATAAGGACTTTATTTCAAATTTTAAAACTAACATCCTCAGTAATCTATTTGCCTAGATAACGATAGTGCAGGTCAAGAAGACACAAGGAAAGCTGATACAACTTTAGTTGTGTTCTATCTGAAATGCAGAAAGAAACATCCCTTGAGGGAGTGTGAAATGAATAACATCATTTTGTGCAATTTTTGTGAGCTAGAAAATTCTACAGGTCAATGTCTGGAACTTCCCAGACTGAAAGTAGTTCTTAGAGAGTCAAGTGAAGAAGTTCAATCCTCTTATTTCATCATGCCCAGGAGACCATGGCAGGCACGAGCCCTAGGTATGTCCCAATACTTTTCTTATTTTAATTCATGGAATAATGCATATAATGCTCAACAATATCCATGGCAATACTCTGCTCCTTCTCCAGCATAGTTTCCTTCACCCTGGAAGAAGTGGTCCCCCTCTCCATCTATTCAATATACTCTATCTCAACCATATCCTTGGAATCATAACTAGAGGGGGAATGCCCAAAGTCCAGTTCCATCTGGATTACCAATGCAACAACAGCTACAATTGTCCCCTTTCCAAACTCTTGTTCCTACACCACATGTGCGACCCCAATTACCTGTGCAACCTAACCCTAATTTGAATAATAAAGCAACTCAGAGCATAGAGGCTCTGACTTCCTTCCAGACTTACCTTATCACTCCCATTGGAGTTAATGAAATTAAAATATGGTTGGTAAGGTGATTAAACCAAGCCACTCCCCTATCATCACCCAGGAGGAATGTGAACCTTCCAGAGAAGGTACAGTAGATCTTAAGGCGGTTGTTACACTCAAGGAAAATTTTAAGGATGGAAAATTATCTTGAAGTTTAAAAGCATTGGAGAAACTCACTAGTCCCTAATATGCAAAATACAAAATTTTTATTGATATATTTGTAAAATTATTCAAATTTATAATGATTTTATATATACTCTCTATATAATGTTAGCGATTTTTAAGGTAAAATAATTTATATTGTAAAATTTGGGGGAATATTTTTTATAAAAAATGGAAATTAGTGAATCTTGTTTTTGGAAAAATCATGGAAAATTAGTCCACTTATGAATATTAGCCCCTAAAATTTTCCATGGTTACACTTGTAACAACCAATACAAAGCGGATTGTTACACCTATAACAACCAACCCGAGAAGAACTATTACTCCTATAATAACCAACTCAAGTAAGTCTGATACACCTCTAGCAAACGATTCGGTTGTTATGACTCAAGGTCACCTGTATTCTCAAAGATTAACTGAAATTGGAATGACCTCACAACCCGAATCTCAATTTCTTAGGGATTTGCAAAACCTGCATGTATGAATTCCTATGCTGCAAGCTCTTAAAGAAGTACCTATTTATGCCAAAATAGTACAAGACATGTGCATTAAGAAACCTGGAAGGAAGCCTAAGGACCCTTCTCCCATACATGTAATGGGGAAATTGTCTAAATTAATGACTTCTCAGCCTCTTTTAACCAAGTATAATGATCCAGGAAACCCTACGCTTACTGTTTATATTGATGACCAACCCATAACTAATACATTGATTGATCTTGGGGCGACCACTAATGTAATGACAAATGACCTATTTACCACCGTGGGACTACATGGGATTATACATACTCCTATCATACTTGAATTAGCAGATATGCCCCGTGTTAAACCCGAGGGGGTATTAGAATACGTATTAATCACAATAGCTTCCTGGAGGTATCCGTCTGACTTTCTTATCTTACAAACCAAATCCAACCTGGGGGGGGCATCCTTTTATTCTAGGGATACCTTGTCTAGCCACTACAGATGCATTTATAGGGTGTAGATCTGGATCTATGATGATTTCATATGGCCAGGCTACAAATAACCTTAACATTTACCCCCCAAAACCAAATATGGATTTGAACAATCCCTGGTGGGATGAATTTGAACCCGAATCAGATCTTTCCCTATCGCACCTCACTCTTGGGAAAGCCAAGTATTTCAAGGATGAGACAACACATGATATCATTAATGGATTTATTAGTAACTCACTTTTTGTTACTTCTATCGAAAATTCAAAGGAGGAAGAGGAGGTAGAAGATATAAACTTTGAACAAATGAGAACCACTCTACATACTGATAGTAGTCCAATTGAAATTGAATGAGGGAAGTATTTGAATATCAATCCCAACCTGACTATTGAACAAAATAAAGTTTTGTTACAGCTGTTACAGAGATACAAAAAGGCATTTTCATGGGTGTGGTGAAGTAAAATTATAAGTGCGGACATGAACGAATTCCTCTAGCATGATATGGGTCTAGCCACAATAGATACATTATAGGGAATATTTCCTTAGGTTAGAATCAATCAAGAGGGCCTACCTCTTGGTCGCTTATCCTGCTTGATGATATCCTCGCTTGATCACTCCAATAATCTCTCGCTTCCTTCTTCAAGCTCCTAAAACAAGTAAACAACAACAAAACACAAACATAATAATAGACAAATTGCAATTCAACCTACTTAATGAGTCAAGAAGCATTAAGAAACAAATATGTAATATTACAAAACATGTAGGAAATAAATCGATAGTTTCATATATAAATATCAAAGAGAGATTACAACCATTCTTCTTGACGTCGCAGTCATCCTCTGACAAGACCAGGTTCCCACACAGTTCTGTTACCATTCCATGATAGCTTCAAACAACAATAGTTTAAAGGCTCTTCCCTTTAGGCTTCACTCCAAACCAAACACACTTCTCCCTTACACAATTAGAGAGCTACAACTAGTAATAGCTTGCTTGTCTAATCAAAATAGTATACTTACACTCAGACAACACTCTCACTATGACTAGTTTGTGCTTGGGAAGAAGGGAGGTTTATATAGGAAATATGGATGGGAGATGGATCCTCTTCTCATGAGAGAAGGACTTATCCCTTGAGATAGCTCCATCATTATAGGGGAAAGGATCCCAAACTGTCATCCTCGACCCCATCCAACCAAACCATTTACCAGACTTCTGTTACGGAGCTTCTATAGTATGGAAGCTTTGGCTCTAATTTAAAAACTTTCCATAACAAGACCGACGTGACTGGAACAAAGCTCAGTCACACTGGTCGGTGTAGGGAATAGTGCTAATCTCTGCACATTGGCACGGGGAATACAAAGGTCATTAGCGCCGACCTTGTAAACTGGGCAAAACATAAGTTTAAGGGGAAATGGTGCAAAAGGGAAATGATCTGCTCATGAAGAGGGACATAATGGGAGTTTCTCCATGAAGGAAAAGTATTTGGGGTTCACTGTATAGGTCCTCTAGGATCAAGGAATGGGGAGTATAGGAATAGTGAAAAAATACTGTGTAACATATTCCCCCTAAAGCGTGAAGGCCAAGCCAGAGTGAGGGATGAAATGCTTTATAAATTAGTGTGGGGAACCGGTTTGTTGTCGAAAAACCTGCAAGAAAGTACAGATACATATACATAAACTGCGATCTCTGTCAAATGATACATGAATCGTGGCATGGACACAACAATCCAGAGAATGATAATGTAAATGGATCCAAGTATGGGTGCATCCATCCGTCAAAGAGGATCATATATGATAACTCATGGTCTGGTCACAGCCAGCCATCTGAAAGAGACATGCATATCATCATAACCATGTCACACCACTTCTCAACCTGGACTTGTGTGATCTGAGTCCATGGTCTTGCGCTCCAACATGACCTAATCAAAGTACATATTCTAACATGTGAATAGATGTGTTGATGTCGAACATACTAGAAAGTCACTTGATTACCAGTCAATGATGTAAATTGTTAACAAGCGTGAGAGAAACCACCAATAATGACAATGGTCCTCAAGGTACTATCAGCACAACCCATGGAATGTGAATAGAGGAACTGAAGTCGAACACCTCTGAAATCACTCGATCGAAAGCCAATGATGTGAACTTGTTGTCGAGTGTGAAGAACTTGCCATTAAGGAATGCAAGCTCTAAGGTACTCGAAGGGAGTTTCTCGATCAACTTCCCAAATAATGATTTGATGTCGATGAAAAGTGACTGTGTCAAAGGAGGGCCAAAATGAATCCCACATCATCGATGCAAGACGTGAGGATGAAAAATTATTTTGGATGATATAAAGAATTAGAGGTAATTGTAACTACAGAAGGAAAACTCTTGAACATATTAGTGACACAACTGGAAGTTTGGAAAATTTTGGATCAATGGGATTGGTGGTCATAATGATGTGGCAAAGATAAAATGGAAGGAAAAAATGAACGGCCCAAACCTAGGAAGGTCAATGATACAAAGGAGGATGTCCCAACCCGAAACAAAGCAAAGAGTGTCATGTTCAAGAGTAAGTTGCCGACACGACTCAATAGATTTCCAAATTTTCCCCCACCATTTCTGGCAGGTACCCCAATTATTTTTTAATCAGAAGCTTGAAGGGGATAACATATGATTGCACTGTAATTTCATCCTTCGAATGAATCCGACCTAGTAAGTTTAATGAGACCTAGGAAGGAGAATCTCGTGTCCGTCATGGTGATGAATCCAATGCCATTTAATAGTTTAACAAGTCCAACAAAGGTGTAGCTCAGTATCTTTTTCATGTTTAGAGAGTTTGAAAAAGACACGTAAAAGAAAACTCCACATGGTCCCTTTTCGTACATTTGTGTCTCTCAAGCCTAAAAAGGTAGAAAACAATACTTGAGGCTTGACCATTTCAGTCAAGGAGTACCCTTTTCGTAAATAGTGCCTCCTAGCTTGAAAAGGGGTAAACTTATATTGGGCACATGACATTTCACATCCATTAACGAGTTCAAAACGACAAGGGCTCGGCCATATTTTCACTTTTAAAGGGTCAGAAAAGAGCTGAAAGAAGACCCCACATATTTATTTTCTTTAACGATTCAAAAAGGGAAAAATACTTGGCAATATTTTCATATGAGTTTTACGAGTCGAGAAAAGAGCTTAAATATGACTTGTCCTAGAGGAATGAGTGGTATAAAGGGTAGCAACTGGTTCCAGCAATGGAAGAACTACTCAAAACATGTAATGGTCAAGAGGCTGGCTAATAAAACCAGTTATCGCTGCGGTCCCTCAGGAAAGGAAAAAAAACCAAGTGAAAGCATATGATTGGCCAAAGAGATGGTGGTGATGGAATGAAACAACCAAGGCTCATCTAGCAAAAATTAGCTGATAAAAATGACAATCACGAGATGTAAATTGGGCATGGATTCATTTTTACACAAGCTTGAACCATGGAGAACTCTGCTTGCTATATTTTTGCATGCCCCTAGCACAATGACTCAATCGAGGTACATGCCCCCAAGCTTCATTTCAGTCAACTAGGTGGATAGAATGAAGGTTCACTTTCAAGATCTTGGAAATACTCGACTGGGATTTTATGAGATCTTAATCAAAGACTCGATTTGGAAAAGAGAGGTGCTTCACTTTTTAATGAGGTTGACACAGTAAAATAACTATCCTCATACATATGTTTCATTTTTTAACGAGGTAGATAGATGAAGAAACTATCCTCAGACTCCTTGATTCATTTTTTAACAAGCTTGACACAAGACAAGGAACTATGCTCATGACTCCTTGTTTCATTTTTTAATGAGGTTGACACAAGACCAGGAACTATCCTCACAAATTTATTCATGAACCATATGAGGACATGGCTCCCAAGAGGTCTTCACTAGACAGAATAACCATGCTCTAGGAGGAATACATGTCAATTGGTACCAACGATAGATCGGGTTCCAATGCCCCCAGTACATAATGTACTATACCATCTGTGTGATCATCAACAAACGTGGAGACAGAATGGGTAGCCACATAATTGACCTATGGCGAGGAAGGCACTACTTGAAAACAAGAGCCGATATGGGATGATGGTTGAAAAGGAGGCACTTGGTGACCAATGAACGATAGTTGATCAATGGTCACTATTCTCCCTTCGTGTGGAAAACAAACCACATGGAAAAGCAAAGAAATAAAAGCTCCCATGACATAAACATAGTCACGTCCAAGGAAAATATTGAAATCTAAGGGACTTTGGACTGCCATCATGGCTATATAGAAGAACTTTCCTCCCAAAGTAATAGGGAACTTCGGAAGGATCCCTAAAGGTTGACTGGTTCCTCTGTTGAAAGCCAACAGATTCTGGGTGATAGGCACAAGTTGTGGAGAACCCAAAGCTTTCCAAGTAGTAGAAGACATGATGCTAAAAGATGCACCTTCATCTAATATAGTGCCAAGTACTACCATATTATAGGCTTGTACTATGATCTAGAAAGACACATAAGATGGGAGGCAGAAAGCAGTCAATGGACCCCAATCGAAAGAGACAACAGAACTACCTGGTGGGGGTATCATATGATTTCCCCCATGCTATACAGGGATAGGAGAAGGACTCTCCTGAACAACCGGGATGGGAGGGTCACTTTTCGATTCATAAGAATCTCAAGGGATGAGAAGAACATGAGCAGTATGATCACCACTTTCTTCTGGAATAGAGTGAGAAACTGGTGGCGGAAACAAGTCGACACTCTTTTCAACCAATGGTTGGTTGGGAATAGACACAATAGAGTCTCGCTTAGGAAGAGCGGGATGGGCAAGAGATGAATCCAAGTCAATCTCATTACCAACCGGGAGAGGGTTAGAAGAAAGCCTCTGATAACCAACAAGAAGTTGGGGTTGAGAAGCTATAAGGCTTTCCAAAACTTTGGAAGCTTTATCCATAAAAGGACAAAGGTGAAGAAGATGCTCTCCTTCACATAACCTACAGGGGAATCTAATCTTTCCCTTCTTATTACCATAATTAGCTGAGGGTGTAGCGTCTACATGAGCTCTAGAGGTCGATGTGGATGGTCAATTCAGGTTTTGAGACCATACCTCTAAGACTCTGGGAATTCCAGGACAGTCTCAAAGGAGATGGTCACCCTTACACAACTTGCAAGGGAATTTTACCTTCCATGAAGGATCAAAAGGTTTGTCTACACGAGGTCCATTTGGAGTGACAGCAACATGGTTAGCCTCTCGCTTATCTGACTTCTTCTTCTTCATCATCTTCTTCTTCTTCTTAGCCTCCTGGTTACTGTATTTCAAACTTTCACCAAGCGAAGTAGAAGAGGAGGGTGAAGAAATGGGGGAAGAAGGCGATGGGTTAACCTTAGAATCATCATGATGTGATTAGAATGAAAGAGATGGCAGGGTAGGGGTTGAGACACTCGGGACCATCGAGGTCGAAAATAACCAGATAGGTAAACCAATGGTTAACCCAGGGAGGGAGAACGTCGCCATATAAAGAGCACCATCATTTCCAAAAGAAGGAAAAGGACTAGGATTCCCATCCAAGGGGAATCCTTGACTGGTAGACTCTGGAAATATTTCATTGGAATAAACCCTAAAGAATCACTAAGGAAGATAACTTTAACTAGGAATATTTCGTGGGTACTTAATTTTAAGACACTGAAACAAAACTTTGCCTTTTCATATTTTAAGAGTCGAGAAAAGGACGAAAGTAGACTCTACTCGCTTTCAAAATTAACGAGCTCGAAAGGACAAGTGCTCAATGATATTTTAAATTTAAGGAGTCAAAAATACCAAGATGACCACACTGGATAATCTAGGCAAAAAGGATTACCAGGCAACCGTGAACTGCTGAATACCTCCCAATGAACCGAGAAGTACGGGCATGAAATCTCGCCAAATGTTGTGTTCAGTGTATCACGTTTGCAAGGTGGCTGAATCAGCTTCCTATAGATAAAGGATTACAGCCTAGTGGGGTCTCCCGTTATATACTCGATGGTACGGGGAACACAAATTTGTACTAGCATTGTCTAATGTCGAAGCTAACAACAACAGCTAGGTTTAAAGACATTGGAACACATATCTAGCCTAGACCTTCTAGATATGATCATTAAGTTTCAATGCTTCCTTAGGTTAATTCAATAAATTTTAACGGTTGATCTTGAATTAGGTTTCAGTTACAAGGCCCTACCGATGTCATCTAAAAACTCCTCTATGTAGCTACACGAGAAAAGAGATATTTGTCTTTGATGAAAGTTATCACTAATTGAGAGATAGAGAACACAAAATTAATGCAACAATCGAAGAATGAAATATTTCACTAATAAATCTCCTGAATGCACTTAATCTTCCTATAACAACATAAGAAGTTCCATTTCATTTCCAATGCTTATGATGTTGCAATTCTAGCTTCTCAATAATGCTACTGATGCAATAGTTTTTCTTAAGTAAACTAGATTGATGTTCTCCTTTTCATAAAATGCAAAATGAGTCTTTCACATAAAGCACTTTAATGATTGTTTTCACAATTTCGAACAAACAAGCATCAATCAAATCCAAAGCATGATAAATGAAACTAAAAGCAACTTCTTCCTTGAATCGAACAAACCAAACACACAGTTTCCTCAATCGACAAACCAAGCAATGTAATCTCTGCTTGCAAAGAGAAAAGAGACACTCGAAATAAGAGAACAAATGAGATTCTTTCACTCATTCAATTGAAAACAATGTATCCTAGTTGCTTTTGGGTGGAAGAAGAGAGTTCGAGGGTCAAGACACACTAGCACTGGAATGGGAGAAATTCTGATTTTTTCTTTCCTTTGAGACCAGAGCAAATTTTGGGCCAAAAGTAGTGCTGATCGACACCATTGACCTGTACTACAACTAGCACTGATGGCTGGTCAATGCGACTTTTTGGCCAAAAATAGCGTTGATAAAGGGATCTAAAGCAAAAATAAAAAAGAACTTCACACAGGACCATACTTAACACATCAGAGGGTGGGCTAAACCAAGAAAGCACACAAACCAAGCTAAATTATGCTCTCTAGGTAGGGAGAAACACAGTGAAAACATGCTAGAAGACAAAAATCAAAGAGCAAGACACAATGGTCAAGATTTGGGGAAAACCCTAATCTTCATGTACAAGCATTAGCTCAACTTCCTAACTGACAACAAGCACCAGAATGATAACGCGCTGGTCGACGCAACTGTCAGATAAAAAACCACGCTGATCAAGAAAACAAAGGAAAAAATAAAAATTTCCAAAAACAGAGACCAGACTTGCTACTATGAAATTTAAACCTAGAGCAGTAAACAAAGCAAAGAAAACAGATCTAAAGGGAAAAAGTGGAACTATAAAAGTTCTCACAAAATCATGAAATCCAAGACAATCAAAAGGATTGGGTTCCCCAGTGGGGTTGCTAGTTTGTGGTGAAGTAAAAATATAAGTGTGGACATGAACGAATTCCTCTAGCCTGATAATGGGTCTAGCCACAACATATACATTCTATGGAAGATTTCCTTAGGTTCGAATCAATCAAGAGGGCCTACCTCTTGGTCACTTATCTTGCTTGATGATTTCCTCACTTGTTTGCTCCAGCAATCTCTCGCTTCCTTCTTCAAGCTTCTGAAACAAGTAAACAACAACAACACACAAACATAATAATAGACAAATTGCAATTCAACATACTGTAGGAAATCAATCGATAGTTGCATATATTAATATCAAATTGAGATTACAACCATTTGTCTTGATGTCACAGTATTCCTCTGACAGGACCGGGTTCCCACACACTTATGCTAGCATTCCATCATAGCTTCAAACAACAATAGTTTAAAGGCTCTTCCCTTTAGGATTTACTCCAAACCAAACACACTTCTCCCTCACACAACTAGATGGCTACAACTAGTAATATCTTGCTTGTCTAATCAAAATAGTATACTCACACTTAGCCAACACTCTCACTGTGACTAGTTTGTACTTGGGAAGAAGGGAGGTTTATATATGAAATATGGATGGGATATGGATCCTCTTATCATGGGAGAAGGAATTATCCCTTGAGGTAGTTCCATCATTATAGGGGAAAAGAGCCCAAACTGTCATCCTCGACCCCATCCAGCCAAACCATTTACCAAACTTCAGTTACGGAGCTTCTAGAGTATGGAAGCTTCAACTCTAATTTAAAAAACTTTCCATAACAGGACCAGTGGAACTGGAACAGAACTTAGTCACACCAGTTGGCACGGGGAATAGTGCTAATTTCTGCACATCGGCACGAGGGAGAAAAAGGTCATTAGCGTCGGCCTTGTAAACTGGGAAAAACAAAAGTTTCAGGGGAAATGGTGCAAAAGGGAAATCATCTACTCATGAAGAGAGACATAATGGGAGTTTCTCCATGAAGGCAAAGCATGTGGGGTTCGCTATAGAGGTCCTCTAGGATCAAGGAACAGGAGTATAGGAACAGTGACAAGATTTTGTGTAACAATGGCACTACATGGATATGAAAGGGATTCATCCCAGCCTGTGCACTCACCACATTTATTTGAAAGATGGTTGCAAAGCAATTAGACAACTGCAACGCTGCATGAACCTTGTACTGAAGTAGGTAGTGAAAGAAGAATTACAAAAACTCCTAAACACTAACTTTATTTATCTGATATCTGACAGTCAGTGGGTGTCTCGTCTTGTCATTGTCCCTAAGAAGAATGGAAAGTGGAGAGTCTGTGTGGGTTACATAGAACTCAATAAAGTCACTCAAAAGGACAATTTTCCTTTACCATTTATAGATCAGGTCCTTGACACCCTTTCTGGGAAAAAGTTTTTTTCATTTTTAGATGGGTTTAGTGGCTACAACCGGATACAGATTTACCCAGAGGATCGGGATAAAATAACCTTTACTTTCCCTTGGGGAACATTCACTTACAAAGTACTTCCCTTTCGACTCTGCAATGCACCAACAATTTTTCAGATGGAAATACTGGGAATTTTTTCTGATTTGTTGAATGACTACCTTGAAATCTTCATGGATGAATTTACAGCTTATGGTGATGCTTTTGAAATAGCATAAGCTAATTTAGAAAAAGTGTTGGAGCATTGTATACAGACTAATGTTTCTTTGGGCATTGAAAAATTTCACATGATGATGAATGAAGGGATCCTGGTGGGATCAAGGTAGACCCTGCTAGAATAGAGGTAATTCTAAAAATTCCAACTCCCAAGATCCAAAAAGAGGTGTGTATATCAGGGTATTACATAAGGATTATAGAGAATTTTTCAAAAATTTCATCACCATTGTTCTCCTTATGAAATAGGTAGAATTTTTGTTGATAGGAAAGTGTGAGCAGGCCTTTTTGAAGTTGAAATGATGTGTATCAGTAGCTCCGGTTTTATATGGACCTAACTGGGAACTGTTCCTTCACATAGCTACCGATGCATATGATATTGCTGTAGGTGATGTTTTTGGCCAGGTGGAGGATAGGAACCCTTATGCTATTTATTATGTAAGCAAGAATTTGAATCTAACTGAGATCAACTACACAGTGACTAAGAACGAATTCCTAGCAGTAGTGCATGCCATCAAAAAATTTTGACATTATATTACCGGGTATCAAGTATTTGTACACACTGACCACTCTGCCATTCATTGTTTAATGAATAAGCCAATTACCAATGGTTGAATTACAGGTTGGTTGTTACTGTTACAGGAATTTGATATCACAATTGTAGATAAACCTGGAAAAGATAATGTAGTAGCTGATTTTATTTATAGGTTAATTATTGATGACAATTTCATTCCTATTGAGGATTCTTTCCCTGATGAGTATCTCTTTGCTATTTCTACTCACTCACCATGGTATGCATATATAGCCAATTATCTTACTGCAACGAAGTTTCCACAATACTTAACCTCCAAGGAAAATAGAAAAATTATACAGTAGAGTGCTACTTATTCTTGCATAGGTGGGAATCCCTATCACACTAAACCATATTTTCATATTAGACGTTGTGTTAAGGAATATGAGATCTTTGACATCCTTAAGGCTTGTCATGAGGAACCTTGTGGACATCACTTCACAGACAAGTGGACATGATATAAAGTCATCTCAATAGGATATTATTGGCCAACAATATTTCAGGATGCCAAGAAGTTTGTGAAAGGGTGTGATAGCTTCCATAGGATGGGCCAACCACTGCAATCAGATGAGATGTCATTACAACCTCAAATAGTCTTAAAACCATTTGAGAAATGAGCCTTGGATTTTGTGGGACCAATTAATCCTTCATCTAGATAGAGGTCCTACATCTTGGTCTGTAATGATTATGTAACAAAATGGGTTGAGGCAAAAGCACTAACCATAGCCACGGAGTGGGATCTTTCAGACTTCCTATTTGAAGACATCTTTATCTATTTTGGGGTAACCAAGGAGAGAGTGACAGATGGAGGGCCCCAATTTACATATCATATGATCCAAAAATTTGTTGAAAAATATAAAATCCATCATAGAATCACGACACCTCATCACCCACAAGTAAATGGCCAAGTGGAAAGCACCAACAAAATCATTGAGGGGATTCTTATGAAGACTGTGGCTAGACATTGAAGGAATTGGGCTGATAAACTTCCAGAAGTTCTATGGGCATATATAACCACATGGAGGAATATTACGATATTCTCACTATACGAACTCGTGTATGGTAAAAAATCCCTTGTTCCCTATTGAGTTCGAAATCAAGACATTGAGAACAACATTACAGGTAAATCTAGATCTAGCTATAACACAAAAGCAAAGATTGAACCATCTCAATGATTTGGAGGAGAAACAACTGGATGATATCCAACAAATGGATATTATCTAGCATCAGAGAGCTAAGTGACATGACAGGTTTATCAAAAATAAGAAATTTCATAAAGGAGATTAGGCTCTCTTATATGATTCAAGATTCAAGGACTTTAAGGGTAAGCTCTGCACTAGATGGCTAGGTGCCTATGAGGTAGATGCAACCTTTGACAATGGGACTGTGAATTTGGTTACCATGTCCAGTGTGAGGACACCATTGCTTGCTAATGGGCACCATCTTCGATTATATAATAAACCTACTTCAAGGGATTCATTTGTTAACATTGTCATGAATTCAAACCTTCAGATTACAGGAGCAGGGGAAAACCCCATTGTGCTGCCAAAATTCTAATTTTTCAATGTGTAATAGCTGAAAACCAACCTCTGTTTGCATCTATTACACTTGATAAAAAAATAAATAAATAATGAAAATAATAAGGCTGTGAAAACTTCTTTTAGGCGCAGACAGACAATTTCTGTAACAGTTGAAAACCACTCTGTGGTGGCTGTTACACACTTTGAAACAACATTTGTTATTTCAGGAATATCTTCCAATAATGTTGTTACATGACTTCCTTTAGTTCTTTGTTTTTATCTTTTCTGGAAACTAATTATACATGACAGTCGTCTTCGTTGTTACAGCTGTAACAACCAACAACTTCTAAAAATGATCCAAGCAAATTATCTATTGTGATACACAGAACGCATCACCATGACTCAGGAGCAATTGCCTTGACTACCGTAATTAATTTTGCACACCTCGTCACCAATTTCTTCTCTCCACATCATACCAGGTATTTCATGGAATGATAATATCACTATCCTCTTTTATTTAGTAATTATGAAAATTTAATGTGATATCCTTTTGATGGTAGGGGACGACTGTCACACTTAAGTCAGGGGGAGGACGAATTACATCATGACATGACCTGTACTTGACTTGTGAGAATTTAAACTGAAACCAAATTATGATGATCTCGTAATCATTATCATTTAATGATCGATCATGCCGAAAAGGGAATTGTACCTCAGACTAGAGTTTCCATAACTTAGCATTAATGAGGAAATGATACTGCGTAGTACGAACCTGGATTTGAAATCCCTGCCTTTAACCTCACTGCATCACCCTATCATTACCCACTGCTGAAGTGTTGCATCCTCATTCATAACTCTTAGATAGAAGCAGAGGAGAATAGTTTGCAGAGCCAGAATAGCTGAGCATTGTGCCGACAACTTCAGAATTTCTCAAGAGAAGAAGAGAGGAGAATAGTATTGTAACAACGTAGCAATGGGTGGGGTGGAAATTTGACATGAACCAGGATCAAACAAGTCATTGGAAAACTTCCCCGAAGCATGCCAAATTTTCAAAGATGCAAGGTGGTTTGAGTTTTTCCAAAGGCTGGAGGGATCAGATAAAGTAGTTGCTATGGAATTTGCTAAGAATTTGAAGAGGAATCAAATAGTGGTCAGGGGATTGTAGTTGGAAGTTACAGAGGAGGTAATTGCTCATGTGATGGCATTGCTAAGAGAGAGAAAAAGGTGGTTTAACATAAAAATTAATGACCCCTCTTTGAAGGATGATTTTCTCCAATGAGAAGAATGGCTGGTGAAGAAAGGAAGAGGAATTGATAGGTTGTCGCTTCCCCAACCATTGTCAAATGTCGCCCTTTACCTCACTAAGTATATCACCTATGAGGGAAGGGAAAAAATTGTATTTAATTACCACTTCCAATTGTTAAATCACCTCTGACATAAAAATATGATAAACCTTATGTATTTTATATTAGAGAATATCAAGCATATGGCTGTGACCGTGAAGATAGTTGTGCACCGAGAGAACTGCTTCAAAAACCACAGCCTCATCAAGCAAATTGTGCTAGATGCCCTAAGTCACTAAGGCAAGAGCTAAGACGAATTCATGAGAAATAAGGCTAGGACTACCCGCAGGAAGCGAGCTGGGCTTCTAAGGAAGCTCTGGCGGAAACCAAGGAGCAGCCCTAGCCCTCGAAAGTAAGGGCTGGAAAGAGACTAGTTGACAAGCTAATAGGTGATAAGCAGCCAAAGAAGATAGTAAGGGTTAGTGGGCACCCAGAGTCATCATCCATGTCTAGAAAGAACAAGGAGGTGACAAGGAAGGAAGATGAAGAGTAGGCTTAGCCAGAGGAACGTCCCTCACCAGGTAAGAACAAGATCAAATCCTTGTTGCTTAAAATTGAAAGTTTAGAAAGAGAAAATGAAAAGTTAAGAAAGTAGTTAGCAGAGGATAAGGTAGAAGAAAGGGCCTTGGGGTTAGATACTTTTGCTAAGGCTGTAGATAGGACCAAGGAGGAAAATGTTTTGGGTTTTGTGTGCACTACCTATGCTAAAGAGCTAATAGCAGTGGGGTATAGAGTTTGTGTAGTGAACACCTTTTCTAGGGAAATACAAACTGGGTCCTAGGAAGCTGACACAAAAAAACTCGTTCAAGACTTTGCTATTAAACAAGAACCAGTAGCTAAAATGGAGCATCCCACAGAGAGTAATTTGGTAGTTGATACACAAGAACCCTTGGATGACACTGTTGTTACACAAGAAGTGGCAGTGGAAGTAGAAGCTAACCAAGGGGGAAAATAAGAAGGTGATATACATGAACCTATGGTTGAAAGTACAGTTACACAAGAACCAACAGTGGAAATAGAAGCTAACCAAGGGGAAAAGGATACATAAGAACCTATGGATGACACTGCTGTTACACAAGAACTAGCAGTGGAAGTGGAAGCTACATCAGGCAGATACCAAATAATGAGGGTTTTATATCGACAACCTATCCATGTAGGGCCCATGCATAAAATAAGATTGCTAAACTTAACCAAATGAGCAGCGACAACTTTGAAATTTCTATAACCAAAAGGCTCTCTATTTTTAATGATGTTGGAGGAAGCCATCCATCTCTATTTTGCAGCAATTAGGGATTCTTCTTTAATATCCTAGAAATATTCCACTCTTGATTTTATAGTGTCTTTATGGAGTGGGACTAGAGAGGCCACAACCTTCGGTTGCTCCATAAAACGTTTATGTTGTACAAAATGGTGTGCAGGTTTTATATGTTCTCCCCTAACCCAAAGATCTAATTCATGCTCCCTTTTCTGGAAAATGTTATATTCCTTAGCCCACTTAATCTGATTATAGGAAAAAGAAATGAAGGCTTGAAATTGAACATCTCTGATGAAGAGGCTAGCGTTAGCATCCCTTTCATTCTCTAGGAAAAAGTTCTGTAAGTATAATTCACAGAGGAGACGCCTCACCTTTTCATTTTGCTCCTTACAACATTGAATAAAGTCTGGGGTCAATTTAAATTCGACTGGTTTACCGACCCTAATAGCCTTAACCTTTAACAACAAATACCTCTCAAGAAAAAACAATGCATAATTGGTAGCAGGTGACCTACAAGATAAGGAATTTGAATAATTGGAGCAGACAATTTTAATTTTCTCCACAACTTTCTAAAACTAAATCTGTATTTCTTTTGCTTTTTTCTTCTCAGCTCTGAGCCTAGAATAAGTCTCATCCTCTGTTGCAGTCATCTCATCAAACTTCTTCAATAAATCCTTATGACTCTACATGGGTGCCACTTCTCTTTGATATTGTGCTAGAGTATGTTGTAGTTCTGCTAGCTCTTTTTGCAACTTTCGGATGGTGGCCTCCCTTACCAAAGGAGTATACAAGGGTGTTTCCTCAGTCAGGGTAGCCTTATCATAGGTTATTAGAAAGTCACTCTGAACAGTTGTTTCCGTTGTATTGATTGTTTGAAAATTTTCTGGAAAATCTATTTGAACCGCAACATGCATCAAGTCCGCAGAAAAATATTTCTGAACCTCCATCGAACAGGTGAAAATGTCTTCAGTATAGGTCCCGACAATTTCAGTATGATGCATTTTAGTTTGAATTCCAATTGAATTTACAGGGGTGTCTTCTGTTTGTGTTCCAGTGGTTTGAAGGAGGTTTTCACTTTGAGTACCAATAGTTTTCAATTCTACTTTGTTCCTGCGAGCCTTGCTCACTTCTTTCAACCACTTTCTCAATTGTTTGATATTTTTCTTCAATTTCTTATTCTCTTTGCTCAATAGATTCATCCTCGCACTATCTGCTTTCATTTCCTTCTTAGTGAGGTGTTTGATTGGAGAAGAAACACCTGTATTTGTTTAGGATGAAAGAGGGGCTATATAATTATTAAGTTCTTGTTCCAATAAAACAATATCTCCTGACTGAGTTTCTAACTTAGGGCCTCTTTCTACCTGAGTTTCTAGCTCAGGACTTCTTTCTATAGAGGATATTTGTCCCCCTCGTTCCTGTGACTCCTCCATATCTCCAGAGGATGGTAAAATTTTTGTATGATGAGAGTTTTCAGCGGAGGCAGACTGGCTAGGGGCATGGTCTTGGTCCTATAAGTGTCCATATTGAATTTCCTCCATATTTCTGGAGGAGGGTAAAATTTATGTATGTCTATAATTACCAGTAGAGGAAGACTAGCTAGCGGTGTAGTCCTGAGCCTATAAATGTCCAGATTGGAGTTTCCACTTCGATGAGCATCCCCAAGTTTTCAAAAACTTAGGCCACCTCTTCTTCATCACCTTGTGGAAAAACATTTGTGGACTTGTAGGCGGTGTATGAGATGGTCCCACTTCCTCTATCAATTCTGTAATGTTCTGTTGTGCACTTATCCTCTTAGAATGTCTTCGTTTTGCAGGGTCATAAGCTAAAGCAGAGGTTTTCCCTTTTCATGTCATCCCTAAGACTGTTTCCTCTAAATTTTGTTGTTCATTATCCGGTTCATCAACATTCTCTACAATTTGGTCAAGAAATGCTCATTCCTGTGCATTTCTTGGGTTTTCTTCTAATGAAGGTACAACAAGGTTTACAAAATTATCCTAGGTTAATTGTTGTTGGGTTAGTTCTCGAGTGACAATGAGCTTAATTAGACCATGATGGCTAATTGTAGCCTGCAGGTTCTTAGCTTTCCTGACTTGGCTAGCAACATCATGCAGTAAATAATTTAAAAAGAATGGAAAATTAACTACAATCTTCTGCCTAAGTATTACTAACAGCTTAAGGTGTCTAGACCTTACCACATCCTGTCGACCATCGCAAGTGGTATATTTTTGAACGATTGTTTCCAATTCTCACCATGGCTCCTTGAAAAACACAGGATGAATTCCCTTGTCTTTGCATATTCGTTCTTCACCCGCCTCTTTGAATACTTCAAAAAATTCATGAAATTTTTCATTCTTCTCAGCCCACTTTATTCCTTTTGTCGAAAGTCCCAAGACTTCGGCTATGACTGCTTCGGAGACTGTTATGGCTCTTCCTTTTATGGTTGTGTGTCCATTATATAACTTGTGCAAAAAATTCTAATGCAACATCACTGTGAAATCCCTGCAATCTAACCAGGTACTGTATCGACCCTATTTTGTTAATTGCAATAGTGTGGGCTCGTTTCGAACAACGTTGCCTCCCATGCTTGTTGTGCTCTAGTAACAATTCCACTATTTTTCATGCAATAACCTTACTTCTATGGTTTTAGTGTTGAAAAGAAATGAATACACCGCATGCAAGAGTTTTGATCAGAGAAAGTTTATATATATATATATATATATATATATATGTGATAATAATCATTGGTCAATCATAAAAATCTTTTTATAAATGCAATACTAATTAATCAGTACAATCACCAAGCCATGGTGGAGTTGGATAATTATATCTTTTGAAATCATCATAGCACATAACCTTCCCTCTCCAATAAGAAAAGGGTGTCCTCGTCCTCGGAGTATGGGAAAATGAGAAGTATGGATGACAATGTGAATATGACATGAAGTTGGCGGTGGAGTTTGATAGGTGGAGTAAAGAGAAGTAATTAACAGTCGTACGAGAGGTTAGAGATGATTGAAAAAAGAATAAAGTATGCAAATATTCATTATGAACATTAATTTTACCTTTTGTGATAGATAAAGCAAAATTTGACATGGCACAAAAAGAATAATGATTGCTGGCGTCAACTGATTTGACGGTGCTAAAGTGATTCATTGAATGGATTTTCAACGGTTATGTTGGTTTTTAGAAGTAAAAGCTCTCCAATAAGAAAAGGGTGTCCTCGTCCTCGGAGTATGGGAAAATGAGAAGTATGGATGACAATGTTAATATGACATGAAGTTGGCGGTGGAGTTTGATAGGTGGAGTAAAGAGAAGTAATTAACAGTTGTACGAGAGGTTAGAGATGATTGAAAAAAGAATAAAGCATGCAAATATTCATTATGAACATTAATTTTACCTTTTGTGATAGATAAAGTGAAATTTGACATGGCACAAAAAGAATAATGATTGCTGGTGTCAACTAATTTGACGGTGCTAAAGTGATTCATTGAATGGATTTTCAACGGTTATGTTGGTTTTTAGAAGTAAAAACTCTATTTGATGATGGTTTCTCCTTTTGGATTAATTAAATAGGAAGTACTAGCATACTAAAGAATTGGAAATATAGAATACTACTCCAATATCACGGGCAGAGCCACTGCTGTCAGCAGGCGTCTATAGCCTTGATGCCACTTAAACCCAAAAATGAGCTAGTATCCTCAACTTATGACTTATTATTATTATTATTTACATATTTATGCATACATACCATTGTGCTGGCATGGTAACCAGATAACCACAATGCCATTCACCATGGCATAACAAAGTGAACAGGTTGCCTCTTGATGAGACCTCCTATCCCTAGACATATATAATGTCTAAAAGGCCATTACCCTCCTATGGTAGCCAGAATGGAAATGTCACTTGTGTTATGTACTTATGATCATGGTAGGTCGGCTCGTAATGAGAAATCCTATCCTCTTTTAGAAAGATTTATGTTATTTCCACTTTTTACATTATAAGTTGAGGGAGGCTCACTAACTCCTTAAAAGTTAGGAATGATGTAAGAAGTAAAAGAATGCCTACAAAAGATATTCTTTCTTTCCTTGCATTGTGCCAAAAGGAACTTTCCATTTGAAAGTGTAAAAGAGAGAACCAACAAGATGTTGATATTGGTGATGAATCAAGTTAAAAATATATCCAAAGGAAAGACATACAACAAGTCATTCAATAGATGAACCATGTCAAATTTAAAATAAAGATGATCAGCAAATGGTTAAAAGAAATCATAATGTAATCAATATGAATGTTCTTTTTGTTTTTTTTTAAAGAGATTTCGATGCAAATCTCTAGCCAAATGGAGGACTGTATAAGCAAAACAAAAACTGGTCTATCAGAAAAGAACAACAAATGTTTTGTCAGGAATAGAGCAACAAATGTTCAATCAGGAATGAAACAACAAATGTACTGTCGGGAATGGAACAACAACTATTCAATCGGGGATGGAAAAAAAATGTTCTTTCGGGAATGGAACAACAAATGGTTGTTGGACAGAACAATAAATTTTTGTTTGATGGAACAGCACTTGCCCGCTTGGTGGAATGGCAACATAATAGCAGCTGTATGTACAAAAGTTGGTAAAAGGGAGCAACAACCATTCTTTTGGAAAAGAACAATAGATGTCCAAAAAACAGAACAATAGTTGTTCGTCCAAAAGGAACAACAACTGTAAACAACACATATTTCTAAAAAAAATCAACTCATTCATGCAACAATGTTTATTCTATTCAATAATGCAAGTAAAAAAATAAGATGGACAAATTAATAAGCTATGTTCACAGAAATTATTTACAGTTGAAAAGGAACAAATTTCGTACAAAAGGAACAAAAACTGTAAGCAACACATATTTCTAAAAAAAATCAACTGATTCATGCAACAATGTTTATTCTATTCAATCATGCAAGTAAAAAAATAAGATGGACAAATTAATAAGCTATGTTCACAGAAAATATATACATTATTTACAATTGAAAAGGAGCAATTTTCATGAAATTGAAGTTGTCGGGTTATCACCCCCTGCAGCTAAAATTTGCATAGTGGGATCGTTGTGTACCTGTTGGCAAAAAGACTCTTTGGTGAGTGGCTTATGATAAAGTTGCAACCAGTGTTCGTTCACTCGAAAAGGAGAGCCAAAACCATCAATGGTAATCAGAGTTATAGTTTCATTGTTGTGTACTTCATGAATTTTTTATGGGCCAAGCCATCTTGTCGGCAGCTTGCCTAGAATGTCATGAAACCTAGAATCATAAAGGAGCGCCCAGTCTCCTTTCTCAAAACATTTTCTTCTTAATAAGGTTGTTGTGCCACTTAGTCCTTTGTTGTTTAATAATCATTGTGCATTGTAGAGCAAGTAGTCATGCTTCATCCAATTCATTTAATTGCTGAAGTCATTTCATTTGGGCCTCCGTTAGATCCAATCCCACTTCCTAGGCTATTCTAAGAGTCTTTATTTCAAATTCGATAAGAAAAATAAGTTCCATACCAAACACAAGTTGGTACAAGGAATAACCAAAAACGTTTCGCCAAGTTGTGTGATAGGCCCACAAGGCCTCTGACAGTTTAGCAGCCCAGTCCCGCTGGTGTGTTGAAATTGTTTTAGTTAAGATCACCTCAAGGACCTTGTTGGTGCTTTCAACCTGCCCGTTCGCCTGCGGGTGATACAGAGAAGTGATTCTATGTGTAATATTATGGTTCTGTAGGGTGGTCATAAGCTTATTTACTATAAACTATGCCCCCCATCTGTTATCACTTCCTTGGGTAAACCATATCACCTAAATAAATCAAACAAAAAATTAATTACAATTTCTTTCGTAGCCGTTGGAAATGCTACTGCTTCTACCCACTTTGTTACATAGTCTGTAGCAACCAGTATGTAGGCTTTTTGGCTTGATGGTGGATTGAATGGGCCAACAAAATCCAATGCCCATCATTCGAAAGGCTCCATTACCAACTACGGCTACAATGGCATCTCATCAGCTTCACTAGGATGACCCATCCTCTGACATCTATCATAGGCTTGAACATATTTTTTTTCATATTTGAAAATAGTGGGCCAGTAATAGCCCATCCGAAGTATTTTATGTCCAGTCTTGCGATCTGCAAAATATCCACCATAAGGCTCATCGTGGCAAGCTTTTAGAATATCGTAGATCTCATCTTCGCGAATACATCGTCATATTTTCATAGCATACCATATGTGGAAAATATATCCACTGATCCAAGCAAATCGAGCGCTACATTGGACAATAATCTTCCTTTATTTAGTTGACAGGTTCCTTGGTAGTTTTCCTACCGCTAGATAGTTTTCCACGTATGAGTACCAAGGTGGCTTTACTACCACGACAAACAAATGTTTGTCTGGAAACTGGTCATCCACTACTGATGGATCGTTCATTTTAGGTACCTGAGACAAAAAATTTGCAACTGGATTTTTCTTCCCTGGTTGGTCCTTAATAGTAATATCAAACTCCTGCAAAAGTAACAACCAACATGTCACCCACCCATTAGTAGCAGGTTTATTGGCTAAATAGCTAATAGCGGAATGATCAATATACAGAAGGAATGAATAACTTGTTATATAATGTCTAAACTTGTTTATGGCATAAAAAATGGCTAAAAATTCCTTTTCTGTGCCCGTGTAATCAATTTCAGCAGAAGTGAGATTTTTACTGATATAATAAATAGCATAGGGATTTTTGTCTTCCTCTTGTCCAAGAAAAATGCCTATTGCTGTGTCTAATGCATCTATGGAAATGTGGAAAGGTAGCTTCCAATTTGGTCCTTGTAATACTGGTGCAGTTGAAATCAACTTCTTCATATCTGCAAAGGCAACATCACATTTGTCAGACCAATTAAATTCAACATTACCAGTTAAGACATACAAAGGTGCAACAATTTTTGAAATTTTTTCAATAAATTTGCGGTAATACCCCACATATCCAATGAAACTACGTACCTCAGTTTGGGTGCTGGGTGTGGGTAGTGCAAGAATTACCTCTATTTTCGTTGGATCTACCTGTATTCCTACCGCAGAGATGTAGTGTCCCAAAACCACACCTTCAATCATCATCATATGACATTTTACATTGCTCAAGCATAACTTGGTACCAATTCATCATTCAGGTACCTTTTCTAGATTTTACAAGGCCTGCTCAAAATCATTCCCATAGGGGGTAAAGTTGTCCATGTAAATTTCGAGCCCTTCATTGATCAGATTAGAAAAAATGCTCAATATCGCCCTTTGAAATGTGGCTAGGGAATTGAATAAACCAAAGTGTAAAACTCTGTACGAAAATGTACAACACAGGCAGGTAAACATGGTTTTGTCCTAGTCTTCAGGGGAAATCTGGATCTAATTATAGCCTCAAGGAAGGAAAAAAATTGTTTCCCTGCTAAGGTGTCGAGAACATGATCAATGAACGGAAGAGGGAAATGGTCCTTTTGGGTGGCCTTATTCAGCTCCCTGTAGTCCATGCAGATTCTCCATTTCCCATTTTTCTTGGGAATGACTACTAATGTGCAGACCCATTGGCTATTCGAGATAGGATAAATAAAATTTACATCCAAAATATTTTGCAGTTCCTCTCTTACAATATCACTCAGATGGGGATTCTACCTTCTTTGGTGTTGCCGAATGGTGCGAGCATCCTTCTTGATGTAGATATGATGAGTACATTGTTGGGGACCTATACCTTTCATGTATGAGTATTCCTAGGAAAAATCTTTTTTATATTTCCAAAGTACTTGAATAACCCTTTTTTGTTGATGGTTATCCAGGTTATCGTTAATGTTTTGTTCTACCTAGTTCAATCTCAACCAGCGTGCTGCTATAAACAATGGTCATCAATATAGGTTGATCATCTACGTCCTTTGTTGGGCATGGAATCCTCCCCCAAGGCATGTTTTGGGGCTTAAAGCCCAAGTTTTGACTAACTCTATTGTAAAGACTCTGTGATTTGCGGGCGAGGAGTGCGAAGTCATAATAGAGTCACAGGGTTGTCCACCCTTGGTTTTGTAATGTAATGTTGGTTTGAAAGATCTACCCATGGTCTGTGGACCATGGGATTGTATTAATAGAGCGAGGCTCTAAGTGTAGAAAAAGCATCTAAGCATGATGATTCTAAGGGATTGATGAAGCGTTGAGTCAAGTGTAAGCCATGTCTTTGGGTCGTAGAGTAGCAGAAGGCTCTGAAGCTTAGTGCACAGAGGCCTAGTGGTCCGCAGCTGAGTACGCAGGGTAGGTCAAGTCTGTAACCATAGGAAGAATTAATAAAAGAGAAGTTATACCATATTTCTGTGTATCTTTTCATGTTTTATGTATTATTGGGTATGACTTGCAAGTTTACCGTTTATTTGTTGCAGGAACTGATATGAATGTGCTGTATAAATAAATATAACATAGGGCATCCATTTATGTGAAGATAACTAACTGGTGTAAGAAGATAAGTAAGATCTCGGGTGTGACTTAGGGAAATAGTGCAACGCGCTGCTCCAGTAGCATGGAAACCCCTTAGCCCTAGGTTAGGGTTCCATGAAGGCGAAGATATCAAGGCGCAAAGGCTAGGGAAGTGCGCAAAGTAACCTGTGCAAAGGGACTAACAGTTGGACCAAATCAAACCTTCAGACATCTTAAGGGTGTGGAAACCTAGTTGCGGCAGTCCCCCCCATACTACTTCGGGTGAGACCTTAGTTCGTGCTTCGCGGATTGTTACCGAAAGGGCCAGTAGTAGGGAATTTTTTGGCTAATTAACTCTGAACCTGGGTCAGGACCCAACAAGCCAAAAAATGGTTCCATTATCAGGACTCATAATCTGCATAGAGATGTCTGATGTCGTATCACTGGAATCCAACTAAGAAAGGAATTGAAGATTGGTTGGATAGGAAGATTCACGAGTTCACGGCGCAGGAGCATTGTTGAAAATAGCAATAAGAAATGCTAAATATAAAAGTGCTAAAAATAACATTTTATAAATATCATTTCGAGATACATTTTAATTTTAGTTAGTCCCTGAACTACAATTGAGAATTAAAATTCGAATTTGATCTTAGCAGCTGTTTGAAAAATAATTAATTAATTCATCTTGAGTAAATTAGTTGGAGAAAATCAAACATGAAGTTTATGTGAAGACATGCAATAGTTATCCCTTTGATTGAGGAAGTTATCCCTTAATTAAGGAGATCAGGATGAGTTGTACTTTGAGTTGTAATTATTTAGCTCAGTTAACTGAGTTAAGTCCAGTTAGATTAGTTCCAATAGTTTGTGGAACTGATTGTGAATTCAGTTAGTTAATGCATGCATGCATGCATGTAACTAGTGTACTTTAGATAACTGCATATTCTCTCATAAATAACTCATGCATGTCAGTTCAGTCAGAGACCCAGTTGAGATCAGAGGAAGGGACAGTGTACTATCAGTTGCAGGAATATTCCCATGAGGATATCTCTTGCATGCAGAAGGAATTCATTCCTTGAGGATTGCGTAGTTAATTTTGAGTTTGGTGAGTTGTGTGAGAGGCAAATTCACACAAGTGGCAGCCAGAGGACCCAAGAGAAACTGGGCATGGAAATGGGAGGCTTGGAAGACTGAAGGAAGGCATATGTTGTGTCTATTCAGTCTATGCGCATCATTGAGGGATTGTACTGAGAGTTGGATAGCTTGTGAGCTAAAGCTTTATGTAATCCTGAGATATTTCCACTTTTATGGTAATACAGATAGCAGGGTTTTTAGCTGAGGCTTTCCCCAGAAAATTCTTCTGTGTTCATTTGTGATTGATTTTTCATTTTTTTTATATGTGTTCTATTTGATCTTGCTCAAAATCGATTAAGCTTCCGCAAGTTTTATTGTAGAAGTAGATCAAGTATTTTTCTTTAGTATATTGCATTATCAGGTGATCTACAGTGAGAAATTGTACATGCTTTTAGAGCAAAGGTGGTCAAAGCAGAGAAATATACAAAGAAGAGAGAAGTTCGAAGGTTGAATTTCTTGATTATAGAAATCGAATTCTTATCACATCTCAAATTTCACCAATGGCATTCAACGGTTTAAGACTTGAGTATGCCCTGGATGGTAGCTCAAAATATATAGCCTAGAAGGATCGCATGGAAGCGGTATTAGAGGACAACGGTTTGAAGGACTTCATTGATCAATAAGTCCCCAAGCCAGCAGCTACTAATGCCCAAGAATTGGCGAAATGGAAGAAATGTGTGGCTAGAGCAAGGAGGATCCTTCTAAAGGGAGTTCGAGACCACATTGTCTCGAGTCTCCATGGGAAGGAGACACCATTTTCAATGTGGAAAACACTGAAGGATCTATATCATAACAACAGCGACCAGAGGAAGCTGGCACTGAAAGACAAGCTTCAGAAAATCAAGTGTGAAAAGGGCGACATGATCTCTACATATATGAACAAGCTCACCACCTACAGGGATGAGCTTGGAAGTGTAGGAATCATGACAGCCGATGATAACATGGTGAGTCTTGCTCTCCTCGGTCTTCCTAAGAGCTAGCATAGCTACCAAGGCTTAGTAAATGGAAGAGAGAAACTGCCAGATTGGGAACAACTGTGGTCGGATCTAATGCAGGAGGAGATAAGGAGAAGCACCAGAGATGGTTCTTCATCAAAGCATGACGATGAAGAAAATCTAGCCTTAGTGAGTAAGGTGAGGAAAGGGAAAGGAAAGGCTTCCCATTCCAAATCAAGTTCTTCCCATGGTGGGAAGGAGATTAACAAATCGAAAGTGCGATGCTTTCATTGTCATGAGGTGGGCCATTATGCTACGAATTATATGCAGAAGAAATCCAAGAAGGGATCCTCGAAGGGATCAGATGGTGAGGCACTGGCCTCACAGTTAAAATTTGATTTCACCCTCATTGCATGCATGACTTCATTGATGGTGGGTTGTGTTTGGTACCTAGATGGTGGAGCCTTATTCCACATGACTGGCGACAAGAGCTTATTCAGTACCTTGGTGTTATAGACATATTTGGGCACTGCAACCCCAAACTCATATGTCCATAAACTAAGGGCTCCTTAAATCCCTAAAAGTGTTGTTTCATACCCTAAAGGATCATGGTCAACTGATTACATCATTTCCCAGAAGTTCCACTTGAAAAACTACTCAGAACTGGCCAAAACTGGACCATACAAACTGCTCCATGGGAAAGGTGCGATGCATACTGACTACCAAACTGGCCAGGTATGATTCATACTGAAATGGCCTTCTATGGGGTGCGATGAGCGAGAATAGACAAATGGCAGAGACATTTTGCAAGGTGGATGATCATGGAATCTTCCAGAAACTTCTCCTGTGACACTTGCATCTCTAAATTCACCCAGGGATGAGTAAGAGATCAATGAAATCTCCAAGTGGAACCAAGAACTATCAGTGGAATGACACTAATCAAAAACCCAGAGCTGACTCACACCCTTGCAAGACATCTATAAATGGATCCCTCATCTAAGAGATCTGGAGGCTAGAATTTTGTATTTTGTAAGGAAGTGTTGTTGGTTTGTTGGTGAGAAGAGACATTGCATTGTTGGGTGATTTGCTTGTTCATGAGGTGAAGAGGGCTTCTACAACTGGGAGGATGATGCTGGATCAGACAACTGGGTTGTAATCCTCTCTTACATTACTATTAATAAAGTTCTTTGAGTTTTCCTCCATATAATCGTGTATTTGTGAATCTTGTTTATGAATGCAATTGTATGGTCAATGTGTTTCTGATTCTACATTGTTTATGATGTTTTAGATAGAGATGATTTGATAGTTTGTTGTTACTTTGACTCTACAGGTACTCTTTGAAGCAGGACAAGTAGGAGAGGAGTGGAAAATTCTATCAAGGAAAGGAGAAATCAAGCTAGGATCAAAGCGGATGATCCAGGTTGGTCCTCTTTTCTTCTCTTTCATCTATCACACTTAAAGGAACTCTTAAAAAGCTTTCATTGTTTGTTTCTAAGATAGCTACCCATCTTAGTGGGACTAGCAATTCGAATTGACACAAGTTTTCCCTGAAACAAAATGGCGACTCCGCTGGGGAGTGAATAGTTTGTTTTTTTTGTTTATTGTTTGCTTTATAAACTATAGACGGAGCCTGAAGTTAGCCAGCTAACCTTCGAAACGCCTTTGCTATGCAATTGCGAAGTAGATGAATGTTGCTTCATTCAATCTCCAGGTTGGTTTATGAACTAAACATCTAACTTATGAATCATTCTAAGTGCCCTTGTGGTAGCTCAAAACCTTATCAGATCTTACCCTTATGCTTTGTTTTTACTGTCCATCATTACTCAGCCTAAATCACTGAACTTAGCTACAAATTTTGAGCAAAAACTAAGCTCAGTTTTGCTCCCTAGTCCATCGCACTGTCTATAACTATGCAACCTAGATGCATCGCACCTCCCATGTGCTGTAGGTGAGATGCATCCCTATTTCCCTGTGTTGTATGTGCGATGATTAGTGATACTGCTTCCTTCTCTGAAAGTTGATTTTTTCCTCCTTGTTTTCAACTTTATTCAGTAGTTTTGCTGTACATGATCAATATCTTCTTATTGAAACCTTTTTCCTTCACATATTTCAGCCTCCATTAGTTAGGAATTGTAAATGTGTTTGTGTATTTGTCAATCATTTACAGTCTTCCTTTGTCAAAAGTAGCCTAATCGAACTGTCATTTTTGATGAAAGTGTCGTAATTGTCATTTTAGATCAAAAGAAGAGTGTCGTAAAGTATTCCTCTTCTATATAGTTTATTGTACTTGATTTTGAAAATATTAGTATTTGAAGTGTCGAAAACAGTTTTCAATTCAAAAATCGAAAAGTGTCGTCTTAGTCTTCCTTTCATTTTGAAAAGAAAATTATTAGTAATGTCGCTTGAAAGAAAATAATTCAAATCTGTACTTAGCTTTCCTTTTTTCCATTCACACATTAAGAAAGCGGAAAAAAAATACATGCATGTGCATCTGCGTTTTGAATGCATGCGAAATTTTATTTAGGAAAGTGCATTTAGTGTGTGCTCTATGCTCTCCACTGAAAGAAAAAATCATAATCTTCTTTCCTTTGTAGCTAGGATTTTCATTGCTAAAAGAACATAAACGGTTGTTTATCATTTTAGATTGCATATTTAGGAATTTCACATCTACATCACGCGGTGAACCTTGAAAGAAAAATTTCTAAGCAAGATCAACTCTAAAATAAACCTCAATGAACATAAAAACGCTTTGGAACCTAACACAACACATCTAGAAGTCTAGGCTAGAGACATGTTCTGGTGTCATAAAACCTGGTAACTATCGTTTTCATCGAAGGTTGGGTGATTCCTCCTCTTTGATACGACAAGTGCCAGTACGGACTTGTGCTCCCCATACCGTCGATTATATATTGCGAGACCACAATAGGCTGATATCCTTTATCCTTAGGAAGCCATGTCTGCCACCCTATTGATCGTAAGGCACTGAACACAACATTCGAGAAGTGTTATAGACATTTTTGGGCCCTACAACCCCAAGCATGAAATGTCCATAAACCAAGGGCTCCTAAGTCCCTAAAAGTGTTGTTCTAACCCCTAAAGGAACAAGGTCAACTAATTACAGCTTCCCCAGTGGAGTCGCCATTTTGTTACAGGGAAAAGTGTCTATTTAGAATTGCTCTATCCCACTAAGGTGTGATAGCTGCCTTAGAAACAAACAGAGAAAAACTACTTTTGTTTTTCCTTTATGAATTATAGATAGAGAGGAACAGAAAGACCAACCTCTGTCTTGCGCTAATCTCTTGATTCGATCCCTCTCTTCTTTGATAGTCCTCAGCTACCTGCTCCCTTGCAACCCAGCTTCACAAAGTACCTGTAAGATCACAGAAGCATAGCACTATACAAAGACATGGATCTATAATCATAAACAATCTAGGATCAAATGTAAATTGACCATACAAATGTAACAAGCATCAATGATACAGAAGCATGGAGGAAAACTCAAATAGCTTTTATTGATAAACAAGAAAAGAGCCAGGAGGAGTTACAACCAGTTGTTCCGACCCAGCATCAACCTCCCAGCAAAGAAGCCCCTCTTCACCTCAAACAAATCTTAGATCACCCAAAAATCTGATGTTTGTTTCAAGAAACCAACAACAATTCCTTACAATATGCAAAATTCCAGCCTCTAACCTCTGGATCTCTGGGATGAGAGATCTATATATAGATATTTGCAGAGGTGTGAGTCAGCTCTGGGTTTTTGATTAGTGTCTCCTCTCTGATAGTTCTTGATGCCACTTGGAGATCTCATTGATCTCTTACTCATCCTTGGGCGATTTTGAGAGGCAAGTGTCCCAGGAGAAGTTTCTGGAAGATTCCATGATCATCCACCTCGCAAACTATCTCCAAACTAATTATTTCCCCAGTGGAGTCGCCATTTTGTTACAGGGAAAAGTGTCTATATAGAACTGCTCTAACCCACTAAGGTGTGATAGCTGCCTTAGAAACAAACAGAGAAAAGCTACTTTTGTTTTTTCCTTTATGAATTATAGATAGAGAGGAACAGAAAGACCAACCTCTGTCTTGCGCTAATCCCATGATTCGATCCCTCTCTTCTTTGATAGTCCTCAGCTACCTGCTCCCTTGCACGCCCAACTTCACAAAGTACCTGTAAGATCATAGAAGCATAGCACTATACAAAGACATGGATCTATAATCATAAACAATCTAGGATTAGATGTAAATTGACCATACAAATGTAACAAGCATCAATGATACAAAAGCATGGAGGAAAACTCAAATAGCTTTTATTGATAAACAAGAAAAGAGCCAGGAGGAGTTACAACCAGTTGTTCCGACCCAGCATCAACCTCCCAGCAAAGAAGCCCCTCTTCACCTCAAACAAAGCTTAGATCACCCAACAATCTGATGTTTTTTTCAAGAAACCAACAACAATTCCTTACAATATGCAAAATTCCAGCCCCTGGATCTCTGGGATGAGGGATCCATATATAGATATCTGTAATGGGGATGAGTCAGCTTGTGATTTGATTAGTGTCTTCTCTCTGATAGTTCTTGCTTCCACTTGGAGACTGATGGCCTCTTAGTCATCCTTGGTCGAATTCAGTGAGGCAAGTGTCACAGGAGAAGATTCTGGAAGCTTCCATTGCCTCTCCACCTCGCGGAATGACACTGCCATTTGTCATTTCTCACCCATCGCACCCCACAAAAGAGACTTTTGAAATGCAATGCACCCTCACAATGTATTTGGGTGAGATGCAACGCACTTAGCCAGTGGAGCAGCTGCAATGATCCTGTTTTGACCAATTCTGAGCAGTTTCTCATGGAGAACTTCTGGGAGAAGCTGTAATCTATTGACCTTGTTCCTTTAGGGGTTAGAACAACACTTTTAGGGACTTAGGAGCCCTTGATTTATGGACATTTCATGCTTGGGGTTGTAGGGCCCAAAAATGTCTATAACAGTTGCCCCCTAAAGTATGAGGCCGTTAACCTTTTGGTGTCGGGTGAAATGCTTTATTATGAGGATCCGAAGTTCTTTCAATGCTAGGAGGAGACCTGAATAAGATACAATACAATACATTATCTTCATACTATTTTCATGATCTAGCTGAGGCAGGCATTCCCATGCTCAGCTTTATAAATTCATTTTCATGTACATAGGACAGACAATCGTCTGAGTGTAGACTGATGATTCTGATAGAGCCATCATCCTTTTGAGTGGATGATTATCTGTGCAGCAATGATGTACATTTAATGTCTTTATTCCCTTGAATATATATTGCAGCCCGGATGGATGAAACTAGATCCGGGGTCTTCAATCTCATCCGATCTTCACTTGAAGTACAAGTCGATCCATGTGAGAAATGTTCTGAAGTCGAACATGCAAGCGCGAGAGGAATCACCGATAATGATAATGACCATCAAGGTACTGCAGTACAATTCATGTGGTGTGAATAAAGGACTTGGCGTTGAACACCACGCAAAATCTTCTGGTCGAAGGTCATTGATGTAACCCTGTCGCCGGGAGTGAGAAACTTGCCATTGAGGCATGCAAGCTTCAAAGTACTGAATGGGGTGTTCCTGGATCAACTTCTTGGATAATGAGCTGATGTCGACAAGAAGTGATTCGTCACAGGAGGGCCTTAATGAATCCCACATCAATGACACAGAATGGAGTAAATGATTTTAATGGAGATGAAAACGATCTGGTGATATAAGGTTCAGGGTGGCGGTCATGAAAGAATGGAGCATTAATGTATGGTAGTGGGTGAGACACAGGTGTATTCTCTGAATGACTTCTCTTGAACATATCGGCGACACTGATGTGATGGATTGGTAGCATTAACCCCAAATGTGGATGGTATGGCGTGACCATGGTGATGTGACCGGTGAATGAAACAACCCAACCCGACTTGGACACGGAGTGGAAGTGTCATGTTCAAGAGCGACTTGCTACCAACAAAGTTTCTTCAAGTTTTCTTCCCAATTTTCCCCAGTCATTGCTGACCAGTACCTCTTTATTTTTGTCAAGCTTGAGGAGGATAACATATGCTTGTTCTATAATTTTCCCTTCAGGCAAACCCATCGCTATGTTTTAATGAGCCTAGCGATAGTGAAACTCGTTCTCGTCTATAGACAAGTTTGTCGCTATTAATCTTTTTAACGAGTTTAACGACAAAGATAACTCAGTCCTTTTCAATTTTAGAGAGTCTAAAAAGGAATGTAAAGGTAACTCCAAAATTCCTTTTTCGTCATCTAATCCCTTAAGTCCGAAAAAGTATAAAACAATACAGAAGGGATGGATTTTCGATTTTTTAACGAAACGAACAAAAAAACAAGCTCGATCTTTTTGTGTAATAATCCCTCAGGTCCAAAAAGATTAAAATCTAGAGGAGGGATAGCACTTCCTGTCCCTTTAATGAGCTGGAGAGGCCAATGGCTCGGCAATATTTTCATATTTTACGAGCCAGTTGAAAAGAGCTTAAAGGAGACTTGTCTTTTGAGGAACGAGTGATAAAATGGGTAGCAGCTGATTCCAGGTAAGGTTTGGAATTTTCCAATCACGGCAGTGTCACAAGGATGGCTAGTGAAATCACTCTTCGCAGTTGTTCCTCAAAATGGGTAAACAATCAAATGGAGGTGAATGATCAACCAATGAAAAAGTGGAGGTGACGGTGCAAACACGACCAAGGCTTTAACGGCTGAAGTACTACATTCACGATGGTTATTTACCGGGGAATATTTCATTTTTTAACGAGCTTAAACGCGGGGGGAAACATTTGATCATGTCTTATGTTTATTTTTTAACGAGCTTGAACTATGTGCTAAAACTGCTCGATTAATCCAGTCATGTGATAAGAATGTCTCATATAAAACGGCAACTTTTAGAGTTTTGCCCCACATCCTTTCTTTATGCAAGTTAGGAAACGACCAATCCTACGAGTTTAAAGGGTTAGAGGTCCTATAAATTTAAAAAATAAATAGTCGCTCTTCGCTTGCACGCCAAAAGGTTTGCATGCCCCCAGGTATAAAACAGAGTTTCAAGGTCACCTTTTATTCGAGCTGACAAAACATTTGTTTTATCAGGAAAGGTATACCTCTTACAAGTTACCCAAAGATTGTTTTATTCACAGCGCAAACAAAACACTTCTTCGGCGATATTTACCGAGATAAGCAAAGGTGAGCGGCGATGGCCGCCAACTCACATAACTTTGACAAGAGAATCTTGTTCTAGAATAACACCCTCTTCCAATCACGGACGGGAGTACAGACTAGTCATATTTTCTCGTGGAAACCTACCCTATACCCGAAGTTTTCTTGCCGAAGCAGACCAGGGTGCATGCCCCATGGGTTTCAGTCATGTCCCACCGAATCACTCGCGCTCATCGGGTGGACGGACTGGAGGTTGAGACATTTCTTGCGTGAAAAGACCATTCAGGGATGGTATATGACTATTTGCTATGTGTGATCTGGGAAATGAAAGCTGGTCTACGAGCTTGACCACTCTTCCTTCGTGCGGAAAACACATCACTCTAAAGAGTGATGAGACAATGGCTCTCATGCAATAAATATAGTCTCGTCCAAGGAGTAGATTGTAATCCAGGGGTCCTTGAACTACCATTACATTCATGTGAACGGTTTTCCCTCTCAATGTTATGGGCACATTGGGAAGGATCCCTAACGGTCGACTGGTTCCTTTATCAAAACCTGTTAGATTTCTCATCTCAGGTAAAAGCGATGGCAAACCAAGCGCTTTCCAAGCAGTTGAGGAAAGGATACTCACAGAAGCCCCTTCATCTATGATGGTACCAGCCATAACCATTCTATATATTTGAACAATGATTCGGAATGGTACACTAGCTAGTAAACGGGGTCTGCCTAGTTGATTCCAGTCGAAGGAGACAACTAGGTTGCTTGGAGGTGGGACCGAATAGACGGCCGAGTACAACTCTGACGAACTTCCTTCCTGCGGTAAAGGAACAGGTAAATTTCCCCCATGTTCATTGGAGTCTGTGCTTATGAAAACAATTTGGACGGTGTCATCCTTGTTCTCTTCAGTGACTGTATCATCTGAAGATGGAACCTCTGAAGGCAAGACCGGGTCAACTGCCACCTCGACCTTTTGACTTTCATCTGGTATGGATTCAGATGGTTTATCTTCAATGATAGATGCTTCGGCCGACCACCTGAGTGGGCCAGCAGGATTTTCAACTAGTGACGGACTCGGCAAGAGTTTTTTATATCCAGGAGGAAGTCGTAACGGTGAAACCGGACGATCATCCAAAACTCTTTTAGCTTCGTCTAAGAAGGGACAATGGTGGACGGCATGATCGCCTTCACACAGTTTACAAGGAAATCTATATTTCCCTTTTTGTCCTGGGGCTTCACTTTCACTAGTTGACGGTGTGTTTTCAACATGATCATCAGAGGTTGACGACACCGGGTTGTGCAAACGAGGAGACCAGTCCCTTAAGATCTGAGGGATGTAAGGAAAATCTCTGTGATAGTGGTCTCCTTTGCAAATGACACATGGCGATTTAGGCTTGGTCAGTGCAGTGTGTGGATTTTCGTTAGACGACACTTGTTTGCCCCCAGTCGCTTTTGGCTCCTTCTTCTTCTTCTCTTTCTTCTTCTTTTCCTTCTTCTCCTTAGGTACTTGACTTTTGGCTTTACCAGCCCCATCAAGGAAGAGGAAGGAGGAGAGGAAGAATTAGAGGAAGTAGAAGGTTTGTGGGTAACTCTGGACTCGTCTAGTTGCTGATTCGATTGTTCAGGAATTATGGTGTTCTGAATGACAGATGTTGAGAAGAGCCATACAGGCAAACCAATTGTCAGTCCTGGATAATGTGGCCATATGGGGTGCACCAACATCTCCCCGAGAGGAGAAGGGACTAGGATTTCCTCCAAGGGGAATTCCTTGGTTGGTGGATTCCATTTTCTCAACCCAAGATCAACGTAGGAAAGGGTAATGAATATTCTGTTTAAAATAAATTTTAGACGCTTTGACACAACTTGTTTTTTCAATTTTTAAGAGTCGAGAAAAAACAAAAGATGACTCTAGTCTCCTTCAATTTTTAATGAGCCTGAAGTGACAAGTACTCAGATGGACCTTTTCCGTTAAGGAGTCTGAAAAGGAACGAAAGGGACTGCTCTGGAAATCTAGGTAGAGGGATTACCAAACCAATCACAAAACTGCAGAATACTTTTTACGGTACGACAGTCAATCTTCTGAATGCTGTGTTCAGTGCATTGCGATCGATAGGGCGGCAGACACGGCTTCCTATGGATAAAGGATTAAGCCTATTGGGGTCTCCCAAAATATACTCGACGGTACATGGGAGCACAAGTCCGTACTGGCACTTATCATCCCAAAGTGGAGGAATCACCCAACCATCAGTGAGAGCAACAGTTTCCAGGTTTTACGATGCCGGAATATGTCTCTAGCCTAGACTTCTAAATGTTGTGTGTTAAGTTCCAAAGCGTTGTTAGATTTATTGAATTTATTTTAAGTTGATATTGTTTATGAAGTTTGCCTTTCGGCTTCACCACGAGATGTAGATGTAATTCCTAAAATGCAATCTAAGATGATAAACAAACTTTTTATCTCCTTTATGCAATGAAAATCCTAGCTACTAGGGAAAAGAAAGACAAAATCTTTTCACAAAGAGGAAAGAGCACACTCTAAATGCACTTTCCTAAATCAAGCCAATCAGACTGTCTATATGCAAATGCACATGCATGTATTTGTTTTCGACTTTCTTAGTATATGAATTCTAAAAAGAAAGTTGATGCACAAATCTAAATTTCTCTTCAAGCGACAAATATCAACAAGTTTCTTTTCGAAATCAAAAAATGGAGACAATCACAACACCTTACGATTTTGAAATGAATACTTGTTCTCGACACTAGAAAATTACAAATTCAGACCAAAAGCAATAGTAACAAAATGGCGACTCCACTGGGGAAATAATTAGTTTGTTTGTTTATCATTCTTTGTTATCTATTTCATAAACTTATAAGTAGCATTCGAACTTCATTTGCCATAACAAATGCAAAGTAGATAACTGCTGCTTCAATCCATCCACTGGATCTGTTTATGATTTAAAAAACTGATTCACAAACTATCTGATTGCCCTTGTAATAGCTCTTAGATCCTTCTTAGATCTACCCTGATTGTTGCATTACTGATTGCTTTTTGCTCGGCCAAAACCCAAGAACTGAACTGCAAACTGTGACCCGGAACCCGAACAGAGTCTCGTTTTTGGCCCAGCGCAGGTACTGTTCAGAGATTCTGAATTTCAGTGCACTTCTCGAGTGGACAACCTGCACTACATTTCAGATTCTCTGTGTTACAGGTGCGCTGATCAGACTAGCTCTGTGCAGTTGTGGCTTCTGTGGATCATTCCTTCCAGTTCTATTCTTGAATTTTGCTGCTTGTGATCAGTATATGTCTGCTTGAAACCCCTTTTCCTTACTGATATTCTGACTCCTTTGTACAAAAGAACTGTAGATATTTTTGTGTGTTTGTTGAGTCATTTACAGTTCTCCTTTGCAAAAGTAGCAAAATCGTACTGTCGTCCTTTGATTTGAAACTGTCGCAAGTGTCGATTTCAATCGTAGGAAAGAGTTTAATTACTGTTGATGGTTGATTATCTTGTTACTATTGCTTTTGGTCTGAATTTGTAATTTTCTAGTGTCGAGAACACGTATTCATTTCAAAATCGTAAGGTGTTGTGATCGTCTCCATTTTTTGATTTCGAAAAGAAACTTGTTGATATTTGTCGCTTGAAGAGAAATTCAGATTTGTGCATCAACTTTCTTTTTAGCATTCATATACTAAGAAAGTCGAAAACAAATACATGCATGTGAATTTGCATATAGACAGTCTGATTGGCTTGATTTAGGAAAGTGCATTTAGAGTGTGCTCTTTCCTCTTTGTGAAAAGATTCTGTCTTTCTTTTCCCTAGTAGCTAGGATTTTCATTGCATAAAGGAGATAAAAAGTTTGTTTATCATCTTAGATTGCATTTTAGGAATTACATCTACATCTCGTGGTGAACCCGAAAGGCAAACTTCATAAACAAGATCAACTTAAAATAAATTCAATAAATCTAACAACGCTTTGGAACTTAACGCACAACATTTAGAAGTCTAGGCTAGAGACGTATTCCGGCGTCGTAAAACCTGGTAACTGTTGCTCTCACTGATGGTTGGGTGATTCCTCCATTAAAAAACGAAGGAGACTAGAGTCATCTTTTGTTTTTTCTCTACTCTTAAAAATTGAAAAAGCAAGTTGTGTCAAGGCGTCTAAAATTCATTTAATTCGGAAACATAATTCCCCTTTATTTTAGTTGATCGAGTAATCTGCAATCGTGGAAGAAAGTCAATTGAAACCCCGTCGTTCACGGAGGCTTACAATTCAACCGTATTTGTCTCCGGAATCGAAGCCAGTACGGACAAAGCGAACTCATTTAACCGGTTCCAAATCTCCTGTTCAAGTTAGAACAAGTGTTCCAACAACATCAGAGACTCCAGTTACTCCAAACATTTCTGGAACCCCTGCCTCTATAGAAGAAGTTCGACAGCCACAGAAGGACAGTAATACTGATCCTAGTCTGAGAGTAAACACTTGTGTTACCGAACCAGTTCCATTTTCAACCGGTTCGGAGAGTCTTTCTCTCCAAACATCTGTCGCTGCCGATTCCATACCTTCTTCGGCACCAGAAATATTCTACGGACTTGACGGTCTTCCCCTTCCACCTGGTTTGATTGCCATAGAAGAGATTGTAGAAGATCCTCCAACGAGTACTCCATCGCAATTTGGAGTCGGGATCACTCTATATCCTTCTTCATCAGAAGTTAGTCTACCACCAGCAGAAGTTCCTGTAGAATCGCTAGGTAATCTTTTGGATAGACTACAAATGTCTGAACAACCGTCAACATCTAGGACTGTGTCGTCTGACACAGCGACGGCAGAACTCCCTGCTATCACTCTGACAATGTTCGCCGGTATACCATCTGTCCCGACTAGCTCTCAACCGCTAGAAGGAGCCCACTCAGGGGCCATTTCGACAGTATGGTCTGTTCCCGTTTGTTCATCCGGAAACTCTTATGTTGAGTCTCAACAAATTGATCCATTTGGAGGTCAATTTGGGCAGTCCGGGCCCCAAGGGCAAACAATCCCCTTGAGTTCTGGATTACTCCCGTATGGGGGGCAGTATACCCTTTCATTATCCCCTCCGGGAGGACATCCATATGGGAGTTCACAACAACATTTAGGTTATACTGGAATTACCTCAAGCGGTTGGGTACCTATACTACCTCAACAACCAAGAGTTGTATACTCGATGCAACAATGCTTACCTACGTCAAATATCCCAACTACGCTAGCTATTGTGACGGTGTCGCAAGTTCAAGCACTGCCTGTTGTATGCCAACCTCAGGTTTCTCAGGTTGTAATGCAACAACCCCTTGACCCTGCGACTCAACCACAATCGCTGACTGGTGGAATGACACAGGTTCAGACGGGTACAATTACCCCTCATCTTGGTCAAACTGTTAGTATCGGGCAACAACACATGGCTTCACAACCATGGCTAGTGCAATACCAACAACTGCAATTCCAACAAGTATACCAAGGTTCTGAGCAACAAATCTTTGCTAATAGTGGACAGCCGTACATTCAAAACGGTCAAAATCAACCATTTTACAATGGTCATGCCCACCAACCTTACCAAACATACCAGCATCAAATGCATTATGCCGGTATGCAAAGACCAACTGCTCAGGCAATCCCATCTTATCCTGGGTATGCTTCACCTAACCTGAATCAGTAGTTACCCTTTGTGGCAACTTTAGAGTTACCTGATTTAAATCGGTTAACAAACGATCCAATCGCTTACGCCCCTTGGTGGCCGGCGATTCCGCATAAACTTCCATCAGATATTCCTAAATTTAATGGAAATCTGGGTGAAGATCCATCGAATCACGTGATGACCTTTCATCTATGGTGTTCATTAAACACCCTAAATGATGATTTGATAAGACTTCGCCTCTTTCAGAGGACGTTAACGGGTCCGGCGGCAAAATGGTACATCGAATTGCCTAGAGCTTCGTTTGACAACTTTAGTACCTTAGCCACAACCTTTTTAACCCATTTTCAGTTACCAATAAAGTATGAAACGGGAACAAAACTTCTTACCAATTTCAAACAGACAACAGCCACTCACATATCTGATCATATACATGAGTGGCGACGTCGTCGTAGAATGGTAAAAACTTATGTCCCCGATCAGCTCTTAGCTGAATGGTTTATCAAGTCATTACTACCTTCCATCACAGAAGATGTGGCAAAGGGGGGAGTCGTAACAGAAGAGCAAGTTATCGCTCGTGCGCAATATCTGGACTTGATTTACACTCAGTCTGGAACACTCTACGATAAAATACCTGACGCCCCTAGACCAGAATTCTCAATTCCTCCTCCTCCTAAATCGAACAATGACTCTCATGCCGGCGATGGCGTGATTGGCACAACAGACACGAAATCGAAAAAGGCTACATCCAAAAAGGCTCGTAAGATTTCAGGTCAAAATGCAAAAGATGAACTTCTTGCTTCGGAAGTAAATGCCGTATCAACAGATAAAGGCAAAGAAACCAAACAACCAGGGAGCAAGAAGAAAGGCAAAGGGAAGAAGAAGAAACAAGAAGAATCATCACCTGAAAAATATTCTGCAAACCCTCCTAGAGATAGGAAACCAAAAAATCCATGCCTTATATGCGATGAGGATCATTGGACCGCAAGTTGTCCACACAGAGCTGAGGTTAAAAAATTCTTCAAGAATTTGAAAACCTCCGCAGTGTTAACTGATCCATTTCCAAATCCAGGAACACATCTGGTTGAAAGTGGAAATGCTTCCCCGTCTCAAGTGCTAATGTTGTCGGTTTCAAAACAGCAAAATGATGCTTTGATATCGACAAGGAACAAAGATTATGGGAATCCACAGCTGTCGAACAACAAGGATAAAGATCAACCTAGTAGTTCGACAACAACTTCGACAGAAGTTGCGCTGCCCATCATTCCTGAATTGACAATAAAACCGCCAAAGGGAGTAGTACACAAGTTGACGTTTAATCCCCGCGCTAGAGCGGCACGGCATTATAATATAGTGGAAGATTTGGCCCAATCACCATTCGCTATGTCGACTCTTGAAGTACTACAGAATTTCCCATCCCAAAGGCAGGCTTTATTATCAGCCATTGCTGGGATAGACCCAAAGGATTCTGATCTTGTATCCTTTGACCATAAAGGATACGATCCTAAATTACCAGCTCAACTAGCTTTCCTTGTTCAAGTGAAAGCCCTCAACAAAACTGTTCATCGAACAATTATTGATGAAGGGGCATCTACATGCATTATGTCGATGAGTTGCTGGAAAACTTTTGGATCTCCAACCTTGTCGCGATCTTCGACGACATTAAAAGCATTCGACGGAAGGACATATACCCCATATGGTATTCTAAGTAACTTGAAAGTTGAACTAGGAGGGAAAACAGTAGAAATAGATGTTGAAGTAATCGATGGCAATCTTGATTACAACATCCTACTAGGAAGACCATGGATATATGCTATGGCCATTGTATCGACCTATTTTAGGAAGATTGCATTCCCCTTTCAAGGAGGGATTACAATCGTCGATCAACAAAACTTCCTCCCCAATGGTTCTCAAGTTACAGGAAGCATTCCCATGATCCATGGAAGCCCCCATTCGCTTCAAAATATCGGAGTAGGCCTACTAAAAGATCCTATACTAATGGGAACTTTCGCCCTTCTGCCTCCAATCAACCTGGCGGAAGTAGCATCAGTAGGAACCTGCAATATGATATCTTCTAAAAAGATCTCAGAAAACGATATCGACATGGATCATGCAATGGTTTTGCCTCCAAGCCCAACGGAAATATTGTAGCAATCAATGTTCCTAGCATGGGAGGCAAACCAAAATCAATGCTCATCAAGCATTTGGATAGATAGGTCTAAAGAATATGGTACCCCTTCAGATCCTTGGTCACGAGTGCATGTCACCGACGAAGGAATTGTCCAATCAATGGTAATTGAAGGGGCACCATGGAATGATTCCCACCATCGTTCCCTTCTTTCGGATTGTGGAGAAGATACTCAATATGACCTTTATCATCCTTCAGTCTTTGATTTCCTATCAAATACTATAAACACGGTGGATTTTGAGTGAAACTTGTCCAACATTGAAGAGACTATCGCCATAAATATCTCGACCAAAACAGATGTTGTAGAGAATATTTATGTCGGCAAATGTTGTTCTCCTTGACGCTCTTTTTCGCGAATTCAGAGATGTCTTTGCTTGGTCATATAGTGAAATGCCAGGCATTGACTCGAGTATCGTTGAACACGAAATTAAGATGTATCCAGATGTCAAACCAGTACGACAACGGCTACGGCAGGTGCACCCCAAGAAAGCCACTGCCATTAAGGCAGAAGTTGAAAAACTTCTCCATGCTGGTTTCATCTACCCGGTTCCTCTAACCGATTGGGTATCGAATATTGTCCCTGTTATGAAAAAACAAGGAACAATTCGAGTGTGCGTCGATTATAGGGATGTAAATCAAGCTTGTCCAAAAGACAACTACCCTACACCCTTCATTGACCAGATAATTGATGAATGCGCCGAATGCAAAATCTTTTCATTCATGGATGGATTCTCCGGGTATAATCAAATAAATATCCACCCACAGGACCAGTCAAAGATTGCATTTATTTGTCCATGGGGCACATTCGCATATCGAAAATTACCCTTTGGTTTAAAGAATGCAGGGGTGACGTTTCAGAAGGCAATGAATTATGCCTTCCATGACATCAAAAACATCGTTCAACCATACCTCGACGACCTTCTGGCTCATTCGCGAAAGCGGACTGATCACCCGCAGCATTTAAGAGCGATATTTCTACGTTGCCGACACTACAAGATATGACTCAATCCACACAAATGTGTATTTTGCGTCAGTTCTGGTCATTTGCTTGGCTTTGTAGTCTCGAAGGACGGGATTCGTCTTGACCCATGTAAGGTCCAGGCAATCATAAATTTTCCTCCACCTTCGAACTTGCTTCAGATTCAGAAACTCCAAGGGAAAGCGAACTTTCTGAGGAGGTTCATTCCAAATTGCGCCAAACTTGCTAAAGGTTATACACGTCTTTTGAAAAAGGAAGTACCCTTTGTCTGGGATCAGGTTGCGCAAGCTTCCTTTGATGCTTTAAAAGAATCACTAATGAAAGCATCATTAATGTACGCTCCCGATTATCAAAAAGATTTTAACCTGTGCAGCGGATACGACCATCGCAATGGTTTTAGTTCAAGAAGTCGATGGAATTGAAAATCCTATATATTATTTAAGTAAAAACTTAAATGATACAGAAAGAAAATATTCTTACGTTGAAAAGCTAGCACTCGCAGCTGTTCAAGCGATACAGAGATTTCGACACTATGTCCTCTTTCGGAAAACTACCATTCTGTCAGATTGCAACCCCATGACTTATATATTGTCACGACAGTTGCTGGGGGGAAAATATTCAAAATGGATAGCAATCCTACAAGAGTTTGATCTGGAATTTGTAAAATCCAAGTCGAAGAAAGCTCTAGTTTTCGCAGAATTATTGTGCGATCTCTCATCGTCGTCCAACGATGAAACATCCGAAGAAACAATCTTGGACGAAAGTTTGTTTCTGATATCTTCAAGCGACGAGTGGTATGGGGATATAATAATTTATCTCCAAACCCAAAAATACAGGCCAAACACCTCCCACTCCGAACAAAAACGTATTCGATACCAAGCAAAAGACTACATGATCGTCGGTGATACACTTTACCATCGTGGTATCGATACAGTTCTGAGAAGGTGCCTCACCCATGAGGAGGCCGAAAAAGTCCTAAATGATTGTCATGTGGGCACGTGTGGGGGGCATCAATCTGGATATGCTACAGTGCAAAAAATCTTATGAGTAGGATACTTCTGGCCAGCAATGTTCAAAGATTGCATAATCGCAGTCAGAAGTTGCCATGCTTGTCAAATTTTCGATAGCAAAACCAGAAGACCACCCGCACCTCTACAGCCAATAGTTGTTGTTGGGCCATTCGCCAAATGGGGCATCGATTTCATGACATGTAACCCCACCTCGACCGGGGGGCATGGGTATATCATAGTCGCAGTTGACTATTTTACGAAATGGGCCGAGGCGATGCCTACATTAGATAATACTGGTGAAACAACTGCCCTCTTCTTTTTCAATCATGTAGTCACCAGATTCGGCGTACCACAGGCTATAGTCACAGATCATGGATCACATTTTCACAATCACATGATGTTCGAATTAGCTGCCAAACTAGGGTTGTCTCACGACAGCTCTACTCCATATTATCCGCAAGCAAACGGACAAGTTGAAGCAATCAACAAGGTCCTGAAACGCATGCTGCAAAGGATGATTGGAGTTCACAAGAGAAGATGGCACCTAATCCTGTACTCAGCTTTGTGGGCTTACCAGACATCGGTTAGGAATGCAATCAGGTTTACACCTTTCCAACTGGTATATGGCCTGGAAGCAGTCTTACCAATCCAGTGTGAAATCTCGTCTCTCAAACTCGCAATTGATCTCCTCCCCGGAACTTCAGAAGAAGAAGCTCGTTTCTTGGAATTAATCCAATTGGATGAAACCCGTCGTGATGCCGCTTTGGCTAACGAAGCCCATAAGAAACGAGTCAAGGCGCAGTTCGACAAAAATGTCAAACCCTGTGTCTTCTCAGAAGGTGACTTGGTCTTGCTTTACGACCAAGAATCCGATAAATTGGGAGCAGGTAAATTTAAGTCTTTATGGATGGGCCCCTATATTGTTAAAGGAGTATTAGCAAAAGGAGCCTACGAGTTAATGGATTATGACGGAATTCCACTGGCGCAACCTCGTAATGGGTTTTACCTCAAGCGTTACTATGCGTAATGGTAACCTGTATGCTTTTGTTATGTTTTTGTTTTCGCTAAAGTGTTTATTTTGGTCAAGTAATCCACTTTTTACATTTGTTGCAGATGTCAAACCTATTGGAGTCATGTGTTGGATATGCCGACAGAGCGAGTCGTAGTTCGCAGAACCTATCTTCCGCAGCCTGGGCTATTTTTGATCCAAGCGGCGAGTTAGTAAGTTTTAGAGGGGTATGTATTGGTCGATCAACAAATAACATCGTTGAATATAGCGCGTTGATAGAACTTCTCTCTGATGCCATCACACATGGTATACGCCGACTAATTGTCAGGCTAGACTCACAACTCGTAATACTACAACTCACGGTATATATTCCGTCTGAAACCCAGCTATTTATCGCATGTTCCTAAGGGTTAAGATTTTGGAAAGACAATTTGATTTTATTCAATATCAACACATTTCCAGAAACTTAAACACATTAACTGACTCACTAGCAAATTATGTGTTAGATAGACATTTGCAACATTTATAAAAAGAAACATACCATCAATGTTTGCATTTGGATCATGTAACTTAACCAGAATAAAACTCCGAAAATAAAATATATATATATAACTGTTTATGGTTTACACATAATGTTCTGTAACCAAGACAAAATCGGTCGAATGACCAAAAAACTCAAAATGCTAAGGGGCACCCTAGTCTAATGATGCTCGTGATAGCAAGTCACAGCCTGTGCGATCATGCGTAAGAGACGAGTCCATCGTCTTGGCACACCAGTGGTATGCCGCTGTAACCGCAGAGGTAGCTCATCGGTCCTCACATCTGGAATACCAAGAGTGAGGCCCTCAACCTGCTCCTGTAATGCTGTGAGAGTCTCGGCCACATCAAGGTCATGAAGGATAGCCCTTCCAACAGCCTCTCCTGCTAGGGCGGCAGCTGGGACTCTCAGGCGAGCTACTGGACGAACAGGACCAACATCTGCATGTACACATGAGTTTGATTAAAGTCTTGATAGAATAAAGCACAAGGACATTATAAATGAAAAACGATAAACAGGAATATGGTCAAAGATTTTACCAATGGCGCCCCACTGTTCGCCATCTGGCAGTACTAGATCTGGATCACCCCGGAAGTCCATGCCAGAATATGGATACTCGGAATAAACCATCTCCTGACGATCAAACCACCTGAAGAAGGTATCAGAAAATGAAATCTGAGATTGACCAGCATGCCTAGACATATGGTCAACCCACCTCTGCATACGTGGTTCAGTAGGTGAAGGTAAATCGAGTGCAATGTATTGCGGCTGCATCAGTGGTATCTTCTCCAAGGCAAAGGCGGTCAAAATAGAACCATACCCAAAGTTCTTCAACCTCCCGCTCTTTATCTTGGTCAACTGTTCTTTCATCACAAGAAGTACTGTGTCGCACCAGTTGAACACCTTCGGTTGGAGGCATTCCAAGGCATACTGCATATAAGATCGGTTGGCTACATGAAGAGCCGCACCACCGGCCATCCTACCAAAAGTAAACAGAATAGTCCTGAGGGACCTGTCAGTGACATCACGGATGATGATCTTGCCATCTTTACTCGGCTGAGACCCTTCTCTGCAGTACCGGCGAGCATAATCTCTCACAGAGTCGCCTCCTCGGGCCGAACCTGATAAAGAGATGGGGGCACCCCGCCTCGACAAGCCAATCAAGAAATAGATGTCTACTACAATCAAGGGGATAGATTTGCCCCTGATCTGGAAAACCTGGTTGGTAGGATCCCAAGCATCGAGAAAATACTGCAGTAAGTTGATCTGTTGTCTCATGCTAGAAATGCGGAAAAACTTCAGCAAACCACAGTTTCGCAGTGCGTTTACTATAACTCGATCATGTAGGGCAAGCATGTCCTCTTCTTCATGCTCACGTTCTCGCCATGTAATGGTCATCTTACTCCAAAATCTCTGAAAAAACAAACAAGAGAAGAGTTAGATCCTGATTTTGGTAAGAAACAGGCAAAATTTCCATAAAAATTTGTGCACAGAATTCCTTCTTTGCGCCCATCGCACCTACAACAGTGATCTGGGTGCATTGCATGTCAGATGCCCTTCAGACTGGCCAACATTCAACGCACCTTTCGATACACAGAGGGTGCGCTAAAGGAAGAACGAGTTTTTCAAACCCCAGAGGCTCAGAAAAACTAGGAATCAAGCTCAGAATGTGAAATGGAAACCATGAAATGAAAGAGCTCAGGTTTAGCTCCTACCTGGTCCAGACGGCACTGAGAATCGTCCACAGAATCTCCCGAAATCAGCTGATGAAAATCAAAGGGGGAAAGCAACTCCAAAGCTCCAACAAACCAAAGTCCAAATGAAATGGTAAAATGAGAGGTAAAAACACTTTTTCATTACTTTTTACGTAGTTCAAAGTAAAATATTAGTGTTCTAACTCGTTTTCAAACATATATTATTCATTTCTGACTAGTTTGATGAAGCATTTGAAAATACAGTGCGATCTTTGAAAGAACAAAGCTATTTATGGTAAAATCAAAAAGGGGCCATTCAATCGAGCAATTTTAGCACATAGTTCAAGCTCGTTAAAAAATAAACATAAGACATGAGAAAATGTTTCCCCCCGCATTTAAGCTCGTTAAAAAATGAACTATTCCACGGTAAATAACCATCGTGAATGTAGTACTTCAGCCGTTAAAGCCTTGGTCGTGTTTGCACCGTCACCTCCACTTTTTCATTGGCCGATCATTCACCTCCATTTGATTGTTTACCCATTTTGAGGAACAGCTGCGAAGAGTGATTTCACTAGCCATCCTTGTGACACTGCCGTGATTGGAAAATTCCAAACCTTACCTGGAATCAGCTGCTACCCGTTTTATCACTCGTTCCTCAAAAGACGAGTCTCCTTTAAGCTCTTTTCAACTGACTCGTAAAATATGAAAAGATTACCGAGCCATTGGCCTCTCCAGCTCGTTAAAGGGACAGGAAGTGCTATCCCTCCTCTAGATTTTAATCTTTTTGGACCTGAGGGATTATTACACAAAAAGATCGAGCGCTTGTTTTGTTCAGCTCGTTAAAAGTATCTAAAATCCATCCCTTCTGTATTGTTTTATACTTTTTCGGACTTAAGGGATTAGATGACGAAAAAGGAATTTTGGAGTTACCTTTACGTTCCTTTTAGACTCTCTAAAATTGAAAAGGACCGAGTTATCTTTGTCGTTAAACTCGTTAAAAAGATTAATAGCGACAAACTTGTCTATAGACGAGAACGAGTTTCACTATCGCTAGGCTCATTAAAACATAGCGATGGGTTTGCCCGAAGGGAAAATTATAAAACAAGCATATGTTATCCTCCTCAAGCTTGACAAAAATAAAGAGGTACTGGTCAGCAATGACTGGGGAAAATTGGGAAGAAAACTTAAAGAAACTTTGTCGGGTTGGGTTGTTTCATTCACCGGTCACATCACCATGGTCACGCCATACCATCCACATTTGGGGTTAATGCTACCAATCCATCACATCAGTGTCGCCGATATGTTCAAGAGAAGTCATTCAGAGAATTCACCTGTGTCTCACCCACTACCATACATTATACTCCATTCTTTCATGACTGCCACCCTAAACCTTATATCACCAGATCGTTTTCACCTCCATTAAAATCATTTGCTCCGTTTTGTGTCATTGATGTGGGATTCATTAAGGACCTCCTATGACAGATCACTTCTTGTCGACATCAGCTCATTATCCAAGAAGTTGATCTAGGAACACCCCATTCAGTACTTTGAAGCTTTCATGCCTTAATGGCAAGTTTCTCACTTCCGGCGACAGGTTTACATCAATGGCCTTCGACCGAAAGATTTTGCATGGTGTTCGATGCCAAGTCCTTTATTCACACCATGTGAATTGTACTGCAGTACCTTGAGGGTCATTATCATTATCGGTGATTCCTCTCGCGCTTGTTAACAGTTTACATCATTGACTGGTAATCAAGCGATGTCTTTCCATGTTCGACTTCAGAACGTTTCTCACATGGATCGACTTGTACTTCGAGTGAAGATCGGACGAGATTGAAGACCCCGGATCTAGTTTCATCCATCCGGGCTGTGATATATATTCAGGGAAATAAAGACATTAAATGTACATCATTGCTGCACAGATAATCATCCACTCAAAAGGATGATGGCTCTATCAGAATCATCAATCTACACTCAGACGATTGTCTGTCCTATGTACATGAAAATGAATTTATAAAGCTGAGCATGGGAATGCCCGCCTCAGCTAGATCATGAAAATAGTATGAAGATAATGTATTGTATTGTATCTTATTACAGGTCTCCTCCCAGCATTGAAAGAACTTCGGATCCTCATAATAAAGCATTTCACCCGACACCAAAAGATTAACAGCCTCATACTTTAGGGGGCAACTGTTATAGACATTTTTGGGCCCTACAACCCCAAGCATGAAATGTCCATAAACCAAGGGCTCCTAAGTCCCTAAAAGTGTTGTTCTAACCCCTAAAGGAACAATGTCAACTCATTACAGCTTCTCCCAGAAGTTCTCCATGAAAAACTACTCAGAACTGGTCAAAACTGGATCATTTCACTTGCTCCATGGCCAGGGTGCGATGCATCGCACCTTGTACACACGGGAAGTGTGTTGCATTTCAAAAATCCCTTCTGTGGGGTTTGATGGATGGGAAAAGACAAGTGGCGGAGACAGTTTGCGAGGTGGATGATCATGGAATCTTCCAGAAACTTCTCCTGGGACACTTGCCTCTCAAAATCGCCCAAGGATGAGTAAGAGATCAATGAGATCTCCAAGTGGCATCAAGAACTATCAGAGAGAAGACACTAATCAAAAACCCAGAGCTGACTCACACCTCTACAAATATCTATATATAGATCTCTCATCCCAGAGATCCAGAGGTTAGAGGCTGGAATTTTGCATATTGTAAGGAATTGCTGTTGGTTTCTTGAAACAAACATCAGATTGTTGGGTGATCTAAGCTTTGTTTGAGGTGAAGAGGGGCTTCTTTGATGGGAGATTGATGCTGGGTCGGAACAACTGGTTGTAACTCCTCTGGCTCTTTTCTTGTTTATCAATAAAAGCTATTTGAGTTTTCCTCCATGCTTTTGTATCATTGATGCTTGTTACATTTGTATGGTCAATTTACATCTAATCCTAGATTGTTTATGATTATAGATCCATGTCTTTGTATAGTTCTATGCTTCTGTGATCTTACAGGTACTTTGTGAAGCTGGGCGTGCAAGGGAGCAGGTAGCTGAGGACTATCAAACAAGAGAGGGATCGAATCAAGAGATTAGCGCAAGACAGAGGTTGGTCTTTCTGTTCCTCTCTATCTATAATTCGTAAAGGAAAAACAAAAATAGCTTTTCTCTATTTGTTTCTAAGGCAGTTGTCACACCTTAGTGGGATAGAGCAGTTCTAAATAGACACTTTTCCCTGTAATAGGAAGATTGACTGTTGTACATAAGTCCTTGGTAATTTCTCTATCATTTATCACCAAGGTGTATTTTGCAGTTTTATGATCGGTTTGGTAAACCCTCTATCTAGATTTCTAGAGTAGTCACTTTCGTTCCTTTTCGAATCCTTAAAAGAAAAGGTCCATCTGAGCACTTGTCACTTCAGGCTCATTAAAAATCGAAGGTGACTAGAGTCACCTTTAGCTTTTTCTTGACTCTTAAAAATTGAAAAAGCAAGTTGCGTCAAAGTGTCTTAAAATTCATTTAAATCAGAATAACATTTTTCCCCTTTAATTTTTGAGTTGATCAAGTAATCCACGATCGTGGAAGAAAGTCAATCAAAACCCCATCGTTCGCGGAGGCTAGAGATTCAACCGTCTTTGACCCAAGAAACGAAACCATCCCAGGTAAAATGGTCTCGTTTAACTAAGCTCAATTGACCTGATTTATTTGAAACTTGTGTTTCAACATCATTAGAGACTACAGTTACTCCAATTATCTCTGGTACATTTTCCTTTACAGAGAAAATTCTGCAGTTACAAGAGAACATTAGAACTGATCCTAGTGTAACGGTAGACACCTCTATTCCTGAAGCAACTCCACCTAGGACTGATCCAGAAACTGAAGTTCACTTGCCTAAACATCTGGAAGTTGAGTTCCAGAATTCAGAAGGTGTCACCCCTCCAGTATTTGTTACTGTAGAAGCTACACTTTCTTCGGATCCATAAATATTTTATGGACCTGATGGTCTACCTCTTCCACCTGGATTGATTGCTATAGAAGAGATAGTAGAGGATCTTCTACCCAGTACTCCAGTGCATTTGGAACTGGGATCCACCTACATCCTTCTATTACAAAAGTTACTCCTTGTAATCATCCTTCATCGCAAGTTCCTGTCGAAACGCTAGGAAATATTTTGGATAGACTAAACATGTCTAAACAACCATCAACATCTAGGACTGTGTCAACTGACACAGCGGCAGTGGAACTTCCTGCTGCCGTTCCTACAATGTTTTCTGGTATACCATCTGTTCCGACTAGTTATCAACAACAAGCAGGAGTCCACTCAAGCACTGTTTCGACGACATGGTCTGTTCTTATTTCTTCATCTGGAATCTCATTTGGTATTTCTTATGTTGAAACTCAACAAATTGATCCAAGGTGTCTTCAAAGGCCAATCTACCCTTTAAGTACTAGATTGCCACCATATGGGGGGCAGTATGCCTTTTCATTGTTCCCTCTTGGAGAACAACCATATGAGAGTTTACAACAAAATTCAGGTCAAACTGGAATTAAATTCAGCGGTTGGGTACCAATACTGCCTCAACAACCAAGGGTTGTATATTCAATGAAACCAATCCATCCTACGTCGAATATTCCCGCTACACCTACTATTGTGACTGTATCACAAGTACAATCGCCACCTGTTGTATGTCAACCTCAAGTCTCTCAGGTTGCAATATAATAACCTCTCATCTTAGCGATTCAATCACAACCTCAGGTTAGTGCCTCCTTATCTGGAGTGACTCAGGCTCAAACAGGTACTATCACTCCACATCTTGGTCAATCATCTAGTATTGGAAAACATCAAATGGTTCAACAACCATGGCTAGTGCAATATCAACAACCGTAATTCTAGCAATCATACCAAGGACCTAAGCAACAGGGCTTTGTAAGTAGCGGGCAACCACATTTCCAAAGCGATTATCAACAACCATACTATAATGGTTATGCCCATCAACCTTATCAAAGTTACCAGCATCAAATAGATTATGTTGGTATGCAAACACCTACTGCTCAGGCGATTCCATCTTATCTTGGGTATGCTTCACCTAACTTGAATCAATAGTTGCCTTTTGTAGTAACTCTAGAATTACTAGATCTAAACTGGCTGACGAATGATCCAATTTCTTACACCCCTTGGTGGCCTGCGATTCCTCATAAACTTCCCTCTGATATTCCTAAATTCAATGGAAATCCAGGTGAAGATCCATCGAATCATGTAATGACATTCCATTTGTGGTGTTCATCCAACACCCTGAATGATGATTCAATTAGGCTTCGCCTTTTTCAGCGAACGTTAACTAGTCTGGTAGCTAAAGGGTATATAGAATTGCCTAGAGCTTCATTTAATAACTTCAGGACCATTGCCACTACCTTTTTAACCCATTTTCAGTTACCCATAAGGTACGAAACAGGGACAGAACTCCTTACCAACTTTAAACGAACGATAGCCACTCACATATCTGATCATATTCATTAGTGGCGACGTCATCGAAGAATGGTGAAGACGTGTGTTCCTAATTAGCTTTTAGCTGAATGGTTTATAAAGTCATTATTGCCCTCTATTATAGAGGATGTAGCCAAGGGAGGATTTGTCACTGAAGAGAAAGTCATTGCTCATGCACAATATTTAGACTTGATCTATACTCAGTCTGGCACGCTCTACGACAAAATTACTAATGCTTCTATACTGGAATTTTTCATTCCTCCCCCTCCTAAATCAAAGAAAGACTCTCATGTCGGCGATGGCGTGATAGGTACGACAAGCACGAAAACTGCAAAGGCTACATCTAAAAAAGCCCGTACGGTTTCTAGTCAAAAAGAAGATGAAGAACCTCCTACCTCAGAGGTTAATGCCATGTCAACCGACAAAGGAAAAAATCTTAAGCAACCAGGGGGCAAGAAGAAAGGGACAAACAAAAAGAAGAAACAGGAGGATTCGGCTCTTGAAAAAACTTCTGAAAACCCTGTTGGGCAAAAGAAACCTCGTTATCCATGTTACATATGCGAAGACGAGCATTTCACGAAAGATGTCCACATAAATCTGAGGTCACGAAATTTTTAAAAACTTCAAATACCCCAGCGGTGTTGAGTAACCCGTTTTTGAGCCCAGAAACAAACCTGGTTGCTATCAATCATGCTTCCCCATCCCAAGTGATTATGCTATCCATCTCAAAACAGAAAAATGATGCTTTGATATTGACAAGGAATACAGATTATGGGAATCCACAGTCATCGAACAACAAGGCTATAGATCAACCCAGTAGTTCGACAACAACTTCGACTAAAGTTTTTTTGCCCATCAATCCTGAACTAACTATAAAACCACCAAAGGGAGTAGTACATAAATCGATATTTAATCCTCATGCCCGAGTAGCATAGAATTATAATATAGTGGAGGATATGGCCTAATCGCCATCCGCTATGTCGACACTTGAAGTACTACAAAATTTCCCCTCCCAAAAACAGGCTTTGTTATCAGCTGTCATGCGGAAAGAGTCAATTTTGCGGACAAAACCGACCTCCCTAGAAGCTAAGGCTTTCTAGTGACAAACAAAACAATCAAGCACTATCTTTCCCTAAATATGCATTTAAAATACAAGCAACCAGGTGTTTAAAGCATACATTTAGTCCAACGCTGTTTGTAGCAGCCAAGCCTCTCCGATCCAGATGAGCTCCTCCTTCTCTTTGAAACCTGCATTCACTAATCAAGAAAACGATTACATAGCACCTGAATAACTCATATAATAAAACATATTCATCATAAAGACCAAGGAGTATATGAAACAAATTATATATAACAACTTGTTGAGAAAAATGAACTTAATTGTATTAATTGGAAACAAAAGAAACCATTACAACCAGTGCCTTGGTGTTGTGCAGGTTCCTCCCAGGGTCCAGCAAGAGTTCTCCTTTACTTTGATCAGCTCACCCACTTCCAAATGAAGCTAAGAAAGGAATGGAATCTATCCTCTCAAGCTCTATAAGGGAGTCCTAATTTCAGCAGCATCTACCCTTAGGAATGTTCAGCTTTCAACCTCTCCTCCCTCTGGTCCAATGCCTGTATTTATAATGCTTTGGAAGAAGTTAATCAGGTCCACCATCAATGGGATAAGCCCCTCTTTCAATGGGATAGCTCCCCTCTTGATGGGATAAGTTCCTCTTTCTTTGGGATGCATGAACCATCTGGAGGCACTCAATCCATGTCAAACCATCTTCTAGAATGCTCTAGATTCGACCACAAGTAACTTTTTTGAAGTAAAACTCGCGCCTTTTGACCTTTACAGGAGTACGCACCCACCTCTTTACAGACAGAGCGTACAAGTACGCAGGTATTGTGAACTTGAGGTGCGTACACGCAGGTAAGGTTAACAGAAACTGCGTAACCAGAGTTAATTGACTTTTTAAGGACTTTCTCTCTTTCTTGGAGTTTGACATGAGGAGCAGAGGTATAATACTTGCCAAGGAGGATAGTATGACAGTTGATGGAGCCATACTGACTGCAAATAGTCATGGTGACAAATTTTAGTGTAACAGATTGCCCCCTAAAGTGCGAAGCCTGTAGTAGATTAGGGTTTCATATCATCTAGGAAGGGTGAAGTACTTTATCATTTCAAGGATTATCTTGTGGAAAGCCTGGTCAGAACCTACAAATATTCAACACAAAATACATATATGAGATCATATCATCGCTGAGGTAGGCATTCCCATACTCAGATTGAAAACTTTAACTAACAAACTAACTACTGCTCTGATATAGGAATGATTTCGTAGTACATCATAATCATAGATTCATGTAGACACAGTATGGACACAGCCATCTGCTTATGATTAGTCTACTGTATAATGAATACAAAACTCCTCGCAACCTGGATGGTGGAAACAAGATCCAGGGTCTTCATTTCTACTTCCCGAAATAGTACGATTCTATCCATGCGAATAAATGAGTTGATGTCGAACATGGTAGAAACCACTTGATTACCAGTCGATGATGTAAACTGTTAACAAGTGTGAGAGAGACCACCAGTGATGTCAATGGTTCTCAAAGTACCCAGTACAATCCATGAGATGTGAATGAATGTGTTGATGTCGAACATGTCACGGAATCCTTCGATCGAAAGTCAATGATGTAAACCGTCGTCAAAGGCAAGAAATCTGCCATTGATGCATGCAAACTTCAAGGTACTGACGATTCCTGGATCATCTTTCTAGATAATGTTCTGATGTCGATAGAAAGCAACCCGTTGCAGGCAAGCCCACAACACGAAATCATAGATCAAGTTGAAGAAATGTAGCTGTAAGGACTGACTCAGGAATGGTTAAGATGGATGACAGGTATTTTGCAGATGAATGGTTTATTTGCAGTGACCTCTTGAACACATAATGACACGACAGATGGCTTGGTGACAATTGACCCAAAGTTAATACCCGGAACCAGCTGAAGATTTTCAATGTGGTTTGATCAACTATTAGGCAAAGGATTTCCCAACCCAGGTGAATGAAAAAGTGTCGTGTTCAAGAGTGGTGATAAGGTTTTTCTGAGACAAAGGATAACAAATAGGCTCATTTTTCTCTCTTTTCCCCCACCATTTCTGGCAAGTACCTCTTTATTTTTTACAAGCTTGAGGAGGATAACATATGCTTGATTATAAGCTCATCCTTCGGATGAGTCCAACTTAGTTTAGATTCGAACCCTAAGAAGGAGTGGTCCGTTCCTGTTTGTAATCAAACAGGTCCTTTACTGTGAAATTTTAACGAGTCCAGTATAGGAGAAACTCAGCGTTTTTCAATTTTAGAGAGTCTGAAAAAACTTAAGAAGACTCCAGGGTTGACCTTTTTCGTAAATTTGTGTCTCCCAAGCCCGAAAAAGTATAAAATAATACTTGAGAGAACCGCTTGATCTTTACGACCAAGGAGTACTTTCATAATTAGTGTCTTTGACCTGAAAAGTAAAAAGCGATCAAGGACACGTCGTTTTATTTCCAATATCGAATTTGAAACGACAAAAATCCGGCAATCTTTTCATGTTTTTATGGTCAGAAAAGGGCTGTAAGAGGACCGTCTTTTAATTCCGTTTTAACGAGTGTAAAAGAAATGCTCGGCAATCTTTTCATGTTTTAGGAGTCAGAAAAGGGCTTAAAGATGACTCTGATGTTTTTGTTTGTAAAAAATGACAATTTTCCCTGAAAATCCTTTATCCTGCACAAAAACCAACACATTACTCATACCTGTTTAAGATAGATAAAAATACTTTGAAAAATACCTTTTCATGGTGAAAAATAAACAAATTTACCATTTATTTACCCAAAAAACCTATAAAAAGGGATTTTACCAATTCATTTTTACCGTTTTACTGTTGAGGAGAGAAAAAGGGCTTTTGGCAAGAAACTTCCCGTGGACATTGCGGAGAATCCGAATGTCGAAATCGAACGCCGTCTCTTTCAGGTATTCTACAACATCCTCCTCTTCATTTTCATCCGTTTAGAATTTGTTTTTAGGCCCTAGTTTCATTTTTTGGAGGCTTTGGGGTTTCAAGATCCGCCTTTCGGGGTACGCAGGTGCTCCACTGGTGACCCGCGTACCCCGACATTTTCTCAGTTGGGAAAATGCCGGGCGTACGCACCTTGCCTTAAGGGAACCTGTGTACGCACGCTCTGTTCCTAAAGGTGGGGTGCGTACTCCGCGCAAAGGGTTTACAAACCCCAAATTCTCCAAATTGGACCAACAATTTTTGATTTCATGGATTCTAATGGATGTTTTCTGGTGTGTAGATTGCCCACCATGCTTGATTGGCACGAGAGAGAGCACGAAGATGTTGATTTGGCCGCCATTAGTCATCAACCGTCCATTGATGCTTTGAAGGCATGCGGCCTTTACAAATACTGGGCCATACCTGGCATGAGGGCCCAGGTGCGCTTTCTAGAGTGGCTGGTAGAGAGATGGAATGTTCAGGACTAGTGTTTTTATATTGGAGGGCACCAGCTCGAGATAGAGCCCTCAGATATCTACTTCCTCACTGGTTTGCCCAAGAGAGGCGAACACTTGACTCTGTTCGGGACTAGGCCGGGTGGCCAGTCCATCGCTAGTCTCCGACTAGAGTGGTGTAACACTCAGTCTCAGGAGAAGGGGATAGAGATCAAAACTATATCCCGACCTGAACTTATGGTGATTGCTTTTACAGTTACCAGACTTTGCGGGGTTGTCGCTTTACACATTGCCACTGGATCCCAGATGCGGATGGCGATTGATTGCTATCGAGGCACCATTTTCAACTGGTGTGATGCTGTGTTGGCCAATTTAAAGGGCCAACTGACTAGGACCAAAAACGGGCAGCTAAAGACTTTTGGTTATGGGCCTTTAGTTGTGAGTTTTGGCTTAGAGAGGGTTCCGATGCTGATCCCACAGCAGCTCACTGTTGAGGCTGGGCTTCCCCGAGAGCCCAAATTGATGCGATGGGTTGCGGTTATGGCCCGTCATCCTGATGAGGGCACAGAGGTTGTCCAATTTACTCCGGAGTACTTTCACTGGTTAGAGGACCAGGTCTTTTCTATACAGGATTTTCCTTATGCCGGAGTTGATTTTCGTGGAGATCCGGACATGGTTCTTCCACCGGGAGAACAATGGGATGACACAGGTAATTCATTTTTCACAAGTTTTTAAATTATCTATTTTTTTTGTTTTTTTTATCGTCTCAAAACTGACAGTAATAATTTTCAAAATGCAGATGTAGGCCCACGTCGTCCAGCCAATCTCCGGCCTTTCGAGAGGAGACTACCAGTTGCAGCGGCACCGGCCCCACGGGACGAGGCCACAGAGACCTTAGCTGAGTTGGAACAAGACCTAGAGCGTCTAACGGCAAATATACCAGAGACTACTATAGACGATATTCCTATCAGGCTTCAGCGCTATGTAGTCGCAGTCCCAGGACCTTTTAGAAGGTTCTTGTGTAGGGTAGCCCGTGCAGTGGTGTCATATAGAGAGCATCACCAGTGATTGGATGGTCGTTTTTGTAGACACATGTGACATTTTGGTTTTTTGTACTTATCATTTTTGCCGATCATAAGGTGTTTTTCAACCTATGATCGAAGACGATGTATTTTTTGACACACTCCTATCTATATATATCATTATTACCGGCTTACCTTGTTAAACATGTATGATGAAATGTTTTTAAATTTACATGTATGATTATTGCAAATGTCTATTTAACATTCGAGAAGCAATTGCATCTGCTAATGTATTTAAAGACCTTGGAATATGCTGATATTCAATGTAATCAAATTCACGTTCCAAGAGACGCACTCTCAAAAATAACCTTAATAACACTGGATTTCTAATGGCATACACTCTATTAAGCTGTAATACAACGAGTTCAGAATCTAACCTCACTATCAAACTCCGAATCCCAAATGAAATAGATTCAGACAATAACTCAATCACTGCACTGTATTCGGCAATGTTGTTTGTTGTTTGACCGAGGCTCACCCCATGCATAGAAACTAACTCGTCAGAGGGCGAATAGATAACCCAAGCTGCGGAAGAGATATTCCGTGTACTACGACAAGCACCATCAGCAAATCCAATGTATGTTTGGAGAGGCATCGACATCTGCAATATCAAGAGTAAAACCAAGATAAGCAGAATAACGACGAAAAACACACTCTCTAAGCTAAGCACACTGTCTAAACTAACAAACACACCAGCTAGAAAGAAAAAACCTAACCTAACTAAAAATTCTCCATACCCATCATTTAAGCATAATACCTCTTTAGGTAAAGTCCATTTCTGGGTTTACCCAAAGAGTCCCCGTCAAAGTCTACCAGCTCATAGGCCCCTTTTGCTAGCTTTCGCTTAACAATATAGGGCCCATGCCACATAGGAACGAATTTTCCAGCACCTAATTTATCATTAGCTTGATCATATAATAGCACTATGTCTCCTTCCGAAAAATTCGAGGGGTCACATTTCGATCATACTGAGCTTTCATACGTTTTGCGTGAGTCTCGATCGCCAATGCAGCATCACGTTGAGTCTCATCTAATTGAGCTAAGTATAATAAACGCTTCTCCTCTTCGGAAGTAGCTGGAAGTAACTCGATGGCCATTTGAAGTGACGGGATTTCGCATTCAATGGGTAGCACAGCTTCCAAACCATAAACTAGTTGGAAAGGAGTGAACCCTGTTGATGTTTTCACTAAGGTTCGGTATGCCCAAAGCGCTGAAAATAACATGTTGTGCCAATTTGACCGATGAATACCAATGATTCGTCGGATCATGACAACTAAAACTTTGTTGATGGACTCAACCAGACCATTCGCTTGTGGATAATAAGGAGTAGAACTATCGTGACGCAAACCAAGCTGGCCTGTAAGTTCTGTCATCATAACGTTTCGAAAATGGCGCCCATGGTCAGTGATTATCGCTTGTGGGACACCAAACCTAGCAATAATGTGATTGAATATGAAAATTGCAGCTGTCTTGCCGTCTGCCTCGAATGTAGGCATCGCCTCGGCCCACTTAGTAAAATAATCTACCGCAAGGATGATATACGCATGCCCCCCAGCCGAGTGAGGGTTACATGTAATAAAATCGATACCCCATTTGGCAAAAGGACCAACGGCAATTATAGGGTGGAGAGGAGCAGGTGGAGCGCGCATCTTGCGATCAAACACTTGACAGTTGTGGCATTTCCGGACCGCAGTAATATAGTCTTTAAACAAGGACGGCCAGAAGTAGCCAGTGTGCAATATCTTTTGGGCTGTGGCATACCCAGACATATGACCGCCACACGCTCCAGAGTGACAGTCATTCAGAACCCTTTCAGCTTCCTCGTGAGTTAAGCAACGTTGAAAAACCAAGTCCGCCCCACGGCGATAAAGAGTATCTCCAATAATTTTGCATTGTTGGGACTGGAATCGAATTTTCCGACGTTCCGACTTTGAAACTTCGGGCCGAAAGGATTGGGTCTGGAGATAGACGATGATATCCCCATACCACGGATCTAAAGTGCTGATGAGAAACAAAGATTCGTCCGCAATGGGCTCCTCTGCCACAGTTTCCGTGTCAGCACGCGGGAAGTCACACATTAACTCTGCAAAAACTAAAGATTTCTTAGACTTAGATTTTTCAAACTCCAAGTCAAACTCCTGCAGGATAACGATCCATTTAGAGTACTTGCCCCCTAGCAATTGTTTAGTCAAAATGTAGATCATAGGGTTGCAATCCGAAATGACTGTAGTTTTACGGAGTAAAATGTAGTGACGAAAACGTTGGACAGCTTGAACGGCTACCAATCCCAATTTCTCCACATGTGAATATTTGAGTTCAGTTGGATTTAACGTCCGACTAAGGTAATATATCACATGTTCCGTTCCGAATTCGTCTTCCTGAACCAAGACCATCCCAATGGTGGAATGAGTGGCGGCGAGGTACAAAAAGTAATCCTGGTTGTAGTTGGGAGGATGCAGCAACGGTGCATGGGTCAATGCGTGCTTGAGTGCATCAAAAGATTTCTGAGCTATCTCATCCCAAGAGAATTGAGCATTCTGTTTCAACAACTGGGTAAAACCCTTTGTAACCTCGGCGTAGTTAGGAATGAATCGTTGTAAAAAGTTTGCTTTCCCCTGCAAACTTTGGAGTTGGCGAAGACTCGAAGGAGGAGGCAATTTGATGATAGCTTCTACCTTCGAGGGATCGACGCGAATGCCGGCTTTCGAAACTACAAATCCCAGTAATCGACCCACTTCTATACAGAAGACACATTTGTGTGGGTTCAACCGAATTCGATAATGCCTACACCTCATGAAAATTGCTCGTAAATGGACAAGGTGGTCAGCTCGATGTAATGAATGAGCGGGCAAATCATCGAGATATGGTTGCACATTGTGTTTGATGTCATGAAACGCATAAGACATCGCCCTTTGAAAAGTTGCTCCAACATTCTTAAGCCCAAAAGGTAATTTGCAATAAGCAAATGTCCCCCATGGACAAATGAAAGCCGTTTTTGGTTGATCGGCAGGTAGAATATTGATTTGATTGTAACCGGAAAAACCGTCCATAAAGGAAAATATTTCACTGCCAGCACAATCATCAATTATTTGATCGATATAGGGTGTTGGGTAGTTGTCCTTTGGACAAGCTCGATTAATGTCCCTATAGTCGATGCATATTCTTATTGTTCCCTGTTTTTTGTTAACCGGAACAATATTCGATACCCAATCCGTTAACGGGATCGGATAAATGAAACCTGCTTTCAACAGCTTCTCAACTTCTACTTTAATTGCAACCGCTTTTCGTGGGTGAATCTGACGCAAACGTTGCCGGATGGGTTTAGCGTCCGGGTAAGTCTTGATCTCATGGACAACAATCGCGGGATCAATTCCTGGCATTTCCTCATAGGACCAGGCAAACACGTCGCGGAATTCTTGAAATAGGGCCTTGTATGTCTGAATTTCGTCATCTATACACGAGGCACCTATATGAATGTTCTCAACAATTCCAGGCTTGACTGAAATGTCAATGGGAATAGTGCGAGAAATGTTTCCCAAATTCAGCTCTGAATCAGGATGTTTCATTGGATTCTGAGCTTCTTTGACATATTCAGCTGTAAAGATTGATGAGAAATCATTTTCAAAACGATCATCCTCAGGTAAAAACGAAGATCTGTGATGGAGATCTTTCCATGGTAAATCGTCTACACACAGGATTTCACGAAGTTGCTCGTCAGATGACACAACTTCGGGAAACGCTATTAAGTCCGAGGTTAATGTGAAAAGTGATTCCTCACGGACCACATTCATTTGGTCGATTTTGGTCGAACACGGGTTGGTAAAAGACTGCACGGCCTCATAGGCAATTTCATATGGACTCAAAGGCATAGCATCACCAAATGAGTCTATCTCGGATTCAGGAGGAATGATCCAAGGATCGTCATAAACAATGGTGTCTGATGTAATCATATGAATGGATGCAAACGAAGACAATGTGTTGATTGGAGGAAAAGGAAAAGTTCCCAGTAAACCGGCATCTTTAACTAGTCCTACTCCAACATCCTTATAAGGGATAGTCGTTTTACCGACATGCTGAATACTCTCTGAAGAGGCTGGGTCTCAAAGTACCCAGTACATGATGTAAACTGTTAACTGTTAATCAGTTTTCTGGTTACGCAGTTTCTCTTAATCTTACCTGCGTGTACGCACCTCAAGTTCACAATACTTGCGTACTTGTACGCTCTATCTGTAAAGAGGTGGGTGCGTACTCCTGTAAAGGTCAAAAGGCACGAGTTTTACTTCAAAAAAGTTACTTGTAGTCGATTCTAGAGCATTCTAGAAGATGGTTTGATGTGTATTGAGTGCCTCCAGATGGTTCATGCATCCCAAAGAAAGAGGAACTTATCCCATCAAGGAGTTTATATCATCGACTTGTTAACTGTTACAGTTTACATGAAAAGTAAGCCAGCTGGTCTATGGTTACGATCTTGCCATTATGTGGAAACTTTATTACTCGGAAGACCGATGAAACGACCACTGTCATAGCGTAAGACCAACTTCGACCCAAGAGAAGGTTGTAGTCTAGAGGGGCATCAACCACCTCCACATCTAGACTAACGGTTTTTCCTTCAACCCCTATAGGCAAATCCTGTAGAATGCCAAACGGATGAAACCCACGGCCATCAAAGGCCTTAAGAATTGTCGGGGATTGATTTAGTGAAGGAGAACCAAGCGATCTGCCAACACTGTATTGACATAATACACGTGGAAGCTCCCTCATCAATTACAGTCTGATGAATAGGCCTGTTTTTGACTATCACTGGGATCTGGAAAGCCATTTGATGAGCTAAACGCGGTGTACTATTTTCTAGATCAAAGATTATTAGGTTCGGGTCCTGAACATCAACAGCTCCTATAGCCGACAAAAGTAATTTGCGTTGTGCTGGGCATGATTGCAGCACTTCCAAAGCCGACATTGCCGAGGGTGAAACAGCTAAGTCCTCAACAATGTTATAATTCTAGGCCGCTCTCGCATGTGGATTGAAAGCAGACTTTCGAAGTATACCCTTGGCGGGCGGTTTGATTACTAAGTCCGGGTTAGGTTTCTCGATCTGTAGTGGATCGAAACCGGGAGCTGAGGTTGATGGATTAGAATGAGAAGATTCTGCTTCTTTGCCATCAACAAGACTTTTACTACCATAATCTTGCGATCGAGTCGCAATCCTTACATGAGACATCATCAATATGGGTTCTTCACTGGCACTCGAGGAAGAACCTATCATCTTACTCTCCTGCTTTGGAAATGGATCTTTCAAAACAGCAGGAGTTGGGGAACCTTTGACGATTTTCACAACCTCTGCCCGATGAGGGCAATCTCTTGTAAAATGATCCTCTTCACAAATAAGACAAGGATAACGAGGTTTGCGCTTTTCGTCATTGGTTTCTGACTTTTCAGTTTTCTCCTTTGGAGTTTTGTCTGCTTTATTCTTCTTCTTGCCTTTCTTTTTCCCACCGGATTTTGATTTAGCCGTAGATGACTCTACAGCGTGAATATCAGCGGAAACTTCAGCAGAAGAATCTCCTGTCGGGGAGTCAGGCAAGGTTATAATAGGAGAAGAGTTCTTGGAAGACTTCTTCTTACTTTTAGTATTCACCGTACCAATCATACCATCAGCGGCATGAGACCCCGAAGGAGCAGCAGCGATTTGATTTGACTTAGGAAGATCTGGGATCTTTTCGTGTAACGTACCTGACTGAGTATAAACTAAGTCAAGGTACTGCGCTTGAGCAATCACTTGCTCCTCAGTAACTACTCCGGCCTTAGCTACATCTTCAGTAATCTTCGGTAACAATGATTTAACAAACCATTCAGCTAAGATCTGGTCCGGGATAAAAACTTTCACTAACCGCCTTCGACGTCTCCATTCATGAATATGATCGGAAATATATGTGGACGTCGATTGTTTTAATGAAGTTAGTAACTCCGTGCCATTATCATATCTGACCGGCAACTGAAAATGAGTTAAAAACGAGGTAGCTAACTGGCTAAAATTATAAAAAGAGGCCCGTGGTAACTCAATGTACCACTTGGCCGCGAGACCAATGAGAGTACGCTGAAAAAGACGTAAGCGGATCGAATCATCCGAGATGGAATTAGAGGCACACCAGAGGTGGTAAGTCATCACATGATTCGACGGGTCCTCTCCAGACTTACCTTCGAACTTGGGTATGTCACTGGGCAACTTATTTGGCATTAGCGGCCAAAACGGAAGATAATTTATTGGATCGTTCGTTAGGCGCGACAAGTCTGGTAAATCCAAAGTTGCGATAAATGGTAATTGCCGATTAGGATCCCTAAAACTCTGGGTCACGAGACCAGTCCCAGGAGGAGGATATCCAGGATAACTAGGAATAGGAATCGCGTTCGGGATATTGTATCCTCCCGGAAAACCAGAATTAACCGGACCATACTGGGGTTGTTGTGGTTGTTGATAAGTGTACCCAGGATACGGTTGATACTGGTAAACTGGCTACTAGACAGCAGGACCGAATTGGTACTGTCCCTGGTACGGTTGATAAGTGAATTGTGGTTGACTAGTGACAACCGTACTTAAACCAGGTTTTCCTACAGGCATCTGAACCGTAGTTTGAATCGTGGATCCAGACGATGGTAAAGATGTCTGAGGAGTAGTTACAGGGACAGTAGAAACCGGAGCTGTCGATACTCCAGAAGTAAGCGGGGTAGATTGAACAGATGTTGCGGTAGTTGCAGCAGTCGTTTGAGATGGAGTACTAGGTGCAATAGGCCCAGACTGAGAAACTACCGAAGGTACAGAAGTTTGAATATTAGACTGGACTGGTTGCTGGGGTGAACCAGAAACTAAGGGTTGTCCAGTTTGAGATGACAACTGTACACTTGGCTGCAATACCTGTTGAACTTGCGATGGATCCCACACTATGTTCATTCCGGGGTATTGACCCATAACAGGTTGAGGATATTGAGATCCATAACTGGATTGAGGGTAGGATTGATAATTGAAAGGTACATTTCCCGTACCTTGAACATAAGATTGACCTTGGGGTGGTTGGAAACCTTGACTCGAGTACTGACCTTGGGGTAGATACCCTTGAGGTAGGTACTGATACTGGGGTTGACCTTGAGGTATAAATTGATACTGAGGTTGACCTTGGGGTACATATTGAGGCTGGGGTTGACCTTGAGGAATGTACTGCACCACAGGTACATACTATCCTTGAGGTTGCCCCCCAGACGCAATTTGTGTACCTTGAGGTTGCCCCCCAGGCGTTAATTGAGGCTGCCCCCCAGGCGGTAACTGGCCACCTTGAGGTTGAGAACTGGGAATTGAACCTGACATCATGTAAATGTCTCCTACGCTCAATAGTTTATTACCATTGTTTCCAGTTAATAACCCATGTTCAATGGGTTGAGGAGATGCTCCCGCAAAAGTACCAGAAAGTGACTGATACCCAGAAGGAACAGAAGGACCGCTGTACAAAAAATATTCAGGCGATTGAGTAAACACAGACAACTGACCTGACATATTTACAGGAGTATAAATACCTCCAGGTGGATAAGGAGCACGAGGTGGAGAAAAACTTAACCCTGAGTTGTCCAAATAATTAGTTAAAGAAAGATACCAAGTAGTACTTCTAGGTGGACTGTAAAAAATGGATTCACGCTCCCTTAGATCAATAGTAGGTTGATTTTCAGGGATAGGGACGCCTATTTCTTCTTCTGGAGCAAGTTCTTCAATAGCTATCAAACCAGAAGGAAGATTTTCGGTGATGACTCTTTCTACCCTAGGTGAATTAGGAGCACTAGAAGTTGGAGTAACAGGTTCAGATATCTCAGGTTCTTTGCCTATATCACTAGTAGATGAAAAACTACCAGCAAGCTCGGAAACTGCAATAGCTTCGGGATTATAACCTGTTTCTAGACTTTGGTAATCAGGATGAACTACCAACGAAGACTCTCCTTCTTCAAGTGATCCTACTTTACTGCCACTAGGAGTTACAAGGACTTTCAAACCTTCGTAATGACCCGGGACGTCTTCAGGAGGTTGGCCCCGAAGTCTACGGGACTTCCTCAACAAATCGGCCATGGTTACAATCTCAGGAGACTGGCCCCGAAGTCTACGGGACTGTCTCGGTAATTCAGCCACAGTTAAAAACTTTTAACTACTGCACACGCAAACAAAGTAAAATCTCAAAGCAAACCGCCTAAAGTCTCTAAAGAACCAAACAAATTCGAATCACACGCCTAAAGAATCTAGGGCGTCAAACCATACACAAACAGTAACCTTCCGGACCGAAAACACTAGTTGGTGATGAAATCCAACATCGCAGAATTTAGTACAGAAGTGGCGGGTGGAACAGTTACCCCGGCAACCTGCTTAATGAATAGACTGGCACAAGTTCCTCCACTTTAACCATCTCGAGTGAAGTGAACCCCCCAGAAAATCCAAGTGAGTCTAGCCAACGTCTGCTCCAGGTACAGTGGGATCTTCCCTCCACCGTCACCTTGGGTAGAACCCTAAAGATAATGGTCACTAAGGTCACCAACAGAAACAAATATACCTGGGGGAACAGTCTACGATCCGATAGCACGCAAGGGCAGAGTAACAAGCTCAATCCCCTTGCCGGCTCCTTGACAACAATCCAAGGTTTACCGACAAGTGACCCCAGGCTCCTCGACAATGGTCAATCCGAGGTTTACCGTTTGTAGTACGTGCGTATTTGGCGTCGTTCCCAATGAAGGAGGATTGATCCCCTCACTGGTTCGGACACAATCTCGTGCTTCTCCTTTGAGAGGAGCTTTCCCAGAGCATAAATGTAACTATTGGATTTATCCTACCACAAGATGAGCTACTTGTTTGGTTTTGCTGTCTTGGAGAGTTAATTACTCTCCTACTCCAAGACACTAGCCTGATCTATATTGGTGTTTCAGAGCCCTAGTAAATAAAAAGTTACTAAGTAAATTTTACTTTAAGCGTTAATTTTTTATGGCTTTTCTTTAGGACAAAAGGTAGTGGAGATGAAACTGATGGTGTGTAGACTCGACTCAAATCCACTAAAACGATGCACCTAGGATGATTTAAACTATTTTTCCTTTTCAATGAATTCCCTAGCTAAGAGAGTTGGAGAATGCAAAATTTATAAAGACAACTTTCTTGGCAATGAAAATCAAAGAAACAATCTCTTTATCTTTTCCAAAGCACACAACACATGACCACTAATTATTTCACGAAAACTTCCTTTCTCTTTTCAAAGACTTTAAACGCTACTAAAACAAACTTTCCTTCAAAAGAGATTTTTGTATTTTTCCCTATTTTAACAAAGCATGTAAAACTACTTAATCAAAAATCAACTTTAAAAATCTATGAAAATCAAATCAATTTTACCTAAAAGCAAATCTAATGAGAAATTTACCTAAAAGCAAATCTAATGAGGTAAAATCCTACAAAATATAATTCCAAGATGTTTTACTCAGTTACAATTCAACCAAGGACTAATTCATGTAGAATCATAAACTAGTCAAAAACAAAAATAAAAATCTTTTGTTCTTTTTCTTAAGAATGAAATTCACAGCTTAACCAACAAGCCTTCTCGAAATTCCGCAAAGAGACAACACAAAGGTAGGTTTCTCACAAAGGTGGATTTTATGAAAGGTCCGACTCCTAAGAAGACTGAAAAGACCAGGGATATCCAAGGTTTTTACAACTTCTAAAGCCAAAGTCACTACAAGACCGATGCAAAAATCAAACCTAGGGCTAGAACTTCTATGAACTTCACTAAAACCCTTGATGCTAATGAAACAAGCTTAGATGAAGACTTCTGATAGGTAACCAGTGGATCTGGGCAGCAAAAAACAAATTATAAACAAAATCTAAGAGGCAAAAAGGAAAAAATTGGAATTTTCTCAACTTTTGACAGGGTACGCAGGCAGCTTGTTTGCACAGGTGCGGCCACACTCTGTGTACAAAGCTGCAGTGCGTACAGGTACGCACTATGCTTAACGCAGAGGGTGCGTACTGCTAACAAAACCAAGAAAAATAAAAACTAACTTAACCCTAAGCTATTCCACCCAAATTCACAGTCAATCAGTCAAAAACCAGAAATAAATCGACTTTTCTCAAATCAAAGTATCAATCAAAGAGAAATCAATCAAATCCATGGATTCCCCAGCGGAGTCGTCATTTTGTCATGCGGAAAGAGTCAATTTTGCGGACAAAACTGACCTCCCTATAAGCTAAGGCTTTCTAGTGACAAACAAAACAATCAAGCACTATCTTTCCCTAAATATGCATTTAAAATACAAGCAACCAGGTGTTTAAAGCATACCTTTAGTCCAACGGTGTTTGTAGCAGCCAAGCCTCTCTGATCCAGATGAGCTCCTCCTTCTCTTTGAAACTTGCATTCACTAATCAAGCAAATGATTACATAGCACCTGAATAACTCATATAATAAAACATATTCATCATAAAGACCAAGGAGTATATGAAACAAATTATATATAACAACTTGTTGAGAAAAATGAACTTAATTGTATTAATTGGAAACAAAAGAAACCATTACAACCAGTGCTTTGGTGTTGTGCAGGTTCCTCCCAGGGTCTAGCAAGAGTTCTCCTTTACTTTTATCAGCTCACCCACTTCCAAATGAAGCTAAGAAAGGAATGGAATCTATCCTCTCAAGCTCTATAAGGGAGTCCTAATTTCAGCAACATCTACCCTTAGGAATGTTCAGCTTTCAACCTCTCCTCCCTCTGGCCCAATGCCTGTATTTATAATGCTTTGGAGGAAGTTAATCAGGTCCACCATCAATGGGATAAGCCCCTCTTTCAATGGGATAGCTCCCCTCTTGATGGGATAAGTTCCTCTTTCTTTGGGATGCATGAACCATCTGGAGGCGCTCAATCCACGTCAAACCATCTTCTAGAATGCTCTAGATTCAACCACAAGTAACTTTTTTGAAGTAAAACTCGTGCCTTTTGACCTTTACAGGAGTACGCACCCACCCCTTTACAGACAGAGTGTACAAGTACGCAGGTATTGTGAACTTGAGGTGCGTACACGCAGGTAAGGTTAAGAGAAACTGCGTAACCAGAGTTAATTGAGTTTTTAAGGACTTTCTCTCTTTCTTGGAGTTTGACATGAGGAGCAGAGGTATAAGACTTGCCAAGGAGGATAGTATGACAGTTGATGGAGCCATACTGACTGCAAATAGTAATGGTGACAAATTTTAGTGTAACAGCAGCGATAGGTGGAATTGATCCAGCGGATTCCAATCTAGTGGCCTTTAATCATAAAGGATACAAACCTCAATTACCAGCACAACTCACTTTCCTCATACAGGTAAAAGCCCTCAACAAAACTGTTCATCGAACAATCATTGATGAGGGAGCATCTACCTGTATTATGCCAATGAGTTGCTGGAAAACTTTAGGCTCTCCACCCTTGTCACGATCATCAATGACATTAAAATCGTTCGATGGAAGAACATACACGCCATATGGGATATTAAGTAACTTGCAAATCGAACTGGGGGGCAAGACAGTAGAAATTGAAGTCGAGGTCATTGATGGAAACCTTGACTAAAATATCTTGCTAGGAAGGCCCTGGATTTATGCTATGGCCACCATTGTGTCAACATATTTTAGAAAGATTGTGTTTCCCTTCCAAGGTGGAATTACAATCGTTGACCAACTAACATTTTTCTGCAACAGTTCACAAGCTACTGGAAGCATTCCATTGATCCATGGAAGTTCTCAATCGCTTCAACATGTCGAAGTAGGTCTCCTAAAAGACTCATCCTTAATGGGTACTTTTTCCCTCCCACCTCCAAGTAATCTAGCGGAAGTGGCCACAGTGGAAAACTGTCATATGATATCTTCTACATCATCAAAGATTAAGAAGGACTCTGACCATTTTGATAGTGTTGATCACAGTAAGGTTTTCATAGTTGAAAATCTTACTGACATGACTCAATTAAGTGATGTTGTACAATATGTACTGGGGGCATTGGAACCAAATCTTTCCATCATGACCCCTTATGAGTTGTGATCAAAGGTCGCCAGAGGATAGTTCGTTGACTAGTGTCAACCTCGTTAAAAAATGAAACCAAGGATCTGAGCAGAATTCCTTGTCTTGTGTCAAGCTCATTAAAAAATGAAGCAAGACTGAGCAAAGTTCCAAGTCGAGTCTTTCACTTGATCTCGTAAAGGAACCTTCTTTCCATCCACCTAATTACCGCGAGTAGTCTGGTGAATGTAACAAAGCTTAGGGGGCATGCACCCTTGTCTATTTTGTGGACAAACCCAGCTATAGAGATAATTTTCCCTATAAGCTATGTGATCGGTCTGGGTGACCTTTCACCTTTGTCTATTTGGTGGGCAAAGTGCAGGAAGTGTTTTATCTAAGTATTGACAGAAAATCATCCTGATTAACCATAGTAAGTTTCCATATGGTGATTGAGGACTTTTTTTATGTTGGGGGCATGCAAACCTTTTTATGCAAGCAAAAACAACCAATTTAGCATTTTTAGCTTTTTAGCTTTATAGTTTAGTTGTTCCTAGCTTACATAAAAAGGAAAATGAGCAATGTTTCCGCAAGGTTCAAGCTCGTTAAAAAATAAACTTGCCTAAGAGCAATGTTCCTGCAAGATTCAAGCTCGTTAAAAAATCAACCTGCACTGAGCACATGTTGGCACAAGGTTCAAGCTCATTAAAAAATAAACCCATCTTTAGTAAATAACCTTTGTGATCGCTTTGCGATCAACCCTTTTGAACCTTGGTTGTGTTCCTTCCGTCACCTCCATTTCATTTGGCTAACCATATGCTTCCACTTGGTTGTTTACCCTTTTGAGGAACATCTGCGACGAGTGATTCTGATTGTCACCCTCTTCACACTACCATGTTTTGAGAAGTTCCAAACTTATCTGGAACCAGCTGCTACCCAGAAATACCACTCGTTCCTGAAAAACGAGTCTCTTTTAAACTCTTTTTAGACTCGTTAAATATAAAAATATTGTCAAGCTATTGGCCTTTCCAGCTCATTAAAGTAAATGGAACGCCATCCCTCTCATATATTTTAATATTTTTGGACTTGAGGGATTATTAAACAAAAAAATCAAGCACTTGTCTTTGTCAGCTCATTAAACTATCGAAAAGTCATCCCTTTCGTATTTTTATACTTTTTCAGACTTAAGGGATTATGCCATGAAAAAGGACTATTGTGTTAGCACCTAAATCTTCCCTAGGCTGAAGGAAGGCAAAATTCAGGGTAGCCACAAACCACGCTCAGTCTGGTAGCTAGCCCTACCAGAGTAGGAGAGGGCTCTCTTCGAGTCACGCTCAGTGAATAGATAAGCAAAAATGGTCTGAGATGACTTACAGTGGAATATTGATCTTAGGCTAGTAAGTGAATATGGATACAAGAAACAATTTTTGTGAATGACTGAGCTTCTGGGATGTTATGGGACCAACGGACAGCAATGAACAGATAATTTAATACAAAGGCACAGATTACTTCGTGAGGCAAGATAGGCGGAAAGTGTAGTAATTTAGTTTGAAATAACGTGGAATGGAGAGATTGTTTAGGAGTGTGAAAAGGACATAGGAACATGAATCCTTTTCAATAGAAGAAGAACACTGAACATGAAATTTTCCCACAGGCAGAGCAATAAAATTGAATTCTACCTTATCTCACTCAGAAAATTTCACTGGAAATGAACATGAATTGAATTATGAAACATAACAAAATACATATGAAAACATAAGAGACAAATTTTCTACACTCACAACCACATGAATCTCATGAAATAGAGCCATTGCCTTTCATTAATTCTCTGTCAAAAATATATAGTGAAGAAGCAAGAGTTTCTTTCCCACAGTCTCCCAGAAGTTACAAGCCAACCAACCCTTTGCAAATAGTTTGCATACAATATATAGAATGTGTTATGAAGAGATAGAACGCCCAAGGGTTGGGGACTTACTCGAATCATTACAAAATGGAGGTGAAAAGCCAACCATCAGCTACAGGTGCAGCGTTACAAACATGACAAATGGCTTGGGTGACCATTTGCCTTCCTTCACCACTTGGATAGAAGCCAATCTGGAGATAAAAAACTTTAAATTCCACCTTAGGTGCCAAAAAACCAAAGCGTAGATGAGCAGGCCCACTTGGAGAAGTCGCGAATCGAAATTTCGCGATACGGAAGCAAATTTGGCAATTTTTCCTCTGTGCGCCGCGCCATTTTCTCTATGCGCTGTGCTACTTTGGGGCCTATTTTGTGGCACTTTTATGTGTCCAAAATGTTCCCAAGTGTGCTTGTTGGAAAGCCTGTCCTGTCTACTTTCTAACCCAACTATAATTTCTGAATTTGGTGCTCATTTGCCCCTCCAAATCTTCATTCTCCTAAGACTGCTTCCTGTGTGTCAAAAAAGGGGTAGAGAGGCCATTTTTTAGGTGTTTTTGACCTCCTGGAGGCTCAGAGATTGCCCAAATTTCTTGTCCAAGCACTAGTAGTCGTGATTTTTCATGATGAATCCAAAAATGCAAACCATCCTTCATTTGGAGCTCCCAATTTTTAGCGCCGCGCCACAGCGAGAAAAAAACCTGTGTTTTGCCCAAAAATTTGTCATGTGACCAAAATTTCCCCAAATTCCTTGAAATTTGGGCTGGAGGTTCTCTATGAGGTGCTATGCTGTGCCAAAGAAGCCTCAGCCAAGATTCTAAGCCGATCTTGCTCTTTTTCCTCTTTTGCCTCCTTTGCCTCTTTGGTTGCTTTGCTCAATTTTGCCTTTAACCTCCTTATCCGGGCCTTTGCACTCATATTTCGTGTCCTGTAATGATAAGCCGTGTGTCTCAGCAAGGCAAGGTCCTGATTGGCCTTGTCAAGCAGCCGCTATAAGTGCATGTTCACGCTCTCGAGATGGGCCTCCCAATCCTCATTGATCTCTTGCTCCAATGATGTGAGCTCAACTCTTCTCCTTTGAGCAGCATGGCGATGCTCACGAATGTTTTGCAGCTCCATAATCGCCTGCCGATCCTCTAGCTATTTGTTTCTCTGCTCGAGGTACTTCATGTTCCACTTAGCCCTCTTCGAGTCAAGGGATAAGGCCTCAATCTCTGATTGTTGCTCCTGGATGATCTCTCTAAGCTCTGCATTTGTTGGTTCTATATCTGTCTCATCATCATGGAGGAGAACGAATTCAATCTCTTGTTCACCTGATGGACCTTCCTCCTGCACTGGCTCCTTACCTCTGTCCTGTTCCTGTGGTGCTGATGTCAGAAGCGAGGCCCCTTCCACCCCAGGTGGAGATAACACTTGCTTTGCCGCTGCAAACAAATGTCTACTGCCTCTCTGATAGGTGATGAATACTGGCATAGTGGCAGCCTCATGGTGCTCATACTGATGTGAAGGACCACCTATCTCATGCTTTGCCTTTGATACTACCTGTGGAGCGCTAAAGAAGTCACGGGAGATGAAGTCCTCCCAAGAAATGCCCTACAATCCCAACTGATGATCCACCAAAATCCGGATAAGAGCAAAGTGATAAACACTGTTGAGCTGCTGCTGAGGGGTCTTATGCTGCATGAAATTTTTCATCCTCTCTATGTTCCCGCAAATGAAAAATGGGAGGTTCATCATCCGCACCTTGGTAAAGTGCATGAGCAACCTGATGTGATAGGCATATAGGCGAGAAAACCTCCCCTCACAACTGAAGTCCTTCATGATCAATTTCATGAGTGGAGCATACTCATCTTTCAAAAATCTGAATGGGAAGACTCTTGGGAGATGCCTCAAACAACTGGCCTGAATGTAAGGCTCATAATGATGCCTATCCACCTTCTTTTTCTTATGCCACTTCTCTCCAACATTTGGTATGCCTGTTGCCACTGAGATAGTTTCGGGTGTCAATGTGAATGTGACCCCGGCCAAGATAGACTGACCTCCATGTAGGTGAAGCACAAAAAGACGGGCCAACTCATGATGAACTCTAACATTTGCCACCCTTTGACAAAATTCAAAACATGCTAGGTGCTGGAAACATGACATAGCAAGAGGGCATGCCTGCAACTCAGTGAGGGTGTTTGGCTCATCCCTAACATGTTTGCCACTCTTATGATGTCTTCGGGGAGCCTGTTCTCCTGAAGCTGTATCACTATGAGTTTCCACCTCATACTCTGATGAACCCTCAGATGCCATGACTGCTGCTTATAAACTGTATTTTAGGCTGCCCCTTTGATGATGGTGAAGCTGGGTGTTGTTTGTGATATCTGCCACCAAGGGGAACAATGAAACAAGGGAGTATTAGGAGGGGAATAATGTAATGGGAATAGGGGTTATAGGGAGAATTTTGTTTAGGGATTTGTAGGGATTTTTGGTATTTTGATAGGTTAGGGTTTGGGGTTTTAATAAGGTAGGGTTTGGGGTTTTTATTGAGCAATAGGAGGAGTGGAAAGGGAATATGAGTTTGGTAGTGTTAGGGTAGTGATAATAGGAAAAATGACATAGGGGAATAAGGAATAGGGGTAGGGTAGGAAAAATAAAGCCTTGGCAGTAATAACATTGTTACACAACCCTAGAAAAATGGTTTTTCTTTGGTGTCTTCTTGAGGTTGACTTTATGAAATTTTTTTGCATTTAAACACAGGCACTAAACCACCATATCACTCATAAAAATTGATGAACAAGTGATGTTTCGAGCTTACCTTGCAATTAGAGGGGCCTCACAAAAATTTGAGGGAGTTTGGTGAATTTCTGGGTGCTTTGTCTCTGTGCGCCGCGTGCAAAGCCTAGTGCGCCGCGCTCTGGGTGTGCATCGTGCCTTTTGAAAAATTGCACTACGAGCGGGCTCTGTGTGAGCTGTGCCCTGTGTGTGCATCGCGCCCCTGCTTGTGTGTGCCGCGCTCCTGTAAACCACCTCCAACTTTCTCTAAACATGTGATTGCACTCTCAAACCTTTGCAACGTTTCCTCTATGCCTTTGATTGCACAATGAGTTTGATTTTGGATGAAAAATTGTGTATAAAGACTTGGTGATCATGATTTAAATTTGCATTTTCGAAAAACCCACTTTTCTAATGTCATGTTTGGCACTTTTTCACTGACTTTAAAACAACCCTGATTTTCACTTTTCCTCGGAAATTTTGGCTCAAACGATGAAATTTTCGACACTCTTTCATCTATGCTGACCGGAAGAAGCAGGATGAATCTCACCAATGAAATCCAACCCCCACTGCTGGGAAGGAGCGCTCACCTCAATAGGCTTAAGTGGCAAAGGCTGTAATTTCTGTTTTCCTTTAAAAATCTGACATTTATGACAGTGCTTGACCATCTTGTACACATCAGCAAACAATGTAGGCCAATAGTACCCTGCTCTCAAAATTTTATTTGTTGTTGACTTCCAAAAAAGGTGACCACTACACTCTCCTCCGTGGAAATTCTCCATGACTTTCTTTGCCTCCTCTTCCACCAAACAATTCAACAAAATGCCACCGGGATCTTTCCAATACAGTGCAGAATTTAGAATGCAAAACTTGGTAGCCTTCAACTTGAGTGTTCTCGCTTTATTTCTAGTCATGCCGGGCAGTGGTGATAGATTTTTTAGCACATATATCTGAATAACATAGGGACAGAGCAAACATTTCAGATACCTGAATGGATGATATTTCCTCGTTCTCATCGGACATAGCAGTGATCAGATTTATGTCCAAGGCATGCAAGTTTGATTCAGCCATTAGCTTCGCCAACCCCTGTCCTTTGACCAGCTTTGTGGGCTTTATTTCCACATCATATTCCAGCAGGGCTGCAATCCATTTGCCTCTTCTTCCTTCCGGATCGGTCTGCACTAGAACATCTTTTACAGCAGCGTTAGGAACATAGGCCAGAATATGAGAATGTAAAATATATACCCGGGAATCTTTCAATGCCTTCACAAGTGCCAAGGCTTGTTTCTCAATGATGTTGTACTTTAAAGCTGCATCTCTTATAGCCCTGCTGAAGAATGCTATAGGTCTTTCGTGATCATCTCTTTTTTGCAATAATACTGCTGCCATAGTGTGCTCCGAAGCAAATGAAAAAAATATGAAATCCTGAGTGTAGTCCGGGCTGACTAGAACTGGAGCTGAAGAAAGGGCCAATTTGACCAAATTGAAAGATTTTACAGCCTCCTCTGTCCATTTCATTTGGCTGTCCTTCTTGAGCATGTTGGTCATCTCCCTTAAGTGTTCAGCAAGATTAGGCACAAAGCGACGCAGAAAATTCATCTTACCATTGAACGATTGTATCTCTTTTTTATTCCGGGGCAGATCGATTTGCTGAATTGCTTGCACACGTGCTGGGTCAATACGAATGCCATATTTTGAGATAATATGCCCGAGTAATTTGCCTTCCTCCATGGCGAACAAGCTCTTTTTCGGATTCAGCGACAAGCCATATTTTCTTCACTTTTTGAAGACAGTTTTTAGATGGTGTATGTGTTCTTCATCAGATTTGGAAAACACTGTCAAATCATCCAGGTACACCACCAAAAGGACATCCTTCTCATTTGCAAAAGCCAAGTCCATTGCACGCTGAAATGTGGCACCTGCATTCTTTAAACTGAAAGGCATTTTGGTGTAATGAAAGGTGCCCCATGGAGTGGTGAGTGTTGTTTTGTCCCGGTCATCTTCATGGACAGAAATTTGGTTATATCCGGAATAGCCATCAAGTAGTGACATTCGAGATGCCCCCACTACTCGCTGAAGTATATGGTCCATTTTGGGCAGTGGATAGTTGTCCATCAATGAAACTTTATTTAGATTTTTGAAATCAATGCATAAGCAGATCTCACCTGTCTTCTTTCATACAGGCACCAAGTTAGAGATCCAATCTGAAAATCTGATGGGCACAATGATACCTGACTTGTACAACCTGTTTACCTCCTTTTCAATAGATGGCAGCAACTTTGGATTTATCCTTCTCAACTTTTGTCTGAATGGTTTTTGATTGGGCTTGATGGGTATCGTGTGCTGAATTATATTGGTATCATAGGTCTTTAAATCAGAATAGTCCCAAGGAAACACATCTGCAAATGAAGCCAACAAACTGATGTATTTGTCCTTGATCTTTGGCAGAAATGCTTTGGACAATTTTACCAACTTAGGATTGGTAGTTGTTCTGATGTTGACCTCTTCTACACCCTTCTCTGTTGGCTGCAATGTTGGCTTGCAGGCTACATCATCTTGATCAAAAAGTTTTTCTAAAGGTATCAAGCCTTTAGGAATAACATTATTCTTCAGCTGTAGCATGTCCATTTCATTAATCTGCGCTTCATCTGTACCATTCCCTTTACCATCGTCATTTTCTACATCAATTGAGGTTTCTTCAAACTTGCCTTTGTTTTGTAGAAAATCATTAATCTCCTCATCATCTTGAAACACTTCCCAATATCTCTGATTGTCTGGAATGGTTGGACGATGCTTGACATGGATTTCAAATTTATTGTTGGAATTCATTGGGATCTTCAAACTACTTGCTTCCTTGGTAAGAGCGTTAGCAATACTATTTTGTATACGAGGCACACATGTCAAGGTGTATTCCGAAAATAATTTTAGAATGTCTAGAACTGCATTACGGTAGGCCCACATCCTAGGATGCTTTTCTTGATACTCGCCTCTGACCTACTTTATTACCAAATCGGAGTCACCATATACCGAAATCCTCTTAGCATTTAGCTTCCTTAGAATCTTCAGGCCAGCAATGAGAGCTTCATATTCAGCTTCATTGTTTGAACACTCAAAAGCCAACTTGTAAGAGCAAACCCTCACACTACTAGGCACTTTGTTTGGGGCAGAGAAAGGACTGCGTACCCAAATTCCAATTCCAGCGCCATCATTTCCCATTGCTCCATCAAAATCCATGGTCCACAAACCTTCTTCCTCCTCTTGTAAGTGTTGGAAATTTGTTTGTTGTGCCTTGTCTGCTTGCTGTCCATTACTTTCAGCTGATTGCCAACATTGTTCTGTTGTTCTTGTCCTTCTTTCTTTAAAATTTCTCTGAAATTTTCTGTTATTTCCGAAATATCATCTGCTTCTACTACCTAACTATCTATATCATTTAAACTATCTGAATACAAAACAAAAGACTCTAAATCTGTATGTACATAGTTAATTGGATGATTTATTGGTTTCTCCTTGCTAGTGATCATATATTTCATTTTTTGTTCCTGGTATAATTTCCTCATTTTTCCAAACACCGGAATCGTTGCATAGGAGAAATCTAGCTGTAGTGTCCCTTTCAATTTCGCTACCCAAGACCTAGAAAGAAGCATCCCAAACCTTGGAGGAATATCTGCTACCACCACATCCATCAAAACATTTTTCATGGGAAGCTGATCCAAACTCACAACCAAGTCTTTGATGAGTCCTATACATCTCACTCTACTGGAATCAAATGAATAGAGATTGTGGTATTGCCGGGTGATGTCCAGACCAAGTTTATCCATGATAGCCTTGGGCATGAGATTGTGAGAAGCTCCGGAATCGAACATGGCATTATGTAACACAAAATCATGCAATCTTAAACTGATGTAAAAGGGTGGCACATCACTATCAGGAGACTCACCATTCGATGCTGGCCCAAAAATCATTTCAAGCTGATCGTCTTCAACATTTACCATGTCGGACATTGGGTCCAAATTCAACATCTTAGATATTTGTCCTCTATAACTGTTGTTCTTCATTATTTCAGTCAAGGGGATGGATACCTTTAACTTAGAAATCTCATTCTCTAAATTAAAAGCGGGACTCTTTTCTACCTCTTTGATTGGGATTTCTTTCCTTTCCTTTCTTTTGTGTAGCTGATGAATCATTCTTTGATGCTTCAACATCCTTCTTTTTATAAATTGGTTTGGCCGGTGCATCTCTGTTTTGTAAGTGAATATCGCTACTACTGTGCAGACAGAGCATTCATATATCCCCTTTGATACTCCTCTGATTCTTCTTGTAAAATAGTGTTACTTGCTAGAATGAAATCTGCATCTTTGTGTGTAGCTGAGCTCACCGCACACTCCTCTTCTTCAGTAATGTAAGTAGGCAGCTCATCTGGAGTAAAGAGGTGGTTTTTTTCACCTATTACATTTCTGTCCTCGTCTGACTCCGGTCCATTCACAAAATTTTGCTGCAAAGGTGTCTATACTGGCTGTTGTGTTGTCTTCTCTTGGACGCGTTGATCTCTTTTTCTTATTCTATATTATGGCTGCTGTTGCTGGCCACGGAAGTTAGGATTTCTAGCTTGCAGCTTAGGCTTGTCAAGTTTCACCCTTTCAAGCATCTGCTCTAACTTTTTGAGTAATTGATCCATTGAAGAAGACTCTTCCTTAACTGTGACTTTCTTTTCTGCTTTCGCTCTAGCTCTCTTGGACAGCAAATTCACTTCAATGCTGACCGTGATTTTCTGCATGTCTTCCATTGTGGCCGGTTCTCTCTCTCTTAATTGGTAGGCCATATCAGCGTCAAAACCATCTGGAAATTTCATCATAGCCAGTCCCACAGGTGGCTTTAGATGATCTGGAATCTCGTTATAAACTGTATTGAATGTAACACAATAATCTTAGACCGACTCACCAGCGTTTCGTTTGATTTGTTCATATTCAGCTAGAATTTGAAGGGGATTCTTTTTCACTTCCCATCAATTTAAAAAATGTCTTTGTAGTTCGGCCAAGGTAGTGATACTTGCTGCTGGCAAACCTCTGAACCATTTCCTCACATCACCTGCAAATGTCTGTACAAAGAGTCTCATTGCCACGTTCTCTGCATCGATCTCATGAATTTCATAGAAGTCTGCCATTTTGTCCACATGTTGCTGGGTAGTAATGCTGTTAGGAGTGCCATCAAAAAATGGGATTTTGCTTTGATAATCTACGGGCATGTCATCTAGAACTTGAGGCAGAACCAGGGGTGAAAAACGGGCAGCCATCACTCTTGGTGGATTCGGTCTTGGAGGTGTTGGAGGGGTGTGTACAGTTTGTAAGGGGCTAGCAATTGGAGTTTGAGGCTGTGCCGCAATATAATTATCAATTAATCGGTTAGCTCTTTCTATTTCTATATCTACAAGAAATTGAGGATTAGGGATAGTATGATAAACAGCCCTTTCAAACTTAGACTCAAACAATGATATTTCAAACTGTTCGTCAAACTTGAGCTCTTCAAGATACTCAAAAATATCAGGACATGAATGGGATTTGAACACAGGAGTTATGGTGCTTTCTTGACGAAGGAGTCTTGGAATCAAATTGGGATTTTCGTAGATATGAGGAGGATCCAGGTCTGGATTGGCTCTGGTATATCGTCTCGAAGCCAGCGTGCTATTGAGAAAAATCATAGGACACAACCAACTTACTCAGCCTATCCAATCCTAAACTCATCATCCGGAAGCTTAGAATTATTAAGAAATAAGGGGATTAGATTTCAGTTGAGTCCCCAGCGGAGTCGCCACTATGTTAGCACCTAAATCTGCCCTACGCTGAAGGAAGGCAAAATTCGGGGTAACCACAAACCACGCTCAGTCTGGTAGCTAGCCCTACCAGAGCAGGAGAGGGCTCTCTCGAGTCACGCTCAGTGAATAGATAAGCAAAAATGGTCTGAGATGGCTTACAGTGGAATATTGATCTTAGGCTAGTAAGTGAATATGGATACAAGAAACAATTTTTGTGAATGACTGAGCTTCTGGGATGTTATGGGACTAACAAACAACAATGAACAGAGAATTTAATATAAAGGCACAGATTATTCCGTGAGGAAAAACAGGCGGAAAGTGTAATAATTTAGTTTGAAATAATGCAGAATGGAGATATTTTTTAGGAGAGTGAAAAGGGCATAGGAACATGAATCCTTTTCAACAGAAGAAGAACACTGAACATGAAATTTTCCCACAGGCAGAGCAATAAAATTGAATTCTACCTTATCTCACCCAGAAAATTTCACTGGAAATGAACATGAATTGAATTATGAAACATAACAAAATACATATGAAAACATAAGAGACACATTTGCTACACTCACAATCACATGATTCTCATGAAACAAAGCCGTTGCGTTTAATTAATTCTCTGTCAAAAATATACAGTGAAGAAGCAAGAGTTTCTTTCCCACAGTCTCCCAGAAGTTACAAGCCAACCAACCCTTTGCAAATAGTTTGCATACAATATATAGAATGTGCTATGAAGAGATAGAACGCCCAAGGGTTGGGGAGTTACTCGAATCATTACAAAATGGAGGTGAAGAGCCAACCATCAGCTACAGGTGCAGCATTACAAACATGACAAATGGCTTGGGTGACTATTTGCCTTCCTTCACTTGGATAGAAGCCAATCTAGAGAGAAAACACTTTAAATGTCGCCTTAGGTGCCAAAAAACCGAAGTGTAGATGAGCGGGCCCACTTGGAGAAGTCGTGAATCGAAATTTCGCGAAACGGAAGCAAATTTGGCAATTTTTCCTCTGTGCGCCGTGCCATTTTCTCTTTGCGCCGCGCTACTTTGGGGCCTATTTTGGGGCACTTGAAGGAGTCCAAAATGTGCCCAAGTGTGCTTGTTGGAAATCCTGTCTTGTCTAATTTCTAACCCAACTAGAATTTCTGAATTTGGTGCTCATTTGCCCCTCCAAATATTCATTCTCCCAAGACTACTTCCTGTGTGTCAAAAAAGGGGCAGAGAGGCCATTTTTTGGGTGTTTTTGACCTCCTGGAGGCTCAGATCTTTCCCAAATTTCTTGTCCAAGCACCAGTAGTTGTGATTTTTCATGCTGAATCCAAAAATGCAAACCATTCTTCATTTGGAGCTCCCAATTTTTAGTGTTGTGCCACAGGGAGAAAAAACCCGTGTTTTGCCAAAAAAAATTTCATGTGACCAAAATTTCCCCAAATTCCTTGAAATTTGGGTTGGAGGTTCTCTATGAGGTGCTATGCTGTGCCAAAGAAGCCTCAGCCAAGATTCTAAGCTGATCTTTCTCTTTTGCCTCTTTTGCCTCTTTTGCCTCCTTTGCCTCTTTGGTTGCTTTGCTCAATTTTTCCTTTAAGCTACTTATCCGGGCCTTTGCACTCATATTTCGTGTCTTGTAATGATAAGCCATCTGTCTCAACAAGGCAAGGTCCTGATTAGCCTTGTCAAGCAGCCTCTCCAAGTGCATGTTCACGCTCTCGAGATGGGCCTCCCGATCCTCATTTATCTCTTGCTCCAATGATGTGAGCTCAACTCTTCTCCTTTGAGTAGCATGGCGATGCTCACGAATGTTTTGCAGCTCCATAATCGCCTGCCGATCCTCTAGCTATTTGTTTCTCTACTCCAGGAACTTCATGTTCCACTTAGCCCTCTCCAAGTCAAGGGATAAGGCCTCAATCTCTAATTGATGCTCCTGGATGATCTCTCTAAGCTCTGGATTTGTTGGTTCTGTATCTGTCTCATCATCATGGAGGAGAACAAATTTAGTCTCTCGTTCACCTGATGTCCATTCCTCCTGCACTGGCTCCTTACCTCTATCCTGTTCCTATGGTGCTTATGTCGGAAGTGACGCCCCTTCCACCCCGGGTGGAGAGAACACTCGCTTTGCCGCTGCAAACAAATGTCTACTGCCTCTCTGGTAGGTGATGAATACTGGCATAGTAGCAGCCTCATGGTTCTCATACTGATGTGAAGGACCACCTATCTCATGCTCTGCCTCTGATACTACCTGTGGAGCGCTGAAGAAGTCACGGGAGATGAAGTCCTCCCAAGAAATGCCCTACAATCCCAACTGATGATCCACCAAAATCCGGATAAGAGCAAAGTGATAAACATTGTTGAGCTGCTGCTGAGGGGTCTTATGCTGCATGAAATTTTTCATCCTCTCTATGTTCCCACAAATGAAAAATGGGAGGTTCATCATCCGCACCCTGGTAAAGTGCATGAGCAACCTGATGTGATAGGAATATATGCGAGAAAACCTCCCCTCACAACTGAAGTACTTCATGATCAATTTCATCAGCGGAGCATACTCATCTTTCAAAAATCTGAATGGGAAGACTCTTGTGAGATGCCTCAAACAACTGGCCTTAATGTAAGGCTCATAATGATGCCTATCCACCTTCTTTTTCTTATGCCACTGCTCTCCAACATTTGGTATGCTTGTTGCCACTGAGATAGTTTCGGGTGTCAATATGAAGGTGACCCCAGCCAAGATAGACTGACCTCCATGTAGGTGAAGCACAAAAAGACGGGCCAACCATGATGAACTCTAACATTTGCCACCCTTTGACAAAATTCAAAACATGTTAGGTGCTGGAAACATGACATAGCAAGAGGGCATGCCTGCAACTCAGTGAGGGTGTTTGGCTCATCCCTAACATGTTTGCCACTCCTGTGATGTCTCCGGGGAGCCTGTTCTCCTGAAGCTGTATCACTATGAGTTTCCACCTCATACTCTGATGAACCCTCAGATGCCATGACTGCTGTTTATAAACTGTATTTTAGGCTGCCCCTTTGATGATGGTGAAGCTGGGTGTTGTTTGTGATATCTGCCACCAAGGGGAACAATGAAACAAGGGAGTATTAGGAGGGGAATAATGTAATGGGAATAGGGGTTATAGGGAGAATTGTTTTTAGGGATTTGTAGGGATTTTGGGTATTTTGATAGGTTAGGGTTTGGGGTTTTAATAAGGTAGGGTTTGGGGTTTCTATTGAGCAATAGGAGGAGGGGAAAGGGAATATGAGTTTGGTAGTGTTAGGGTAGTGATAATAGGACAAATGACATAAGGGAATAAGGAACAAGGGTAGGGTAGGAAAAATAAAGCGTTGGCAGTAATAACATTGTTACACAACCCTAGCAAAATGGTTTTTCTTTGGTGTCTTCTTGAGGTTGACTTTATGAAAAAATTTTGCATTTAAACACAGCCACTAAACCACCATATCACTCATAAAAATTGATGAACAAGTGTTGTTTCGAGCCTACCTTGCAATTAGAGGGGCCTCACAAAAATTTGAGGGAGTTTGGTGAATTTCTGGGCGCTTTGTCTCTGTGCGCCGCGTGCAAAGCCCAATGTGCCGCGCTCTGGGTGTGCACCACACCTGTTGAAAAATTGCACTGCGAGTGGGCTCTGTGTGAGTCGCGCCCTATGTGTGCGCCGCACCCCTGCCTGTGTGCACCACGCCCTAGTAAACCGCCTCCAAGTTGCTCTAAAACACGTGATTGCACTCTCAAACCTTTGCAATGTTTCCTCTATGCCTTTGATTGCACAATGAGTTTGATTTTGGATGAAAAATTGTGTATAAAGACTTGGTGGTCATGATTTAAATTTTCTTTTTCAGAAAACCCACTTTTCTAATGTCATGTTTGGCACTTTTTCATTGACTTTAAAACAACCCTGATTTTCACTTTTCCTCTGAAATTTTGGCTCAAACGATGAAATTTTCGACACTCTTTGCAGGGATTGCTTGACAGGACATTTGGCCACAAAAACCATGATTGCACCTATAGAAATCAGCTGAAGACTCTTTTTGAAAATTTTTTCATCAATAGCACTGTTTGACTTTTCTTCAAAATAGAGTTTTGAAGAACAGTCGAAGTTTATCAATATGACGATGAAAATCTGTGGATCATTACTTTGCAAGGTCATCACTCTGGCCTGCATGGATTTACTAGACATATTAAAGACCAAATTGTTTAATTCCTACACCAAATGACCAAAAATGACCTTTTTCTGTTGAAGGACCAGACCTTGACTGTCATGGACTTTGGTGATTATTGACACAAGACCTAAGCCAACAGGAGCCAGACATGAGGGGAGATGACTAGCATGACTTTCTCCATTAGATCATGGCATGCCCCTAGTGGAATGCAGCTGAATGAATGGAACCGGACACCTAAAAATGAAATGCATAAAGAGTTTTGATCTTTGACGAAGGACTGACCAAACGACTCTAACATATTGGAGTCTCCTTTTCATCCCTTTTCAAACTCTATAAACATGAAAAGGGCTGAGTTATCTTTGTCGTTAAACTCATTAAAACAACAGTGACAAACTTGTCCACCCAGACAAGAACGAGTCTCACTGATGCTAGGCTCACTAAACACAAAGCAATAGGTTTGCCCGAAGGGAAAATTATAGACCAAGCATTTGTTATCCTCCTTAAGGTTATCAAAAATAAAGAGGTACTGGTTAGCAATGACTAGGGAAAAATGGGAAGAAAACTTGAAGAACTCTATTGGTAGCAGGTCGCTCTTGAACATGACACTTTCACTCCATCACCGTGATTGAGTTGGGTTGGGTTTCACCATTGGTCCTCCGTACCATCCATGGGGTTAACGCTACCAAGTCCATATCAGTGTCGCCAATAGGTTTAAGAGAAGTCATTCAAAGAATTTACCATCCAGCAAACGCCTCATCCACTGCATTACATCCACTCTTCATTTTTCATGACCACCATTCCTGAACCTTATATCATCAGATCATTTTCACCTCCACAAAAATCATTTTCTTCGTTTCACGCTGCAGATGTGGGATACATCGAGGGCCTCCTACGACAGGTCACTTCTTGTCAACATCAGCTCATTATCCAAGAAGTTGAATTAGAAACAACCCTTTCAGTACTTTGAAGCTTGCATGCCTCAATGGAAAGTTTCTCACTTCCGGCAACAGGTTTACATCAATGACCTTCGACCGAAAGACTTTGCGTGGTGTTTGACATCGGCTCATATATTCACACCACATGAATTGTATTGTAGTACCTTGAGGGTCATCATCATTATCGATGACTCCTCTCATGTCTTTTAGCAACTTACATCATTGTCTAGTAATCAGGTGATGTCTTTCCATGTTCGACTTTAGAACATCTTTTCACATGGATCGACTTGTACATCAGGAAAAGATTGAATGAGTTTTGAAGACCCCGGATCTAGTTTCATCCATCTGGGCTGCGATATATTTAGGAAAATAAAGACATCAAATGTACACAGAAGTTGCACAGATAGTCATCTAAGCCCGGGAAGATGACTCTTCATCCGAAGAATCACCAGTCTACAACAGCAGACGATTGTCTATCCTATGTACATGAAAATGAATTTATAAAGCTAAGCATGGGAATGCCCGCCTCAGCTAGATCATGAAAATAATATGATGATGATGTATTTTATTGTATCTTATACAGGTCACCTTTCAGTATGAGTACCTCAGATCCTCATGATAAAGCATTTCGCCTGACATCAGAAGATTTACGACCTCATGCTTTAGGGGGCAGCAATTATAGACATATTTGGGCACTGCAACCCCAAACTCATATGACCATAAACTAAGGGCTCCTTAAGTCCCTAAAAGTGTTGTTTCATACCCTAAAGGATCATGGTCAACTGATTACGTCATTTCCCAGAAGTTCCACCTGAAAAACTACTCAGAACTGGCCGAAACTAGACCATATAGATTGCTCCATGGGCAAGGTGCGATGCATACTGACTGCCAAATTGGCCAGGTGAGATGCATACTAAAATGGCCTTCTGTGGGGTGCAATGAATGAGAATAGACAAATGGTAGAGACAGTGTGCAAGGTGGATGATCATGGAATCTTCCAGAAACTTCTCCATTGACACTTGCCTCTCTGAATTTTCCCAGGGATGAGTAAGAGATCAATGAAATCTCCAAGTGGAACCAAGAACTATTAGTGGAATGACACTAATCAAAAACTCAGAGCTGACTCACACCCTTGCAAGACATCTATAAATGGATCTCTCACCTAAGAGATCTAGAGGTTGGAATTTTGTATTTTGTAAGGAAGTTATGTTGGTTTGTTGGTGAGAAGAGACATTGCATTGTTGGGTGATTTGCTTGTTCATGAGGTGAAGAGGGCTTCTACAACTGGGAGGTTGATGTTGGATTAGACAGCTGGGTTGTAATCCTCTCTTACATTACTATTAATAAAGTTCTTTGAGTTTTCCTCCATATAATTGTGTATTTGTGAATCTTGTTTATGAATGCAATCGTATGGTCAATGTGTTTCTGATTCTGCATTGTTTATGATGTTTTAGATAGATATGCTTTGATAGTTTACTGTTACTTTGACTCTACAAGTACTCTTTGAAGCAGGACAAGTAGGAAAGGAGTGGAAAATTCTATCAAGGAAAGGAGAAATCAAGCTAGGATCAAAGTGGAAGATCCAAGTTGGTCCTCTTTTCTCCTCTTCCATCTATCACACTTAAAGGAACTCTTAAAAAGCTTTCATTGTTTGTTTCTAAGATAGCTACCCGTCCTAGTGGGACTAGCAATTCGAATCAACACTAGTTTTCCCTGAAACACTTGGAGGAGAAGGACATCTAGATGCGCATAGAGATGTGAAATGATGGAAAGTACCGTGTTTCAGGTGAAGGCACGGTTGTGTTTTAGAGGGAGCATGGAGCTCCTCTCACCCTGACTGATGTGAAGTATGTGCTTGGACTGAAGAAGAATCTGGTGTCTGTCACTATGTTGGAAGAAAAAGGCTATGATGTAGTCTTTAGTAAAGGAAAGGCATTCTTAAGGCACATCAAAACTGGATAGACCAAGAGGATTGGGATTCAAGTAAAGAATCTCTACAAGCTGGAGGTAGATGACTGTGCTAAATTGAGTTCCAAAGCAGAGTTGGTGCAAAGCCAAGATATTGGCGAGCTATGGCATAGAGGATTGGGCCACTTGCACCATGGGGTCTTGAAGATCATGCAGCAAATTTCTACTGGACTTCCCAAGGGTAAACTAGAGCAAGTGGATACATGCAAAGGTTGTACCTTAGGTAAGTATGCAAAATCTTCCTTTCAGGATCGAGACAGTTCAGTTGGAGCAATTCTGGAGAAAGTTCATATAGATGTGTGTGGACCATTCTCGACAACCTCCACCACTATACAAAGGTACTATGTTATTTTTATTGATCATTTTTCTCATAGATGTTGGATCTACTTCATACAGAAGAAGGATCAAACCTTCTCAAGGTTTTGTGAGTTCAAAGCCTTGGTTGAGAAAAAATATGGAAAGAAAATAAGGGCCTTGCAAAGTGACAATGGTGGAGAGTATGTATCTCAGTAGTTTAAGGACTTCTGTGCAGCAGAAGGAATTAAATGGGAGTTGACGGCACCCAATAACCCATAGCAGAATGGGGTGGCCAAAAGGAAGAACAGAATGATTGTGGGAGCAGCTCAGGCAATGCTACATGACCTAGTTCTACCAGTTCATTTGTGGGCTTGAGGCATGCAATACAGTAGTATACTTGTAGAATATAAGCCCACATTGTATACTGGGGATGAAGACACCAGTGGAGGCCTTCTCCGGGAAGAGACCAAATGTGAATCACTTTAGGATCTTTGGCTCATCGGTATTTTTCCATGTGACCAAAGATGCCCAGAACAAGCTAGAGCCAACAACTGAGTTGGGGATACTTGTGGAGTACACTGATACTCCCCACAACTATCTAATGTTCTTGTCTACTAGTCAGAGGTCAGTGGTATGCAGAGATCTGAAGTTCGATGAGCAGAAGGCCATGCACATTTCCCTTGAAGGGAGCTCAAGTTGCATGCAGAGGAGGAACTTTTGGTTCCTAAGGGGGAGGAGCCTCAGACTGATGCGAAGCAGCCGTATGCAGAGGATCCAAGAGTGGAGGCATACACTCATGCAGAGTCTTCTAGAGATGGGTGGAAATGCTCAAGGTGAGCTAACAGATTGATGATGGATGCGAGAGAGAATTTCGGACAACCATCTTCTCAGTGCAGACAGAGGAGGTCACCTGAGTGGTACACTGGTTACATGGACCTAGTTGGGGAATATATAGAGACCGAACCATCTTCCTTCGACGAAGCAGTGCGACAACCAGTCTGGGTTGATGCTATGGTGGAGGAGTATGACTCCATAGTTCAGAATAGTGTTTGGGATGTTGTTCCAAGACCGAAGGACAAGTCAGTGGTGGGTTCCCGATGGCTTTACAAGGTAAAGCAAGCAGCTGATGGCACTATGGAGAAACATAAGGAAAGGTTTGTTGCTCGTGGTTTCTCACAGGTCGAGGGGATCGACTATGATGATACTTTTTCTCCTATAGCAAGGTACTCATCTATCAGATCGATGTTGGCACTATCAACATAGATGGGTTGGAAGATCCATCCTATGGATGTGAAGACTGCATTCCTCAATGGAAAGATTGAGGAAGAGGTGTACATAGAGCAGCCAGAAGGATTTGAGACCTTCGATCGTCAGTCACATGTGTGTAGACTCAAGAGAGCTTTGTACAGGCTGAAGCAAGCACCTCGTGCTTGGTACACCAGGATTGACAACTATTTCACCTGGTTGGGCTTCACAAAGAGTGAAGTAGATGCGAACCTATACCACATCATGGTAGAAGGTAAACATTTGATCATTGTTCTTTATGTTGATGATCTGATATTGAAAGGTGATGATAAATTGATCATGTCTTACAAGGAGGACATTGCAAGAGAGTTCGAGATGAAAGACATGGGTCTCATGCACTACTTTCTAGGCATGGAAGTGTGGCAGAAGGATGGAGAAGTGTTTGTGTCTCAAGGAAAGTATGCCAATGAGATACTTAGGAGATTCCACATGGAGAAGTGAAAGCCCATGTAGACTCCTCTAGCAGGTAACTGGAGGAAGGAGGATGCTACTTCAAGTGAGGTAGTAGTTGCTACTATTTATCGGCAGCTTATGGGTTCATTGATGTATTTAGTGAACACATGACCAGATTTGTGATTTGAAGTGAACCAGCTGAGTCAAGCTATGGTTCAGCCTACCAAGCTATTTTGGAAGGCAGCAAAGCATGTGCTGAGATACCTCAGAGGTACATCTTAGTATGGATTATGGTACAAACAAACAGAGGGAGTGAAGCTTCAGGGCTTCACAGATGCAAATTGGGCAGGGAGTCCATCAGATCAGAAGAGCACTTCAGGAGGAATTTTCAACCTTGGTTCAGCTGTAATTTCTTGGTACAGTAAACAAAGGTTAGTTTCACTTAGCTTAGCAGAGGCTGAATACATGGCTGCTAGTTAGGCAACATGTGAGGCCATTTGGATGCGGAAAATTCTAGTTGGATTGTTCGATAAGAGGATGGATCCAACTGTGATCTATTGCGATAATTAGAGTTGTATCAAACTCTCTGAGAATCCAGTATTTCATGACAGGTCCAAGCACATTGATATTTGGTATCATCATCTTCGATACTGTGTGGTGAAGAGGATCATGTTGTTGTTGTATCTTTTGACTGAGCAGGATGTATATATTTTGACTAAGGCATTGTCAAAATGAAAATTTGAGTTCCCAGGAGACAGGATTGGGTGACAGGTAATCCCTTTCTTGTTGAGAGGGAGTGTTGAAAATAACAACAGGAAATGCTAAATATAGAAGTGCTAAAAATAGCATTGCTATAAATAGCATTTCGGGATACATTCCAATTTTAGTTAGTCCCTGAACTAAAATTGAGAATTAAAATTCGAATTTGATCTTATCAGTTGTTTGAAAAATAATTAATTAATTCATCTTGAGTAAATTAGTTGGAGAAAATCAAACATGAAGTCTATATGAAGACATGCAACAGTTGTCCCTTTGATTGAGGAAGTTATCTCTTAATTAACAAGATCAAGATGAGTTGTACTTTGAGTTGTAATTAGTTAGCTCAATTAACTGAGTTAAGTCCAGTTAGATTAGTTCCAACAATTTGTGGGACTAATTGTGAGTTTAGTTAGTTAATGCATGCATGCATGTAACTAGTGTACTTCAGATAACTGAATATTCTCTCATAAATAACTCATGCATGTCAGTTCAGTCAGAGACCTAGTTGAGATCAGAGGAAGGGACATTGTATTATCAGTTGCGGGAATATTGCCATGAGGATATCTCTTGCATGCAGAAGGAATGAATTCCTTGAGGATTGCGTAGTTATTTCTAAGTTCGCTGAGTTGTGTGAGAGGTGAATTCACATAGGTGGCAGCGAGAGGACCCAGGAGAAAATGCGCAAGGAAATAGGAGGCTTGGAGGACTGAAGGAAGGCATATGTTGTGTCTATTCAGTATATGAACAGCATTGAGGGATTTTACTGATAGCTGGATAGCTTGTGAGATAAAGCTTTGTGTAATCCTAAGATATGTCCACTTGTATGGTAATACATATAGCGGGGTTTTTAGCTGAGGCTTTCCCTAGAGTATTCTTCTATGTTCATGTGTGATTGATTTCTCATTCTCTGTTATATGTGCTATATTTGATCTTGCTCAAAATCGATTAATCTTCTGCAAGTTTGATTGTAGAAGTAGATCAAGTATTTTGCTTTAGTTTATTGAATTATCAGGTGATCTACAGTGAGAAATTCTATAAACATGAATCTGCGACTATCAAAAGAAGAGTGGTTAGACTGTTACTTGTACACAGAGGTCCACAATTTTTTTTTTTCATCTTTCCCTACCAAGCTATACGAGTGGATCGCGAAGCTAGTAAATAGCCAAAGAAGGTGCAAGCTCGACAGACCTATTGTGTGGACTCCAAAATTCATGCACATATTGGAAGCATTGGAGGATAAGATCGCGCGTGTTGTTGATCACTGGCTCGATCGAATTATAGGAGGATTCATTACTGAGTTCACGGTAGATACTTCAGTCAGCTATAGTGAGGGAGAATGACGCTTCCTCAAAGGACTGCGAGGTATGTACGTTAAGTCTTTGAACACTTGGATTAAGATGCTACTGTGGGAAAAGTGAGTTATGCAAATACATTGATGTTTGGGGCTATGCAAAGTGGGATAATTTACAGAAACGAAGGTAGAGTAGAACTAGAAACTAGCCCCTTGATTTCATGTCCGCGAGGAGCTGAGGAAGAGCTCGCAAAGGTCTCACTAAGAAGTGCGATCAATTTGATAAGGTAGAGGATTCCGCACATACCACCCCCACCCACACCACCGCTAGTTTCACCATCTTCATCCCCATCTTCTCCCATACCACCTCTGCCACCACTGCAAGTCAATATGGAAAGCGCAATAAAGTTGCCAGTGTTCGACAGAGTAGGAAATGAAGATTCGAACCAGTTTTGGTTCGTGATAAAAGTTGTATGAGAAGCGCAGCGAGTTACATATGAAAATATAAGGAAGGCAACGTTGGTTAGTGCTTTGCAGGATTGTGTATTGACCTGGTACATTAAGCATTCTAAGGACAATCTGAATGTGGGGATCTCAGACATCCAAACTGTTCTGAACAGGGAATTTAGTAGGCTGAAGTCAGAGGCATAGTCGATCATTGGGTTCAAGGAGATCATGATGCTACCAGGCGAGACCCCTTGGGAGTTGGATCAGAGACTGAAGTACACAATTCGCGAACCTAACATGACTTTGACAGATGGACAACACCGCAAATGGTTTGTAGCATCATTAACACCACATTTAAGGAACGCGCTATCACAACAGAGGCCAACAACTTAGGCTAAAGCCTTGGAGATCGTGATGAGACTGTATGAGACCTTAATACAGGTTCCTAACCTGGGAGTTTACCATATTAATGTGCAATTTAAAAACTTGTGCCTTGAGATGCAAAGTCTGAAACAGGACATGACAGCCCACCCAGAGGTGCACGACGAAGTATGGTGTGTTAAATGTAAGGGTCAGGGTCATGATAAGGACCACTGTCCAGTCTTCGTGAATTACCTCATGTGAGGAGGACCAATTCCGTTGAGACGAGAGGCACAAGCAAGACCTAGCACAATTCCTGCTTTGTGGTGTACAATTTGTCAAATAGGAGGAAGCATGCTATGGACAACTACCATTTATTGCATAAGTACACGCAGAATTTGCAACAGTTGTTCTGTAATTTCTATAGATCAATGGGACATGATGAGCGCACCTACAGAAGCTATGAATTAATGATGGATAGGACTCCCATCTACAAGTTCAGGCCGAAATGCGTCCCCTTCACTAGAATGCAGGGATGGCGCAAATCGTATTTCAGGGGCACGGATGAGGCCGAGGTGGAGGAGGACCTAGAAGAGGTCACAAATAGCTGATATGTTACAATTGCGGAGGGCCAAGACATTATGCTCGTGACTATACAAATCCGACATGTCCATCATGCTTGTATTATACATTATTTGATCATGAGGCAGAGGATTGTCCCACACTGATAGCGTAGATGCGCGACAAGGGAGCACTCCAACCTCCCCCGACTCAGAACCTACAAATGATGAGGTTTGAGTCATGCAAGGAAGACCCTAATGTGAATATTGTGCTCCGAAGTGGAATTACGATAGGGGATGACAAAGGGAAGCAACCTGAAGAGAGTACTTGGGTTTGTAAGGCTCCAACGAAACAACCAGAGTTTGATTTGGAGCACGCTAAGGAAACCTTCATGGAAGCTAGGGAGAGCTTCGCTGATGCCTCCACTTCAGGAAGCAAAGACAAGCCGAAGCCAGAAATGGTCCCATTGATGCTCATGATGTTCCTAGAAACATGGATGAAGCTACTACGTGACGACAAGGTTGTAAAGGGACTGCAGGAACTCATTAATACATGCACTGGGACCATGCGAGGAGAATCGCGCGTAGTCTGGAAGATTAGAAAGCACATGATGAGGATGAGAAGAGAGATGAGATTGACCACGTAGATTGGGGAATATGAGATGGACCAAGTGATTCTAGACCTAGGATCAAATGTGAATGTTCTGCTGAAGCAAACATGGGAGCGCATGGGAAGGCCTACGCTGCAATGGTCTCGTATCCAACTGCGAATGATGAACTAGCAAAAGATCCTACCTATGGGAAGATTGTAGGGAATCACCGTAGATATTGAAGGGGCAAGCACGCTAGCAGATTTTGAAATGATAGAGATTGTTGATGACAGAAATCCCTACCCCTGCTATTAGGAATCGATTGGGCCACTCACATGAATGGGGTGGTAAATTTGAAGAACCACAAGATGATTTTTGAGAAAAAGTCCCTCTACATAGTCGTACCATTGGACCCTGCAGAAGGATCATGCTACATAGAGCTAGTGCGCGACTGTAGATGGGTGAATCTCATGGGAGCACAAAAGCTCTTGTACATCAGATTTTGATGAAGAGATAGAGCAATGGTAGAACTGATTACATGAGGTAACCACATTGAACTGTAACATGATGACGAGATCATTGTGCTACGTATCGACAGAGGTAAGGGATCTGCCTACGTATGATGGGTTGAGCGAGGTAGCTGACTTCCAGAAAAGATTTGAAAGGGAGGTGCCAGAACATCAACGATTCAAGGCTTTGAAATGGGTACTGAACACTACACTCGCGAGGTGGTGGGGCACGCACCAAGGACATTTCAGGGACTGGCGTGAATGCAAGAGACTGATGTGCATATGGTTTGGGAAGCCTCATATGCGATTAATAGACACGATTGCCAGATGAAACAATCCATGCGCACACCTATGAAGATGGATACAGGTATATGTTACAAGACGTACGTGGATGCACATAGACTTCGCGTTAGGGGACATAGTCAGTAAGCATGTCCAGGAAAGGCTATTGCATGAATGACCCCTCAGGATGGAACAAAAGAGTATGGGAGGAAGGAATGTGCAGAAGGTTATCCACACAAAAGCCTTTAACAAAGTATGTGAAGCATTGAACAAGGTACACAATGCGCAGTGGACTGATTGGGACCTGCACGTACTAGTGGTTCTATGGGCTTATAGGACATTGTGTAAGAATCTAACGAAGCAGATGCCTCCAAGGCTCGAGTATGGAGTGAACGTTGTAATCCCCATCAAGTATAAAATGCCTAGTCTACGCATAGCAGTGTCGTTAGATATGACGGCTTGTAGAGCCTTGGAAGAAGGGATCACGCAGCTGAACAAAGTAGAATGCTTGGGACTTGAGGAAGAAATCCAATAGGGTGATCTTAGGCTCTAAGAACTTATGAAAGAAAGGGTGGGATTAAGGCAGAAAAGTGATCTACTAGAATAGGAAGCTAAGAAGCTTGAGGATGGAATCAAGAATAATTTCTCGATAAAGAGACCAGGGTGATAAAAGAAGGTACACATGATCACATCGACAAATTTGGGGGCTACCACCAAGATTTGATAAGCCTGATGCCTTGGATTAGACCGCACATTAAGAAAGAGATCACCCGTGATAGCGTGATGCTGATAGAAAAGTGCACGATGCAGCAAGTAACAATCGTAGGTGTATTTTCTTAGGAAGAATGACGGATGACTGGTTGAAACCCTATGCAGGTGGCGTGACCACCTGACTAACTGTGGGGAGTACAATCTTAGCACTCCAGGTAGTTGAAAGGAGGAGAAGGACTATAAACTACCCTGCCCGGGAGCTACATGATGTTGGAGCTGCGCGTAGGAGAAAAGTGTCACAAGGTCCACGACCGCACAAGGGGGGTTGCGTTGCCGCACGGGTTGGCTGGAAAGTGACTGTTGGAGTCACTATTCACGATGTGATGCTTGACTTGAGACCAAATGGAGTGGGTGGTAGGCATTTAAGACACACTTTATGGGCAAGATTGGGGAAAATTTGCCACCAAGGAAGCATTAATGAACCGGACTTGGGGGGAATCGTCGAATTAAAATTCAAAAGGTGCTATAAATTACAAAGGGTTGCCCAACAAACAACAGTTGGTGATCTGCGAATTGAGCTATTGTATGCTCTGCATATTTTGAGCTGAGACCTAGTTACCCTATGCAGAGCATTGATTGAGCCCCTGATTAAGAAATTGAGAGATTTCTGGTCGAGAAATATGGCAACATCTAAGGAAGCTAGGGAAATTGTAGAGATGACTTACGAAGAGGCCGCGCAGGCTCTGACCATGGAAGATGCCCCTGAAGGTGTTAGGATTGTTGCAGAAACCCCTAAATCACTACGCACACAAAGACTGAAGAAGGATAAACAACCAATTATTTTGGTGTGTGTGTCCCCACGAAACCCGTTGCGCACTAGATTAACGATGGAGGAGAAAGGGAAAGCAGTTAACTTGGAAACCGACGAGGATGAGGAAGACCTAGAGGACCTCATAATTGAAGAAGATGATGACGAGGGCATGGAGGAAGAAAATGAGTCTGCGCACCCTCCGTCCAAGATGCCCACGTATATCCCTCCACAGAAGGGGAAGGAAAAACTGCCCAAGGACCTTGACAAGAGCAAGAGCTCTCTCTAGACTTTGCTCCTCCCAGACGACATCATCTTCGAGGGCACGCACCTGGGACAGGTGCCAAACTTGAAATTTGAAGATTGGGATCTCGCTGACCATGAGAAATACCCTCATCTAGAGACCGCGCAACTCATGAAGCCCAAGCAGAACACCGCGGCGGTGGTTATAGAATTGGAGCCATGAAAGTGGTTATGCAGATTGGAACAGGCAGGGTTATTAAACCTGCTCTGGGTGGCACATTTCCACCGCACCCCAGTGATGATCTTAATCATCAGGCAGCTGCTCTACCTGGTGCATGGTGGGTTTTTGTGGCTAGAGGAGCCCATCCCCATCACAGACCACTTAATCCATCGCATTACCCAACTTCCATGCAAAGGAGTGGACCTCGCAGACATCTCAGAAGGGAAGAGCGATGATTTGGCCATTGGGGAGACCATGAAGAAGAAGTACAAGATAGAGAAGAAGAAAAGGGGCTACACCATATCCAACATCAACAACAAAGAAATTAAAGTTGCGACCCAGATACTAGCAGACAAGCTCATGCAAAAGTGTCATGGGGATGAGGTGCTCGCACCTGTGGTTGCACTTGCTGAGTAGTGCATCGATGGGGTCCAATTTAACTGGTCCAAGTTCTTATGAAAAGAGTTACTAGAAAATTTTCGTGAGGCCCAAGAACAAGGAAAAATGTTCCACTATGCATGGCTTCTGCTGTCCATAGTGCTGGTGGAAGGGGAATTCCCGAAGGATAGTTAGTTCCCCACAATTGATAGGGATCTAATAGAGGCCACGAAGTACGCTTCGTTGTGAGCCATGAAAGATGCGAACCGCATCCACGACAGCAAGATATTATGGGTGTTCATGGAGATGAACATTAGAATGGGGATTAATCGCAAGCCGCGGTTATCACCCACTGTCTACAACATCCTGCAAAGTTTTGTAGAATTTAAAGTGGACTTCCATAACATATATATTAGAGCATGCAAGGACCTGGCCAAGAAATGGAGCGAGCTACCCTTCATAGCCACAGATGATGTGATTTTCAATGTACTGGAGACATGGCTGCCAGAGTGGCGCCTAGACATCACAACAGTGGAGAATTCTACTGTGTATAAGAAGAAAGAGGAGGCCAAGATACGCATGGTATAGTTGGCAGAGAATCGAAGGCAAGAAGCAGTGGCAGCCAAAGTGTAGGAGGCATGAGACGCTGCGTAAACAGCATCAGAACAGAAAAAGGCCATACCAGCAACAACATAGGAGGTAGCCGAGAAGCCACGTGAGGGCCAGAAGTCACCTTCGCATGGGCAGGAGAAAGAAATGGAAATAGAGGAAGGGGAGGGTGGCATGGAACCACAAACAATGTCAACATTATTGAAGCGCCAACGCTTGAGCGAGCAGATGGGGATGTGCAAAAAGGTGAAAGCATCCAAGCTGTCGATCAACCCATGCTGTCCAAGGTGAGGGTGATTTGCACGACATAGGCGAGAGCGTGAACGACGTCACCACAAAATCCCTCCAGAGTTTCGCAGAGGAGAATTAGATTATGTTGGGGGCCCTCCAAGCGCAGATTCAGGAGTTTTAGGTGTGCACTCCTTAGGTTGGTACTCTTTTGACCAGCCTCGCAGTAGGGACAATTGCAGTCGAGAAAATGATATGCGCCCAGACAACCAACACAATAGTTCTTCTAGAAGGGGCACTGGTTACAACAAATGAGGCCGACAGGCCTACGGTTAGTGCACTCAAAGGGATAGGGATCAATATGGCTCCGCTCCCGTGAGAGATGCTCTATGTTCTGCAGGTTGTGATTACTGTAGAAATGCGGGCTAGGGAGAGCCACGCGTTGCAGGTGTTGAGCGAGTAGAAGATCAACATGGAGTAGTTGAGCTTGCAGCACGATGAGGTTGTATCACATAATAGGAATATGGTATAGGTACTAGAATAAGCCTGCTAGATGGTCCCTGAGCTAGCCATCTTAGTGGGAGCACCAATAGAGGCGCGCATCCACAAATTAGTAGTAGGGGTGCGCGAGGCACGAGAGGAAATGGCCAAGGTTCAGCTGGAGCTTAACCTTCAGATAATAGAGCTGCAGTTGAAGGCACAACCATCCACCCCTCAAGAAGTAAGAGAATAGCACGCCAGCGCTATTACATCGGGGATGGAAGAGATCAGCAATGAGGTAAGGGACTACACCAGGATGTTGGAAGAGTCCTTTGAGGTTCTCACCGATCTACAGGAGGACCCTAGCATCTAGTGCTTAAAGACAGACGAGTGTGAGCTCCAGCAACAATACGACAACATCAAAGGGACCACACAGAAAGTGGCCCTCACTCAGAGGCTCGCGCGAATGCAATAGGCCAAAGCGCTGAAAGAGCAAGTGGACGCCGAACGACACAGAGAATCAGTTTTGAAGGCACGCATTCAACCTTGGATCGATGAAGCCTCCATCATTACAGCAAAAATTGAAGGCAAGCTCGCGCAAATGCAGGGAACACAGGAACAGATATAGGAAAGCAGTTCTGACACCGCAGTCTTGGAACAACATGTATAGGAGATTCAGTAGGCAGCCGCTCAGTGCGCTTCCGACCTTGCAGTTGTTCGAGCAGAGTTGGAGGGTCTCCGCGCGAAGATATCCACACTGATCGAGAGACTCGAGGGTGAGTCATGATGTCTGTGTTGGGAGCCTATTGGGCATGGAATCCCCCCCAAGGCATGTTTTGGGGTTTAAATCCCAAGTTTTGACTAAGTCCATTGTAAAGACTCTGCGATTTGCGGGCGTGGAGTGCGAAGTCATAATAGAGTCATAGGGTTGTCCACCCTTGGTTTTGTAATGTAATTTCGGTTTCAAAGATCTACCCATGGTCCGTGGACCATGGGATTGTATAAATAGAATGAGGCTCTAAGTGTAGAGAAAACATCTAAGCATGATGAGTCTAAGGGATTGATGAAGCGTTGAGTCAAGTGTAAGCCGTGTCTTTGGGTCGTAGAGTAGGAGAAGACTCTACAACTGAGTGTGCAGAGGCCTAGTAGTCCACAGCTGAGTGCGCGGACCCCTGCAGCTGAGTGCGCAGGGCAAGTCGAGTCCGTAACCATAGAAATAATTAATAAAAGAGAAGTTATACCATATTTCTGTGTATATTTTCCTGTTTTATGTATTATTGGGTATGAATTGAAAGTTTACCATTTATTTGCTGTGCGAACTCATATGAATGTGTTCTATAAATAAATATAACATAAGGCATCCATTTACGTGAAGATAACTAACTGGTGTAAGAAAATAAGTAAGATCTTGGGTGTGACTTAGGGAAATAGTGTAGAGAGCTGCTCTAGCAGCAAGGAAGCCCCTCATCCCCTAGTTAGGGCTGCACGAAGGCGAATATATCTGGGCGTGAAGGCCAGGGAAGTGCACGAAGTAACCTACACAAAGGGACTAATAGTTGGACCAAATCAAACCTTCAGACATCTCAAGGGTGCGGAAACATGGTTCTAGAAACTCCCCCATACTACTTCGGGTGAGACCTCAGTCTACACTCCACGGACTATTGCCGAAAGGGCCAGTAGTACAGGGATTTGTTTGGCTAATTAACCTCGAACCCGGGTCAGGCCCCAACAAGCTAACATCCTTGGAGGGATCTCCCTGTGCCTCATTATCAATAATGGCTTTTAATACTTGACATGTCAGGTTATTCATGAAAACTGGCCTATTAATGAAATTGTTAATCACATTGTCCTCCGTCTGATTCTTAAATTCAATAGATTATTCCAGCGTGAGAGGAGAGTGGATGTTTTCTTCCAAGTATCTAGGTGGGTGCAACTGAGTATTTACAATAGGTAGACTTGGTTTAGCGAGAGGATACAAAACAAGATTCTTTACAACACTTCCTTGGGTAATAGTCATGCTCCCTATACAACGTCCTATATAGGCATCTGCGATCGCTAACCAAGGCTGACCCAATATCAAAGGATGTCCATCTAGCCTACTCCTTGGGTTAATGACTAGGAAATCCATAGGATATTCCCAGGAATCAACAGAAACTATTACATCCTATAAGGTCCCTTCAAGTCTGACTACTAATCTTTTAGCAAGTTCTAATAAGGTTGAGGTGGGTTCCAAAGTTGTAATGCCCAAAACCCTCAGGTTTCAATATCCATAATATTAATGGCTACTCCAAGATCTACTAATGTGTTTGGAAAGGTGCATCCTTGTATTTGAATGGTTATTACAGGATTTCCTGGGTCTTCGTATTTAATCAACTCTTGTTTACCCAGAAGCAGGTTAGATAAAGTTCCTAGCATGTGCACTCTTGGTGGAATTTTCAATTTCCTCCCAGGCTTCTTCCCACATAATTCCTTAATTTCCTTTGCATAAATCTGGATGTCTTGTATGCCATGGAGGAGCGAAATATTGATACACAAATTTTTTAATTCCCCTAATATATCAAAATTAGGATAGATAATACGTTTAACTATTTATAGTCTTACGGGGAATGGGGGGAGAATAAATTATAGTTTTCTCTGAATTCCGTTGCTCGACTATGTTTTCTCCCTATTTATTTGCATAGCAATCACAATTGACAGATCTATTTTAGTTTTCTTTTCGTTTTCAGTTTCTTTATTTTCTTTTGTGGAGATAATGTGCCTTGACCTTAGCCAAAGCTCATTACATTCTATTGGTTCTGTCTCATTATCTGAACTCTCAAGAGTTTGTACATATTAGAATGGTCTATTGTTATTAGGATTCAGATTTGGTTGAGCTGGTATTTGGGGGCATACTAAAGGCTAAGGGTTCTGAAATGGACTAGGCAATGTGGGCTGAGGTTGAGAACCTACTCCCATGGGTAAATTGCTCATCCCCATAGGGCGCTACCTGTTTTGAGGCCAATTTGAGTTCTGTGAGGTGGAAGCAGCCCACTATGAAGGGTAAGGATTACTAGTTGAACTTTGCTAGAAAGGGGTAGAGCATTGTGGATTTGACCAGCCAACTCTTGGGAAGGGTTGGTTCTTCCAGGGTGACATGGAGTACTGTTGGGATTGCTAGGCAGAGAAAGGAGGTCGACCTTGCCATGATGTTCCAAGCTTTTATTGTTTATGATATTGCATAAAGAATATCAAGGATGGCTCTTGCAACATACTTGTGAGTCGTGCTTTCCATTGTCCACATTGTGCCACTGAGTATGCCAGCTCTATTCCTTCTTTAACTTCTTTGAATACTACTTTTAACCCCAGAATCGATGGAAACTGATTCATGGCATGGTCCTTTGTGCATATAGAGAACATCTCGATCATGTCCAAAGGATATTCCCTTTGACTGTGCTTCTTTCGGCATAGTGGGTAGAATATGGCTAGCATTTGTTTGGCCTTAGTTTGTCTCTGTCTGGCATGTAAGACATCTAACCATGTAGTCAGTCTGCCTAAGATATCTATCTTAAAGTCTTCCAGGAGGTTGTCAATCTCTATTCGCGTTATGCCTCCGCTGGGTAGTTTGCTTCCTGTAGTCATGGAGTCTCGGTTTCCTAACCTGGTGCATGTGCTACCTAGTTCAATCTCAACTGGCTTGCAAAGGATCTATTTTGGCACATCACTCCCATCATTCAGACTAGTAATTTTAGAACTCATCAAACCCTAATTCAATTTCTACATGCCCTAGAAAAGTCATCACATTGAATGCCATCATTCCTGAGAGTTTCCCGACCTGAAGACATCCTAAAATGACTCCTTGAGTGACTAGCGCAGCCTTGGTCAGGGGTAAATGCACTGTAAAGAACTTAGGCCCATTCAAGCCTGCTATGTAGAGCACCTAGGCCCACCTTGACCTACGCTGGGCAAGATTGAGCGAAATATTCATAGGGTTCTAGGAATATTCTTTCATTCTAGACCATTCTAGAATATTCCCACCTCTTATCCTTTCCTATGAGCTCAAAACTGGATAGGGAATGAATCAAATAACGTCCTATCCTCTCATCCCTTCCTCCATGAAAACTAACTCCCAAATTGGAAAGCCATTCAATTCCCAATTTATGACAAAACGACCTCCATTTCCCTATAAATTGAGAACTCATCATAGTCATCAAGGGATGGACTTTGAAGAATTTGTGAGGAGATACTATTGTTTTGAGGTTCGAGATAATAAGAAAGTATCGTTACGCTGATGGATTTTTGTGCTTTTGGTGTGATGAAGATGGAACTCAAGCTGGATGAGTGACATGGGATCGGACTTCTTTGGTTATAACTCTTCCTTCTACTTAATAAAGTTGTTTACACCTTTTCCCATATTCTTGTATTTATGTATGATGGTTATATGTGTAAATGCTTTCGATTCCATTTTCTTATAGTAGATAGATCTCTTTCTTTGATTAGTTTTTTTCCTCTGTTTATGATTACAGGTACTTATCGAGTGGATTCAATTCGAGAAGGAGCAACGGGAGCTATCCAAAGGAGACAAAAGGAAGTGAAAGATAACAAGTAGGTCCCTTGTCTTATTTATCTTCTATAGGAAAAGGTTGAACTCTTTAAATCTATTTTTCTAGGTGTAGCTACCCACCTATGGAAGTTGTGTTTATCCGTAGATGTAAAATTCCACATAACAAATTGGAAACCATACTTGGGATCGACCACCATTCTAGGTAGTTTATCCTCATCATAGTACACCCTAGTAGACTTTACTTGCTTTCATTGATGTTATTTTAGTCTTTTTGAAGTGTTTTTGGTAAAAAATTTGAGCTTAGATGTCTTTTGATTGGCTTCTCTGGCACCAGCGCAGGCTTGGTCAGGGGACAGTGCTCTGCAGAGAACCATTAGCTTATAGATAGTGCTCTGCAGTGTAGTTACTCCCACTCTGAGCTGCGTTGATCCTCCTTAAGCTTAAAAACCCATCTTTAGCTTGGATTTTTCCAAGTTTTCTTCTGAAGATGTTTGTTTAAAGATCAATGTTTCTATGGTTCTGAAATCAACTTGTATCTCTTCTCCTAGCCCTACTTTGGCCTTGATTGTTTAGTGTTTCTTAAGAGTTTTCTTTATCATTATCAATTCATTCTAAAAGTTAGTTTACATCTATTAGTCTTTTCTGAAAAGAAAGTGTCTTAAAGTCTTCATTTCTTTGAAAAAGAAACTATCATAAAGTCTTTGTTTCTTGTGAAAAGTATTGATTGATTGTTTGTGCATCTAGTTCCTTTTTGTTCATCTAAACACTAAAGGGGCTTAAAAGAAAAAGTTTCATTTTGCATATTGTAGTTTGTGAATGCTTGATAGGAATAGCTAGGGAAATTGCATTAGGTGTGCTCTTTTCTCTTTGTCAAAGATCTGATTGCTCTATCCCTTACTAGCTACAATTTTCATTGTTAATAGAATGAAAGAATGTTTCTCATGTTAGTTGCATTCTAGGAATTGAAAACATACATCACATGGTGAACCTTAAAAGGAAAATTCTTAAGAATATCAACTTAAAATTTATCTGAATTAACCTAATGGAGCATTGTAACTTAACACATAACATTTAGAGGTTTAGGCTAGAGACGTGTTCTAGTGTCGTTAAACATAGCAGTTGTCGCTAACTTGTCTGCTATACATTTTGAGTGTGATACCTCATTCCACATACATGAGTATATCCTAGCTGGTCCACATACCTTTGGGTATATAGGGCGGTGTTATAGTACGTAAAGTATAAAGGAATGCTCTCACTGTGCAATTTTGCATTAGAAAATGCTAACACAGACTGGGCCTCCACGTACTTTCGAGCATATATGGGAGGACTAAATTAGGTTGCTATCCATCCATAGGTAACCGAGTCAGCTGCCTTGTACATTGTGATACAGCAAACACAACATTCGGGGATATTGCCTGCTCGTATCTTAAGTCCTTGGTTTACTAAGGCAGTATATTGCAGTTCACAGTTGCTTGGTAATCCTTTTGCCTAGATTACCCCTCTTTTGTTTTGTTATGTTAATTTGATTAAAATAAAATTAATTGACCGCAGATAACATCCTCCACGCTCACTCCTTAGTTGATCTTAGGTTAAGACATATGGCAACAAATCCAGAGTCCAATGATCAAGGAATTCCTTTTGATGGGAATCCTGTCCTTTTCCTCCTTTCAAAAATATTAGTGCTCCTTATATGGCTACATTGTCCCTTCCAGGATTTACCATTGGCTTGTCAGTATAGTTGTTTTCAACCTCCTTGGTTCAAAATGTCATTATTTCTCCGCAATCGAGTACTCCTCCAACTGGACCAAATCAACCTCCATTTGGCACTATTAACAGTAGTAACCAAGTGGCTAAGAAGAATAGGAAAGGGAAGAAGAAGAAGAAGAAGAAGAAGAAGAAAATTCAGCAGGGGGCAACCTAGCGACCATTGCTTTGAATGAAAATTCTCATGAAAAACCATCCGATAAGCCTCACAAAGTTCGATATCCATGAAAACTTTGTACAGGAGTCCATCTTCTTTGAAATTGTCCTGATATTCCTAAGATATTAGAAGAATGGTCTTCTCGTTCACATCATCCTGTGTCATCAAATTCTGGAGATCATGCTGGTGACACACCATCAAATAGTGGTAGTAAAGTTCATGGAAACAAGGGTAAAGTTAAGTTTTCCTATAGGTTATGTGAAGGGAATCACCCCATTCACCTTTGTCCCTATCTGGATGAAGCCAAAAACATGTTGGATAATAGTCCTGCTTCTCCACAATGACTTCCATCTGGTTACAAGATACTCTCCCTTATTCCTTCACTATTTGATAAGGTGACTGACCCAAATCAACCATCGGTCAAACCCACTCTCTCTGAATGTGAATCCCATGAGTCTATACCTGACCAATCACAGGTCGACGAAACATTTGACCCGATTTCACCTTCAATTAATCATACCTTTCTCGTAGAGAGTGACTGTGATATCACTCAGGTTCTATTTGTTTCTTCAGATTCCAATGAGCTTGGAGGAAACCCTCCTGTTCCATAAAGACAAGAGGAAAATCCTCCCATTCTCGTAACTCAAGGGGGTAATTCTCTTGCTCTTATGGTACCCCCTCCAAGTAGTCTAGTCACTTTCTTCGATCGGAATTGACTGACGGGATGTCGTCATCCTTCTTATGTGCCTTTCCAAATCATAGTATAGGTTTGTAATATGAATGTACCCAACACTCTTATAGATGAAGGTACATCAGTGAGTATCTTTTCCTCCACTGCTTGGAAAGCGCTCGGTTTTCCACCACTTGTGCATGTGTACCTAGAATCTGTTGGCTTTTAACAGAGAAACCAGTCAACCATTAGGGATCCTTCCTCAATTTCTTATTACCTTGGGAGGAAAAATTGTTTATCTAAATGTGATGGTAGTCCCAAGCCCTTTAGATTACAATTTAATTCTTGGGCGCGACTATGTTTATGACATGGGAGTTATTCTTTCAACACTCTTTCGAGTGATGCGTTTCCCGCATGAAGGCAAAATTGTCACCATTGACCAGCTTTCATTTTCTGGTCCAAATATGGCTTCCAGTCAACCATCTTCCCTAAATGGTCCTTTTGTCCCAATGGTATCTTCCCTGCCATGGGTCAATTATGTGGCAACTCGTTCCATGCCTACATCAACTGCCGATCAATTCCATGATGTTTTACATTATGTACTGGGGGCATTGGAAATAGATCTCTCAAATGAATTCCTTGCTACGTATCCCTTCCAGAGCATTGTTGTCCCATCTGATGAGAACCTCTTGGAAGTCATGACCTCTTATGGGTCGTGAACAAGGAATATGAGGATAGTTCTTTGTCTTGTGTCAACCTCATTAAAAAATGAAACAAGGAATCTGAGTAGAGTTCCTTGTCTTGTGTCAAGCTTGTTAAAAAATGAAACAAGGAATATGAGGATAGTTCCTTGTCTTGTGTCAACCTCGTTAAAAAATGAAACAAGGAATATGAAGATAGTTCATGTTCTTGTGTCAACCTCATTAAAAATGAAACAAAGGGTATGAGCATAATTCCTTGTCTTGTGTCAAGCTCAATAAAAAATAAAATAAGGAATATGAGAATAGTTCTTTTACTGTGTCAACCTCATTAAAAAATGAAACAGGTCCATGAGCATAGTTCCTTGTCTTGTGTCAAGATCATTAAAAAATGAAACAAGGAATCAGAGCATAGTTCCTTGTCTTGTGTCAAGCTCGTTAAAAAATGAAATAAGGAATCTGAGCAGAGTTCCTTGTCTTGTGTCAAGCTCATTAAAAAATGAAACAAGGTCCCCTGGAGAAATGTTCCAATTTGAGTCTTTGAGTAGATCTCGTAAAATCCCAGTCGAGTCTTTCACTTGATCTCGTAAATAAACATTCATTCCATCCACCTGATAGCCACGAGTAGTCTACTTAGGTGAATGTAATGAAGCTTGGGGGGCATGCACCTAGAATCGAGTCATCATGTTGGGGGCATGTAAACCAATCCAAGCATAGTTTTTCATTTCAAGCTTGTGTAAACATGAAACTGAATCCAAGCATAGTTCCCTATGGTTCAATCTTGTGTAAAAATGAACCCATCTCCATTTTAACCCTCGTGATTTCCATTCTATCAGCCTTTTCCATCATATGAGCCTTGGTTTTTCTCCTTCCTTCATCACTATCTCCTTAGCCTATCATATGCTTTCACTTGGTTGCTTTACCCTTTTTGAGGAACAATTACAATGAGTGGTCTTATTAGCAAACCTCTTCACATAAATCAACATGTTTTGAGAAGTTCCAACATCACCGGAAATAGTTGCTATCCTAGACTCCACTCGTTCCTCTAAGTGGAGTCCTCTTTAAGCTATTTTCAAACTCTCGAAATATGAAAAGATTGTCGAGCGCCTGTCCTTTTCATCTTGTTAACGGATTGGAAATGACATCTACTCAATATAAGTTTAACCATTTTCTAGACCAAGATAGATTATTTACGAAAAGGGAATACGTTGCGAACATGGTCAATAGGTTCTCTCTTGTATTATTTTATGCTTTTTCGGACTTGAGAGACAAATTTATGAAAAATAACTTGTGGAGTTTTCTTTTTGTCCCTTTTTAAACTCTCTAAACATGAAAAGGACTGAGTTATCATTGTCGTTAAACTCGTTAAAACTTCAAATAGCGACAAACTTGTCCATCATGAGAAGAATGGGTTTCACCTCCACTAGACTTGTTAAAACATCACATAGTGATGGATTCACCCTAAGGGTGGAATTATACAACAAGCATATGTTACCCTCGTCAAGATCGATAAAAATAAAGAGGTATTGGTCAGAAATGACTGGGGAAAATGGGAAAAGGGGTAAACCACTTTATGGCAGCAGGTCGCTCTTGAACATGACACTTTCACTTCATCTTTGTGACTACTTGGGTTGGGTTATATGCTTGATGATTATCATACCTATGGTCTATCATACCATCCATTACTTTGATTTTGGGTCAATGCTTCCAATTCATTCAGTGTCGCCAACATGTGCAATACTCATAAACCTTCATTTTCATGATCGCCATTCCCGAACCTTCTGTCGTCAGTCACATTTCGTCTCCAAAAATCATTACACTCCTTTTGTGTCATTGATGTGGGATACATCAAGTCCCTCCTGTGATGAGTCACTTCTGGTCGACATCGGCACATTATCCAAGAAGTTGACTTAGAAACACCCTTTCAGTACCTTGGGGCTTGCATACATCAATGGTAAGTTTCTCGCTTTGGGCAATAGGTTAACATCACTGGCCTTCGATCGAAAGACTTTGTATGGTGTTCGACGTCAAAACATCCATTCACACCATGCAGAATCTATTGTAGTACCTTGAGAATCATTATCATTATCGGTGATCTCTCTCGCATCTGTTAACATCTTACATCATTGGTTGGTAATCAGATGGTGTCTTCCCATGTTCGACTTCAGATCACATATTCACATGGTTAGACTCATACTTGAGCAAACAATTAGATGCGATAGAAGACCCCAAATCTAGTTTCATCAATCCGGCTGCGATTTTAGGAGAGTACTAAATCATCTGTATGATGGCTTTACATTGGTGGTCATCCCATCATGGGTCTACAACTGTACACAACTATCTATGTACATGTAATGAAAATTTTATATGCTCAACATGGGTATGCCTTCCCTCAATGATTCATGAAAAATCCAAAATATCATGATATTATGTATTGTAATTGATGCAGGTGACCATCCACTTCAGATCCTCCTCACCACATCATAAAGCATATCACTCGACATTATCATTTTCAACTTCATGCTTTAGGGGGAAATTATTATAGGTCTATTTGGGCACATCACTCCCATAATTCAAATAAGTACTTTTAAGGCTCATCAAACCCTAATTCAGTTGCTACATGCCCTAGAAAAGTCATGACATGGAATGCCATCATTCTTGAGAGTTTCCTGGCTAAAAGACATCCTAAAATGACTCCTTAAGGGACCAGCATAGCCTTGGTCAGGGATAAATGTGCTGCAAATCAGTTAGGCCCATTCAAGCCTGCTCTACAGAGCACCTAGGCCCACTTTGACCTATGCTAGGTGAGATTGAGCGAAATCTTCATTGGGTTTGGGGAATATTCTTTCATTCTAGACCATTCTAGAAGATTCCCACCTCTTATCTTCTCCCATGAGCTCGAAATTGGATAGGGAATGAATCAAATAACCTCCTATCCTCTCATCCCTTCTTCCATGGAAACTAACTCCCAAATTGGAAAGCCATTCAATGCACAATTTATGACAAAACCACCTCCATTTCCCTATAAATTGAGCACTCATCATAGTGATCAGGGGCTGGACTTTGAAGAATTTGTGAGGAGATACTGTTGGTTTGAGTTTTGAGATCATAAGAAAGTATTGTTATGCTACCGTAGTGTCATGAAGATGGAACTCAAGCTGGATGAGTTACATGGGATCAGACTTCTTTGGTTGTAACTCTTCCTTCTACTTAATAAAGTTGTTTACACCTTTTCTCATATTCTTGTCTTTATGTATGATTATTATATGTGTAAATTCTTTCGATTCCATTTTCTTATAGTAGATAGATCTCTTGCTTTGATTGGTTTTTGTCCTCTGTTTATGATTGCAGGTACTTATCAAGCAGATTCAGTTCGAGAAGGAGTGACGAGAGCTATTCAAAGGAGACGAAGGGAAGCGAAAGATAAAAAGTAGGTTCCTTGTCTTATTTATCTTCTACAGGAAAAGGTTGAACTCTTTAAATCTATTGTTCTAGGTGTAGCTACCCACCTAGGGATGTTGTGTTTATCCGTAGATGCAAAATTCCACATAATAGCCAGCCAGCTCCTGGGAAGGGTTGGTTTGGCTAGGGTGACATGGAGTACTATTACCATTTCTAGGCAGAGAAAGGAGGTCAACCTTGCCATGATGTTCCAGGATTTTGTTGTTTATGATATTGGATAAGAAAGATCAAGGATGGGTCTTGTGGCATACTTGAGAGTCGTTTTTTCCATTTACGACATTTTGCCTTTAAGTATGCCAGCTCTATTCCTTCTTAAAATTCTTTGAATACTACTTTTAACCCTGGAAGCAATGCACACTGATTTGTGACATGGTCCTTTTTGCATATACATAACATCTGGATCATGTCCAAAAGACATTCCCTTTTACTGTGCTTCTTTCAGCATCATGGGTAGAATATGGCTAGCGTTTTTTAGGCCTTAGCTTGTCTCTGTCTAGCATGTAAGACATCTAACTATGTACTTAGTGTGCCTACGATATCTGTCTTAAAGTCTTCCAAGGGGTTGTTGATCTCTATTCACATTACGCCTCCGCTGGGCAGTTTGCTTCCTCTAGTCATGGAGTCTCGGCTTCCTAACTTGGTGCATGTGCTACCTCACGAACAAATGATACACAATCAAACAATTTCGTCATAGTGTTCTTGAGAAATGTCACATTTCCCCATCAGATTTAAATTTTCTACCCATTATTCTTTCATCCATTTCATTAAAATGGCTTTCAGGACTTCTTTTGGTAATGTGGAGTGAGGGGATCTCTACGAATTGTACTGAAACCGTTCGACATATTCCTCTAGAGTTTCATTATCCTTCACAAACATTTTAACTATTTCATCTTTTAAGGTAGAGGGGAACAAATTCAATTTTTTACGATCGGTGGTGTAATCATAACCTCTGCATAGGACATCAAACTCAAATAAGAAAGCATCAGGATCCTCTAAGGTCATCCCATGAAAGTTTGGGATATTTTTCAAGGGAATAGCTTTCATCAGGGCGTTGGCTACTGTGTCGATAATGGGATATTCCAACGTCGAGGTCTAACCTTGAGGTGGTTGATTCACCATTTCTTCGAAGATGTGCCAATATCCTTCAGGGATTTCTTGGTCAGGGATGTTATTTGAGTGAGTGGAGCACTCATGACCCAAAGTGGCTTTGCTGCATTGCTCAGATCTAGAATCACAAGAGATCCTAATTGAGATGGATATGGCTCTTCCTTAGTAGCTCTGTTGGTTTCTCCCTCTCCTTCTCTTAAGTTACACAATTTTCCCTCTTGTGAAGGACCAGAGTATTGGTGATTTGGACTTTGGAAAATTTGCTCAGACCCTTCAGTCTTTCTATGGTTCTCAGCGTAAGATGCAATTGGTAATTTTGTTGCCTGAGGGATCGATGTAGAACCCTTTCCATATACTCTCTAGGGTCCTATTGATGCCTGAGATCCAACTTTCCTAATGATTTCTTCTATGAAGGTTGGTCTCCCAAGGGTCGCTGATCCCTGGGATTTGGTGGTTTTTGGTAGTGTTTTCTGATCTATTGGTATCTTTTTTTCCCTATTCATTCATCCCTATACAACCTTTGTGCATCTTCTAAGAGTGGGCACTAGCAGAAATCTTTTTGCTTGCTGTATACACAGGTTCTTACCTCCCATTTTCAATACCCAATTCCCTTCAGAGGCACAAATTAACTATTATCTTTGAAAACCTCCCCGACAATGGTGCCAAAACGTTGGTGCACTAATATGAGTATTTAAATCAACCTTAATTCCTACATTACAGTATCAACCTGGGATTCGTATGTTTATTTCAAGGATGTCGTCACTATTTGTGCAATAGAGGTCAGAGGTTGTTAAGTAAATAAATGAGTATAATACTTCATCATGTCATTGCAAGAATGTATTAAAAAATCCTTAATTCTCGAAGTTCAATCAAAGACAACTCAAACCATAAATATAGATACAATCGTAACTGTTTTGTAAAGGAAATGAATTTCAAGCATATGAACTAAAAGAAACCATATCTAATGGGATATTGTCTGATCTAGTAAATGGAAAGAAATAATACAACAATAAACAACAAGTAACTACTTCAATCTTTAACATAAATTAGAAAGGGCATCAATCAATTATAACACTCAGCTTAATCTACACAACTCATTAAAAGAAGAATATTAAAGCAACAACGTTAAAGATCTATTTCAAATGAAAATATAAGGAATAACTTGATTCTGTAAAAGAAAAGTAATAAAGAGTTGCAAAAAATAAGGAAATAGTTATGACACAAAGGATCAACAAATCTTCTAGTGATCAGGCCCAAAGCCTCCAGAAGTTACTGCTGATAAAGCTCAGAACCCAACTAAGAGAGAATCTTTGTATTTCTCATTAATTGAAATAATAAAAGTACAAAATTAATGTAATGTCAAAATATGTTACGTTCAATAGAAAGATACAATAACGAGTAAGAGTCAATTCCTTTCCAATCCTTTTCACCCATCGGCATCATATGGTCTAATGGAAAACTAATGGATGGAACCGAATCCTGAGGATCAAGAGATCCTTAGGATTTCATGGCTTCATGATCAGATTTTTGTTTGCTGAATTAGCATTCTCTTCCATATCTTTTGCTATCTCACACAACCAAGGAATGGTCTTCTCTTGGTTTAGCATTGTCATTCTATCAATTGAACAACATTGTCCAATTCTGACTTCATGTGCATAAAAACAAACAAAAGTTAATCTTTTCATGCTAAAACATGCAATCTGTTAATGATAGATTTTACCTAACTTTCACCATATTTTCTTCCAAATCCTTTTCAAGCATGAAGATAAATATATAAAAGAAAGTGATTTATTAAGTAATGTAAGGGTACAAACACCCCGGATGCGAGTGTTTGAGGCGGCATTTACGGTGAAGAGACAGGAGTGGGGCAAGACAGTTCGACACCTGCCCATCCAGTACAAAGAGTTAAATACTTGTAAGACGATGAGCGCTTGTCATGCGCATAGTGTAAGGTTAAACAACTCACATTCCAGTGGCTCTGGTTCATACTTCTTATCTATTGTGATGGCTCTTCCCTCCGCATGCTTTGACCTGCAAGAGATGGTGGCGTTCTTCAATGTTGTAGTAATGGAAGAGGCATCTCGAGGCATGCCAGAAAAGGTTAAGGCCAGGCTCTGTCTTGGGTTCGCGATGAATTCATTCGGGCTGTTTCATTTGGTTCATTCCCTCGCCTCAGGTCTCATTTCGGTTTTTAGGTTGTTTGAGGTTAGCTCTATTATTTCTGAGGTCTCTCGGCACTTGCAGGGGAAAGTCTCTCCGGAGCTTGGCTCAACCCTCCTAGAGCGGCTCCTACTGCTCCTATCATTCCTCTGGTGGGTTTTGAGCTATTTTTTGGTAGTCTTTGTCTCGACATTTCATTATCCGGTCTCAGGTCTTATCTCTGGCTTCGGGTGGTGGGTTTTGAGTTGTGTTTTCATAGCCTTTGTCCCGACGATTAATTATCTGGTCTCAGGCCTCGTCTCTGATACAAGGTGGTGGGAGATTGGCCCTGTCAATCCTAAGGCTGCTCAAACTTTCTCTAGAGAGAATCACTTAGTGTTCAATTTGGTTTTGCCGGCGAAGGGCATCCACAGGCTCCCTTCCTAGTCTCGGTGTCTCTATTGCTTCGCTTGCCTAATAGCTGCTCTACCTGTCCAGCAGCTCACTGCTGCCCCCTCTTAGATGCCTTGACTTCGCCAAAGAATGGGGTGCCGAAGAGGCCAGCCCCGGCATGCACCAACTAGCTTGTCCTCTGATTCGCCTTCCCTCTCCAGTGAGCTGTTTGCTGGACGCTATCCCAGCACGCGCAGTGGGAGAGGGTGGCTCCGTGCCTCCAGGCACCACCCTGGGCCTCCTTCCTCGTCTGGCTCTGCAATTTTCTCTTTTAATAGCTCCCTGCATCAGCCTAGGATAATGGCTCACATTACGGTGGTCTTCCATGAGACTACTCAGATGGAGGACTCTGATTCTCATCCAGGAGGATCAGGGGCAATCTCTGTTCCTTATCCTTCCATCCAGCTAGGAATTGGAAATGTGCCTCGGCAAGATTTGAACGTTCCGGGTTGCAGCACTCAGGATGCGGAGATGATGCCGGTTGACCATGGTCCCTCTGATCAAAACGTGGCTCAAGCTAAGGATGTGCCAGAATATGGATGGTGTTGTACCGTGGGAGAACCACAAGATGACTAGCACGCTTTCCCAGCTTCGTTTTTTGGTTATGCTACATCTATCACTGGGCAAGTTTGCTATGTAAACTGTGTTGTGGATTTCCTGTGTTTTTTGATGTTTTTGTTAACTATGAAGTACCAAGAGAGTATCATCACGGTCGCCTGCGTGGGTTCTGAATTCTGTCTTCTCACCTATTTTTTCTTGACAGTTCTGCCTCTCATCATAGAAGAGTCTTGACTTCAGTCTCCATGTAATTATATTTCTCTACTTTGTTAATAGAATTAGCCTTACTCAGAAAAAAAAATGTAAGGGTACAAACATACATTTTCTATGACCCAATAGTTACAACACCAATTCTAGTGTTCCCCAATTGGAAGAAAGAATTCCATGTACATGTAGATGTGTCCTACATAGCATTAGGAGTAGTGTTAACCCAACCAGGTGCAAGATATATCGACCATCCGATTGCATTTGTGAGAAGGAAACTATCTAGGGAAGAGAAGAATTATTCAACCATGGAGCATGAAGGGTTGGCGATGGTATATGTGCTCCAGAAGTTCAAGCATTATTTGTTGGGTGCGCACTTCAAAATGTGCACTGACCATTCCACTTTGAATTACCTAGTCAACAAGCATGTGTTGGTCGGGGGGAACTTGTAGGTGTTTACTACTATTTCAGGAGTATGACTTTTAAGTAGTTGTGAAGCCCGAGAGATTAAATGCTGGACTAGATCACCTTTCGCAGATTGAGAATGATGAACAATCCACAAGTCTTGATGAAGGATTTCCTAATGTGCAACTCATTGTTGTGCATGTTGCAGATGAACATTTTGCAGATATAATCTAATTCCTGTCTATAGGTACAACTCTGAAGGGTATATGACACAAAATAAGAAAGAATTGGGGGTCAGGGCTACGGATTTCTCCATCATTGCAAGGAACTTGTATAAAATGGGCTCAAATGAAGTTTTGTGCAGGTATGTACCAGATTATGAAAGACAAAGTAACCTTATTGAAGCACATGGAGGAGTTTCTACAGGACATTATGCTGGAAGAGCAACTACGCAGAAAATGTTGATCAGTGGTTGTCATTGATGTCAAACCAAGCAACACCATGGGCTACCCTGATCTTGCAAGGAAATTTTGACTTCACAACTCATATTTTTTTGCATCAAATATCTTATGCATGGATTCTAATTGTCAAGATGCTTCCATTGATATATGGCACACCTCTCATTTCTTCATGGTTTGAGAATTATTTGTGTTTGAAGCTAGTAACCCTAGTTAGTGGGCTAAAACCCTATGGGGTTGTGGCATGGCACTCAGAATTGGTTGTGTTCATTGAATATTAAATAATTAATAATATTTTTTGCTCCTAAAATTCCTCCAATGTTCACTTGTTGAGAAACCTCTCAACTCAAGACATTCATATAAATAATGACCCTCATATCCTCCTCTTGTAGGGATTTTGTGGCTTCAAATAGGTCATTGTGGTTTTTTCGCTATAACCTTTTTTTTGTGAAGCCTCAGAAGGCGAAATTAAAACCAATTTGAGCCGCAATCTTTATGAACCTCTTAACGTAATTTCAGATCTTGGTTCGCTATATTTTTGGAGATATGATCTAAGGAAGTTAGGGTTTTTGGAGGCTCTCGAATTCCATGTGAAATAGGTGACGTTGGGAAAATCGTCATAAATTTCTCTCTGAGCATTAGATTCCAATTTCGTAAATAGTCACAGAAATAGGACAAACTTTAATTTGTTGAGTAGAATTTTCAGGGCTGAAGTTCGCAACAGTGACACATGGCACTTTGTACAAGTTCTCTCTACTCAACTAGGCTATAATCAGGTCATAATGGGAGATTGGGCATAACTCTTTCCTGAAGAATTCAATATTGGTCAGACCTATAAGGTTGCAAAGATGACTCAGAGGGATACCACATGATGCAATTTCTGACCTTGGAGATCTAAAATTACATATATACAACTGTTGGGCATGGAATCCCCCAAGGCATGTTTTCGTGCTCAAAGCCCAAGTTTTGACCGAATCTTGTTGTAAATCTCCGCGAATTGTGGGCGCGGGGTGTGAAAGTATGATAGAGTCACAGGGTTGTCCACCCTAGTTTTGTAATGTAATGTCGACTGGATAGACCTACCCATGGTCCGCGGACCATGGGATTGTATAAATAGAGCGAGGCTCTAAGTAGAAAAAGAAAGAGAAGTAGGAAGAAGTCTAAGTGACTAAGTCAAAGTATAAGGTGTGTCTTTGGGTCGTAGGGTAGGAGAAGGCTCTAAAGCTGAGTGCACAGAGCCTAGTAATCCGCAGCTGAGTGCGCGGACCCCTACAACTAAGTACGTAGGGCAAAGTCAAGTCTATAACCAAGGAAGGAATTAATAAAGAGAATTTTTGTTATAATTTTGTGTATCTTTTCTTAGGTTAATAAAGGATTGATATAATTTGCAAATATATTATTTATTTACCGCACGCACCTGTATGAATGGTTTATATTGTTAAGTATTCTTAAAGAACTCAAGTAGGCAAAGCTAATTAACTAATGTTGGAATACCATTAAGGTCTTGGGTAATAACACAGAGCATGACATTCAACCCTTGGGTAGGGCTGAACAAAGGCAGTATATCAAGTTGTGAAGTACGGGAAAGTGCACGAAGTGACCTACATGCAGTGTCACACTGTGGACCACTTGAACTCATCAGACATCTCGAGGGTGCGAAAACCTGGTTCTAGCACCCTCCCATACTACTTCAAGTGAGACCTTAGTCTGCGCTCTATGGACTGTTGCTTAAAGGGTCAGTCGTACCAGGATTTGTTTGGCTAAAATAACTCTGGACCTGGGTCAGGCCCCAATAAGCCAACAAATGGTTCTGTTGCTGAGACCGGGATCTACATAGAGATGTACGATGTCATATCACTGGAATCTAACAAAGAAAGGAATTGAACAATGGTTGGACAAAAATATTCACGAGTTCGCAATGCAGGAAAATAGGAATCCATGATTATCAAAGAAAGAGTGGTTAGATTGCTACTTATATACCGAAATCCATGAAATTTTCTTTGCATCCTTGCCCTCTGAGTTGTACGAGTGGATCACGAAGCTAGTAGACAGTCAAGGAAGGTGTAGGCTCGACAAACCTATTGTGTGGACTTAAGAGTTGGTGCGCAGACTAGTAGCATTGGAGGATAAGATCACGTGCGTTGTGGATCACTGACTCGATTGAATTATAGGAGGATTTATCACCGAGTTTGCGGTAGATACTTCAGTCAACTATAGCGAGGCGGAACAACGCTTCCTCAAAGGACAGCGAGGTAAGTACATTAAATCTTTGAACACTTGGATTAAAATGCTACTGTGTGAAAAGTGGGTTGTGTGAATAAATTGATGTTTGGGGCTACACGAAGTGGGAGGATCTACAAAAGCGAAAGTAGCATAGAACTAGAAACTAGCCCCTTGATTTCACCTTTGTGAGAAAGCGAGGAAGAGCTCGCGAAGGTTTCACCAAGAAGTGCGATCAGTTTGATAAAACAACGACTTCTGTGCATACCACCCCCACCTAAACCACCACCAGTTTCACCATCTTCACCCTCGTCTTCGCCCACACCACCTCCGCCACCACCATAGTCCAATATGGAAAGTGCGATGAAGTTGTCAGTGTTCAAAGGAGTAGGGAATGAAGATCCGGATCAGTTTTGGTTCGTGGAAAGAGCTGTATGGGAAGCGCAGGGAGTCACGGATGATAATATAAAGAAAGTGACACTGGTCAGTGCTCTGTAGGATTGCGCACTGACTTGGTACATTAAGCATTCCGATGACAATCCAAACATAGGGATTGGATATCCAAGTTGCACTAAACAAGGAATTTAGCAAGCCAAAATCAGAGACATAGTCGATCATTGGATTTAAGGAAATCGTGCTGCTTCCAGGCGAGACCCACTAGGAGCTGGATTAGAGACTGATGTGTATAATTCATGAAGCCAGTATGACCTTGATGGATGGGAAACATTGTGCATGGTTTGTAGCATCGCTAATGTCGCATCTAAGGAATGCGTTGTCACAACAAAAGCTAACCACTCAGGTCAAGGCCTTGGAGATTGCAATGAGACTACACGAGACCCTGATACAAGATCCTAACCTAGGAGTTCATCAGATCCATGCGCAGTTGAAAAACTTGTGCCTTGAGATGCAGAGTTTGAAACAAGACAAGACAGCTCGCCTAGAAGCGCACGAGGAGGTATGGTGCGTAAAGTGCAAAGGTCAGGGACATGACAAGGACCATTGTCCAGTCTTTGCGAACTACCGGGTAGGAGGAGGACTAATGCCATTGAGATCGGAGGCACAAGTAGGACCGAGCACGGCACCTGCATTATGGTGCACGATTTGTCAAATAGGAGGGAAGCATGCTATAGATAACTATCATCTGTTACAGAAGTATAAGCAGAATTCACAGTAGTTGTTATGTAATTTCTGCAGATCAGTAGGCCACGATGAGCGTACCTATAGAAGTTATGAATTGATGATGGATCAAAATCCTACCGACAGAGTTCAGACCAAAACATGAGCCCTCAATCAAAATGAATGGATGGCACACACTAGATTTTAGGGGCACGACAAGGTTGAGGTGTAATGGGATCAGGAAGAGGTTGCAGACAACTGATATGCTACAATTGTGGAGGACCGGGGCATTATGCCCCTGATTGCACAAATCCAACAAGACCATCATGTTTATATTGTACCTAGTTTGATCATGAGACAAAGGACTGTCCCATGCTGATAGTGAGGTTGCGTGATAAAGGAGCACTCCAACCTCCCTTGACTCATAACCTGCAAATGATGAGGTCTGAGCCGCGCAAGGAAGACCTGAATGTAAATATCGTGCTTCGAAGTGGTATCACGATAGGAGATGACAAAGGCAAGCAGCCCGAAGAGAGTTCCTGGGTTTGCAAGGCTCCAAAAAAGGAAGCTGAATTTGATTTAGAGCATGCTAAGGATACTTTCATGGAAGCTAAGAAAAGCTTCGCGGATGCCTCCACTTCAGGAAGTAAAGACAAACTAGAACCGGAAATTGACCCATCAATGCTCACTACATTTTTGGAGACATGCATGATGCTGTTGCGCGACAATAAAGCTGTGAAGGGGCTGCAAGAACTCATCACTAGATGTGCTAGAACCACGTCAGGAGAACCACACGTAGTCCAGAAGTTCGGGAAGCACCCAACGCGAATAGGAAGAGAGATGAGATTGACCGTAGAGATTGGGGAATATGAAATGGATTAAGTGATTTTGGATCTAGGATCGGACGCGAACGTCCTACGAAAGCAGACATGGGAGTGAATGGGCAGGCCTGTGTTGTAGTGGTCTCCTATTCAATTATCAATGGCGAACTAGAAAAAGATCCTACCTATGGGAAGATTGCAGGGAATAATGGTATATATCGAAGGTGCAAGCACGCTTGCAAATTTCTAAGTGATAGAGATTGTTGATGACATCAATCCCTATCCCGCGCTACTAGAAATAGATTGGGCCACTGATATGAATGGAGTGATAAATCTAAAGAAGTGCAAGAAGATTTTTGAGAAAAAGTCACTGTGCGTAGTGGTACCTTTAGACCCTATGGAAGGATCGTGCTACACAGAGATAGTGCACGACTACGATAGTGACGATGATCTAGACTGTATCTACAAGATAACCGTGTGGGAGCAGGACTAGGTAAATACAACAGTGGATGGAAGGATTTCATGGGAGCGCGAAAGCTCCTACACCTTAGATTCGAATGAGGAAATAGAACGATGGCAGAATTAGTTACATGATGTAACCATGCTCAACTGTAACATGATGACAAGGTTGTTGCACCGCGTGGCAATAGACATAAGAGATCTGCCTATGTATGATGGGTTGAGCGAGGTGGATGATTTCCTGAACAAATTTGAAAGAGAAGTACCAAAACAGCAATGTTTCGACGCTCTAAAATGGGTATTGTGTGCTACGTCCAGAAGATGGTGGGGTACGCATCAACGAAGTTTTGAGTACTGGCGTGAATGCAGAAGGATGATGCGCCTATGATTTGGGAACCCTCAGATGCAGATAAAAGCCAAGTATGTCGGATAAAATGGTCTGCATGCCCACCTTTCCAAATGGATATAGGCATATGGTGTGCAACCTACATGAAGGCACAGTGTCCGCACGGTAGGAAACACAATCGGCAAGCAGAAGCGTGCAAGACAATGGCATGAACAACTCCTCTGTTTGGGACCAGGAGGTATGATAAGACTAAGTGCGCAGAAGGTTAACCACGTGGAAGCCTTTAAAAAGTGTGCGAAGTACTGAATAGGTTCCACAATACAAAATAGACTAACTCGGACCTATGCGTACCAGCAGTTCTATGGGCGTATAGGACCATGTGCAAGAACCTAACCGCATAGGCACCGCCAAGGCTAGAATATGAGATGAATGTATTAAGCCCTCTAGTAATTGAAAATCCTAATCCACCACTGGTAGGGATGACGGTGCGTAGAACCTTGGAAGTCAAAATCCAACATGCAAACCTTAGACTCCAAGAAATTGAAGAAGAAAGGGTACAGTTAAGAAATAAAAGCACGTTGGTGGACGCAAAAGTCAAGAAGCTGAAGGACGAAATAAAGGAAGATTTTCTTGTCGAAAAAACTAGGATGATAAGACAACGTGCATACGATCATTCTGACAAGTTTGAGAACTATCATCGTGAATTGATTAGTCTAATGCCTTCTCTTGGACCGCATATTGCTAAGCATAGTGATCAGGGTAGCGCATTGTAAATGGTGAAGTGTGCGATGCCGACCATAAAAATAAAAGGTGGGAATTCTCCAGGAACCATGACGGAGGACAGGATGGAACTATACACATGTGGTGCGACCACCTGACTATCTGAAGGAAATACAGTCTTAACACTCCAGGTAGTTGGAAGGGAGCACGGGACTATAAACTATTCAGCCCAAGAACTTCGTGATATTGGAGATGTGCGCAGAAGCAAAGAGGCACAAGGTCTACGACCGCGCATGGGGGGTTGTACTGTTGTGTGGGTTGGCTAGAAAGTGACCATTGAAGTCACTATTCACGATGGGATGCTCACCTTGAGGCCAAATGGAGTAGGCGGCAGGCATTTAAGATACGATTTATGGTCAAAATCTGGGAAAATCTGCCGCCAAGGGAGCATTAATGAGACGAATTTTGGGGAATGGTCGAATTCAAATTCCAAAAGTGCTATAAAATATAAAGGGCTGCCCAGCAAACAACACTTGGTCATTTGCAAATTGAGCAGTCAAGCAGAACCCTGATTGTTGTGAGCCGAGCATTGATTAAGCCCCTGAATTCGCGAGTGATAGATTACTGCACAGATATAATGCTAACAACTAAGGATGGTATGGAGATAGCAGAAGTAACTACCGAGGAGGCCACGTAGGCCCTAACTGTGGGGGATGTTCTAGAAGGTGTCAGGATTGTGGCAAAAATCCTGAAATCATTGTGCACACCAAGACCCAAGAAGAACAAACAAGAAATGGCTCCCATACGCATGTCCCCGCGGAACCCGCTACGCAACAAACTATTGATGGAGGAGAAGGGGGAAGCTATCACTATAGAAATAGACGAAGAAGAAGAAGATCTACAGGAGCTTATCATTGCAGAAGAAGAAGATGAAGGCATGGAGATGGATACTTAGCCTACGCACTCGATGACAAAATTGCCCAACTATGTCCCCCCACGAAAAGGGAAGGCCAAAGTGCCCAAGGACTTGGATGAAACCAAGAGCTCGCTCTAGACCCCGCTCCTCCCAGATGGCATTATGTTTGAAGGCACACACCTAGGCTTCTTGCTGAGCCTGAAGTTTCATCACCTCACAACTAGAAACCTCATGAAGCAGAAAACCACAGGGGTGGTGACAGTATTAGAGTCGTAGAAGTGATTGTGCAGAGTGGAAAAGGTCGGGCTGCTGAACGTACTTTGGGTGCCACATTTCCACCATGCCCCAATAACCATTTTTGTCATCAGGTAGCTACTCTGCCTGGTGCATGATGGGTGCTTATCGCTGGAGGAGCCCATCCACATCACGATAGACTTGATTCATCGTGTCTACAGACTTCCATAGAAAGGAGAGGACCTCGTGGTCGTATCGGAAGGAAAGGGCAGTGATTTGGCCATCGCAGAGGCCATGAAGAAAAAGTACAAGCTGTAAAAGAAGAAGAGGGACTACGCCATCTCCAACATCAAGGACAAAGTAGTACGCGTGGCAACCCAAATCCTGGCAGTGAAAGTTATGGACGAGGTACCTGCACCAGTGGTCACAGTGGCCGAGTAGTGCGTGGAGGGGTCCAGTTTAACTGGTCTAAATTCCTCTGCACGGAATTTTTAGAGAATTGCTGCAAAGCCTAGGAAAAGGAAAAAATGTTTCACTATGCATGGCTATTGCTGTCCATAGTACTCATAGCTGGGGAATTTCCAGAGGATAGTCAATTCCCCATAATTGACAGAGATTTTGTTATGAAACCAGCTCACAAAAAGATAGAAAAAATAGATCAATGCCTTAGAAATAAGCCTCTTCGAGGAGGCAACCTCCTTTACATTACACAAATGAACAATTCTTGGATGATACAAATGACAAGACCTCCTTTCTATATATAGGAGTCTAAGGGGTCATAATATAATCAGAGCCAACATAACAATAATAATGTAAGGGCACAATAATAACAATATGGGGACTACATGGGCACAACAATATAATAAGGGGGTTGTACTAATAACAATAAGGGATTACACTAGTAGTATTAGGACCTAACATGCCCCTCTCCTTCAAAAAGTGTTGTCCTCAACGCTTGAGTAGTCCTTGATGCTTTTGTACAAAATTCTTGTCCTCCCATGTGGAATCTTCAGCGGGTAAGTTCTTCCACTTGATGACATACTCTGAAATTGATCGATTTCGTAGCTTTTGGGTTCTTGTTTCTGTGACTACTCTAGGTTCCAATATGATTTTTCCTTCCTCGTCAAGTTCTGGAAATATTGTTTGAATTGGGATATTATGCAACTTTTGAATTAGTGGCCACACTTCTTTGTCCTTCTTCCATTCATCCCTTTCGTCATTTATCCAATCTGGTTGGATAATAGAAATAACACAAAACAATGCTTCCACATCCTCATTCTTTCTTGAGAGTGCATCTGCAACAAAAATTTTCTTCCCTTTTCTGTAGATGATGTCAAATTCATAACCCAACATATTTGTGACCCATTTTATTTGTTCTTCTAAAGAAAATATTAGTACGAAAAAGTATTTAAGACTATCATGATCCATTTTTACCTTGAAGTGTCTTCCCATTGGGTAAGGTCGCCATTTCTTAAGTGAATGTAGTATTTCCAACATTTCCTTCTCATAAATAGGTTGCTTGAGATGTAGCCGTAAAAATACCCAATCACCTACATCAAAACTTTTTTCACTGTGATGTTGATATACCTTATGTTTCATTTGATTCTGCACCAAAGTGGTGTTATCCTTTAAAATGTTCAAGAAGTGAAATATTACATATGGTCGGATTCACTTCTTGAACATTTTTCTTCTTGATATGTCCTTCTATCTTGATAGTTTGAGGAATGGTAATTCCAGCCAATGCATTACAAGATATGGTTGGATTCATTTCTTCTTTCTTGATGTGATCTTTCACTTCTTAAACCTTTTTTTTCTTGATATGTCCTTCTATCTTGAGAGTTTGAGGAGTGGTAATTCATGCTAATGCTTTACAAGATATGGTCAGATTCATTTCTTCTTTCTCTGGGGTTTGTTCCTGGTGTATACTCTATTCTTTTGATGTTTCTTGATCCTTTTCTTCCTCCTCTTCATAATCTACGTAAAATAATTTATTCTTAGCACACTTATGACCTTTAGTGCATTTTCTATCACAATTGTAACAAAGCCCTTTTTCTCTTTTTTCTTCCAATTGTTGTGGTGTCACCCTTGTAGGTTGTGGAAGTCTAGGATAAAAAACACTTCCATGTTTATAGTTGTGAGGGGTAAAATTCCTTGTTTCCATAATTTTTATTTCCACTTTTCTTGCCAACCCAAATGCCTTATCCAATGAATCAGGTTCCCAAAGATGAACCTCATGTTGAATGTTATCCTTTAAAGTCCCTATGGAGACATCAATCCTCTGCTTCTCTGGAATATCATTTTCCCTTATATTCAATTTTTGAAAGTCCTCAATGTGCTCTGCCATTGAAAACTTTTTTTTGAGATTTATCAATTGGCTAAATAAGGTGTTTCTCTTTGTATCCTCATAATGTGCTATCATTTCCTCCGTGAAAATTGACCACGTGACAAGTGGTTTACGAGAACAAAGCCCTTTATACCATAAAAATTGATTCGGTTCTAAATAATTAGATGCAATACATAACTTTTGTAACAGTGGTACACCATGTAGATCAAAATATTTCTCCATCTGTAGTATCCAATTTATTGGATCCTTTCCATCAAACTTCCTCATCTCTCTTTTTCTTGATTTTAGAGCTTGATCTTGAAACTACTGTAACTTTGTAATTTCAGATCTCCAAATTCTAAATTTATTTCCTATGGTAGCTCTATGAGTTCTCTTTCTAACCCCGCAAGTCTAATCAGAATTTGATTATCCAAGAAAGAGTTATGCCAAATATCCCACAGTGACCTGATTATAGACTAGTTCAGTAGAGTGAACTTGTATGACGTACCACATCTCACTGTTTTGACCTTAGCATCTAAAACTAATATACAGAAAATTAAAAGAAGTCCTCTTTTTGAAACTTCTTACGAAATTTCAATCTAATGCTTAGAACAAAAGTTATGGCGATTTTCCCAAAGTCACCTGTTTAAGATGTAATTTGGGAGTGCAAAAACCCTAACTTCCACAGATCATATATCTGAAAATATAGCGATACAAGATTTGAAACTAGAACTCAAGGTTCAGACCGATTTATTCTCAAAAGGGTTTTTGTTTTAGCTTTTGAATCTTCATAGTGAAAATGTTATAGCGAAATGTCCACGATGACCTGTTTTAGATGAAATTCTGGAGCTTGCAAAAACTATAACTTCCTCAGATCGTATCTCCGAAACTATAGTGAGACAAGCTTTGAAATTCGGACCTGAGGTTCAGAGAGATTTCATCTCAAATGGGTTTTATTTTTAGCTTCTGAAATGTCACAGAACAAAAGGTATAGTGAAAATGCGACGATGACTTGTTTGGAGCAGCGAAACCTTAGAATCCAAAGCTCTGATACCAAATGTTATGAAACCAACTCACAAAAAGATAGAAAAGATATATCAACGCCTTAAAAATAAGCCTCTCCAAGGGGGAAACCTCCTTTACGTTACACAAATGAACAATTCTTGGATGATACAAATGACAAGACCTCCTTTCTATATATATGAGTCTAAGGGGTCATAATATAATTAGATCCTACATAACAATAATAATGTAAGGGCACAATAATAACAATAGTGAGCTTCTATGGGGCACAATAATAACAATATGGGGACTACATGGGCACAACAATATAATAAGGGGGTTGTACTAATAACAATAAGGGGTTACACTAGTAGTATAGGGACCTAACAGATTTACCAGAGGCCGCGAAGTACGCTTCGCTCTAGGCCACGAAGGATGCTACAAGGATACATGACAACAAGATCTTCTAGGTGTTCATGGAGATGAAGATCTGAGTATGGATCAACCGTAAGCCATGGTTGTCACCCACGGTTTACAATAGTCTGTAGAGTTTTGCAGAATTCAAGGCAGACATGCATAACATATATATCAGGGCGCACAAGGACCTGACTAAACAATGCACAAAGCTACCCTTTGTAGCCACCGACGATGCCATTTTCAATGTCCTCGAGGCATGGCCGTTGGAATGGCATGCCCCAGATACTGCAGAAATTGAGAATTCAGCAGCACAAAAGAAGAAAGAATGCCAAGCTGCGCATCGTACAGTTGGCTGAAAAGTGAAGGAAGGAAATAGCAGCAGCAGAAGTGCAGGCAGCGCGGGACATAGCATAGAAAGTAGCTGAGTAGGAAAAAGCCATAGCATCAGTAATATCATAGGAAGAAGCTGCAAAGGTGGGCGAGGGCTAGAAAATGCCTTCGCAGGGGTAGGAAGCAAAGGAAGTAGAAACAGAAGAAGGAGGTGCGCACCTATGAACCACGTCAATACAGTTGAACTGCCAACACCTAGGAGAGTGGGTAGGGTCGCGGAAGAAGGTCAAGGCCTCAAAATTTTCCATTGACCCGATCACCCTAACTGAGGATGATCTACATGACACTGGTGATATGGTGCACGATGTCACCAATGAGGCTCTCCAAGATTTCATGCAGGAGAACTAGATTGTGTTGGGGGCCCTTAGAGCGTAGTTGCAGAATTATAAGCACACCCCCCTCAAGTTGGTACCCTTTCGACCAACCTCATAGTTGGATCCCTGGCAGCAGAGCAAATGTTGCACGTACGGATGACGAACACAATAGTTCTTCTAGAAGGGGCACTAGTGACATCAAATGAGGCTGATAGGCCTTCAATTAGCTTGCTGAAAGGTCTTGATGTTAATCTAACTACCCTCCCACACGAGACATTATATGTGTTACATGATGAGATAACTGTAGAGCTGCAAGCTAGGGAGAGCCACATGCTCCAAGTCCTCATTAAGAAAAAAATAAACATGGAACAACTAAGCTTGCAGTGCGACAAATTGGTGTCGCAAAATCAATAGCTGGTACAGATGATAGGCAATGCTTATCAAAGCATATTGGAGTTGGCCATCCCAGAAGATATACCAGCGGAGGCACGGATCCACAAGTTAGCAGCAGGGGTCCACGAGGCCAGGGAGGAAATGACAAAGGTTCAGTGAGAGCTAAATCTTCAGATCACCGAGCTGCAGTTAAAGGCACAACCATCCACTTCCCCGAAATCCAGAGAACAGCGCGCTAGCGCTATCACAACGGGATTGGAGGAAATCGGAGGTGCAGTGCGAGACTGCACCAACATGTTGGAAGAATCACTTGAGGTCCTCACAACTTTGTAGGAGGACCCCAACATCCAGTGATTAGAGATAGAGGCATGAGAACTCCAACAACAGTATGACAGTGTCCGAGGAACTGTGCAAACAGTGGTCCTCACCTAGAGGCTTGCATGGATGCAGTACGCTAAAGCATTGAAGGAGCAGGTGGATGCAGCACGACATAAGGAAGCAGTCCTCAAAGCGCGTGTCCAACCTTGGATGAATGAGGCCTTCACCATCATGGCAGACATCGAAGGCAAGCTCGCACACATGCAAGGGATGCACACATTGATGCAGAGAAGCACTCCTGACACAGAGGTCTCAGAACAGCGTATGTAGCAGATCTAGCAAGAAACAGCTCAGTGTGCTGCTAACCTTCACGCAAAGATCACCGCGCTGACAGAGTGACTCGAGGGTGAGTCATGATGTTTGTGTTGGGGGCCTGTTGGGCATGGAATCCCCTCGAGGCATGTTTTGGGGCTCAAAGCCTAAGTTTTGACCGAATCTTGTTGTAAATATCCACGAATTGTAGGTGTAGGGCACGAAAGTATGACAGAGTCACACGGTTGTCCACCCTAGTTTTGTAATGTAATGTTGGCTAGATAGACCTACCCATGGTCTGCAGACCAAGGGATTATATAAATAGAGTGAGGCTCTAAGTGGAGAAGGAAGGAGAAGTAGGAAGAAGTCTAAGTGACTAAGTCGAAGTGTAAGGTGTGTCTTTGGGTCGTAGAGTAGGAGAAGGCTCTGCAACTGAGTGCACAAAAGCCTAGTAGTCCGCAGCTAAATGAGTGGACCCCTGCAGCTGAGTGCGCAGGGCGAAGTCGAGTCTGTAACTGAGGAAGGAATTAATAAAGAGAAGTTTTGTTATAATTTTATGTACCTGTTGTTGGGTTAATAAAGGATTGATATAATTTTCAAATATGCTATTTATTTACTACGCGCACCTGCATAAATGGTTTATATTGTTAAGTATACTTAACGTAGTCAAGTAGGAAAAGCTAATTAACTAAAGTTGGAATACCATTGAGGTCTTGGGTAATAACACAGAGCGCAACATTCAGCCCCTAGGTAGGGTTGCACAAAGGCAGTATATCAGGTTACGAAGTACGGGAAAGTGCACGAAGCAACATGCGCGCAGGGTCAAACCATGGACCACTTGAACTCATGATACATCTCCAGGGTGCGGAAACCTGGTTCTAGCACCCTCCCATACTACTTCAGGTGAGACCTCAGTCCATGCTCCGTGGACTATTGCCGAAAGGGCCAGTCGTACCAGGATTTGTTTGGTTAAAATAACTATGAACCTGGGTCAAGCCCCAATAAGCCAACAACAAAAAATTCAATATAGAGCTCCTAGAAGGCAAAAGAAAGCATCCATTCAAGGATGACTGTAGTAAGGACCACACAACATCAGTCAAGGGTAAGTCTCCTATAGCAAGGTATGTATGATTAAGTGTTTACATTTGAATTTTTAGTATCACCACTGACATATGTTTTTCAGGACAATGTAAGTATATACAGGGTCTCAGTTATAGCTCTATGGCTCTATATGTCACAGTTGGTTTTGATACTACATTTCGGATGTGTTAGCACCTAAATCTGCCTTAGGCTGAAGGAAGGCCAAAATTTAGGGTAACCACAAACCAAGCTCAGTCTGGTAGCTAGCCCTACCAGAACAGGAGAGGGCTCTCTCCGAGTCACGCTCAGTGAGTAGATAAACGAAATGGTCTGAGATGACTTACAGTGAAATATTGATCTTAGGCTAGTAAGTGAATATGGATACAAGAAACAATTTTTTATGAATGATTGAGTTTCTGGGATGGTATGGGACCAACGGACAGCAATGAACAGAGAATTTAATACAAAGGCACAAATTACTTCGTGAGGCAAGACCGACGGAAAGTATAGAAATTTAGTTCGAAATAACACGAAATGGAGAGATCTCTTAGGAGAGTGGAAAGGGCATAAGTACATGAATCCTTTTCAACAGAAGAAGAACACTCAACATGAAATTTTCTCACAGGTAGAGCAATATAAATGAATTCTACCTTCTCTAACTTAGAAAATTTCATTGGAAATGAATATGAAATGAACTATGAAACATAATGAAATACATATGAAACATAAGAGACACATTTTCTACACTCACAACCACATGAATCTCATGAAACAGAGCCGCTGCCTTTCATTAATCCTCTGTCAAAATATACAATGAAGAAACAGAGTTTCTTTCCCACAGTCTCCTAGAAGTTACAAGCCAACCAACCCTTTGCAAATAGTTTGCATACAATATATAGAATGTGCCATGAAGAGATAGAACGCCCAAGGGTTGGGGAGTTACTTGAATCATTACAAAATGGAGGTGGAAAGCCAACCATTAGCTACAGGTGTAGCGTTACAAACATGACAAATGGCTTGGGTGACTGTTTGCCTTCCTTTGCCACTTGGATAGAAACCAATCTGGAGTGGAAATACTTTAAATTTTTCCTTAGGTGCCAAAAAAAGTGTAGTGTAGATGAGTGGGCACACTTGGAGAAAGTCGCGAATCGAAATGTCACGAAGTGGGCGCGATTTTGGCCTTTTTCTCTATATGCGTAGCGCCACTTTGGAGGATATTTTGAGGCACCTACAGGAGTCCAAAATGTGCCCAGGTGCACTTTTTGGAAATCTTGGCCTGTCTACTTTCCAACCCAAGTGGAATTTCTAAATTTGGTGCTCATTTGCCCCTCCAAATCTTCATTCTCCCAAGACTGCTTCCTGTGTGTCAAAATAGGGGCAGAGAGGTCATTTTTTGAGTGTTTTTGACCTCCTGGAGACTCAAATCATGTCCAAATTTCTTGTCCAAGCACCAGTAGTCGTGATTTTGCATGATGAATCCAAAAATTCAAGCCATTTTTGATTTGGATCTCCCAATCCTAAGCGCCACGCCGCGGCGCACAGGGAGAAAAAACCTGTGTAGTGACCAAAAATTTTCCATGTGACCAAAATTGCCCCAAATTTCTTGAAATTTGGGCTGGAGATCCTCTATGAGGTGCTATGTTAGGCCAAAGAGGCTTCAGCCAATATCTAAAGTCGATCGAGCTCCCTTTGCCTCTTTTGCTTCTTGATTGCCTTCCTCAATTTCGCCTTCAAATTCTTGATTCGGGCCTTGCATACTTTGTTTCGTGCCATGTAGTGGAAAGCCATGTGTCTCAGTAATGCATGGTCCTTTTTGGCCTTGTCCAGTAGCCTCTCCAAGTGCATGTTAACTCTCTCGAGATTGGCCTCCCAATCCTCATTGATCTCTTGCTCCAATGACGTGAGCTCTACTCTTCTCCTTTGTGCAGCATGGCGATGCTCACGAATGTTTTGTAGCTCCATGATCGCTTGCTGGTCCTCAAGCTGTTTGTTCCTCTACTCCAGATATTTCATGTTCCACTTAGCCCTCTCCAAGTCAAGGGATAAGGCTTTGATATTTGATTGCTGCTCCTGGATGATCTCTCTAAGTTGTGCCTTTGTCGGTTCTGTATCTGTCTCATCATCATGAAGGAGAACGAATTCGGTCTCTCTTTCACCTGATGGCTCACATGAAGGCCCCTCATCTTGTATTGGATCCTTTATTTTGTCCTTCTCCTATGACACGGATGGAGGAAGCGAGGCCCCTTCCACCCCGGGTGGAGATAACACTGGCTTTGCTGCTGCGAACAAATGTCTAGCACCCCTCTGATATGTGATGAAAACCGGCACACTAGCAGTCTCATGGCACTCATATTGATGAGAAGGTTCACCCTCATGCTTAACCTCTGATAATAACTGTGAAGTGCTAAAGGGGTCATGGGAGATGAAATCATCCCAAGTAATGCCCTGCAATCCCAGCTGATGAACCACCAAAATCTTAATAAGGGCAAAGTGATAAACACTGTTAAGCTGCTACTGAGGGGTCTTGTGCTGCATGAAGGTGTTCATCCTCTCTATGTTCCTGCAAATGAAAAATGGGATGTTCATCATCCGTACCTTGGTAAAGTGCATAAGCAACCTGATGTGATAGGCATATAGATGAGAGAACCTCCCCTCACAACTGAAGTACTTCATGATCAACCTCATGAGTGGAGCATATTCATCTTTCAAATATCTGAATGGAAAGACTCTTGTGATCTTCCTCAAGCAACTGGCCTTAATGTAAGGCTCATAATGCTGCCGATCAACTTTCTGTTTCTTGTGCCATGGTTCTCCAACATTCGGTATACTGGTTGCTAATGAGACAGTTTCGGGTGTCAGTGTGAAGGTGACCTTGGCCAAGATAGAGTGATCTCCATGTAGGTGAAGCACAAAAAGACGGGCCAACTCATGATGAACTCAAACATTAGCCACTTTTTGACAAAATTCAAAACATGATAGATGCTGGAAGCATGACATGGCAAGAGGGCATGCCTGCAATTCAGTGAGGGTGGTTGGCTCATCCCTAACATGTTTGCCACTCTTGTGATGTCTCCTGGGAGCCTGTTCTTCCAAGGATGAATCACTTTGTGTCTCCATCTCATACTCTGATGAATGCTCAGATGCCATGACTGCTGTGTGTACTGTACTTGGGCTGCCCTTTGATGATGGTGTGAAACTAGGTGTTGTTGTGATATCTGCCACCAAGGGGAACAATGAAAAAAAGGGAGTATTAGGAGGGGAATAATATGATGGGAATAGGGGTTATGGGGAGACGTTTTGTTTAGGGATATGTAGGGGGGTTTGGGGATTTGATAAGGTAGGGTTTTGGGGTTTCAATAAGGTAGGGTGTTGGGAGTTATGTTGGCAAATAAGAGGAGGGGATAGGGAATGGAGTTTGGTAATATTGTAGGGTAGGGGTAATAGGGAAAAAAGAGATAGGGGGGAAGGGAAAAATGGTAGGTGAGGGAAAAATGGTGGGTGAAGATGGAACCTTGGCCTCAATACCACAATTATGCAACCCTAGAAACAATGGCCTTTGGTGTTTTCTTGTGGTTGATTTTATGAGTTTTGTTGCATTCAAACATAGCCATAAACCACCATATCATTTATAAACTTTGATGAACAAGTCATGTCATAGAGCCTACCTGTCAATTTGAGGGGCTTCACAAGAAATTTGAGGAAATTTGGCACGGTTTTGGCCCTTTGTGGGTGTGCGCTGCGCCCTGGGTGTGCACCACGCCCGTTGAAAAAATACACTGAGGGATGGCTCTGTGTGTGCCGTGCCCCTGTGTGCGCCACGCCCCTATGTATATGCTCCGCGCTCCTGGAAACTACCTCCAACGCTCTCCAACACGCACTTTGCCTCTCAAACACTTTGCAATATCTCCCTATGCACTTGATTTGTACAATGGATTTGATTTTGGTGGAAACTTGTATATAAAGACTTGGAAGTCATGGGTTAAATTTTTGCTTCTTCAAAAACCCATTTTTCTAATGTTATGTTTTGACACTTTTTCACTGACTTAAAGCAACACTGATTTTCACTTTCCCTTTGAAATTTTAGCTCAAATGATGAAATTTTCGGCACTCTTTGTAGGGATTGCACGATAGGACATTTGGCCACGGAAACCATGCTTGCATCTGAAGAAATCAACTAACGATTTTTGTGAAAATTTTATCACCAATGACACTGTTTGACTTTTCTTCAAAACAGAGTTTTGAAGAACAGTCGAAGTTTATCAATATGACGATGAAACTCTCTGAATCATTACTTTGTAAGGGCCTCACTCTGACCTGCATGGCTTTACTGAACATATTTAAAGACCAAATTGATTAATCCCTAGACCTAATGATCGAAAATGACTTTTGTCCATTAAAGGACTAGACCTTGACTATCATGGACTTTGGTGATCATTGACAAAAGACCTAAGCCGGCAGGAGCCAGACATGGGGGGAAATGACTAGCAATGACCTTTTCTGTCAAATTATGGCATGCCCCTAGCGGAATGCAGCTGAGTGAATGGAGCGGGACTCCTAAAAAATGAAATGCATAAAGAGTTTTGATCTCTGATGGAGGACTGACCAGACCGACTCTAACAGGATGTCCTATTCTTGATACTACACATTTGATGCTACACCAAGTTTGCTAAATCTATATGATGTTGTAAGTTCATGTTACTTGTCTTGTTATAGTTGATAGAATGGTCGATGTTGTTGTACTTAGAACTTGGTTAGTCACAAGTCTAGGGTTTTTCATCAGTTTCTATTGTATATATCTTTAGGTCAGTTTTCGATACATTCTTGCATAGAGTCCAGGACTATATCAAGAGTGGGAGTCTTTGTCTATTTCTGCAACAAGTCAACAACAAAAGTGACAAGAACATTTCAGGTATGCATTGTAATTTTAATTTGTATTTATTCATTACTATGCACTTACATGTGTTTTGCAGGCAGAGGTAAGTTGAAGGGTATTTTGTTTTTCCTTTTGAGATTGGGTTTCGGTGGGCAAATTTTCATGCAGGTGGAAGAATATTCGACGACAACATCAAGTGAGCATTCAAGAGTTGAAGTATCAAATCAAATGAAGTATTACAGTGAGACATCCTTTGAAGACATGACAACCATCCATATATTCTGAAGAAGTGTCAAGGCCAAGAGTCATCATTGTAAAGTTGTAAAAGAGTCATTTGCAAAAGTTTCATCATTGGAAGAGTCATTATTGTAAGAGAATCAATCTGCCTTATGTTGAAAAGGCATTGTTGGGAGGTATAGGAGTCTCTGTTGGGATGATGTCATGGTTGGGTTACAGGTCATAGTGTGATTGGGTGTTTAGTCCAAATCATTATAAATCATATTGTATCATAGATCATTGTCCCTGGTATGAGAATCCACTCTCTTGTCTCATTTTAGTCATTATAGGGTGGCAGGGAGGTGCTAGGCAGGTGCATGAAGTCACCTACAGGTTGGAGCCTGTGAACACTTCAAGGTGGTAGATTGGTCCAGGGTGTTGGTACATCCATTCAGTTGATTACTGAAGAAACTAGGGCATTGGGGCATCCTTCCAGTGACAATTGGAGAAGAATTATTTTCTAAAATTCTAGGAAGTTGTTCCTTTCATTCCAGTTGGGACTAAAGATTAAAGAATTTATTAGAAAAGTGTTCGGTGGTTTTTGACCCGGAGAGGGTTTTCCACCTAATTTTTTTTTGCCTACTTTGTTATTTTATTTACTGTTATTACTGAATAAACATTAATATAATTGAAGATTAACTAATGCTCTGAAAAGGTTTAAAAGTTCTAATTGCTAAGGAATACTGATTCACCCCCCACCCGCTCTCAGTATTTTCCAACAATTGGTATACGAGCTTGGTTCCTCCAATAGCACTCTAACAACTGGAAGGAGATCATGGAGTATAATAACAATAGAGTTCCTTTGCTCAATGGGAAATAACTATGCACTTTGGAGTGGAAGTATGCAGGTTCATTTGCTGGCACAAGGATGCAAAGTATGGGAAATCATTGACAAAGGCTTCACACCAACCCAGGATGAACAAGGTAAGAAAAATATGGTATATGATTCAAAGGCTAAAGATCTTATTATCAGTGGGCTTTATCGAATATGTTGATATTAAGGTATTGAGTTGCAAAAATATGAAAGAGATATGGATCAAGCTTGAAAATATATATGCAGGTGACTCAAAGGTGAAAGAAGCAAAACTTCAAAATTTCAGGGAAAAATTTGAGCAACTCAAAATGAGGGAAGATGAAGATATTGTTGCATACTTTCAGCGTTTTTATGAAACAACAAATACATTGGAAGGTTTGGGAGAACTTGTTGAAACGAAAATTGTTGTCTGAAAGATCCTCAGAACCTTGCCAACAAGATTTAACCCTAAGGTATCTGTCTTGGAAGATAGATCGAATCTGACCAATCTCAACATAGATGAATTGCATGGAATTCTTACGGCATATGAAATGAGGATTGAAGAATAGGATGGCACATCTCACATAGAAACAACATTTTTCGCATCCAAGAAAAATAGTAAGGACAAGCAGACTCTGAAAGAAGAAAGCTACAATCGTAACGATGAGGAAAAGGAAGAAGGTGAAGAAGAATTCTTAGATAAAGAGTTTTCTTATTTCTCACGGAAAATGAGAACAGGTACGAGAAAATTTAAAGGTAAACTTCCATTAATATGTTCTAATTGTGGTGAGGTTGGGCATTTTGTAGGCAAATGTCCTTACAAAAATGAGGTTGTTACAAAAGGAAATAAAAGTCCTAGGAAGTTCAACAAGCAAGGCAAGAAGAAATGGTTTAAGAAAAGTTTCTTCTACAAAGAAGATAGCTCCTCATCCAAAGAAGACAATGATAATGAATAAGAATTCAATGGAAGAGTATTGTTTATGGCCAAGCACAATAAGCAAGAGGCACCTGATGAAGAAGGAGATGAAGAAGAAGAAATGGCTGAGGTTGAATTTCAGAACGAAGTGATCAGGGTTATCAAAGAGCTCAAGGTCGAGAAGAAGCACGTCAACACTCTTGAAGATGAATTAAAGACAGAAAGGGAATAGGTCCTAAATCTTAAAATCAAGGTTGAAGAATACAAATTAATTGAAGAATCGCTTAGGAAATAATTAAAGGAAAGCAACAAGGAAAGAGAAGCATTGGAAACTGAAATCGTCTTTTTATGAAAGGAAGTAAAAAAATGGAAAAACTCTTCATAACTACGACAAAAGCTCAAAGACTTTGGACAAACTCATCAGCAACCAGCGATCATGCAACAACAAGATTGGTCTTGGTTACAAAGAAAAATTTGAAAAGGAGTCAAGTCCTTCTATGACAACTAAAGAACATGGAGCAAAAATCTACCAAGTAGATAAATCTCCTAGCTAGATCGAGAAATCAAGACTTGTAGGAAGAACCTTGGAAGACAATTCCTCGAAGAAGATTTCCTCCCAAGTATCAACCTATATTTTATGGTCATTGTTATTCATGTGGAAGGTTTGGACATAGAGCTTCAGAATGTCACATGTATGTTTGGAATGAATATAATTCCCAAAGATCTCTCAGAAATGGATATTCCAGAACTCAGCGGAATATCAACAGATATGATCATTTGAGAGATGATGTCGAATGTTACAAATGTAGCAATTTTGGACATATGGCTAGGGATTGTGAAATTCTAGACAGGTACAATTATTATTTGCAAAACCCTAGAATAAAATTTGCAGGATCACAAGATAGACATCAAACGAAATCTTATATGAATAACATCGAATGTTACAAATGTCATAACTATGGACACATATTTGTAACTACAGGTACAATATGGAATCAACCATGAAATCTTGACAATGAGAATAAAAAGGTTTGGAAAGGAAAACAGGTACAGGATGAACAAGTACAAGATGAGCAAGAAAAGGAAGAAGGCAATAAGGTCCCAACAGTTATGCTTTCACGATTCGTAACGGATTGTGAGGAATCAACAGTTTCTTTTATTAATGACTCGAGTAAAGATGGTCCATTAAATGACACACTATTCTGAACAATTTAGCTTATCGACTCCTAGAAATTTGAAGATGAGGAGTCTATGCAACAGTATATGACACAAGTCTACGATTGACAGACAGGTAGTTTGAACAAGATGGCAGTTTCATTACATGTTTAGGGGGAGAAGAATAGTTGAAGCATTATGGATTGTTAGGGTCCAACCCTAACCGCCTTATTTATGTAATAGGGTCGAGTCATATTTTTAGCTAGCTAAAGAGTCAATAAAGCCCATATTAATAATTGTAAGTGGTTGACCCGCATTTAAAGAAGGGACCATAGTTAGTTGCAAATGGGCCATGGTATTAGATAGATGGTATTAATGAGAACCATGGTACTGACCCATGGTATTGCATGTACAAATCCTATATAAAGGATAGAGACTCCCCTCGAGGAGCGTCATGTCTTATTTTGTAATTGAGCCCAATTCTATTGGAGGTTGCCCCCTCAAAGAGGCAAGTGAACATTGCTTTCCTTTCTGAATAATAAAATACATGCTGTTATTTCTTATTATTCTGTGTTTTGGGTATATTTCTTCACCTATTTGGTATTCTGGTATCTTCTCGTAGGTCAAGAGCATAACAAGTGGTATCAGAGCACTTTCCAGGGCCGGTGGGATCTCCATTTTTAGCAGAATTTTTTTTGGCTAGAGACGTGTTCTGGCATCTTTAAACCACGGGATATATCATTGAGCGCATAAACCTGAGGATTTGGGGAGGCATGCATGTAGAAAATACAAGAGGTGGTCACGCTTGTTGGACTCCCTTGTAACCCCTGTGGGTACCCCTTCGAGTAGTAGCACATTAGACAGAACTGTGCACGGACTGTCTTCTAAGTACCCTCTAGGTATATCGGAAGCCCCCTAGGCTCTCTTGAAACCTCACCATAGATAAAATGTCAACCGTCTTGCTACTACAGTACACCGAGAATAGCACTCAGGGAGATTACTCGCATGTACGATAGGGTAGTCAAGTTGTACGAAGGGTACGGTTGATCATCCTTGGTTAGTGCCCTGAAAGATTAGGCTGAGTACTACTGTTGGATGCTTATGTATATTGTGATCTGTAGCACTTGAAACTCCTTGAGACCATAGTTCCCTTGTCTCTCTCTCGATCACGCATCATCTTTTCTAGATCAGATCTAGTAGGTTGGGTTTGGTCATAGTCGCAATAATCATTTCCGTCATTCAGATCTAGCAGCAGGGGTTTGATCACTGCCACATTTCTACTCATACTTTGCAGTTGAGGGTTTCGCCTACAGATCTGACTATTTGTGTGGCTCCTATACCTGGGCATGATTCTCGAAAGACATTGGGCAGAATTAAATTTTCTGGGAATCGGCTACTGTAGTATCCCTAAGCGAGGAGTAAAACGCCTTTCGGAGTAAAAAAAAAAAAAAAAAAAAGAGGTCTAAGACACTCCCGGGACGCTTATAGGAGACTTAGCCCATAGGAATCAGGTCGACGGGTTGAGTAAGGTGTACCATTCACTTATCAGCATCAAAATTTCAGGTGGTCTGAAATAATTTTTTTTTAGTAATGACAAGTGCACCGGATCTGTGCATGGTACGAATCAGAGCTCAAGCTATGGCCAATGAGAAGATAGACACCCTTGAACACAAATTGGAGGCATTAATGAAGTAGATCCAGACCTTACAGGACACAATCACAAAGGGAAATTTAGGGGAACAATCAGAGGCATATGATTTTAATGAAAACCTTGAGGGCGAGTCTAGCCATTCTCTTCACTTCTATGGAAACCACCAACAGTCCCAAACTCGACCACCCAAGCTAGACATGTATAAATTTGATGGCTCTAATCCAGCCACATGGATAGCACAAATGGAGCAATATTTCACATTGAATCACATCAGAGATGATGCGATTAAGCTAAGTGTGGGAAGCCTGTACTTGGACCAAGAAAGATGGCAATGGTGGCAGTGGCATCAACGCTGCTATGGAAGGCCAATGACTTGGTCGATATTCTCAAAAGCCCTTTCTGATCGCTTTGACCATGAATCTAACTTTTTGGGTCGTCTTACTAAGCCATGATAGACAGGCACAGTACAAGAATATATTAAAGCCTTTGAAGCATTAGCCTTCTACACAGGAGGTCTAGGAGATGAATTCTACTTGGAATGTTTTGTCAGTGGCCTCAAAGACACCATACAAGCCCACGTTCGACTGCAACACCCAATCTCATGGCTGGCAGCTTTCACGATAGCTCGTGAAGTAGAATGCACATTAGCGGCCCAGTTGACTCATCGAAATTTCATAGCCAAGTGTCCCCCCACCCAGGCTCCGAGCACTACCCAAACACTTAAGGTTCAAAAGGTGTCACCAGCAGAAATGGCAGAAAGAAGAAAGCAAGGATTGTGTTACTACTGTGATGAGAAATACTCCCCAAGGCATAAATGCAAGGAACCCAAATTCTTTCAAATTGATGCTACTAATCACAGTTCATCTAAGGAAACCCCACCATTTGAGGGACCAGAGGAGGAAGATGAGGACAACTAGCTGCACAATGAGCTCCCAGCTACACCTGAAGAACCAGTTATCTCGCTTCATGCTTTGGTAGGGATTTCTTCTCCCCAAACTCTCAAAATCAGAGGTTTTATCAAGCATTGCCCTATAGTAGTCTTGATTGATAGTGGCAGTACGCATAACTTTATCCATCAAAGAGTCGCTGAAGCAGAGCATTGTTTTTTCAGAGCAGTCTCTAATTTCTAGGTTTAGATTGCTGATGGGGGGACAATGAAATTTGAAGTCCGCTGTGAAAATGTCAAACTTCAAATGGGGATTATCACCTAAAGACCCACATGTTTGCCATCAAAATGGGTGGGTGTAACATTGTCTTGGGTGTTGAATGGCTCCACACACTCAGCCCAATCGCAATGGATTTCCAAGAGTTATATATGAGCTTTAAGCAAAATAACCGCACACATACCCTCTGTGGACTACAGGCAGGTGCTCCCTATATCATCAGCTCGCATAGGATGGAAAAATTGATAAAAGAGGGCCACCATGGAGTTATAGCCCAATTTAATGCCATCCAGGCCTTTGAACCCACTTCTCTTCATATTCATCCTAAGATGCAACAGGTCTTAAACAACCATTTGTTGGTCTTTGACAAGCCTCATGAGCTTCCACCCTTGAGAGGGGAACATGATCATAGCATTACTTTGGTCCTAGGGGAACAACCACCAAATGTGCACCCATATATATATCCTTTCGCCCAAAAGAATGAAATTGAAAAAATCATCAAGGAACTCTTGGAAGCAGGTGTCATTCGTCCTAACATTAGTCCTTATTCATCGCATATGGTCATGGTGCTCAAGAAATATAGGGAATGGCGTATGTGTCCAGACTTTAGGGCCCTCAAAAAGCTGATAGTCAAAGATAAATTTCCCATCCTGGTTGTTGATGATTTGCTAGATGAACTAAATGGGGCTCAGTTCTTTACTAAGCTCGACCTTCGCTCAGGCTATCACCAAATTCGCATGAAAGAAGTAGACATTCCAAAGACTAATTTTTTAACTCATGAAGGCCATTATGAATTCCTAGTCATGCCATTTAGTCTCTGTAATGCTCCATCCACTTTTCATAGCCTCATGAATCACCTGCTTAAACCATATCTCAGAAAATTTGTCCTTGTTCTTTTTGATGACATCCTCATCTACAACCTCACTTGGGAAAAACATCTTCATCATGTAGATCTGCTCTTGCAACTGCTCCGGAAGCATAAATTATTTGTTAAGATGTCCAAGTGCTCTTTTGGCATGGAAGAAGTTGAGTATTTGGGCCACATTGTGGGGCGTGAAGGTGTCAAGGTGGACCCCAAAAAGATCTAGGTGATGCAAGATTAGCCTCAACCAAAGACCTTGAAGAGCTTGAGAGAATTTTTGGGTCTCACTGGCTACTATCGCATATTTGTCTAAAATTATGGTCGCATTCTAGACCCCTCACTCACCTTCTTAAGAAAAATTCATTCCTCTGGAATGATGAAGCACAACATGCATTTATAGCTCTCAAACATGCCATGTGTTCCACTCCCATATTGGTACTACCCGAATTCACCAAATCTTTTGTGATTGAATGTGATGCTTTAGGTACGGGTATTGGGGTTGTCTTAATGCAGGAAGGTCGACCCTTGGCCTTCACTAGCCAACAACTAAGTGGAACAAATCTGGGACAACTTACCTATGAGATGGAGATGATGGCCATCTTACATGTAGTGGATACCTGGCAACCATACTTATTGCGGCGGCATTTCCAAATCAACACAAACCATCAAAGCCTTAAATATTTTTTGGAGCAATGCCTATCCTCGCCGCAACAAAATAAATGGCTAGCCAAAATGTTCGGATATGATTATGAGATAATTTACAAGAAATGGTGCGAAAATGTCATAGAGGATGCTTTATCACACCAATTTGAGGAGGAAAGCACCCTGCTAGCAATCTCTCTTCCCATTCCAGAGTGGATTGAAGAGGCTCACAAGGAATGGTTTTCACATCCTTTGCTCTCCCAACTCATTAATAAATTGCAGGAAGATTCAAATTCCACAGTGGGCTACTCTTGGCAGGATGAGATTCTTCGCTATAATGACAAAGTAGTGATATCACCAACATCCACCCTCAAAAGTTGCATTTTGGAGGAGTTGCACTCATATCTCACTGCAGGCCATTCCGGCTTTCAGAAGACTTATGCTCGCACTCAACGTTCATTCTTTTGGACAGGCATGAAAAAGGACATTCTTACTTTTGCAGTTGAGTGTGATGTGTGTCAGTGCCAAAAAGGAGAAACAATCGAATCCCCAGGCACATTACAACTATTGCACATCCTGGCCTCAATCTGGATGGAGGTTTCTATGGATTTCATTACGGGTCTTTCGAAGTTAGGCAACAAGTCAGTCATCATGGTGGTTGTGGACAAACTTTCTAAGTATGCTCATTTTTGTGCCCTACCCCACCCTTTTACACCATTTTTCGTGGCTCAATATTTCATGGACCAGATCTTCAAATTGCATGGCATGCCGACTTCCATTATGTCTGATCGTGACCCGATCTTCACCAGTAACTTTTGGCAGGAACTCTTCAGGCTACAAGGTACCCAACTACAACTCAGTACTTCCTATCATCCCCAAACTGATGGTCAAACTGAAGCAATCAACAAATGTCTGGAGACCTAACTCAAGTGTTTCACTTCAGGAAAGCAACATCTATGGGTACAGTGGTTACCTCTAGCGGAATGGTGGTATAATACTAACTATCATGGCACCACCAAAATGACTCCATATGAAGCAGTTTATGGTCAACTCCCTCCTTCACCTACTTCTTATATCTAGGGATGCTCGAAGGTACAAGTAGTGGATCAACTCCTACAGAACCGCACAACCATGCTGGCCCACCTCAAGGAGAATCTCCATCAAGCTCAAAATTGCATGAAGCAACAGGCAGACCAACATTATTTAGAGCGCAAATTTCAAGAAGGGGATCAGGTATTCTTGAGGCTGCAACCATATAAGCAAACATCAATCAAAGACAAGGGCTGTTAGAAATTATATCCAAAATTCTACGGACCATATCAAATACTTCAACACATCGGAGAAGTAGCCTACAAGCTAGCCTTGCCACCCACTGCAAAAATCCATCCCATCTTCCATGTCTCATGCCTCAAGAAAGTGGTTGGGAACCATTGCAGAATTCAATCCAGTCTACCAGAATTGGATGAAGAAGGTTCAGTCTGGCTCCAACCAGAATAGGTTCTTGACACATGAGAAAGGCACCTACACGGCCACACGATCAAGGAAGTCCTCGTCAATTGGAAAGACACCTCTCCAAAAGATGCAACCTGGGAACCAACCACTGTTCTTCAGCAGTTTTAGCAGCTTCATTCTTGAGGACAAGGCTATTTTTATGGGGGAGGGCATGTTAGGGTCCAACCCTAACCCCCTTATTTATGTAATAGGTTCGAGTCATAGTTATAGTTAGTTAATGAGTGAATAAAACCCATATTAATAATTGTAAGTGGCTGACCCGCATTTAAAGAAGGGACCACAGTTAGTTGCAAATGGGCCATGGTATTAGATAGATGGCATTAATAAGAACCACGGTACTAACCCATGGTATTGCATGTACGAATCCTATATAAAGCATAGAGACTCCCCTCGAGGAGCACCGTGTCTTATTTTGTAATTGAGCCCAGCTCTATTGGAGGTTGCCCCCTTGAAGAGGCAAGTGAACATTGCTTTCCTTTCTAAATAATAAAATACATGCTGTTATTTCTTATTGTTCTGTGTTCTGGGTATATTTCTTCGCCTATTTGGTATTTTGGTATCTTCTCTCAGGTCAAGAGCATAACATAGATTCAAGAAAGGAAGCGTTGACAAGAAATATCTATGTGAAAGTGGATCAGGACAATCTAATGATTATCAAGATATCTTGGCAAGATAAAGGAATATTCATATATCAAATCAAATACATGAAGGGAATTCTCAAGAAATTCAAGATGGAATATTGCAAGCCAATCCTTACCCCCATGATAATAGGTTGCAAGTTAAGCTTAGAAGATTCATCAAAGGATGTGGACCAAAGGTTGTATACATCCATGATTGGTAGTCTCCTATATGTGACAGCCTCCCGGCCTGATGTGATGCAGGCAGTTGGACAAGTAGCAAGATTCCAAGCAGAACCAAAAGAATCTCATATTATTTCCATTAAAAGAACTATTAGATATGTTAAGGGCATATCGGAATATGGTCTATGGTATCCCAAAGAAAATGACCTATTATCCAAGCTTATACAGATGCAGATTGGGCAGGAAGTTTTGATGATCGTAAGAGTACCAGTGGAGAAGCATTCTATCTAGGTGGTTGCTTGTTTCATGGTTAAAGTAAAAAGAAGTCTTCAATCTCGTTATCCATAGCAGAAGTAGAATATATCACGGTAGCAACTTTTTGTACAGAAGTTCTTTGTATGAAGAAAACTTTGCAAGATCTTCAAGTCAAGTTTGATGAGCCTATTCCCATATTTTGTGATAACACTAGTGCCATCAGTATCTCCAAGAATCTTGTGATGCATTCCAAAACAAAGCACATTCCGATTAAATATCATTTCATTAGAGAACCAGTTACTGAAAGGAATATCAAGCTTGAATATGTTGGCACAAAGGAAAAAATTGCTGACATATTTACCAAACTATTACCTTGTGAAGCATTTGAGTATCTTCGCCAAAAGCTTGGGATTCTCCCAAGTTTTCATTAGACTCTTTATGTTATCTACTTGAGTAGAAAGGGGGAGTGGAGGTGTGTACAGGTCCACATGATGGTTGTTTGTTAGGGGGGAGTTACCCTTTGTCATTGATGACAAAGGGGGACAGAGGGTAGTAGGAAGAGGTGTCATGATCGGGAGGGAGTACTTTTGTTGCCATCAATGCCAAAGGGGGAGATTGTTGATCAGTGGTTGTCATTGATGTCAACCCAAACAGCACCAGGGTCTACCCTAATCTTGCAAGGGAATCTTGACTTTACAATGCATATTATTTTGTGTCAAGTATCTTATCGATGGATTCTACTCATCAATATGTTTCTGTTGATATATGGTACGCCTCCCAGTTCTTCACGGTTTGAGAGTTATTTGCATTTGAAGTTAGTAACCCCAGTTAGTGGGCTAAAACCCTATGGGTTTGTGGCATGGAAATCATAATTGGTTGTGGTTATTGAATAGTCAATAATTTATAATGTTTTTTTCTCCTAAAATACCTTTGAGGTTAACTTGTTCACGACCCTCTCAACTCAAGACATTCATATAAATAATGACCCTCATATCCTCCTCTTGTAGGGATTTTGTGGCTTCAAATAGGTCATCGTGGAATGCTCGCTATATCTTTTTTTCTGCACAACTTTAGAAGCTGAAAATAAAACCCATTTGCGCCACAATATTTATTCACCTCTTAACCAGATTTTATATCTTGGTTCTCTATATTTTTGGAGATATGATCTAAGGAAGTTAGGGTGTTTGGAGGCTCCCGAATTCCATGTCAAACAGGTGATGTTGGGCAAATCGTCATAGCTTTCTCTCTAAGAATTGGATTCCAATTTTGTAAATAGTCACAGAAATATGACGGACTTTAGTTTGTTGAGTATAATTTTCAGGGTTGAAGTTCGCAATAGTGACACGTGGCACTTTGTACAAGTTCGCTCTACTGAACTAGGCTATAATCAAGTCATTGTGGGAGATTGGGCATAAATATTTCTTGAATAATCCAATATTGATCAGACCTGTGGGGTTACCAAGAGGACCGAGAGGGCTACCACAAGAAGAAACTTCAGACCCTGAGTATTTGAAATGACATATATACAATAGATTAAATATTGAGCTCCAAGAAGGCAAGAAAAAACATGCATTCAAGGATCACTGCAGTAAGGACCACACATCAACAGTCAAGGGTAAGTCTCCTACAACAAGGTATGTATGATTAAGTGTTTACATTTGAATTTTTAGTATCATCTCTAACATATATTTTGCAGGACAATGAAATTATATACAGGGTCTCGGTTATATCTATGTGTCTCTATATGTCACAGTTAGTTTTGATATCACATTTTGGATGTCCTATTCTTGATGCTACACATTTGATGCTACACCAAGTATACCAAATCTATATGATGTTGTAAGTTCATGTTACTTCTCTTGTCATAGTTGATAGAATGGTCTCTGTTGTTGAACTTAGAACTTGGTTCATCACAAGTCTAGGGTCTATCACCAATTTCTATTGTATATATCTTTAGGTCAGTTTGGATATAGTCTTGCATAGAGTCCAGGCCTATATCAAGATTGGGAGTCTTTGTCTATTGCTGCAACAAGTAAACAACAAAAGTGACAAGAACATTTTAGGTGTGCATTGTAATTTTAATTTGTATTTATTCATTATTATGCACTTACATGTGTTTTGAAGGCAGAGGTAAGTTGAAGGGTATTTTGTTTTTCCTTTTGAGATTAGGTTTCGCTAGGAAAATTTGCATGTAGGTAGAAGAAGATTCAAGGAAAACATCAAGTGAGCATTCAAGAGATGAAGTATCAAATAAAAGGAAGTATTGCAGTAGGACATCCTTTAAAGACATGATAACCATTCGTATATTGTGAAGAAGTTTTAAGGCAAAGATTCATCATTGTAAATTTGTAAAAGAGTCATTTGTAAAAGTGTCATCATTGGAAGAGTCATTATTGTAAAAGAATCAATCTGCCTAGAGTCGAAAAGGCATTGTTGGGAGGTATAGGAGTCTTTGTTGGGATGGTGTCATGGTTGGGTTGTAGGTCATAGTGTGATTGGGTGTTCATTCAAAATCATTGTAAATCATATTGTATTGTGGATCATTGTCCTTGGTATGGGAATCCACACTCTTATCTCATTTCAGTCATTATAGGGTGGCAGGGAGGTGCTAGGCAGGTTCATGAAGCTGCCTACATGTTGGAGCTTGTGAACACTTTAGGGTGGTAGGTTGATCTAGGGTATTGGGGCATCCATTGAGTTGATTACTGAAGAAACCAAGGCATTGGGGCGTCCTTCTATTGGGAGCTGGAGAAGAATTATTTTTTGGATTTCTATGAAGTTGTTGCTTTCATTTCAATTGGGGATGAATATTAAATAATTTATTAGAAATCATTCGGTGGTTTTTGACCTGGAGGGGGTTTTCCACCAAAATGTTTTGTTCCACGTCTATTCTTTTATTTACTGTTTTTACTGCATAAACATTAACAATATTAAAGATTAAATAATGCTCTGAAAAGATTTAAAAGTGCTATTTGATAAGGAATATTGATTCACCCCCCCAGTATTTTCCAACAGAAAATCCTACACATTGGGTTGTTGTGGCCAACTATGCACAAGGATTCTAAGGAATATTGTAGGGCATGCAATGTTTATCAGAGGATCAAGAAGCTGTCGCGAAGGGATGAATTTCCTCTGAACCCGCAGTTCTTGTTACATGCATTTGACAAATGGGAAATTGATTTTGTGGGACGTATTCAACCACCAGGAAGGAAGACAAGTGCGCGCTACATCATCATGATGACAGAATACTTAACCAAGTGGGCTTAGGCGCAGCTCGTGAAGGATTGCAATGTGACTACAACTACGAAGTTTATATTTGAGTACATCCTATCTAGGTTTGGATGTCCTAATATTTTGATGAGCGATAGGGGTTTGCATTTCCTAAATGAAACAATTATTGCTTTTCTTGAAGAATTCCATATGTATCATCATAAAATCATGTCATATCATCCTCATGAAAATGGAACAGTTGAAGTGATACAACACAATCACTAGCTAGAGATAGCCCTTACCCAAGTGTGGAGTGAGATCCCTAAGCTACAAATTCTAGCAGAGGTGGCCTCAGTAGAGAATATTCACAAGTTGGCTATTATAGTGAAGGCATCCAAGGAAGAAATTGGAAAGGTATGTTTTGGGCTGTAGTTGTATATTTTAGAGCTTCAACTTAAGTTGTAGCCAACCACTCCTCTGAAAGTCAGAGAGCAATGCGAGGCTACTATTAAAGAAGATATGACTGCTTTGACTGTTGCAATCAAGGACTGTAGCCAATTTTTTGAGAAGACAATGGAGATGTGGACCTCCCTATAGGAGGATCCACAATTGCAGATGATCGAAGCAGAAATCTATGAAACTCCGTTGTAGTTTGATGTGATCAGGCTGACAATGCGGACCTTAGAACCTATGCGAAGGTTCACTAGGCTTCAGGAAGGAAAGTTCATCTATACCCAGATTGATGAGCTACATCAAAAGGCCTGCATTATCTCCTTAAGGACCCAGCCATGGGCTGATGAGGCAAGCCAAATATCACATACCATATAAAGCACGTTAAAGGCTTTGCAATAGACACAGAGAACCATGGGCCTTGCAGTCAAATCTTCAACCGTAGAGAAACTGGTCGAAGAATTTTGTCAGGCTGTCGCGTAGGGAACAACGAATCTTCAAGCATTGAAGATCGAGTTCAGCCTTCTACAAGCAAAGATTAAGGTAACACTAGTAGAGTGACTTAGGATGAGTCATGGCTTTATGTTGGGGGCCTGTTAGGACAGGTCCCCTCGGTCAAATTTTATAAATTTTTGTAAATATTGTGAAGTGTCTGCATTTTGAGGAGCGGAGCACGAGTAGCGCAGGTCAATAGGAGTGAAGGGACTTTTAGAAGGTCAAAGCCCCTTTGTTTTTTAAGAGTCAATATGTTTTGAGACTCGCCCATGATTCGAGGACCATGGTATTATAATGGAGAAGAATATAAAAAGAAGTCTTAGAAGAGTCATAGGGGATAATGGCATAGAAGAATAGTGCATGAATTGAGTCTATTTTTTTGTACTTGGGCAAATGGGAAGGCTCCTATAGTTGTGCACGCGGATACCCTGCTAAGTCCACAGCTGAGTGCGTGGGCCCGTGTAGCTGTGTGCGCAGGTTTGGAAAGACTATAATTGAAGATTTAAAGCATAATAAAGGCTTGTTTTGAAGAACTATCTGTGTAGCACTGTTTTCTCTCTAAATTTACTATATTTTTTATCTCTTGAATGCAATTAATTAGAAAAGGTAGTTAATAGATTTACAAAGACGTAGATCTATTTATTTATATGGTGTTATGCATGTTTAGTGCAATCGACAAAGGGCATAAATCTGCTAGTTGTTAGTTGTTGTAATTTCCAGGTTTTAAGGGTTAAGGGTTCGAGAAGGTCAAGATAAAGCCCTAGTTTTGATAGAAACACATCAGATAGTCCTCTAGATGCAAAAAACTAGTTCTGGCATCCCCCAATACTGCCTCGAGTGAGACTACAGCCTACGCTATGCGGGCTATTGCTAAAAGGGAAGGTAGTGTAGGGTTCTATTGGTTAGTGCAACTAAATCTAAACATGGTTCTAATCCCCCTCAAGCCAAGAGGCACCATTCTTATTTATTTATCCCTATAGAGGATTCCTCTTCTCTAGCCACAACATATTCTGGCATATGAGGGGGATCCTAGGGATTTGCGTATGATGAGGTGGGTTGCATTGATGAATGTCATGGAGGTGATGGATTGGTAGTGAGGTATACTCAATTTTTTGACAGGTTAGGCCAGCAGATCTTTTCAATAGAGTACTTCCCATATGCTGGGATAGATTACAGAGGTGATACCAATATCCCACTTCCAGCCAAACCTCAATGGGCTAACCTAGGTGACAATTTATCATTTTGACATGTTTTCAGTTTTAAAATTTTTATGTGTTTTTTGTCTTCAAAGGATAATTATATGAAATTAATGTGCATATGTGGGCCTAAACTGACTAGCAGGGATGAGGTGATTTGACAGACGAGGCGAGTAGCCTATAGTAGCTGTAGAAGCTAATCCAGAGGTAGTATAGATTTTGACAAAGCTGGAACAAAACTTAGAGAGGTTGACTTTGGATATCCCAAAGACTAGGATGGATGACATTCCTCTTCGATATCAGAGACATGCAGTTGGGGTCATAGGGCCACTTAGATGTTTACTGCGTCGAGTTTCTCGTGATGCTGCTTGATATCGTGAGCATAATCATACTTAGTTGTTCTAGTTTCAAGGACCACATTTTGATTTTTGGTGCCAACATATTCGGAAAATAAAGGCCACGAGGCCTTATGTCCTCGAATGACATATTTTGTAGACACACTTCTATACAAACTCTATTTTAATGAAAAAATACCACTTTTTCCTACAGTTTATCTTAATCAATATATGAATGAATGTTGTTTTAATTTATAAATGTTGAAAATGTCTATTTAACACATGATTAGACAGTGCATCTTTCAATGTGTTTAAATATCTTGGAATGTGTTGATATTCGATATAATCAAATTGTCTTTCCAAAAGATGGACCAGTAAAAAAATTCTTAACATTGTTGGACTTCTTACTACATAAACATTGTTTAAATGTAATACTATGAGCTAGGAATCTAACCTCATGATCAAACATTGAATACCAATGGTGGTGGCATTAGATAATATCTCAATGACTGCACTATATTCTGATATGTTATTTTTTGTTTGACGGAGGCATATTCCATGAATAGAGACTAGCTTATCATTGGGTGAATAGATAACCCAGATCACGGAAGATAAATTCTGAGTACTATGACTAGTGCCATCGACAAAGCCAATGTAAGTCTAAGGGAACATCGACATTTGCAAATCATGTGAAAAATAGGATAAGTAGGACAAGTAGTAAAAATGTAAAAATATTAACCGTCGCACACACCTAAAAAATGGTATAATGTAAAAATCTCAACTAAAATTTTATGCATAATATTTCTTTAGGTAAAAACTATTTTCAGGCTTACCTAAAGGAATACCATCGTAATCAATCATCTCATAGCATCCTTTAACTAATACAGATTTTATGATGTAAGGACCATGCCACATGGGTTCGAACGTTTTGGCACCTAACTTGTCATGAGCTTGATCATAAACCAGGACTATGTCACCTTCTGAATATGAACAAAGATTTACGTTTTGATCAAATTAAGATTTGACTCATCTTTTGTGAGCTTCGATAGCTAGTGTGAAATCACGATGATTTTCATCTAAACATGCTAAATATACAAAACCGTTCTTCGTCTACAGAGGTAGCAGGAAGTAATTCAATAGCTAGTTTTAGAGATAGGATTTCACATTCAATCGGTAATACTCCTTCAAAACCATAAAAAAGTTGGAACGGAGTAAAATGTGTCACTGTTTTTGCAGGAATACGGTAATCCCATAGTTCTGAAAAGAGCATGGAATTCCAGTTTCCTTTATGAATACCAACTATCCATTTAATCATATCGGTTAAAAATTTATTGACGGCTTCGATTTGACCAATAACTTGTGGATAATAAGGAGTAGAGTTATCATGGCATGGGACGAGCTATGTTGATATTTCAACCATCATAAAGTTACAAAAATGGCTACCATGGTCCCTAACAATATCTTTTGGGACACCAAACTGAGAAATCACATGATTGAAAATGAAAATTGCTACAATTTCACTGTCATCTTTATATGTAGGCATCGCCTCGCCCAATTTTGTAAAGTAATCGACTGCAAGGATAATATGCCCATGCCCACTGGCTGAGTGAGGGTTACAGGTGCCGAAATTGATGCCCCATTTTGCAAAAGGACCGACAACTATGATAGGGTGAAGAGTCGTTGGAGGTGCTTCCATTTTGTGATCGTAGATTTGGAAATTATGGAATTTGCGGACATGCAATAATGCAATCTTTAAACATTGAAGGCCAAAAATAATCGACATGTAATATATTGTGGGTAGTAGCATACCCAGACATATGACCTCTACATGCTCCATAATGGAAGTCATTTAATGTTTTTTCAGTCTCTTGGAGAGTTAAACAACGTTGAAGGATAGAATTGGTACGATGGCTGTAAAGAGTGTCACCAACAATATTGTATTGTTGGGATTGGTATCGGATTTAAAGACGATCAGTTTTAGATAACTCAAGCCTAAAATTTTGGGTTTGGAAATATATAATGATATCTCCATACCATGGATCTGATGTACTAATAAGAAAGAGAGATTCATCAGGAAAGGAATATTCTACTACATTTTCTATATCAGTATGAGGGATGTCACATAATAGTTCGGAAAAAACTAAATATTTATTTGATTTAGATCTTTCAAATTTTAAATCAAACTCTTGTAATATAATATCCATTTTGGAGTATTTTCCCCTAGAAATTGCATAGTAAGAATGTACATCATAGGGTTGCAATCTAAAATGACAGTTGTTTTTTGGAGAAGTATATAGTGATAGAATCGTTGAAAAACTTGAACAGATACCAAGGCTAGCTTCTCCACATGTGCATATTTAATCTCAGTTTTAGTGAGATTTCTACTCAAATAATAAATCACATGTTCTCTAATGGAACCATCCTCTTGGAATAACACCATGCCAATAGTGGCATCGGACGCAACTAGGTCAAAAAGTAATCTTGATGATAATCAGGTGGATGTAGTAACGGTGCATTGTTCAATGCATGTTTTAATGCATCAAAAGATTTATCGACAAGCTCATCCTAGAAAAAAATGGAATGCCCTCTTTCAATAGTCGAGTAAAACCTTGGGTTATTTTGACATAATTGTGGATGAATCTATGAAAAATGTTTGCTTTCCCTTGTAAAGTCCAGAGTTGTGGAAGGCTAGAAGGAGTAGGAAAATTCAAAATTTCCTCTACCTTAAGGGGATCAACATGAATGCCATCTTTTGATACGATGAAATCTAGAAGCCAACCTGACTGTACACAAAAAACACATTTGTATGGTTTCAAGCGAATAGTGTAATGCCTGCACCTAACGAAAATTGCTTTTAAGTGAAATGGGCGATCTTTCCTTTTCATTGAATGAGCTATCATGTCATCTAAATAAGGTTGAAAAATATGCTTGATATCATGGAATGCATAAGGCATTGCTAGCTGAAAAGTTGCACCAGCTTTTTTCAGACCAAATGGGAGCTTGCGATAAGAAAACATCCCCCACGGGCATATAAATGCAATTTTTTATTGATCGGAAGAGAGTATGTTTATTTGATTGTCGGCAGAAAATCCATCTATGAATGAAAAAATTTCATTCTTGACACAATCATCAACAATCTGACCGATATACGGAGTTAGAAAATTGTCCTTGGGACAAGAGTTATTGATATCTTTTTAATCAACACATACTCGAATATTTCCTTGCTTCTTATTAACACATACAATGTTTGGAACACAATCAGTCAAAGGAATGGGGTAAATAAATCTTGCTTTCAACAGTTTTTCGACGTCAATTTTGATAGTGCAACTTTTCATGGATGTATAGGATGTAATCATTGTCTAACAGGTTTAGTATTTGAATAAGTTTTTATCTCATGTACAACTATGCTAGGGTCGATTCCTCACATTTCTTCATATGACCAGGAAAAGATGTCGTAAAATTCCTGAAATAGGGCGTTATAAGTCCGAATCTCTTCTAAAGAAACAGAAGCTCCTATATGGATATTTTCAGTTATCCCTGGTTTCAGTGAGATGTCTATGGGTATCGTTACCGATATGTTCCCTAAATTCTATTCAGAATCAGAAGAAAGGGTAGATATTGGACATTAAGGATCACTAAGTGTCTCAGATGAAAAAATAGATGAGAAATTATTCTCAATTTTGTCAAAATATGGCAGCAAGGTTGAACAATTATGAGTATCATCCCATGAAATTTCATCCAAGGTCATAACTTCCATAATTCCTTCATTAGTTAAAAATTATGTGTTAAAAGGATCAAGCATAGAGATTGGTTCCAAACGCAACAAATGAGAATTTTCATCAATAATCCTATTCATTCAACTGTTTTCAGATGTTGATAAGTTGGAAAAAAGACTGAATTGCCTCATAATCCAACTCAAAAGGTCTATGAGGCATCTCACTGCCATATAAGACTAATTCTAACTCTAAAGGTACTTTCCATAGATCTCCCGATTCCAAAGTACTTGATGTAACCATGTTAATCCGGGCATCATTATGAGGGAAATTGGGTGGAGGGAATGCAAAAGTTCCCATCAAAGATGAGTCTTTGAGAAGACCAACACCAACTTCTTCATACAATGTCATTCATTTTCCAACAAAAGGCACACTACCAATGGAATTAGGATCTGAGGTATAATAGGACAATTAGTCTACCTTCACAATTCTTCCTTTATGAAGAAACATGATCATCCTAAAATATGAAGATACTACTTCCGCCATGGCATAATTCTAGCTCCAACCAAGCAAAAGGTTATAGTTAAGTTGAGCATCAACAACCTCAACTTCTATCATAACCATTTTACCCTCTAATTCAATTGGTAAATAATTTAAAATACCGTAGGGATGAAAACCTCTTCCATCAAAGGCTTTGAAAGTTGTGGGACATTGATTGATTGTTGGAGAACCTAAATCTCTCCAATAGGAAATGGAAATAATACATGTTGATGCTCCTTCATCAATCACTGTTTGAAAAACTCGTTGAGTTTTGACATTAATTGGTATCTAAAAATTGAGTTGGTGTGGGAGATGTGGGACATGATTATCGAGATCAAAAACAATAAAATTGCAGGCATGTGGATCTACTGCTCCAATTGTTGATAATAATAACTTCCTTTGTGTTGGACATGTTTGCATCACTTCAAGAGCCAACATTTCTGAAGGTGACATAGCCAAATATTTGACGATGTTATAGTTTTGAGCGGTTGCATAGGTACTTGAAATGCATGACCTCGGTACGGTTGATTCTGTAATGAAGGACTCTAACCCATTTGACCTTGAATGAACTGTCCTTGAAAGGATTGATTTTGCAAAGGTTGACTTGGGAGAAATTGAGTTTGAAAAGGTGGACCTTGAACAAATTAACTCTAGGATTGACCTTGTAAAGGTTTCCCTTGAAACGACACTTGCATATATGGAAAATTAGGTTGTACGACAGGTATTTGGGGTATGGACTGAATTGTAGAAATAGTTTGAATACCAGATACTTTAGGGATAGGTTGAACAAGTAGTTGCACCATTACTTGTAATGTAACTAAGACAATTACTTGCAATAATCATGGAATGGGAGTTTGAGGTGAACCTGAACCTAGATTTTGAACAACTATTGGTACAATAGACTAAACCGATGTTTAAGAAGTACTTGAGACATGATTCTTGAGTGGTTGTTGGGTAGTTTTTGATGGATTAACTGGGGTAGTTGTCTAGACTTGAAAAGGCATACCTTGAGAAGGTAATTGCTATACAAGTTTTCCAATAGCTTGAACAAGTTGGTACATGGGCACTTGAGAAGCAACTAGAATTGACTATTAATTTAACAAAGGGTTCTAAATTGTATTCATTCCATGGTAAGGAATTCCAATGGTAGGTTGAGGCATAATAGGTTGACCGAAATCGATTTGAGGCATTTGAGCATAATTGAGATAATTTCTGGTAGGGGGTTTCCCCCAGCTGTACGGTAGGATCCAACTAAATGTTGTCCTCCAGGTGGATGATATGATGGTTGTCCCCTAGGTGGGTAATAACGGCCTATTGGGTTGATTTGAGGATTATCAACATTACTGAAAATTATATTAATAAATTGTTCAGCTGTCAAACCTTCATTAGTAGGATTAATTACACCAATTGACATGTTTGAAGTTTGATTTGAGGAAGAAGCTCTTGAATAAGCTCTAGCAAGAGAGTGATATCCAGGTGGTAGAAAGCCACAATATAATGTTGACTTCGGAGAAGTAGAAAACATAGATTTGTTTGATGAGGTATTTCTAGAACCCATCATAGACTAGTCAAAACTAGGTACGGTAGAGTAAGGAGTCATGTATCATGGAATCCCCTGTCCTAAAAAGTTCAAGGGTGTGAAATACCAAGGGTCAAGGTGAAGAGATCTAAACAAAAGATCTGAAATATATGTTGGTTCACTGGTAGAAACTATTGGTTCTTCCTCTTCGTCTGAAACAATTTCTTCGATGTTAATGAGACTAGGAGGGAGACTATCAGTAATAATGAGTTTCACATGCAGTGAATGTGGAGGATACGAAATATGTGTTGTAGAAGGTGTATAATATTTAGGTTTATAAATATCAGACTCAGGTTCGTGAATATTTGGTTCAGAAATGGGATTTGTATCTGAAAAGTCTCCAGTATCTCATTTAGTTTGAATGAGTTCAGTAATTTGTAAATCAGTTCCTCCTGAGCATGATTATAATTTCTATGTTTGATAAATTTCAGTTTTTGTCACTTCAAGGCCTAAGATAGTAGATGTTTCCAATTGATTAACTTCAGTTCCTTTTACATTAAAGTCTATAATAGTAGAATTTTCATTTTCTGTTGTAGTTTCAGATCTCGATGATTTAGAATTTTCGACTTTAATCTTTTCTAACTGACTTGGTGTATACTCAGAGGGTCCCCGAGTATCCTACATGATTTTCTTGGTAATTTTGACACAATGAAAAAATTTCAATTAATAAACCACACAATATCTAAATTACACCTAAAGTCTCTAAAAAGTAAAAACAACACACAAAGTAACACACGCTAAAAATATAGAGTTCAAACCATAGAAGCTAACTCTTCACAAGGATTAATAATTACTGGTTGGTGATGAAATCCAACGTCACAGTGATCAAGGTGAAAAGCTTTATAGAAATGAGCGTTTTGGAACCAGCTATCTTGACAACTTACTTAATGAAATAATCTGGTGCAAGTAACTTTTCTATAAACCATCTCGAGCAAATATTACCCTCCAAAAAGTCCAAGTGAGTCTAGTCAACATCTGTTCCAGGTATAGCAGGACCTTCCCTCTGTCGTCACCTTAGGTAGAGCCCTAGGATTATGGTCACTATGTTTACCAAATACAATAATTTTACCTAGGGGGATAGTCGTAGATCAGACATACACGCAAAGGCAAAGTAACAAGCTCAATCCCCTTGAAGACAACTCCACCTAACCAATTGCAGGTTTACTTTCAAGTGACCCCAAGCACCATTTGGTACCATTGTAATACATGCAAATCATTATATCTTGGTTGATGGAGTGGGTATGATCACTTCGCTAGATTCGACATAATCACATGCTTAACTCATGTACAAGAAGAGCTTCCTAGAGCAAAACTGAAATAATTAGATTCTCTCCCTAACTCAAGATTCTAATTTTTTTTGTATCTTTGGAAAATTTACTTCCTTCCCTATTCCAAAGCCCTACACTTAAGCTACTGTAGGTGGTAAGAACCCAAAAAAATGTAAAATTCTAAATGAATTTTAATTAACGTTGTATTATTAAGTTGTTCTTTACTCAATTGGTAATGGAGGTGAAACTCGTGATATTATGACACAACTCAAAATTATAATGCACTCAAATATGCAATTTTCAACTTGCAAATTCAATGAAATCTTATTCAGAGGAAAGAAAGAGTTTCTTTTATTTTTCCGAAATGAAATACAAAACTCACAACTTTTCCAACTTTCATAAAACAACAAATTCCACCTTAATGCAATGAAAATGCATAAAATAAACCAAGTTCCAGATTTCCCTAAATATCAAATAAACCAAAAATACTATTTATCATTTATCACTCAAAACTTTCAAGCACACAGAAATCAATCAAGAGAGTTGGAGGGAAAATAAATTTTCCCTATGAATGCTTTGATTTAATGATAACAACAATGTAAATTTGCGAAATTCCCAAAATTGAAAGCAACAATTTCCTTTACAAAAAAAAAATGACAACAATTCCTTCCCAAAAGCACTAGATCTCAAGAAACCCTAATTTGCAATTCAATATGAGTTTGATCACAAATAATAAAAATATTAAGGTTAACTGGTGTATTTGACAAAACAAAATAAGGATATCACAAGTGGAAGGACAATCTATCTTGTTTTGATCAATCGAAAAACCAACTAGGAAAAACCCTAACAAGTTTCTTCAAAGAGACCTAATTCTCAAAAAATATTAACAAAGTACTCAAACGAGTTCAGAAGAGACATAATACATTCCAAACAAAGATAATGACACTTCCATAAAATCAAAATTAGGTTTGGGTTGAAGCAAAAGCCAAATATGCAAAAATTCCTGATGCCCGCGCAGGTTAGTGATACAAAACATAGCGCATGCGCTTGGTTGCTAAGGATAAACTAGTTTAGATCTATGCTCTGTTGGAAAATGAAAACAACAAAGATCTCATAAACCCAAGAAAAAATAAAATTTCAAGAAATCAACCACACGGATCTGAAAGGTCATTAGTTCATAAAGACTTAAGTCGAGATAAACCAGAAGGATCAGAAAGAAAAACTAAGAAAAAGGAAGAGAACAAAGATGTTCCCCAATGGAGCCACCAATTTGTTATACCATAAAAATCCCTCTTATGGACAATACCAATCTCCCTATATCCTTGACAAAACCTAGAAACAAGCAGGACAGTTGAACTAACTCTTTCCCCTAAGTCGGACTTGTTTGAATTATAAGAATTAAAGCTAATGAATGAGCCTCTTACCTATTTGATGAAATGCTCGATGAATATCCTTATTGTGACTTGATGCAGCTCCTCAATGCTTGATAAGATCTGTAACCATAAACCACAAAAGGATCAAAATCATATGTCATATAATAATCCAAACAAAACTTAACCTAATGATCAAGGAGATTAGGAATTTAATTTTCCTTAATAAAAACCTTAAACAACTATAAACCATTCACCATTGAAATAAGACAAATCAATGAAGAAAAATGTTCATTTGTATTAATCAAAGATAAAGAGGAGGCTTACAACCTTCACCTCGATTTGTGAGGTTCCTCCCAAGTGCCTTCAATCTCCTAGTTAACTAACAAGCTTTCCAATCTCAAACTAACAACATAATTTTATCTTCTCTGAGTTCTGACCTCCTCAAACCCTCTACCTTCAAGTCATTTTATAGGCCAAGAGGAAGAAGTTTTAGATCCAAAAGAGGAGGGTGAGATCCCCTAATTGAGCGATTAGGTTTCCTTGAGGAAAGGGATTAAGATGCATCATCTGAGGGTTACAGTTCGAATAGTCATCACCTAGAAGATTTCAGCTGGGAAATATTCGACCAACTATGTTTCTAGAATGTAATTTTTATTTTTACTTTCTTGAATTCACCTGCATAGGTTTATAGTGGTAGGAAGAGTGTATCTCTTCATTGTTCACATAGTTAATTCCAGTGAATGCATGGGAAAAACTAGGAAAACCAGTGCAGGTGAAACTTGACAAGGCGTGACAACTATTATTCCCAAATTTCTCATCTCCTTCAAGATATTTTTGGTTGTTTGACTTCTAAGGGAGTTTAACCAAACATGTTCATAGATGGTAAAAAGACCCATAAACTGATCAAGTGTCATGGTGAAAAATTGATACGCAACACCCCATCACTTTATTATGTGTTTTATGGATCATGTTATTTTATTTCTTTAACTTAGAATAACATTAGTGTTATTTTAGGATTATGTATAAGTATATATATATATATATATATATATATATATATATATATATATATATATATATATATATATATATATATATAAGTATATTTAGATAAATAGGCTTATATATGGTTTATAATAACTTAAAGGTAGATGAAGTTATGACTAAACACAATTTGAGGGGAGAATGAATTTGATTAAACTTCAAAAGATTAAGGTAGGATTTAAATGTAAGGAGTAGGTTAGGATAATGAAAATGAATTTTGAGAGATAGAACAAAGCTATCAGTAATAGGATAAAGGATCATGTGAGGTAGAATTTATAGAGGTAGCCCAATTTTTTAAGAGGGTCAGATTTGGATAGAACATTTGGCTCCCATTAAGGATGGTGCCTCCTTATGAGGTAGAAAGAACCATAGACCCCGTGCCTTAAAAAATTGGGCATGGGTCTATATGTATTTAAAAATCAATAATTCCTCGAGAATATCTACCAACATATAGGTAAATTTGTTACAAATTTGTCTTCTTCATAATTTTTTACCTGTAAATATTTACATGATGTGAGAGATATTATCCCTGCAAGAACCAAATATTAATAGTTCATTTCATGAATGATGAATCCTATTTCTATTTGTAATAATTATATATGATTGTTCGATCAAATTTATCATTTCCATTGGATTCACATGGAAATTTAATTAAATTAATCATTGTGCAATTCTCGACATGATTTTAACCTCAGTCGTTAGATCAAAATGACTTCAACCATCTGATACATAAGATATTTTTCCTAGCCTAACTGGTTTGTTACTTAATTTTCAACATGAAATACTAACAATTGGCTTAGGGGGTCTTGACCCAGGTTCAGAGTTAGTTGTGCCAACCAACAAAACCCTACACTACTAGCCCTTTCACCAACAACTTGTGTAGCATAGGCTACAGTCTCACCCGAAGTAGTATGGGGGGATGCTGGAAACAAGTTTCTGTATCCAGAGACCAGTGTGATGGCTTTTAGCGCCCTAGATTTGCCTTCACATAGAACTATAAGCCCCATAGGGATCAATAATATAACTCTGTTTAAACAGCCTTTAGACCTTCGTGAAGGTCTACGATTAGCCTTTGTGGACCCTTAGTAGTCAATTTATCCACTTATGTGCATTAAAGAACAATCTCAATTAGTGTTCGCACAGATCTACTTAAGTTACATAGTAAACATAAAATAATTCATCTGAGTCTTCGTGAAAGTATTTAACATGCATTGCGTACATCTATTAAGATTTATTCAAATGAATCATGCATCATTAGATCAATATTTCATAATGCATTATTCATCCACAACATTTATCGTAAACATAAGTAAACAAAAGTAAACAGATGTACACAATATTTCTTCAGTAATTTTCTTTATTCATCTTCAATTCAGCTTTACAGACTCAAAACTACCCTACGCACTCAGTTGCAAGGGTCTGCACACTCAGCTGCAGACTCTACCTAGGCCTCTATGCACTCAGCTGCAGAGCCCTTCTCTCCTATCTAACCCACTTCTCTACGCTAACACTTTTCTTCTATTGACCCATTACATCCCAGATTTTCTTCTTCATGCCTTAGACTCTCTAAGACAAAACTATGTGTAGCCTTTTACATACAATCACATGGTTCGCGGGCCATGGATGGGTCTCAAAGCCAACTCAAAATTTACATAAACAAAGGGCTAAAAACCCTTTGACTCCTAATGATCTACGTGCTTCGCATTGAAAAATCGCAGAGACTTTACATTTCTTATAAAAATTACATCAAAACTTGGGTTATTTTAACCCCAAAACTGACCTAGGGGACCGCATCACAACATGCCCACAACACAAAGATCATGACTCACCCTCAAGTCACTCGACTGGCGTTGTGATATTTCTCTACCTGGATCACGGAAACTCTACCTAGATCACGACAACTTCGACAACACTCTGATTGGATGCCTGCTTCACCTCTTCAACTAACTTCTCCGTAGTTGTTCCTTCTGCAGCTAGCCTCATTGTCTGCCATGTCTGCTGCAAGTCGTTTAGATTCTCCTGTATATTGGTCATGACTTGGTAAGCCTCCTCTAACTAGGACTGTAGCCTAGCCTTAAGAAAGGCCTCCTTCTTCTATGCTACCTCTACCTGTGTGAGGAGATGCTTCCCCTCCTACAATTTGGCTAGGCACTGCGCTGGTGCAATGGAGCATGATGTTGCCCTGACTTTGTCATAATGCCTCTACAACTCCCTAACCTTTGTATTCAGTGTCTACAAGTTTGGATATTCCTGTAGAGTTGTCACTAACTCCATTGCTTTCTCAAATACTGATGTATAGTCTGCAATTGTGGCATCCAACGTGGCTCGTCCTTCCTTGATAGTGGCTCTATGTTGCTCTAGGACCTCCGGTGGAGGCATGAGCTACATCTTCAATTGTAGCTCGGTGATCTTCATGTTGAGTTCACATTGAACTCGGTTATCCTCAACTTTGGCTTTGCACACACGAGCGACTAATTTTCTAATCTTCGCTTCTGGCTATGAGTCCTCAGGGATATGAAGCTTAGGCACCATCCTTCATGCCTCTGTGACTACTGACTCCAGTCCTGAACTGTGTGCCTGTAGCATGTCCTTCTCCTGTAGAAAATTTGTCCTTTCAGTGAACAACTGTTGATTATTAACTTTAATTTCACTAACAGCACTGAGAGCTTGTTGTTCCCTGATGCTAATCTCTTCCATGACTCCCTATAGTAATGCATGCAATAAGTCCAGTGTCATCATGGCAAGGTTCAGGCCCATATTTGGGACTCTATCAAGGAGGGTTTGTTGTTCCTCGGTGTCAGCGCGAACTGGACCTGCAGGCAAGGGGAAGAATCTCACGTCCTGCAGCCACAAAACCATCTCCATGCTTGTACATTGACCCCGTGCGAAACTTCCCTATGCACCACTCACTTTCTTGACATCTTCTTGGATCTTGGTTGCTTGGAGTTGCAGCTCTCGAAGATTCTTCTGGACTCCTTCCAATGTTTTTATGTATTGTTTTTCTGACTGCTGCAGTACTTCTGTGGCAGCGTCCCTAACTTTATCACAGATCTCATCCAGATTGCTTTCTATGAGCATCATGGGATCAACCTGTGTGTTGTGAGCTTTCTTCTTCTTCCACGATCCACCTTGCTATTCTAGCTCACATATTTTCAAAATGAAGGGGGTGTGTTGCCCCTCCTTGCCTTTTTCACCTTTCCCTATAAGATCTTCTGTTTCTGTTTCTGGCAAAGGTGGCTTGTCACCTTTCTGGGTCTCGTGATACTCCTATTCTGCCTTCTCCTTTTCAGTGCGTTCCTTCTCAACCTGAGCCTTCTCTACAACATCCTCCTTCTTCTGCACAACCAAGTTCTATGCAGCTTTCTTAGTTGCCTCCTTCCTTTTCTTCGCGGAAACACTCTCCACAGCCATGCTTGGCCTAACAGTTAGATCTGAAGGGTCACACCACTCTGATGGCCATCACGTTACTACCTCCTACACATTTGTCTTTGTTACTAAATATGGAAATTCATGCCACTTCTACACTGGATCCTTTCGTGCTTGGATGTACACCCTGTGAAAGTCAACCTTGAATGTTCCATAGGCTGACAGCTACATGTACAAGGTTGGGGACAACCTTGGATGCTGGTTAACGAGCATGTGGAGACTCGTGTCCATCAGGACTGAAAATATTTTCATCTCTATGATCTGTGCAAGATCCTTAGTAGCCATAAGGAGGGAACTATGCTGCCTCTAGGAATCGTTCTTCCAGCAGAGGAAACTGACTATCCTCCGCTAGGTCTCATGCAACCAACACAATAGATAGCAATAACCAAGCGTAATGAAACAACTTGGTTTCATCCTATGCCTCGCAAAAATTTCCGAGGAATTATTGGCACATGTATCTGGACCAGTTGAACAATATGCCTTTCATGCACTGAGCAGCCAGGGATACTATGGGTGCCAAAACTTCATCTGGGTGACATTTCCATATCACCTTTCCAGCCAATATCTACACAGCCAATTGAATTGCGGGGTCTGAGATGGACAAAATGAAATACTCGTGCAACTCTTTCACAAGCTCGAAATATTTTTTCATTCACTCTGTAAGATCCTTCTCTCCCGTATTTCTACCAAACTCCTTCGCTAGGTTCTTACCTTGATGTGGCAGGTGCAGTTTCCTATGAATGAGCATATCTGTGATGGTTATATGCCCTCCTAGCCATAAAAACCCATCATGCACCAAAGTGAGCAGTTGGCGTATGAAAATTGTGTTAATTGGGGTGCGGTGGTAATGTGCCACCCATAGCAAGTTGAGCAATCCTGATTGCTCAACACCATGGACCCATTCCTTTATTTCAAGTGTTGTAACACCTGTTTCTTCGTTATACACTCTCTTCATGTATTTCTCTGTTTCTAAGTGTGGGAAATTAGTGTGATCCGCGAGGTCCCAATCCTCCATCCTCAATAGTGGGACTCACATGAGCCGCAAACTTTCAAAAGGCACCTACTTAGGTAGCAGGGGCATGGAGATGGTGAATTTTTCTGATTTGGGGTCTTTAGTGATCTTCACCTTTCCCTTTCTTAGAGGGATATACCTAGGCAACTTTGTTATAGGTTTCTTCCTTTGATGTTGATGTCTTCGGTTCCCTGGACTTCTTCCTCCTCTAGATCTACAACCTTGTGTTTTCCTTTTTCTATCTAGTTATCTTTCTTTTGAGTTGGTGTCATGGTATGCTTCCTTAGGGAAGTGAGTACCTGCACTGACTTTTTCTACTTTTCCTATGTTGCAGGTTTCTTTTCGGCAGGTTGTTTATCTTTTCCAATGGACTGTTTTGGCCTTGGTGACCTCAGCGTCATGGGAACCGCAGGTGTAGCTTGTACACTGGATACTTTAGGTCCTAGGCATCCGATACAATGGTTTTTGAACTTAAAGCCTTAGCGGGGTTGGTGACAGTCGTCCTCTTCATAAACAACTCATGGACTTCAAGAGAAATCTCTATTTGTGCGAAGAATTCATCGTAAAATGCTCAACTCATCAGCGACAGAGAGAAAATTTCAACAACAAATATAAGGGTGCAAAGTGTTCTCCATTACACCAGCATCCATAATTTATAGGGAGTTTTGAATTTGAATCTGATCGTTCCCCCAAAATTATGAAAATAAATACCGCCAGCCCACTCCCCTTAACCATCTCCTCTCTATCAAGTCATGAACAGTGACTCCAACAGTCACTTTTCTACTACGCTGTGCGACACCTCCCTCCATGGTGTAGATTCATATGTTGTAACTTCACCATTTGCCACGTCGCCTACCTGCTGCGTAGTCCTCCGACCCTGGCAGTGTATTTTATTGTCCCTTGCTCCCTTACAATTTCCTAGAGCACTAAGACTGTCCTGCCACGATATAGTCATTGCGCAGGATCCCTTGTATACAGCTTTAATCTTCTCCCATTCACTCTTTTGAGAAAAGGTTCTCCATTCATCTTTGCAAGCTGAACTATGCCTCCATCTATAATTTCTTTGATAATATATGGCCCTAGCCAATGCATCTAAAATTTCCCTAGAAACTTAGTGAATTTACTATCATATAACAAGACCAGATTGTTTACCTTGAACATGCAAAGCTTGATTTGTTGATTGTGCCATAATTTTTCACGTTCCTTCTATACTTGTTGATGAAATCTTATCAAGAATTGGTCCTCTTCAAGCTCCATCAGCTGTGTGAACCATTCCTCCAATGCTTCACGATTTTCCATACCTGTGAAAGATGTTATGCCCAGGCTAGGAATAATATACTCCATCGACATTATAAATTCTACCCCATAGACCAATCTGAATGACAGTTGTCCTATCAGCTTCTCGTAAGTAGTCCTATATACCCAAAGCACTGCAGGTACACACACATCCTAGTCATTTTGCTGCACATTGTAGATCTTTGTCAGCGTGTTAAAATATTGTTGAATGCCTCACTAGTTCCATTCGCCTATGGGTGATATGGTGTACTCATCTGATGGTATACATGGAATTCTTTTGTCAATGCATTGATTGTTTTGTTTAGGAAGTGCATGCCTCTATTTCTCATCAACACTTATGGGCAGCCAAATCTGGTTAATACATATTCAAGCAATTTTTTTTTTTTTTGTAGCCCCTATACAGTCCTTAATCGGCTGTGCTTCTACCCATCTGGTAAGATATTCCATCGCCATGATGATATTGCATGCCCTAGTTTTCTTCCCTGGGGGATGAATTGGCCCAACAAAATCAATCACCCATTTTTCAAATGGTTGCAAAGATACTTGAGGTTGTAGTGGAAACTCATCCCTCCATGATGGTTAGCCCATTCTCTGACACGCATCGCATGCTTTATAATACGCCTTGGAATCCTTGTGTAGTGTTGGCTACCATAGACCTGCGCGCAAAATCTTCTACACAATCTCCTTTCCTACATAACATCCTCCCATAGCCCTTCCATGAGCTTCAACAAGAATTCTATCTCTCTCAAAATATAGCACATATCTTCGCAATATCTCATCTACACCCATCTTATATAGATGTCTTGCAATCACTGAAAAGTATGTCATGCGCACTACGAGATCCTTCTTTTTCTGACTTGTATACCCTTCTGGTGCAATCCCCGTGGTCAATAAATAAATGATATCCGTAAAGTGATTATCTTCTATGCGCACCGCGAAGAGCTGTACATCTGGCAACCCTTGCTCCAAATTATTGGGCTCCTCTCCTATTTCGATCTACGACAGATGGTCAAGTCCTGCATTCAACCTCCCTGGCTTCACAATTACTTCAAAGTCATACTCCTAGAATAATAGCAACCATATGCAGATCTTCCCCTCCAACACAGGCTTATTGACCAGGTACTTCAAAGAAGAATGATCCATGTACATCTTGAAATTCCCTCCTAAGAGATAGTGCCTGAATTTTTGCAGTGCGTACACCATAGACAACCCTTCGCGCTCATTTGTTGAGTAATTCTTCTCATCCTTTGATAATTTCCTACTCGTGAAGGCTATAGGATGGTCCATTTCTCCTTCACCGACTTGCATTAATGCTGCACCTAATGCAATGCAAGAGACATCCACATGTACGTGAAATTCCTTCTTCCAATCTGGGAATACTAATATCGGTGCGGTGACCATCATTTCTTTCAAGACATCCAAGTTGCATGGAATTCTTTGTCCCAACAGAATGTTGCATCCTTCTTCAATAGTTTCTCCATAAGTTCTATGATTCCCTCCTCTAGCATCTTATCCAACTCCTAACAAACGTTTTCCTTGTATTTGGGATTAAGACGATATAGCCTCTGCTTAATAGGCTTCACGTCCATTTTAGAGTAATATTCATGACACTCAAGTTGCCTATTATGCCCTTCAGGTCCGAAAACTTGGTAGGAAAAAGATCCTGGTACTGGTGGAGTAGCTCAGCAACTTTATCCACAATGGCATCCTCCCAATAATCCCTAATATTTGTAAACTTTGGTTCTGATTCAGTACCAATGTTTACTTTCTTTGTCTTCAACAACATGATGATGTCTGGGTTCTCTATTTTCAGAACTTCGACTTCGCGATGTCCTTCTGCCTCTGGGATATTACTGTTACTTGGATCTTCATCATCTTCTTCGGTGGTCACATTATAGCATTCCAGTGCATGGCGCAATTGGGTTCTCCAATCTAGCTGGACCCATTCTAGAGGTTCTTGTGGCATTCTGAAGATAAATGTCATAATTTCCTATAGGGCGTCGTAGATGCTCACGAAGCTGTCTTCAAACTGGAAGGTTAATAAGAACCCTTCCCTCAATATATCCCACTCCGCGTTGCCATGGCGGAGCTCTGTTTCCAGATACCATTTCATGGGAATTGTATCTAAAGTATGGCAAAATAGTTGTACCCACTCCAGTTGTGGTTCCGTTCCATAATATTCAGTCCATTTCGTTATGTGATCGCATGGATCATCCTTCCCGCTATATTCCTCAGTCAATATAGTGTTAGGATTTCCACATTGCAACCTCATCATCCTTGTGTAATCCCGCCATCCATTAAATCTGTCTTTATGCATACCCCACCATTGTGCAAGCGTAGCGTGCAATGCCAAATATAAAGCTTGGAAGCAGTGATCCTCAGGGACTTCATGCTCAAATGCATCCAATAAATTATCTACATCAGTTAAACCATGATAATAGGGTAAGTTTCTGACCTTCGACGAAACACAATGCAACGATTTTGTCATCATATTGCCTCATAGAGTGGATACTTCATGCAGCCAGTTCTACCAATGCTCCAACTCTTCGTCTGAATCAGAGGTGCAAGAACTCTCCCAATCCCATGCAATCCTTCCATTTACCATCGCATTGATCCAGTCTTGATCTTGCGTTGTTATTTTGTAGATCTGATCTATTTCATCCTCACTTTCTTCATAATCGTGGACTGGTTCAGTGTAGCTCACCCCTTCTGTAGGGTCCAATGGCACTACAACTCAAAGTGATTTCCTTTCAAACGACATTGTCCTCTTCTTCAAGTTGATGACCCCATTCATGTCAATGGCCCAGTCAATTCCTAGGAGCGCGGGGTATGGATTACTGTCATCAATGATCTCTATCACTTCAAAGTCGACCATTGTGCTCAAACCTTCTATATCAACTACGACTTTGTATAATCGTCCTATAAGGATGATCTTCTGCTATTTTTCCATTCTGAGCTGAATCAGAGACCACTTCAGTGCAGGTCTCCCCATTCTTTCCCATGTTTTTTTTGGAAAAATGTTCGCATCGGTCCCCAGATCCAAGATGACTTGGTCCATCTCATAATCTCCTATCTACGCAGTGAGCCTCATCTTGCACCCTATTCTTGCCTTATGTTTGCCAATTTTTCTATATATGCAGTGTCCAATAAGGGAATTCTCCTTGATGGCACATTTGTTTATTAACTCTTGCAGGCCTTTCAAAAATTTGCTGTTGCGTAGCAGTTTCATGCAGGTCTCCATGAACGTGGTAAGCATAGAGGGATCAACCTCTACAGGTGCATTGGTGTCTTACACCTTGTCATGAATTTTTGAGGTGGATGCCTCAGCGAAGCTTTTCTTGGCCTCCATAAATGTTTCCTTTGCACACTTCTAATCAAAACCAACCTTCTTTTTTGGGGCCTTGCGGACCCATCCATCCTCTTCAGGTTGTTTTCCCTTTTCATCACCAGTGGTTATTCCACTTCTTAGCACTATATTCATGCTTTGATCCTCTTCATGGGGCTCTTCTCTCATTATTTGTAAATTCTGTGTAGGTTGTTGAGGTTGCGCCTTGTTTTCCTGCATCTTAGCTATCAACACCGAGCATTCTTCTATGGTATGGTCAACTGACGGCAGTATTGACATGACACGCTTGTCTGATTCTGACATTCCTGCACATAGGGCCCTGGTGTTCCGCAGTTGTAACAGATAACCTGTCCCCGGCCTCTTCTAGACCCTCCTCCTCCTCGGCCTCATCCATGTCCCTGATAACCTCCACCCACCCCTCCGGCACCTTGGTCTGGAGTTCGATTTTTTGCTTGCATTCGGTATATAGGTGTTCTTTACATCATCAACTCATAGTTGAGACAGTGGCACTCATCATGGTCCACATATTTACATAAGTCACAAAACAACTGTTGGGGTGTCTGAACAAACTTTTGAAGAAAATGACAATTATCTGTGACATGTTTTCCAGCAACCTTACAAATAGCGCATCATAGCACAACCCCCATGCTCAACCCTACTGGGGCTTTCAGCTTTAGGGGAATTGGTCCCCCTCTTGTAACATAATTCACGAATACGAGACAGTGGTATTTTTCATGCCCTTGGCTCTTACACTTTAGACACCAAACTTCTGCGTGCACCTCTGGTTTAGTCTCCTTTTCTTTCTTCAAGCTCTGTAATTCCAAGAAGAGGCTTTGTAACTGGGAGTGAATCTAATGTACCCCCAAGGTCACATCCTGAATGGGTGTTGCATGAAATCTCATTGCGATATCCAAGGCATCCACGTGTGTTCATATCTTCTGTTGCGATAGAGTAATCCTCAGGTGGGGTAGAAGCAAAGCTATAAACAACTCACGATGCTGACCATTTGTAAGCTGCATGTTTTCTTCTCGAATGACACATTGCAACCTTTGATCTAATTCCCATGGCATCTCATCAACCCTCATTGTGATTTCCTTAAATCCGACTACTGACTGTGAGTCAGACTTAGGCTTACTAAACTCTTTGTTTAAAGAAACCTTAGTATCTGCTAGCGATGCTAGAGGATTATCAAAACAATATTTAATGTACCAAGTCAGCGCACGATCCTACAGAGTGGTAACCAATTATGCCTTCTTTATATTGTCATTAGTAACTTGATGCGCTATCCACATAGCATTCGAAACAAACCAAAACTACTCCGTGTCTTCACTCCCTATGCCATTGAAAATCAGTAGCTTCATGGTGTTCACCATGTTGGATGGTGGTGGTGCAGGTGGAGGTGTGAGAAAAGGTGTATGCGGTGGAGGTGGAGGTCAAGACCGAGTGGATGGTTGATGTGTTCGTGGAAAACCCTGTGTTATCAACTAAACAACACTTCGTGGCGGAGTTTGTTCCATCCCTTCGTCATCGCTCAAAGGAGGTCCAATCAGAGGACTATAAACTGGTCTTCCTCTTTATCGATCTCTAAAGAATCATCCACTTCATGTAGATCCAAACAGCAAGGTAATGGGATCACCTGTTTGTCACACAACAACATTTTAATACAGGTATTCAAAGATCTTAGATACCTACCTCGCGGTCCCTTGAAAAGCCTTCGCTCTACTTCATTGTAGCTGACCGAGGTATCAACTACGAAATTTGTAACAAATCCTCCTATAATTCGATCAAGACAATGATCAACAACCCGTGTGATCTCATTTTTAGATGCTTCTAATCATCGTTCTAATTCAAGAGTCCACACTATAGGATTATCAAGCTTTCACCTTCCTTTGTTGGCTATTAATTTGGCTAACCACTCATACAGTTCGATGGGAAAAGTGTAGAAGAAGATTTTGTGTATCTCTATGTACATGTACATGTACATGTTCAACCACTATTCCTTCAACAGGCACAGATTCTTGTTTTTTTGCACTGCGAACTGGTTAATCTTCCGATCCAACCACTTTTCAATTTCTTTCTTGGTCAGATTCTAGTAATGTGACATCGCACCTCTTTCACACAAATCCCGGTCCCAGAAATAGAACCATTTGTTGGCTTAGGGGGTCCTGACCCAGGTTCAGAGTTAGTTTCGGCAACAAGAAAAACCCTACACTACTGGCCCTTTCGGCAACAACCTACATAGCACAGGCTGCAGTCTCACCCGAAGCAGTATGGGGGGATGCTGAAACCAAGTTTTTGCATCCCGAGATCAGTGTGATGTCTTTTAGCGCCCTAGATCTGCCTTTGCACAAATCTATAAGCCCCTAGGGCTGGGTACTGCAACTCTGTTTAAACAGCCTTTAGACCTTCGTGAATGTCTACGATTAGCCTTTTTGGACCCTTAACAGTCGATTTATCCACTTACACACATTCGAGAACAATCTAAATGATTGTTTGCACAAATCTACTTAAGTTACTTAGTAAACATAACAAAATTCATCCCAATCTTCGTGAAAGTACTTAACACGCATTGCATACAACTATTAAGATTTATTCAAATGAATCGTGCACCATTAGATCAATATTTCATAACGCATTATTCATCCACAACATATATCGTAAATATAAGTAAACATAAATAAACAGATATACACAATATTTCCTCGAAAATCTTCTTTATTTATCTTCAATTCAGCTTTATAGACTCAAAACTACCCTACGCACTTATCTGCAGGGGTCCAGACACTCAGTTGTGGACTCTACCTAGGCCTCTGTGCACTCAGCTACAGAGCCTTTCTCTCCTATCTGACCCACTTCTCTGTGCTAACACTTTTCTTCTATTGACCCATTACATCCTAGATTTTCTTCTCCATGCCTTGGACTCTTTAAGACACGCTTATTTATAGCCTTTTACATACAATCCCATGGTCTGTGGACCATGGGTGGGTCTCAAAGACGAATCAAACTTTACATAAATAAGGGGCTAAAACCCTTTTGACTCCTAATCATCTATGTGCTCCGCATCCACAAATCGTGGATACTTTACATTTCTTACAAAAATTATATCAAAACTTGGGTTATTTTAACCCCAAAACCGAACCAGGGGACCCCATCCCAACACCAACTGTTGATCCTATTGTGGATAAGTCATTGGATCCCATCATATTGCAAGACATATGTTATCAAGCTCCTAATTTTCCATTCGATATGGCATAGTGACCGTTAGATTAAAACTTTTCCAACCATTGGATCCCATCAGATGGTAAATGTGCTGTTAATAGTTCCATATGTTGTGGTCTTATGTGACCTATCAGTTGTTAGATCACATGAACATAAGCCATTCGATCATAATTAATTATGTCAAGAGTGTTCACCTTTGTGAAATTCATTTCAAGCCGGGAAACCTGAACCATTGATTGTTAGTGAAGATTGAAGAATTAGGAAACTTAATAAGGTTTCATTTTTTTGTTTATTTTTGGTCATCATTTAAATTATGGGAAGCCATAAAGGGTGTTAACATTATCTGTGTCATATTAGGGATATTGCATTATTTTTATTGCTATAGAATAAATAACACATCCTTACAATTCAAAATAGTTCATTTCATTATCAAAGTGAAAACATACAACTGACTCAATGTGGGTAAAATAGGTTATAATATCAGCCTCTAGAACTTCCTAGAGGAAAATTTATAACAAAAATTCTAGCATGGTTGTTTGATACATGATTTTAGGATCATCCAAGAAGCTTGACTTCCTATGATCATATCTCCTAAAATATCATGACGAAATATTTGAATGTTGGACCAAACAATAAGCATAATTTCACTCACTATGGTCCAAGTTTCATCTTCTGGAAACTCCTAGAAGAAAATTTCAAGCATAAACTCAAACACGACTTGTTTGATTCATGATTTCCAGAGCATCTAGGAAACTTAACTTCCTCTTATCATATCTCCTAAAATATCACAACCCCAAGATCTAAAAGTTAGAATAGATGATCAATAGGACTTCCCCTCACTATGGTCCAAGTTTCAAATTTTGTAACCTCCCAAATAAAATTTTATAGTAGAAATTCAAAATTGACTTGTTTAAAGAAGAATTTAGGAAGCCTATCTTCCTCAACCAGTGTTGTTACAAAATTTAATACATATAAAAACTATATCCATGATAAATTTAATGAAGAGTAAATGCATGTACATATAAATTTGTTGAAAGGAGAAATTAAATAATCATGGATAAGAGATGCTTATCTTGAGTCAAATATTCTACAATTTTAAGAAAGGTGGGCCACTCTCCACCCAAACATAGGCTCATGTATGTTGTGTTCTTTCTCATAGCTAGCCATCATTCAGGTATATTGATGCCTTGTGGAAAAAAATAAACTCAGGGATTTAGAACACATTTTTTCAAACCAAATTTAACACAAAAAGTGAAGGCCACCCTCCTCCACACACAAGAAAGAATCCTAGTGTTCATCCTTTCAATTTCTTGACAAATGCCATAGATGTTGGGTATGTGTTATATTGTTTGCATGACTTATATGCACCAAAAATAAGAGGGGGTCCAGGGGGGGTTGTCCAACACCCCTTGGTTGGGGGGTATGCAAGGGGGTGTGAGCCCCCTTGCATGAGGTTCAGTATAGTGTTGAGCCGTACAATAGGTATGTATTTACTCTTGATTACACTATCCTTCTCCTCTTTTCTTATCCATTTTTTGCCATGATATAATAACATATTGACAGGATTTTGTTAAGGGATGAATGAAACTTCTCTTGATACGATTTGACCATCCAAACTAACTCTCATTGATTTTTATGCAGAAAAACAACAGACGAAACAACTGCTATTCCAAAGTTGGAACAAAAAAAGCTAATCAAGGGAAATGAGGTGCGTCGTGTGCAGTCGAACCAAGGAACGAATCAAGAAGATCAGCGCAATATGAAATAACTTTTTGAAGATAGCATTTAGTTGTGAACCCTCAGGATCTCCTAATCCTGAGGGATCACATTTATCTTTTTCCTTTTGATTATAAAGGGGAAAACTGAAGAAAGGGATATGGATCTCTCACCTTTTACTTCAATTGTAATTTTAATTTATAGAAGCGTGATTCTGAAGAACGAGATCGTATTGTAATGACAAGTGAATTTGATGATTAATATATAACTTGTGTTGTTGTTCATTCGGATATTTTGATGTAGCTAAGCAGTATTCGCTGGTGGCTAGGGCCTAGACTCTGGTGGATTTTACTGTTGTTCCTTGTTTTATACTTTTCCGCTTCCTGCAAGTTTATTCTACTTTACATCTTTGCAGTTGATTTACTTTCGTTAATTCAGATTTCTGGTATTCATTTAATTAATATGCAATTCTAATTGGTTTTATTTATTCATGTCTTGGATTGAATTAGTCATCAGTTAAAGAATCATTTCTGGTTAATTAAAGGATAGAGTGTTATTAATTAGATCAAATGCTTTCCTTCTATCCAGTAGTTTAAGTCCAACTGAAAGAGCTCAGTTAATGCTATAGTGGTCTCGGTTGATTATCATTCAAATTGGTTGATTAAGATTGAATAATGGTTTTGTTTGAGATTGAGTCGTCATGCTTAGATGAATTACTTCCCTTAAAGTTACAAGCTTGAGATTTATGATTGCATCTGTTTACTCTTGTATTGAATTTAATAAATTATTTTAAAGCATTAATCTCTGGATTTATAGCTTGCACATATTGTGTACACTCTTGGAATAAAAGGACTTACCCAGGTTGATAATTAATGTGAGGTAATTAGGAGTTCTAAAAGACACCGTCTAGCACCCAACATTTTGGTGTCGTTGCCAAGGAGAGTGTTTCCATTTTACAAAGAGTGATGTATTTTTGATGTTTGTCTGCTAAGAAAGAATTGGGTATTAAAAACGGAAGGTAAGAACCTGCGTAACAAGCGAGTAAAATGCTTGCTCCTCTGCCCACTTTCTAGCAGAATTGCATAGGAATTTAAGGTAGAAATGAACGTTTGTATTTTTGTATGAATGACTAAGAAGAAAAGACCAAAAAAAAGATATAATTCCTCCTCCCAAACCTGAAAAATGTAAGGGACCAGCGACCCTTGGACGATCAACCTTTATTGATGAAATCATAAGAAAAGCTGAGTCTTAGTCATCAATAGGACCTCGAACCGTTGCTATGAGACATCCTACTGTCTCCCTTCAGGCCACAGGATCACCATATGTAGCTAACAATGAGATTCACAGTAAGACTGAAGGGTCTAAACAAAGTTTTCAAGATATTGAAAATTCACAACCACGCCATTCACAAGAAGGGAATTCTTGCAACCTCTGTGAAGGAGAAGGAGAAACAGGTAATCCTGAAATTAAATCATCAGAACCTAGATCTCCTGCAATAGTGATTGAACAAAGGACACCTAGTGTTTTGGATCGAGGTAGCATTGTTAGAATCATTCCAGCCTCTTTTGGACATCCTAGGAACAACTCTCCAGCTCCAGAGATCCTTGAAGGATACTGCCATATTTTTGACCAAATGGCCAATAATCAACGACAGCCCGAAACCTCTACGTCACAATACCCTATTGTTAACACAGTCATTAATGCCCCCATGAAATCTATTCCATTACAGAATATTCCTACCTTTCATGGGCTAACTTTAGAAGATCCCGATGCATTCGTTTTCGAATTTGATGTCCTATATAGAGGTTATGATTACACCACTGACCCCCAAAAGCTGAAACTATTCCCATCTACTTTGAAGGGAGCAACTCTGCATTGGTTTATGGGACTTGGTGGAGGTACCATCAATGACTAGGACCAAATGAAAACATCCTTCCTTAAAAATACCAAGATTATTGCCGAACTAGAGAACTAAAAGATCAAATATTTCAAATGGTAGCTAAGCCTAATGAGACTCTAGAAGAATATGTGGGGCGTTTCCAATATAATCTGCAAAGATCTCCTTATGCAAATTTTCGTGATAATGTTCTAAAAACCACGATGATTAAAGGTATGAAAGACCAATGGGTAGAAACACTGAATATAATGGGTAAGGGCGACATTTATCAAGAAGATTATGAAAATATTACAAACTTGTGCATCAGGTGCTCTAGGGGTGGTACAAGGCTGAAACTAGCCAGAGGTGATGTGATCACCAGAGATAGAAAAGCCTCAGGAGGAAGCATTACACGAGTCGAAATAGGAAATTTGTTGGAAGATTTCAAGACTGATATTTTGGGGACCCTAATGACACAATTGGATATCATGCAAGCTAAACGAAAGCAGGCCAAAGCAAAACAGAACCTGGCTATTTTCTGTTCCCATTATAGAAAGAAACACAGTCACAAAGAATGCCTGCTAGATATGATACAAACATGTGCCATATGCACTAAGGAGCATGCCACGGAAATTTGCCCATCACTCCCAGGATTAAAAGCAGTCTTCAAGGAAGCGGAAGAATAAGTGGAACTAGTATACCTGCAGAACTAGCATTGTCAATGGCAAGCACGTCAAACAGGTATGCCTACTGATCCATCTTTGTTCTTTCCTCCCTCGCAATATAATTCTCAGCAATATTCAGGGGAAGCATTGCAAAACCAGCCACCTTTTTCTACTTGGCCACCTCAAGCATTCTCTATGCCACCATGGCCCAACTAGTCAAATCAAAACAATAATCTCCCAAATCCCTCTTACCCTCCACCATTTTGGCAGAACAACCCCTATTCATCTCAATGGTCCCCTTCTACCTCACAAAATCAGAACTGGCAACGAAATTGGCAAAGATCCAGGAACCAACCTATGGAGACAATTCTTCTACCTCAACCAACTTTACCAACACCTTACATGTTGCAGCAGAATCCTCAATATAATATAAGACCACAACTCCCAGCTCAACCTAACCCAAATCCTAACAACAGACCAATCTAGTCAGTACAAATCATTGAGGGTCTGGACCCTGAAGCTGAGTTGAGAGAGTGTAACGAACTCAAGTTGAGATCTGGATGTGTAATCACTCCAAACGAGGATAAAAATATGCAACCTGAAGAACCGCACCCAAATGAGCCTTTGACTGTAGATGATCAGCAAACAAAACAAGGGCAAGATAGAATCAGGCAGAAAAATCCTGAAAAGATCATAACTACTTCCCCCCCATTCCCAGAAAGATTGATGATACCACGCCCAATTGAATATCCTGACTTTTATCTTCTGAGTGAACTCAAGAATATCTGTATAAAAATACCCCTCGTCCAGGCTATTCAAGACATTCCAACATATGCCAAAACTATTAAAGAATTGTGTATAAATAAGTTTGTGAAGAAAACAAAAATAACCCCAATTGTCCATGTTGTCCAGACTTTGTTTGATTTATTACTAGGCAAAGAGACACATGTAAAATATGAAGACCCGAGAAACCCCATTGTCACAGTCGAGATAAATGGCCACTCTTTTCCCAATTCTTTAGTTGATTTATGGGTAGCCATTAACATTCTCACAAAAACAACTTGCAAAATGCTTGGCATCATAGCCTTGGAACCAACAACTACCTTGTTGGAACTTGCCAACCACTCAGTCATTAAGCTAGAAGGAACATTACCAGATGTGATGGTTTTTGTAGACACTAGGGAATATCCGACAATTTTTTTGATTATTAACCCTAGGAACCAGCTAGATGGACATCCCTTAATATTAGGAAGGCCTTGGCCAACAACTGTTGATGCTTATATCAGCGGCTGGACAGCCAGTATGACCATAACCAGAGGGAATGATGTGAAGAATCTAGCTTTATACCCTCCTGCTCATCCAAGCCTAACCATTATAAAAACTAGGAAACAACCTGTAACATATTTAACATAAAATATTCAGTCACCATTGACTGCGGCAGATGCCCTTGAATTCAAAAACTAAACAGAAGATGATGTCATTAATACTTTTATCAATCACCCTGCTACGGTGTCTAGTTTGAGATGTCACATGATTAAAGAAGTCCTTGACAACGAAATTGAATAAGATTCCCTAAGAGATATCAATGACCAACCAATACCAACAACCTTTGTCTATAATAGAAAACCTATCAAAATCAAGCCAGGGAAGATCCTGAACATTAGCAGTAATCTGAGTGATGACCAGCAACAAAAACTTATTCAAGTCCTTAGGAAATATAAAGGGGCTTTCACTTGGGATTACCCAGACATGAAAGGGATTGACCCTTAGCTATGCATGCACCACATCTACACTAAAAAAGATGCAAGACCCATTTGACAACCTCAGCATAGATTAAATCCTCACTTAAAGGATATTGTTAAAGAAGAAATTCAAAAACTGTTAGATGTGAATTTTATCTATCCTATATCTGACAGTAAATGGGTTTCTCCATTAGTTGTGGTCCCCAAAAAGAATAGGAAATGGAGGATATGCATTGACTATAGAGAACTCAACAAGGCAATGCAAAAAGACCATTTTCCCCTTCCATTTATCGATCAGGTCCTAGATACACTGGCATGGAAGAAATTATTCTCTTTCCTGGATGGCTTCAGTGGCTACAACCAAATTCAGATTGCCCCTAAAGACCATGACAAACCTACTTTTACCTGCCCATGGGAAACGTTTGCTTACAGGGTATTGCCTTTTGGATTGTGCAACGCACCTGGTACATTACAAAGAGCCATACTCAGTATTTTTGCAGACTTGATAAATGAAGGATTGGAAGTGTCCATGGATGATTTCACACCTTATGGAGATGACTTCAAGTAGGCATTACAGACATTGGAGAAAGTCTTGGAGTGATGTATTGCTACTAGGTTATGCTTAAGCCATGAGAAGTGCCATATGATGATGATAGAGGGTCTGATCCTGGGTCATTACATTTCAGCAGCTGGAATTTAGGTAGATCCAATGAAAATGCAAGTAATCCTCTTATTAGCTACTCCCTGCACTCAAACAGAGGTACGCAGTTTTCTGGGATTTGCTGGATATTATCATAGATTTATAAAAAAAAATCACAGATTGCTACACCATTATATGCCTTGACAGGAAATATTGATTTTATATGGACTAACAAATGTGACATTGGTTTTACAGATTTGAAATGGCTAGTATCAACAACACTAGTATTATGAGGCCCAAATTGGGATATACCATTTGAGATTTCATCAGACACGTCAGATACATCCATTGGAGCAGTTCTTGGCCAAGAAGAAGACAAGAAACCCTACACTATATATTACATTAACAAAAACTTAACTCCTGCTGTGTTGAATTACACAGTAATAGAGAAGGATTTTCTAGCTGTCATTTATGCTATTAACAAATTCAGACACTATATAACTGGATACCCTATAGTTTTGTATACTGATCACTTTGCTATCAAATACTTAGCTAATAAACCCATTACGAATGGAAGAGTGACACGTTTGTTACTACTTTTGCAGGAATTTGACATAACTATAAGGGATCGACCAGGGAGGGAAAACCTTGTGGTAGACTTCCTCTCCCAAGTTCCAAGAACAGACGATGCAGTGGCGGTAGAAGACCAGTTCTTGGATGAACACCTGTTTGTTATGGCCTTAAAAACACCATGGTACACAGATGTGGCGAATTACTTAGCAGTTGGAAAACTACCAAAACATCTGACACCCAGAGAAAGGAAATTGATAGTGCAGCGCAGCACTTGGTTCTCTTGGATCGGAGGATACCTTTTTCACACAGGGGCCGATATGCACATCCATAGGTGTATCAGGGAAGACAAAATTTATGATATCTTAAAATCCTGCCATGATGGACCTTGCGATGGACATTTTGCAGACCGCAGAACTGGACATAAAATTTTACAAATGGGCTACTACTGGCCCATAAGTTTTAAGGATGCTAAGAAATTTGTCCAGGCATGCGATAGTTGCTAAAGGATGGGCTGCCCTAGCCAATCTGATGAGATGCCCCTACATCCATAGCTAGTGATATAACCCTTTGAGTGATGGGCATTAGATTTTGTCGGGCTGATCAACCCATCATCCAATCAGAAATCATATATATTGGTTGCAACAGAATACGTGACTAAATGGGTGGAGGCAGTAGCATTACCAAGAGCAAAAAAGGAAATAGTGATTAATTTTCTTTTCATAATTTTTGTGCGGTTTTTCTTACCTAGAGAAGTAATTACTGATGGGGGGCCACAATTTGTAGGCCACAAGATCGCTACTACACTAAAGAATCATCACATTATGCACAGAATTACCTCTTCGTATCACCTGCAGGTGAACAGGCAGGTGGAGAGTACCAACAAAGTAATTGAAGCTATTCTAACGAAGATAGTCTCATCGCGTAGATGAAAATGGGCTACTCGACTGCCAGAGGCCTTGTGGGCATATCGCACGACTTGGAGGAACACTACTGGACACTCTCCATATTAGCTGGTATTTGGTAAGGAACCCATTTTCCCCATAGAATTTGAGATACAAACAATAAGGATAGCCCAGGAGGTGGGACTGGATTTAACTGAAGCCCAGATTAACAAACTACAACAAATAAATGAATTAGATGAAATTTGGCTATTGGCTCTACAACATATTGCACTCATCCAACAACAAAGAGCAAATGGCATGATTCCATGATTAAGAAAAAGACATTTCATGAGGGCGACTGGGCACTTCTTTACGATTCTAGGTTTCAAGACTTCCCTGGTAAACTGTAGACTAGGTGGTTAGGCCCCTATGAAATAAAGGAAGTGCATGACAATGACACTCTTACATTGGCCACCATTGATGGGTCTGGTTTTTCATTTAAAGCAAATGGGCATCAAGTGTACCTCTACCAAAAACCACTTACAAGAGAATCTTTCTACCAGCAGATACACGAGGACTCCACCATGCAAGTTCTAGCTGCAGAAGGCAATCCTTCGACAACTTCATTTTTGTAAAAGGTTATTTCTTTTTCCAAAAACTATAAATATGATTGCTGATTTGATTTTCTATTTTTTTTTTCTCTGTTTGTTTGTTGTTCCAACTTTGGAACAACACATTTTTTATTTTTGCTGTTCCAACTTTGGAACAACACTTTTTTTCGTTTCTACTATTCCAACTTTGGAACAACACTTTTTTGCATTTTTGTTGTTCCAACCTTGGAACATCAATTTTTATGTTTTTGCTGTTCCAACTTTGGAACAACACCTTTCTGCATTTTTGCTGTTCCAACTTTGGAACAACAATTTTTTTCATTTTTGTTGTTCCAACTTTGGAACAGCACTTTTCTGCGTCTTTGTTGTTCCAACTTTGGAACAACACTTTTTTGCGTTTTTGCTATTCCAACTTTGGAACAGCACTTTTCTGCGTTTTTGTTGTTCCAACTTTGCAACAACACTTTTTGCGTTTTTGTTGTTCCAACTTTGCAACAACAAAGACTTGTTGTTCCAACTTTGAAACAACACTTTTGCGTGTTTGCTGTTTCAACTTTAGAACAACACCTTTTGCGTGTTTGTTGTTCCAACTTTGGAACACCACTTTTTGCGAGTTGTTGTTCAAACTTTTGAACAACCTCTGTTCCAACTTTGGAACAACACTTTTTGTGAGTTGTTGTTCAAACTTTTGAACAGCTGCTGTTCCAACTTTGGAACAACACTTTTTGTTGTTTGCTCTTCAAACTTTTGAACAACACCTTTTTCTCTTAGTGTGTTTTGATGTTCCCACTTTTCAACAGCTGTTGTTCCATCTTTCAAACAACATTTTTTCTTCTTGTGAAGTTGTGTGTTTTCTAAACAACACCCTTTTCCTTGCATTATTTTGATGTTGAACAACACCTCCTTCCTCTTGCAAAATTATTCCTAGCTCATCTCAGCCCAATTTTTCTGATTCCCTTTCATGGCATGAAGTACAATACTTTTATGAGGACGAGAGTTATGGATTCTATTGAAGCAGGTGAATACCCTTAATGCTATTATCTTTAACAAGACAGCTTCTTGATGATAGATTTAAAAAAAATAAAATTAAAGGGACACAATTATTTATATATTACTTTACTGTATTGATTTCGGCTGTATATGATACGGATTGATCATCTTTACCATGTTGGTTCCACTCCTCCTAGTTATATTCCTCTCTGTCTATTATAAATGAGATTTTGGGTATATTTTTTCTATTAACATGTTCAATTTCTTCCACTATCCCTGCTCTTAAGGAGTACTGAGCCTCCCTCTATTTATCATAAAAATGTGTAATAACAACAAAATTTTGTGTATAGATAGGGGATAGGGGGTCTCATTAAGAGCTAGCCTACCATGTTCATAAGGATGTAGCGATGTGACATTCCCACTATGGCCAGCACACCAGGGTTATGATCCATTGGATGGCTAAAATATCCTTGGAACAGGAGGTCTCATCACAAGCCAACCTGATCACTTTTGCTACTTCCTAGTGAATTGCAGTGTGGTCATCTAGTTACCATGCCAGAACACTGATCTCTTCTGTAGAAACATCAATAGAATTCTCCAACTATAAATTGAGGATCCTAGTTCATATGGGTTAAAAATTAACTCTGTCGAGGCTATGGATGCCTGCTGGTAGCAAAAGTTCTACTTATGGTATTGAAGTTCTATTTTCAACATCAATAATTATTATAATACCCTCTTCTTACTTTTGTTTTTATTAGAGAGATTATTTCCCTAATTTCTCCCTACTTTGAACCTTTATGCATGAGTTAATGTTTTTAATCAATCATATCATTTTCAGCCAGAATATCATCAGCAAAGCATCTTTTTCTTTCAATTCACTATCCATTTTCCTTATCGCATAACCTATCATCAACCAAAGCATCTTGTCTCTTATCAATAACCATCATTACACACCTCGCTTTCATTCTACCCATACCTTTTATAGTCCTTTCATTAATATACGTACTTTGTCTCATTTACTGCTGTATCTTTCACCCTTATACTTTGTCATCAGAACAACATTTCCTTGTCCATTCAGTCATAGGCAACCTCTCATTTTGAAGGAGGGAGGGGACCTCCATTACACTTGTGCATGCATTGTAGTTATTTTATTGGAATTCATAGGGTGATATGGTATCCCATGATCACGCGGCATGTGGCAAAATAATAGTCCTCGAATTAATAATATTAATTCTCATAGAAATATTACTTAACATTGAAAAACTTAGTTGTTACAATTACTTGTTGTTCTATCTCTCTGTTGCTATGTGTTTCTCCACTGCATTAATCATTTGCAATAGTAGGAAGAACTCAAGCATTACGGGTGGAAAGATAGTGCACCAAGAACCTTTAGTGCTGGAAGTCTTTGACAGAGCCAAGGAAATTCTGGTCCACGTAGGGTGGATATCATATTTCACAAGATTTCAGCCCCCTAGTGAGGAAATCGCTATTGAGTTTCTACAGCATCTACGAAATGGGCAATCCCTGGTGAGAGGTAGAAGAATCACAGTATCAGATGTTGTGATAGCTGAAGTATCTGGGCTGCCGACGAAAGGAGCTGTATGGCCAAAAAAACATGTAATGTTGCAAGACGCGGTGGAGATTTTCAGAGATGCAGACGAGGAGTTAACTAGAAAAGGAAAGGGCATCCAACCATCTTCTCTGGCAGAACCATGGTGTGAGTTGGAAAGTGTTGTCCAGAGGTACATTACCTCTACTAGACGACGAGATGTGGTAAGACAATGACAACTAAAACTCTTAGTTGTTTCAGAACAAAAAGTCACTTTTAATCTGCCATATTTCTTGAATTCATTGCTGCATGATACTACTGATAGAATAAGATGGGCTAGGCACCTTGAAACCATAGTTAGCCATCATGGATTTATTAGATTAATTGTTATCCATAACCTTGTTAAACAAAACTTAACTTGGGATGGTCTCATAGCGCCCCTTGAGATTAGTCAAAACCCTGTAATCCAAAATTCTGCAATCTTGGAGATGATCCAGTAGGGCCCTGTTCCAAAGAGGAAAAGGACTTCTCACTCAAAAATTGAACCCCATAAGCGCAGGCAGTCTGCAAGGTTAAAACTAGCCTAGAGGATTTCTGTAAATCCTCAAGGTAGCGCCGAACAACCTGTAGATCCATCTAGACTAGTTAGTGTACAGTACTTTGAGTCAAAACCAGAGGAACAATGCAATTTTGAGCCAGAACTAGAAGAAAAGGATAATTCAGAGCCTGAGTCAGAGGAAGAACCTAAACAAGGGGAAGGATGTCATTCAGAATTAGAATTCAGGGAAGAGGCCAATTCAGAAAAAGAACCTGAGGAAGAGGATAGACTGGATACAGAGCAAGAACGAGCACAACATTTTGATGATGAACTGGAAAATGAAGTATAGCCTCCTCAAACACCAACCATGAGCCCCCAAAATGATATTTTGCAGGATTTTGAGACAGGAATGGCCCAGGTCCTGGAAAATCTGAATGCATACATGCAGCTTGGAGGATCACTTGATCCTAACCTAAAGGAAGCCCAATCCCTAGGATATTTTGGGCATACAGAAATTATGCCTTCTCCAGAGGCTACAGACCAAGAAGAGGAAGCAAACACATAAGTTATTCATGAATCTGACAACCAGTGTGGTGACATAGTTCTATTGGAGCACAACCATGATAAACAATAGGAATATTTAGATACAGAAGCTATTGACAAGCCCATTAATGTAAAAGATTCTCCTCGGAAGACGCGAGTAGTCGGAGAAAAACTAAAGAAGCTGAGAAAAAAATAACAAAAGCTTCAAAAGATAGTTAAAAGGCTATGTCGGAAGTTAAAAGAAATTGCAAACAGTAAAGCCCAGAGCACTACTCCTAAGGTAGTCACTATGGCTACGTAAATGGAAATATGTAAGGTTAGGGCAACAGAAACCCAAACCAAACTCATTTCTACACAAACAATAGCCACCCAGGCAAATTTGCATGCAGACTTAGTGGGTGCATCCGTTCAGATAGAGGGTTATTCCTCCCACAATAAGAAAGTGCAGACCGAGGATATATCCTCTCATAGCACAAGAATTCAGACAGAAGAGCAAGCCAAAGATATCCTATCAAGCAATGACCCTATTCTTCTAAATCTATAGGAAAATATGACACAAGACCAGATTTCTTTAGAACAATGTGAATAGGAGATAGTTCCCCTACAAAAATATCAGGAGTTGTAGAAGCAGTTTAGGGAATTAACCATAACTGAGAATGGGACTTTTGATAGTTTTAGACAGGAGGAAGAAAAGATGAAGAAGGTGAAGACCAATCTAGACAAAGTCAGGAGTGAGATAGACACCATTTGTTCGCTATATTCAGATGTCTTGACATGTAGGTCTCCTGCCTGTTCTTATTAGAACGGTACTTATTGTTAAAGATTAAAGCTGTAAGAGCTAGAAAGCCAATCGAATTAAGGACAACTGAAGATTTTATAAGTTGTTATAAGGAACATGGGGCAAAAGTCCAATGGCTTCTTTGCGAATTTTATTTGCATAATTTCGTATTAGAAGAAGAAGTGGATAATAATCCTAGCCCTTTTGTTAGGGATATTTAGTTCCAGGCTTTTATCTCTTTTGTATTTAATCAACTTAAGTGGTTTAAGACTTGTAATTCATTCCAAAGACAGGAACATGGGTTGGATCTCTAGGTAAGGAGTGAGCCTACTCACCCTTTGCAACTGTTTGCTAAACATAAAATGCTGATGACACAAGAGGGCGTGATTAAAATTTTAAGGCCCATACACAAGGAAATTGTGCAGAAAGGAACAACATATTTTCTCTCCATTCAGGAAAGATCCCTAATTTCATCCAAACTAAGATGGATGATCTCAACTAATAGTGTTAAGGAAATAGAACCATTTAATTATGGGAATTTCAAAGTTGCTGCGAGCCGGTTGATCACATACAACAATCTTATATTGAGGGAAGGGCCTTATTGGTTGGGATGTTGATTTAGGAGTCCCATTATTTGGTATCCTCCTGAAGGGTATTGGTCTGACTATGAGTTTCCTAAAGGACACGAAAAGGAAACCTTTGCAAATCTGGCACAACATCATGGTTTTAGGCCTGATAAAGAAACCTTCTTTCTAGCTTACTCCTTAACTATATTACATAGGAACTATTCTTTTTTCATGAGGAAATTAAACAAGGTAAGCAGGGGAGTATGTTGAGCCGTACAATAGGTATGTATTTACTCTTGATTACACTATCTTTTTCCTCTTTTCTTATCCATTTTGTGCCATGATATAATAACATATTGAGAGGATTTTGATAAGGGATGAATGAAACTGCTCTTGATATGATTTGACTGTCCAAACTAACTCTCATTACTTTTTATGCATAAAAACAGCAGATGAAACAGCTGTTGTTCCAAAGTCGGAAGAGCAAAAGCTAATCAAGGGAAACGAGGCGCGTCGTGTGCAGTCGAACCAAGGAACGAATCAAGAAGATCAGCACAAGATGAAAGAATTGTCTGAAGATAGAATTTAGTTGTGAATCCCTCAAGATCTCCTGATCCTGGGGGATCACATTTATCTTTTTCCCTTTGACTATAAAGGGGAAAACTGAAGAAAGGGATATGGATCTCTCACCTTTTACTACAATTGTAATTTTAATTTACAAAAGCGTGAATTGAAGAACGAGATCGTATTGTAATGACAAGTGACTTTGATGATTAATATATAACTTGCATTGTTGTTCATTCAGATATTCTAAAGTAGCTAAGCAGTATTCGCTGGTGGCTAGGGCCCGGTCTCTAGTGGATCTTACTATTGTTCCTTGTTTTATACTTTTCTGTTTCCTGCAAGTTTATTCTACTTTACAGCTTTGTAGTTGATTTACTTTCGTTAATTTGGATTTCTGGTATTCATTTCATTAATACGCAATTCTAATTGGTTTTATTTATTCATGTCATGGATTGAATTAGTCATCAGTTAAAGAATCATTTCTGGTTAATTAAAGGATAGAGTGTTATTAATTAGATCAAATGCTTTCCTTCTATCCAGTAGTTTAATTCCAGCTGAAAGAGCTCAGTTAATGCTACAGTGCTCTTGGTTGATTATCATTCAAATTGGTTGATTAAGATTTAACTATGGTTTTGTTTGAGATTGAGTCGTGATTCTTAGATGAATTACTTCCCTTAAAGTTACAAGCTTGAGATTTATGATTGCATCCGTTTACTCTTGTATTGAATTTAATAACTTATTTTAAAGCATTACTCTCTGGATTTATAGCTTGCACATATTGTGTACACTCTTGGAATAAAAGGACTTACCCAGGTTGATAATTAATGTGAGGTAATTAGGAGTTTTAAAAGACACCTTTCAGCACCCAACAGATAGCACCCCAATAAAAATATTTGGGTAGACTTTGGAATCTTTTTTGGTGGTTTTGGCCCACAATTTTGCTAAAAGTAGTTTTATGCCACATGCCTATTTTCCCCATGGTTTTGTAGTTTTGATTATGGAACTATAGTTGGATTGGTGGTTCATGGCATGAGATATATTCTATATTATAATGTTTTAATATTGTACAAGAAAATATAATATATAAAAAAGAGTGTTGGTTTTTCCAGGTGTTTCAGGGAAAACTAGTGTCGATTTGAACTACTAGTCCCACTAAGATGGGTAGCTATCTTAGAAACAAACAATGAAAGATTTTCAAGAGTTCGTTTAAGTGTGATAGATGGAAGAGAAGAATAGAGGACCAACCTGGATCCTTCTTTGATCCTAGCTTGATTTCTCCTTTCCTTGATAGAATTTGCCACTCCTCTCCTACTTGTCCCACTTCAAAGAGTACCTGTAGAGTCAAAGTAACAACAAACTATCAAAGCATCTCTATCTAAAACATCATAACCAATATGGAATCAGAAACACATTGACCATACAATTGCATTCATAAACAATAAGATTCACAAATACAAGATCATATGGAGGAAAACTCAAAGAACTTTATTAATAGTAATGTAAGAGAGGATTACAACCCAGATGTCTAATCCAACATCATCCTCCTAGTTGTAGAAGCCCTCTTCACCTCATGAACAAGCAAATCACCCAACAATGTAATGTCTCTTCTCAACAAACCAACTGCACTTCCTTACAAAATACAAAATTCCAGCCTCCAGATCTCTCAGATGACGGATCCATTTATAGATGTCTTGCAAGGGTGTGAGTCAACTCTGGGTTTTTGGTTAGTGTCATTCCACTGATAGTTCTTGGTTCCACTTGGAGATTTCATGATCTCTTACTCATCCCTGTGAAAATTTAGAGAAGCAAGTGTCACAGGAGAAGTTTCTGGAAGATTCCATGATCATCTACCTTGTAAACTGTCTCTTCCATTTGTCTATTCTCGTTCATCACACCCCACAGAAGGCCATTTCAGTATGCATCACACCTGGCCAGTTAGGTAGTCAATATGCATCACACCTTGTCCATGGAGTAGCCTATATGGTCTAGTTTTGGCCAGTTCTGAGTAGTTTTGCAGGTGGAACTTCTGGGAAATGATGTAATCAGTTGACCATGATCCTTTAGGGTATGAAGCAACACTTTTATGGACTTGATGAGCCCTTATTTTATGGACATATGAGTTTGGGGTTGCAGTGCCCAAATATGTCTATAACAGATGCCCCCTAAAGCATGAGGTCATAAATCTTCTGATGTTGGGTGAAATACTTTATTCATGAGGATCCGAGGTATTCGAACTAGAAGGTGACCTGTATAAGATACAATTCAATACATCATCATCATCATATTATTTTCATGATATAGCTGAGGCAGGCATTCCCATGCTCAACTTTATAAATTCATTTTCATGTACATAAGACAGACAATCTTCTGCTGTTGCAGACTAGTGATTCTTCGCATGAAGAGTCATCTTCCCTAGCTTAGATGACTATTTGTGCAGCTTCTGTGTACAATTAATTTCTTTATTTTCCTAAATATATCACAGCTTAGATGGATGAAACTAGATTCGGGGTCTTCAAAACTTGTCCAATCTTCGCCCAATGTACAAGTCGATCCATGTGAAAAGATGTTCTGAAGTCAAACATGGAAAGAGATGCGAGAGGAATCACCGATAATGATGATGACCCTCAAGGTACTACAATACAATTCACATGGTGTGAATATATGAACCGATGTCGAACACCATGCAAAGTCTTTCGGTCAAAGGTCATTGATGTAAACCTACCGCTGGAAGTGAGAAACTTGCCATTGGGGCATGCAAGCTTCAAAGTACTGAAAGGGTTGTTTCTAAGTCAACTTCTTGGATAATGAGCTGATTTTGACAAGAAGTGACCTGTCGTAGGAGGGCCTTGATGTATCCCACATCTACGACGCGAAATGGAGCAAATGATTTTTGTGGAGGTGAAAATGATCTGGTGATATGAGGTTCAGGAATTGTGGTCATGAAAAATGAAGCGTGGATGTAATGCAGTGGATGAGACGTTTGCTGGATGGTGAATTCTCTGAATGACTTCTCTTGAACATATTGGTGACACTGATATGGACTGGTATCATTAACCCCATGGATGGCACGGCGGACCAATGGTGACAGTGAACGGAAACCCAACCCAACTCAATCATGGTGATGGAGTGAAAGTGTCATGTTCAAAAGTGACTTGCTAACAATACAGTTCTTCAAGTTTTCTTCCCATTTTTCCCCAGTCATTGCTGACTAGTACCTCTTTATTTTTTACAAGCTTGAGGAGGATAACATATGCTTGGTCTATAATTTTCCCTTCGGGCAAACCTGTCGCTTTGTGTTTAGTGAGCCTAGCGTCAGTGAGACTTGTTATTGTATGGGTGGACAAGTTTATCGCTATTGTTTTAACAAGTTTAATGACAAAGATAACTCGGTCGTTTTCTTGTTTAGAGAGTGTGAAAATGGATGAAAATGAGACTCCAATAGTCCTTTTTCATGTAATAATCCCTTAAGTCCAAAAAAAGTGTAAAATAATACGAAAGAGATGACTTTTCGATAGTTTTAACGAGCCAACAAAGACAAGCACTCAATCTTTTTGTTTAATGATCCCTCAAGTCCAAAAATATTAAAATATATGAGAGGGATAACATTCTGCTTACTTTAACTAGCTGGGAAGGCTAATAGCTCGACAATCTTTTTATATTTAACGAGTCTAAAAAGAGTTTAAAAGAGGCTCGTTTTTTAGGAACGAGTGATATTTTTGGGTAGCAGCTGGTTCCAAGTAAGTTTGGAACCTCTCAAAACATGGTAGTGTGAATAGGGTGGCAATCAGAATCACTTGTCACAGATGTTCCTCAAAAGGGTAAAAAATCAAGTGGAAGCGTATGGTCGGCCAAACGAATGGAGGTGACGGGAGGAACATAACCAAAGTTCAAAAGGGAAGATAGCAAAGCAATCACAAAAGGTTATTTACCAAAGGCAGGTTTATTTTTTAATGAGCTTGAACCTTGTGCCAACATGTGCTCAGTGCAGGTTGATTTTTTAATGAGCTTGAACTTTATAGGAACATTGCTCTTAGGCGGGTTTATTTTTTAACAAGCTTGAACCTTGCAGAAACATTGCTCATTTTCCTTTTTATGTAAACTAGGAATGACCAAACTATAAATCTAAAAAGCTAAAAGCGCTAAAAAGTTAAAAAAATGAAATTGGTCATTTTTGCTTGTATAAAAAGGTTTGCATGCCCCCAGCATAAAAAAGTCTTCAGTAACCATATGGAAACTTACTGTGGTTAAGTAGGATGATTTTATGTCAATACTTAGACAAAGCACTTCCTACACTTTGTCCTCCAAATAGACAAAGGTGAAAGGTCACTCGGACCGATCACATCACTTACAGGGAAACTTATCTCTACAGCTGTGTTTGTCTACAAAATAGACAAGGGTGCATGCCCCCTAAGCTTCATTACATTCACCAGACTACTTTCGGTAATTAGGTGGATGGAATGAAGGTTCCTTTACGAGATCAAGTGAAAGACTCGACTTGGAACTTTGCTCAGCCTTGTTTCATTTTTAACGAGCTTGACACAAGACAAGGAATTCTGCTCAGATCCTTGGTTTCATTTTTTAACTAGGTTGACACTAGTCAATGAACTATCCTCTGGCGACCTTTGATCATAACTCATAAGGGGTCATGAAGGAAAGATCTGGTTCTAATGCCCCTAGTACATAATGTACAACATTACTAAATTGATCTTCAGATGATGTAGGTATGGTAGGGCTTGGGGGCAATACCTCACGATGATCCATACTATCAAAATGGTCATAGTTCTTCTTAATCTTTGATGATGTAGAAGATATCATATGACAGGTTTTCACTGTGGCCACTTTTGCTAGATTACTCAAAGGCAGAAGGGAAAAAGTTCCCATTAAAGAAGGGTCTTTTAGGAGACCTACTCCAATATTTTGAAGCGATTGAGAGCTTCCATGGATCAACGGAATGCTTCCGGTAACTTGAGAACTTTTGGGGAGGAAGGTGAGATGGTCAATGATTGTGATTCCACCCCAGAAGGGGAACACAATCTTTCTAAAATATGTTGACACAACAGGAGCCATAGCATAAATCCAGGGCCTGCCCAGTAGGATGTTGTAGTCAAGGTTTCCATCAATGACCTCGATTTCAATTTCTACTATCTTGCCCCCCAGTTCGATTTGCAAGTTACTTAATATCCCATACGGTGTGTATGTTCTTCCATCGAACGCTTTCAATGTCGTTGATAATCGTGACAAGGGTGGAGAGCCTAAATTTTTCCAGCAACTCATTGACATAATGCAGGTATATGCTCCCTCATCAATTATTGTTCGATGAACAATTTTGTTGAGGGCTTTTACCTGTATGAGGAAAGCGAGTTGTGCTGGTAACTGAGGTTCGTATCCTTTATGATTAAAGGCCACTAGATTGGAATTCGCTGGATCAATCCCACCTATCGCTGATAACAAAGCCTTTTTTTGGGATGGGCAATTCTACAGTACTTCAAGTGTCAACATGGCAGATGGCGATTGGGCCAGATCCTCCACTATATTATAATTCTATGCTGCTCGAGCACGAGGATTAAATGTCGATTTATGTACTACTCCCTTAGGCGGTTTTTTTGTTAATTCAGGAATGATTGGTGGAACAACTTCTGATGAAGTTGTTGTCGAACTGCTGGGTTGATCTATAGCCTTGTTGTTCGACAATTGTGGATTTCCATCATCTTTATTCCTTGTAGATATCAAAGTGTCATTTTTCTCTTTTGAGATGGATAACATAAGCACTTGGGATGGGGAAGCACGATCACTAGCAACTAGGTTTGTTTCTGGGCTTGGAAACGGATTATTCAACACTGCTGGGGTATTTGAAATTTTTAAAAATTTCATAACCTTAGCTTTATGTGGACAATCTTTCGTGAAATGCTTGTTGTCGCATATGTAACATGGATAACAAGGTTTCTTTTGCCTAGTAGGGTTTTAAGAAGATTTTTCAGGAGGTGAATTTTCCTGTTTCTTCTTATGATTTGTCCCTATGTTCTTGCCCTTTGGTTGATTAGGATTTTTGCCTTTGTCGATTGACATGAAATTAACCTCCGAGGTGAGAGGTTCTTCATCTGCTTTTTAACTAGAAACCGTAAGGGCTTTCTTAGATTTAGCCTTTGCGGTTTTCGTGCTTGTCGTACCTATCATGCCATCGCCAACATGAGAGTCTTTGTTTGATTTAGGAGGGGGAGGAAAGGAAAATTCTAGTCTAGGAGCATCAAGAATTTTGTCGTAGAGCATGCCAAACTAAGTATAGATCAAGTCTAAATATTGTGCACGAGCAATGACTTGCTCTTCAGTGACAACTCCTCCCTTAGCTACATCCTATGTAATAGAGGGTAGCAATGACTTTATAAACCATCCAGCTAAAAGCTAATCAGGAACGTAAATCTTTACCATTCTTCGACGACACCGCCACTCATGAATATGATCAGATATGTGACTGGTTGTCTTCTGTTTAAAGTTGGTAAGGAGTTCTGTTCCTGTTTCGTACCTTATGGGTAACTGAAAATGGGTTAAAAAGGTAGTGGCAAGGGTGTTGAAGTTATCAAATGAAGCTCTAGGCAATTCTATATGCCATTTAGCTACCGAACCTATTAACATTCACTGAAAAAGGCGAAGTCTAATCGAATCATCATTCTGGGTGTTGGATGAACACCACAAATGGAATGTCATCACATGCTTTGATGGATCTTCACCTGGATTTCCATTGAACTTAGGAATATCAGAGGGAAGTTTATGAGGAATCGCAGGCCACCAAGGGGCGTAAGCAATTGGATCATTCGTCAAACGGTTTAGATCTGGTAATTCTAGAGTTGCTACAAAGGGAAACTGTTGATTCAAGTTAGGTGAAGCGTACCCAGGATAAGATAGAATCGCCTGAGTAGTAGGTCTTTTCATACTAGCATAATGTATTTGATGCTGGTAACTTTGATAAGGTTGATGGGCATAACCATTATAGTATGGTTGTTGATAACCGCTTTGGAAATGCGGTTGCCCATTACTTACAAAGACTTGTTGTTCAGGTCCTTGGTGTGATTGCAGGAATTGTGGTTGTTGATACTGAGCTAGCCATGGTTGTTGGACCATTTGCTGTTGTCCAAAACTAGATGATTGACCAAGATGTGGAGTCATAGTACCTGTTTGAGCCTGAGTCACTCCAGATAAGGAGGCACTAACCTGAGGTTGTGATTGAATCGCTGAGACGAGAGGTTGTTGTATTGCAACCTGAGAAACTTGAGATTGACATACAACAGGTTGCACTTGTACTTGCGATACAGTCACAATTGTAGGTGTAGTGGGAATATTTGACACAGGATGGACTGGTTGCATTGAATATACAACCCTTGGTTGTTGAGGTAGTATTGGTACCCAACCGCTAGATGTAATTCCAGTTTGAACTGAACCTTGTTGTAAACTCTCATATGGTTGTTCTCCTAGAGGGAACAATGAAAAGGCATACTGCCCCCCATATGGTGGCAATTCGGTACTTAAAGGGTAGATTGGCCTTTGAAGACACATTGGATCAACTTGCTGAGTTTCAACATAATAAATACCAGATGAGAATCCGGATGAAGATATAGGAACTGACCATGTCGTCGAAACAGTCCCTGATTTGACTCCGACTTGTTGTCGATAACTTGTCGGGACAGATAGTATACCAACAATCATTGTAGGAATGGAAGTAGGAAGCTCTACCGTAGCTGTGTTGGTTGGCACAGTCTTAGATGTTGATGGTTGTTCAGACATGTTTAGTCTATCCAAAAGATTTCCTAGTGATTCGACAGGAACTTGCAATGAAAAATAACTAACTTCTGTAGTAGAAGGATGTAAGTGGATCCCAGTTCCAAAATGCACTAGAGTATTGGGCGGAAGATCCTCCACTATATCTTCTATAGCAATCAATCCAGGTGGAAGAGGTAGACCATCAGGTCTGTAAATTATTTTTGGAGCCGAAGAAAGTGTAGCTTCTGCAATAACAGATACTAGAGGGGTGACACCTTCTGAATTCTGGAATTCAACTTCAAGATCTTCAGGTAAGTGAACTTTAGTTTCTTGATCAGTCCTGGGTGGAGCTACTTCATGAATAGAGGTGTCTACCATTACACTAGGATCAGTTCTAATGTCCTCTTGTAACTTTGGAATTTCTTCTGTAAAGGCAGATGTACCAGAGATAATTGGAGTAACTGTAGTCTTTGACGATGTTGAAACGCAAGTTTCAAATAAATCAGGTGAATTGGACTCAGTTAAATGAGAACACTTTGCCCAGGACGGTTTCGTTTCCGGGGTCAAAGACGGTTGGCTCGCTAGTCTCTACGAATGATGGGGTTTTGATTGACTTTCTTCCACGATTGCGGATTACTTGATCAACTAAAAAATTACAGGGGAAAAATGTTATTCCGATTTAAATGAATTTTAAGACACTCTGATGCAACTTGCTTTTTCAATTTTTAAGATTCGAGAAAAAGCTAAAGATGACTCTAGTCACCTTCGATTTTTAATGAGCCTGAAGTGACAAGTGCTCAGATGGACCTTTTCTTTTAAGGAGTTGAAAAGGAATGAAAGTGACTGCTCTGGAAGTCTAGCTAGAGGGTTTACCAAATCGATCGTAAAACTAAAAAATACACCTTGGTGATAAATGATAGAGAAATTACCAAGGACTTATGTACGGCAGTCAATCTTCCCGAATGCTATGTTCAGTGCATTATGATCGATAGGGCGGCAGACACGGCTTCCTAAGGATAAAGGATAATAGCCTATTGTGGTCTCCCAATATATACACGACGGTACGGGGAGCACAAGTCCGTACTGGCACTTGTTGTATCAAAGAGGAGGAATCACCCAACCTATGATGAAAACAATAGTTACCAAGTTTTACGATGCCGGAACACGTCTCTAGCCTAGACTTTTAGATGTGTTGCATTAGATTCCAAAGCATTTTTATGTTCATTGAGGTTTATTTTATGGTTGATCTTGCTTAGAAGTTTGTCTTTCAAGGTTCACCGCGTGATGTAGATGTGAAATTCCTAAATATGCAATCTAAAATGATAAACAATCATTTATGTTCTTTTAGCAATGAAAATCCTAGCTACAAAGGAAAGAAGTTGACAATTTTTTCTTTCAGCAGAGAGCATAGAGCACACACTAAATGCACTTTCCTAAATCAAATTTTGCAAGCAGTCAAAATGCAGATGCACATGCATGTATTTGTTTTCCACTTTCTTAATGTGTGAATGACAAAAAGAATGCTAAGTATAGATTTGAACTATTTTCTTTCAAAGTGACAGTACTAACAATTTTCTCTTTTTGAAATGAAAGGAAGACTAAGACGACACTTTTCGATTTCAAATTTAAAACTGTTTTCGACACTTGAAATAATAATAATTTCAAAATCAAGTACAATGGAAAAAGTAAAATCAACTATCTAGAAGAGGAAGACTTTACGACACTCTTCTTTTGATTCAGAATGACAATTATGACACTTGCATCAAAAACGACAGTTCGATTAGGCTACTTTCAACAAAGGAGGATTGCAAATGATTGACAAATACACAAAAACATTTACAATTCCTAACTAATGGAGGCTAAAAAAAATGTGAAGCAAGATGGTTACTGCAAGAATGTATGAACAACAAAACTACTGAATAAAGCTGAAAATAGAGAGAAAAAACCAAATTTCAGAGAAGAAAACACAGTTTACTTAATCATCACACTTGTAACACAGAGAAACAGGGACGCATCTCACCTGCAACACATGGGAGGTGTGATGCATCCAGGTTGCACAGTTACAGATGGTGTGATGGGACAGGGAGCGAAACTGAGCTTGGTTTTTGCTCAAAACTTGCAACTAAGTTCAATGATTTAGGCTGAGTAATGATGGAGAATAAACACAAAGCATAAGGGTAAGATCGGATGAGGTTTTGAGCTACCACAAGGGCACTTAGGATGCTTTGTAAGTCAGATGTTTATTTCATAAACCAACCAAAGATTGATTGAAGCAATGTTTATCTACTTCGCAATTGCATAGCAAAGGTGTTTCAAAGGCTAGCTGGCTAACTTCAGGCTCTGTCTGTAGTTTATAAAGAAAACAATAAACAAACAAAACAAATTATTCATTCCCCAGTGGAGTCGCCATTTTGTTTCAGGGAAAACTAGTGTCGATTTCAACTACTAGTCCCACTAAGATGGGTAGCTATCTTAGAAGCAAACAATGAAAGCTTTTCAAGCGTTCCTTTAAGTGTGATAGATGGAAGAGAATAATAGAGGACCAACATGGATCCTTCTCTTTGATCCTAGCTTGATTTCTCCTTTCCTTGATAGAATTTGCCACTCCTCTCCTACTTGTCCCACTTCAAAGAGTACCAGTAGAGTCAAAGTAACAACAAACTATCAAAGCATCTCTATCTAAAACATCATAACCAATATGGAATCAAAAACACATTGGCCATACAATTGCATTCATAAACAATAAGATTCACAAATACAAGATCATATGGAGGAAAACTCAAAGAACTTTATTAATAGTAATGTAAGAGAGGATTACAACCCAGCTGTCTGATCGAGCATCATCCTCCTAGTTGTAGAAGCCCTCTTCACCTCATGAACAAGCAAATCACCCAACAATGTAATGTCTCTTCTCAACAAACCAACAACACTTCCTTACAAAATACAAAATTCCAGCCTCTAGATCTCTCACATGAGGGATCCATTTATAGATGTCTTGCAAGGGTGTGAGTCAGCTCTGGGTTTTTGATTGGTGTCATTCCACTGATAGTTCTTGGTTCCACTTGGAGATTTCATGATCTCTTACTCATCCCTGGGCGAATTCAGAGAAGCAAGTGTCACGGGAGAAGTTTTTGGAAGATTCCATGATCATCCACCTTGCAAACTATCTTTGTCATTTGTCTATTTTCGCTCATCGCACCCCACAGAAGGCCATTTCAATATGCATCGCACCTGGCCAGTTAGGCAATCAGTATGCATCGCACCTTGTCCATGGAGCAGCCTGTATGGTCCGGTTTTGGCCAATTCTGACTAGTTTTTCAGGTGGAACTTCTGGGAAATGATGTAATCAGCTGACCATGATCCTTTAGGGTATGAAGCAACACTTTTAGGGACTTGTTGAGCCCTTAGTTTATGGACATATGAGTTTTTGGTTGTAGTGCCCAAATATGTCTATAACACCAGGGTTTGGGTTTCTAGGATAAAACCTCTGTGTAAAGTTGTGTGCTTTCCATTATATATTTTATTTTTTAATTAAGGATCTATTTGTAGTGATCAATTATAAAATATTAAAACCTATATTTGGTATCAGTGTAGTTATGGCTTCAAGGGGATGCATTTGTGGCTAAGGGGTTTTACTTGGCCATGTGGTAGACCCTGTTATAGAGTGAGATCTACAAGGGTGATTCTTATGGTTAAAAGAAATGGTGAGAAATTCATAAATAGAGATCAAGAAATTTAAAGGAAAAGTTTTGAGTTATGGAAGCTCAAAATGGAAGACTCATTGGTGGATAGAGATCAATGAATTATTTTGGATCCAAGTATTGTGCCAATGGATAGGTCAATAAAAGACTCAACAAATTTGGATCAGAAGGAACATATAATAGTAAGATTATGTCTCTCAAATTCATTATTATTGAATGTGTTAGGGGATGATATAGAAAAGGATTTATGGGACATGTTAGGGGCTTTGTATCAGTCTAAGCCCCTAATGAACCAATTGTTCCCATAGAAAAAGTTGTATAACCTAAGGATGAAGGATGGAGACTCACTGATAGAGCATTTAAATGCTTTCAATATTGTGGTGAGTCAATTGTTCTCTACCGATATTAAGATTTCATATTCTTATAAGTGCATTAGTATGTTATGTTATCTACTAGAATTGTGAGACATTTTAGTTGTTTTCATAGGTATTAATGCAACTACCTTAAAATTTGATGAAATAGTCTTTGTTGCTAGAGGAGATGAGACGAAATTACATGGAGAGCCAAAATGGATATGCCTTGTCTATACAAAATTGAAATAAGCCCTCAAGTGGGAGATATAAATCTAGAGGAATATAAAAATATCCAAGAAAGTCTGTAAACTTATGTTGGAGATGTGGAAAAGAAGGCCATTGCATGAAATACCATAAAGCCAAAATTGTAGAGAAAGGAAATGGATCTGAAGATGCTCCTTCTCTAGAAGGAAAACCTACTCAGATAAAGGAGGGTATGTGTACTTGGATTCTTTAAGTACACAAGTATATCATTAGGCCAGTTTGGTTGAATCAGACACATCCTCTCATATGACACCTCACAAGGACTGGTGTTGTGAGTACAAAATATCTGAGGGTGGTGATTTTTTATTAAGAGATGACTCAAGATCCATAATAATAGGATGAGGAAAATTCAATTTGAAGCTAATTTATGGAAGTATTAGGACATTCCTTGGTGTTCTACATATCCTAGGATTAGCGAGAAATTTTGATTTTTGGAAGGAAGATAAGTGATGCAAGTGTAAAATCAATGTTTGAAAACGATACCTACAGGATGGTTCAATGAGCATAGGTATTGCTGGGAGGAGTTTGGATTGGAAATTTGTATAATTTGTTGGGAAACAATATTAGTGTTGGGTGCAATAGTTATGTTGTTCCTAAGAGTGGAGAAAATGAAGGAATAACTCTTGCATCTTCAGGAGAAAATAATATGTTGTTCCATCAAATATTGGGACATATCAGATAGAAGGGCCTTCAAGTACTGCATGGTAATGGTATGGTAGAAGGTATATCTAATTTCTCTCTACATTTTTATTTTTGTGAGAGTTTTTTAAATGGGAATAAAAATAAAGTGTAATTTGCCTCTGGTGCTTAGAGGGAAAAGGGAATACTACCATTAGTGCGCAGTGATGTGTTTGGACCTCTGCTAGTTCCACCATTAGGTAAATTTTTTTATTAGATATAATTTATATATTAATTATTAAGGAATACATCGATATATTTCCTAAGGAATAAATATAAATTATTTAATGGATTTAAAGAACTTAAGGATCTGATGGAGAAGCAGATAAAGAAGAAAATAAAGGCATTGAGGGCAAATAACGGTGGATTTTTTTGTAGGAAGGGATTTGAAGAGTTTTCAAAAAGATGTGGTATAGCATGGTAGAAGACTATCCCATTCACAACTCATCATAATGGAGTTCCAGAAAGGAAGAACAAGATGTTGATGGAAAAATCAAGGAGCATTCTTAGTGGTGAAGGGTTAGGACAAGTATTATTGGCAGAGGTAGTGGATATTGTATGTTACTTGGTAAATAGATCACCCTTATCAGTGTTAGACGATAAGATTCCATATGAGGTATGGACTGGTAGGAAACCATCTCTTAGACATCTTAGGGTATTTTGTTGTGATTCATATGTACATGCTCCAAAGGAAAATATAAATAAGTTGGATAGAAAATATAAAAGGTGCATATTTATTGGTTATAAGGAAGGTTTAAGAGGTTATAAGGTTTGGAACCCAAAAACAAAGAAGGTTACATATAGTGATATGTCTTACATAGAGAAGTGAAATATTTTACCAAACAAGAATTCATACAAAGAGAGAAAGAACCAAAGAAGGTAGAGTTTGAACTAAAGGATGATGATTCAGATTCTACAAAAGAACAAGAATCAAAAGAAGAATAACCACATACTCTAGTTTGAGAAGATTGGTTCGGGAAAGAAGGTGGCCAAAAAGGTATACTCCACTTGATTTCCATTCAAATTTTACTTTGTTTATTATTAATGATTCTCATAGAATCGTTAGGGAGATAGTGGATTCATAGGATGGAAAACTCTGGAAAAAGGCCATGCTTCAAGAAATGGCATCCTTGGACAAGAATGAGGCTTGGGATTGGAGTTGTCTACTAGAAGAAAATGGGTGTTTAAGAAGAAGCTTAATATGGAAGGAAAAGTGGAGAAATGCAAAGCCTAGTTAGTAGAAAAAGTTTATTTCCAGGTGCATGGAATTAACTTTGGTGATAATTTTCCTCTTGTTGAAAAATTAGCTTCTATTAGATTGTTTTATCTATAGTTATTTCTTTTTATTCTTAGGTAGAATAGATGTATGTGAAGAAATAATTCCTACATGGGGATCTGGAAGAAGAGATCTATATGGAGTAGCCATAAGTATTTGTTGTGAAGGGTAACAAAGAGTTGGTATTCAGGCTGAAAATGTCCTTGTATGGGTTGAAGTAATCACCAAGGACATGGTATCAAATATTTGATGCATATATACAGAGATTGGTTTCACAAGGAGAAAAATAAATCATTCTGTGTATTTTAAATTAGTAGGTGATAATCTTATTTATTTTATCTTTTATGTGGAGATGATATGTTGTTAATTGGAAATGAAAAGAAAATCATCTAGGGAGTAAAAATTCGGTTTCCTTCTAAATTTGACATGAAGGATCTTGGTGCTAAAAAATTCATTTATGCATGGAAATTAAAAGAGATTGTGAAAAGAGGAAATTATGGTTAAATCAAAGGAATTATATCAAGACAATATTGCAGAGGCTTAATATGTAGGAAAGTAAACCGATGAAGTCCCTATTCATATAGGTGTAAAGTTATTTACAAATCAATGTCTGAAGACATGGGAAGAAGAAGAGGACATGTCTCATATTCCCAAATCAGGAGACTAATTTGGTTGCCCGAGAACCTACTTCCTATAATTTGATTTTAATGCTTTAATCTACTAAACCTAAAAACTATATTTTGGTACTACACAAAGTAAGGACTATGGTAATGCAAATTATTCAAATTATAAGGCTACTGATCAACCTAGCAGTTCGATTATATCTCCACCAGACTCTAATCCAAATGTCATACCTATTGAATTAACAATTAAGCCTCCCACAAGTGTTATTCATAAATCGACATTCAACCCTCGTGCAAGAGTTGCTCAAAATTATAACATAGTTGAGGACTTAGCTCAGGTCCCATCAACTATGTCCACACTTGAGGTGTTGCAAAATTGCCCTTCCCAAAAGAGGTCTTTGCTCTCAAAAATAGGATGTATTGATCCTTTTTATTCCAAACTAGTAGTCTTTAACCATGAGAACCATACACCACAACTTCCAGCACGGCTAGCCTTAATGATCTAGGTTGTTGTTCGCGGTAAGAATATTCATCTTTCCATTGTGGATGAAGGCTCCTAAACCTATATTATGTCCATTTCTTGCTCGAAGGCTATTGGTTGTCCCTAATTAAGCCAGTCACCAACCACTTTGAAAGATTTTGATGGAAGAACTTACCAACCATGTGGGATTTATATCTCTACAGGTAGAATTAGGTGGCAATATTGTTCTACTAGAAGTCGAAGTTATCAATGGAACTCTAGATTATAATATTCTACTAGGTTGCACTTTGGGGTATGGCATGGTTGTTGTTGTTTCCACATACTTTCAAATGATTGCTTTTCCCCATAAAGGTGGTATCGTGGCCATCTATCAACTCACTTTATTTTCCATTGATTCTTCAATTATTGGAAGTGCCCCTCTCATGGGGGAAACCCCTTACCCATATTAGAATGTTCGAGTTGGACTGCTTAAGGTTTCCTCTCTCACGGGATCCTTTCCACTTCCTCCTCCCCAACTTCCTAATAAACCCACTTCAGTCACCTAAATTAATATGATTTCTTCTTGTACTGCTCAAGCTAATCCATGGACAGTACCAGATCAATCCAATACCGATATTTTTGGTGACCATATACCACTCAGCCCCATTGAGCTAGATTACAAAGCCATCCATTTAGTTTGTGTGACCTATTATGATCCTTCCTCTTCAATCAATTGGGTAGATCATTCTTTATATTATGGTACGTTTTTTAATCCTTTCTCTCCTACATTTTCCACTAATAAGAGCATCATGGATATCATGATGCTATATAATGCACCATGGGACGATCATCATCATCATTCCTCCTTGCTAGATTCCTTCAAGGACAATATTAATGAACTTGATATACCTAATATCAACGAGTTATATATGAATTTCACATCCATTTATGTTGTTGATTCTGAGAATAACTTATCGAACATTGAAGACATCATCCATCTTGACATTTCAATTAAACTTGGCATTATCAAAAATCTACATATCGGTGTGTCTTGCTCTTCGGATGAGTTCAAGACTTGCAAATCCCTATTCCAGAAATTCAGATATTTTTTTCCTAGTATTATGAAGAAATACTTGGTATCTATGCAACCATCATTATGCATGAGATTAAAATGTATCCTGATGCTAAAATAGTGTGAAAACTCCTTCTCCTCATTCATCCAAATAAGGCCACTGCTATCAAAGCTGAAGTTCAAAAAATTCTACGAGTTGGTTTCATCTATATTGTACCTTTAACTGATTGGGTATCTAATATTGTTCCTGTTATGAAAATATAGGGAACAATCCGCGTGTGCGTCGATTATCGAGACATAAATCTTGCTTGTCCAAAGGAGAACTATCCCACCTCATTCGTCAAACATATCATTGATGATTGTGTTGGTTACAAGATATTTTCATTTATGGAATTTTTTTTGGCTATAATCAAATCAACATTCTCTTGATGGACCAGCATAAGACTACATTCATTTGTCTCTGGGGCACATTTTCATACAATAAACTCCCTTTCAGATTAAATAATGTCGAGGCTATGTTCCAAATGTTAGTGTCAATATCTGCATACTTCCATCAGGGATCAAAATTCTCTCTTTGCATTTTCATTTTAGGAGTCCCATACTGAAAATTTTGCATCATTCCATTAGGTCATGTCAAACTGATCCAATGATGGTTGTCCTCTCTTCAAAAAATCTAAAATTTTCCCTCATAGAGTATACTTGCTGATCCTTTTTCAGGTTGTCTTTAGTTATGGTTTCATGGTCAATATGAAATCATCATTTCATTAGGTCATAGGGCATGATTTCATTAGGTCTTAGGGTTTCATCACCAAGGTCAAGAGCCTGATTTTAAAGTGTAAATAAAGGTCAGCAAGGGTATGAGGATGATCAATAAATCAAGCATGATGGCTTGTAGGTCATGGTTATTGAATTATTATCTTTTAACCTAATGTAATTTTCACCTCAAAAAACATGTTTTTGAGGTGAAAACAGAGTATTTTAAGTTTATTTGTATTTCATATGTAATTTTAAGTCACTATATGTAATAATTGATCTTAGTTGCACCATAGTGTCTCTCCTTGCTGCAAGAAAAATAAACGCTGCAAAAATCAAGTCAAATTGAGCATTTATCCACCTGCAAAGACACAAAGAAGAAAAAGGCATTAAAACAACATTTTGAAGAAGGACAAGAAACATTAGGAGGTGGATTTTTCAAGTGAAAAATCAAAATCTACTCCTATTTAAGCCCTCACAGTTCATTTTCAAATTCATTATCTTCATTTGCTAATCAAGGAGTCAAAAGATGAGAAAAAAGGCAAGCTTGAGTGAGTTTTGAGTGAAGGAAGCTTGGCATTACGCTTCTGGAGATCAGTGCTACGCTTCTGGAGAAGTTGAGCCTGGCGCTACGCTTTTGGCAGAGTGGCACTGTGCTTTTGGAGACCAGTGTTGTGCTTTTGGCAGAACTTCACAGTGCAAATTTACACAGGTGTTGCACTTTCAAGCTGGAATTGCGCTTCTGAGCAGTGGCGCTACGCTTTTGGAAAGGGAGCTTAAAAACCCTCAAACCCTCAAAGAAACTCCAAATTGATCTCTCCTTTCATCATTACAAGTAAGTGGCCCTCCCTCACTTTGGTTTTGATTTGCAAATCCAAATTATAAGCATCATTTTCCATGTTTAATAAGAAACCCTAAAATCTCTCTAATGATGCTTAAACCCTAAATCCTCACTGTTCATCCTAGTACCTATCCCTATAGCTCTAAATTCCCCTATCCCTATTCCCCTATCACTTGATCCCATTTTCCCTTTACCCCTATTCCATATTATTCCCATTCCCTTTGTCACTCTTCCCCAAGAGAAAATCTCAAGAAAACAAGCCCTCCCTCTCATTTCCTACTCCTCCATTCATTTCCTAGCCATAAGCTCATCTTCCATCCCCTCATTCCTCATTTACATACACCTCAACCTTGCAAACATGGACCTAGAAGACCGAGACTATGAGGAGGAGAACACAGGCAGTGGCACTTCAACAGATAGAGCCAAGCAACCGAGGAAACCACACAAGGGAGGTAGGATTATCATAGAAGAGCAATCAAACCTTAGGGAATTCCAGGCCTCTAAGTTGGTTGTCACATGTTTCAGATACCTTGGTTGCTATGAATTCTGTGAACAAGTAGAGAGAGTTCAATATCACCCAGAGCTCACTAGACTTTTTGCAACCCATCTTCAGGATAATAGGGTGACTCTTGTTGGGGTAACATTCACCATCTCATCTTCCATCATTTCAAATGCCACCAGGATTCCTAATGTAGGGGAGAAGTGGTTCAAAGGCCAGGACCTGGATGAGCACTATTATGATCCTTATATCTAACCTCAATACAGAAATTAGGTGAAGAGACTATTTCCTTTTAGATTTCTTGAGAACAATTATGTCCCCATGATGAAAATCATCATGAAGTATTTAACTTCTGAGGGCAGATTCTCTAGGTTGTACACTTATCACATCAGGCTCCTCATGCATTTTACCAAGGTGAGGATGTTAAACCTCCCTTATTACTTGTTCAGGATTATTGAGAAGATGGCTTATATTGTACAAAGGAAGCCATACCCTTAGCAGATGAGCAGTCTTTATCATTACTCCCTGATCAAGGTCATTGTGCTTCATCATCTCAGTCTCCTTAACATCTCTTGGGAGACCTTTATTTCTCATGATATCTTTAGGGGTCTTCAAATTCCTCCACCAGTGTCACAAGAAGCGGGAGGACCTTCTAGCCAAGTGAAAATAGATGAGGAGGCCAAGGAGACAAGAACTACTGAGGTTTCCATTTACATGACATATCAGAGAGGCACAAGGAGACTACTTGCAGCCAATAGGCAACTCTTTTATCCAAGGGATGTGGAAGGGGCCTTGCCTTCTTCATCAGCCCATAGGAAAATTCTAGCTCCAAAGGATGTGGAAGGGGCTTTGCCTTCTTCATCGACACAACAGGTACAGGTGCAACAACTACACAAAGGAAAGGAAAAGATGCCAAATGATGATGAGGAGGAAAGGGACTTTGACTTGACAGAGCATGATGAGTCGGAACAACATCACTCTCATCATGACATGGAAATCATTGACTTAGAGGCCCAGGATAAGGAAACAATAAAAGACATCATCATACAGGAACGGGAGGCTCAAGTACAGGCTCTGATGGACAATTTAGAGAGGGCTAAGTATGTCATCACATACTTGGAGCAAGAAAACAAGCAGTTGAGTGACAAACAAGTCCTCATGGAGCTGGAAATGCTCAAGGTAAAAAGACAAAGTGGCAAAGAGACACAAGTCACTTTGACTCCTATTGAGTAGGATATTGAAGATGATAGGGAGACTTGGCTTGAGGGAGTCAACCTACACCTTGAGAAGCTACTATGGAAGGCCAACAGAGACAATCATATGATCAAACACATGGCCTATCATTACAGGACCCGAAACAAGATTTGCAACAGGAGGGTCAGGAAGATGAAAGTTAGGCTAAGGCGGGCCTTGAAAGGCAAGAAAGAGAAAGATAGAATTAAGATTCTGGCTGAAAATTCCTTGGCTCATCAAAGCACATGATGATGGTGCTTCTCACCAATTTTGGGCAAATTTTGAGCACATTTTGTCATTTGAAAATTTTGGAATTCAATACATAGAAAAATTGCTTAGAAGCGGCGCTGCGCTTTTCCTAGGGGCACCCAATGAATAAATGGTTTTCATTTATAGATTCAGAGTGATGAGGACATGCATCCTAGAAAGTTTCAAAGTTTTTTGGGCAGAACTGGTCCACCAAAAGGTCAAAAAACACCCTAAAATGACCTTTCTGCCACTTTTTGGACACACAGAAGCAATCTTGGGAGAATCACGTTTTGAGGGGTCAAATGAGCTTAAAATGAAAAAATTCCAGGTGTTTTGGAAAGTAGACTTGTGGAGGCCAGAAAGGCCTCCAAAAGGGACGTTAAAGTGGCATTGTGCTTTTGGCCAGTGGCACTGCGCTTTTGGCAGTTTTGCTCAAGGTTGCTACTTTTCCAATTTTTCACTGTAACCATGGATTCTCTCTCATGGTGGATGATTTACCATTGTAAATGATGATTTGGAATGTAATTATGATAGATAAATAGTAATAGAGGGTAGATTCATTGCTTTAGGAGTTATTTTGAGCTCAAATGAATCAATTTTTCACTTTTAGAGGCAAGTTGTTGAGATGCCTATATTCTTGTTTCTTGTTCAGTATCAGTTAGATTAGCTCCTCATCTTAGGGATTTGACCCCTGCGAATGGGAGGAGGTTGAATAATTGTCTATATCTTTTTCTTCTTTCTCTTTGTAGAGGGTTGGAATTAGTTGGATGCTTAGACTTTGATTGTACACCTTTTGTAAGAAGTTTGGCAGGAGATTAATAAGAATTGCAGCTATTTTTATGGGATCCCTATGGTATGGAGTTTTAGTACAATTTATTCTTCTTTGATTATATTTGTATATGCTTTATGTATTCCATTAATCATTTCATTTCTTCTAGTTGAATGTTTTCATGTTTGATAGGTAGAATTCATTGCATCAGTGCTCTGCCTTGGGAAATCATTCATCATTTCATGTTTTCTACAGTCCAAGAAGGATCCATGATTGTCACATGACCTTCTTAGCTTCTCACTAGTCTTAAAAATCTCACCTCATAAATCCCTAGAGTGATAAAGCCTATGCCTACCTTGCCCCATTGAACACCCTGGAATTTTGACCTAGTTTCCCAGACCTAAACTGCCCAGCTCCTCCTGATCTGACAAAACCCCTTCCAAAATCCAATCAAAACTTTTGTGCTACTATACCTAGCCTACTATCCTTTACGTGATCTATTCATATTGTCTGATATCCTTACGGAGAGAGCCCTCTCCCAACCTAGTATGGCTAGCTACTTGGCTAAGTGTGGTTTGTGGTTACCTTGACATTGCCTTCCTTAAGCCTGAGGTTCAATCTAGGTGATAACACTAGAGGGCCATGAACTACACCTTACACAAAATCAAACATATTGTGCAACCTTATTTGGATGATTTTCCTACTCATTCACAACGTCGGGCTGACAATCCGATGCATATTAGGGCCATATTTTTACAATGTAGACATTATAACATTTGACTCAATCCACAAAAATGTGTGTTTTGTGTTAGCTATGGTCGTATTCTCAAATTTTTTGTATCAAAATATGGAATTCATATTGATCCCTTGAAATTTTAGGTGATCATTGATCTACCTGCTCCTTCTTCCCTTCTTCATATTCAACGACTCCAAGGGAAGGCTAACTTTCTTTGGAGGTTTGTTCCCAATTACACCAAACTAACCAAAAGATTACCAATGCAATTATTTCATGTACCTCACTGCCGCAAGTACTACCATTGCTATGGTATTGGTTCATGAGGATGATGTAGAAACTAAACATCATATTTATTACCTGAGTTGGAATCTCAATGATACTGAAGTCAAGTACACTCATGTCGAGAAGCTAGCTTTGGAAGTTGTTCAATTCGTTCAAAGGTTTCACCATTACATATTATTTCCTAAAACTATGGCTTTTTTGGGTTGAAACCCCATTGCATACATCCTCTCATGAAAGTTATTAAGGGGGAAATAATCTAAGTGGATTTTCATCCTACAATAGTTTGATTTGTAATTCGTCAAATCCAAGTCAAAGAAATCCCTAGTTTTTGTTGAGTTAATTTACGACCTTCCCAATTCTAAAATTGAAATAACATCTAATGATCCTATTCTAGATGAGTCAATGTTTCTAATTTCTTCATCTAACTCATGGTGTGGAGACATTCTCATATATCTCTAGACCCATACTTTCTGGTCTGACACTTCTCACTCTGACAAGCGATGTATACAATATCAATATAAACATTATGTTATAATTGTTGATACTCTTTATCGTTGCGGTATCGATACAGTTTTTGAAGGTGCCTCACCCATGAGGAGGCTAATAAAGTCTTAAATGAATGTCATTTGGGAGCATGTGGTGGTCATTTATTTGGATATGCCACTACACAGAAGATCCTACTTGTTGGTTACTTTGGACCACCATATTTCGCGACTATATCCTTGTTGTCCAAAAGTTTCATGCATGCCAGATTTTTTGTCAAAAGCTTTATCCTCTACCCACTCCTTTACATCATGTTATCGTCGTTGGTCCTTTTGTGAAATGGGGCATTGATTTCACGACATGTAACCCTCACTTGGTTGAGGGGCATGGCTATATCATCATAACAGTTGATTATTTTACTATGTGGGCTAAGGAGATGCCTACATATAGCAATACTGGTGAAACAGTTGGTTTATTTTTCTTCAACCATGTCATTGAATGGTTTGGTGTTCTATAAGTTTTAGTTACAAACCATGGAAAACATTTTTACAATCACTTGATGTACAAATTAACTACCAATATGGGACTTTCCCATGAAAGTTCCACTCCCTACTACACTCATGCAAATGGGAAAGTTGAGGCAATTAATAAAGCTCTCAAAAAAATGCTTCAACATATTCTAGGGGTCCATAAATCAAACTGGCATCTCATTCTTTATGTGGATTTTTGGTCATATGGAACTTCTATTAGGACTACTACTAGATTTACACCTTTCCAATTGGTTTACGGTCTGGAAGAAATCCTTCCAATTTAATGTGAAATTTCATACCTAAAACTTGTTGTCAAACTACTCCTTGCTACTTTCGTGGAAGAGGAACATCTCTGACATTTGAAATTCTTAGATGAAACCCAACGAGACACCACTATGGCTAACAAAGCCTAGAATAAATGTATCAAGGTGCAACATGACAAGAGTGTTAAGCCTTGTGTATTCTCAAAAGGATACCTCATTCCATTATATGATCAAGAATCTGATTAATTAGGATTGAGGAAGTTTTAGCCAATGTGGCTGGGTCCATATATTGTCAAACATGTTCTTGCTAAAGGGGCCTATGAGCTAGTTGATTTTGATGGAGTTCCCTTGGTGCAACCCTAAAATGGGTTATAATTTAAGAAATATTATGCTTGGGTTTTGTGTAGTGTACTATGTGCATACTGTATATAGGTGTTATTGAGTGTGTTTTCATTGTGTTCTTTTCAGAGTTCCTAGGTTCTGTTAATTTTGTTTACATTTGGTTTGCAGATTTCAGCATCCCTCGAACTATATGTTCGTTATACTGATGGTGCTAGTTGTAGTACTTGAAACCTTTCTTCCGCAACTTGGGACATATTTGCTCCAAATGGTGACTTAGTGAGTTTAAAAGGCCTTTTAATTTTGATTTCATCTAGTATAAACACATTTCTAGAAATCTAAATACATTAACATATGCGCTTGCTAATCATGTTTTAGATAGACATCTATGACACATGTAAATCAATTCAATACACATCACATCACATTGAAACGAAATAATATAACCATAAGAAACATTGAATATAGATACTTACATATATATATATATATATATATATATATATCAAAGTTTTTCTTTTACAAAATTTGTGCTCGAGACACAGTGGCTACATGGCATAAATTATAATTGCGATCAAAATATGGTTATAAACCTCCTAGTAGACTAATCATAGTTCTCATGGTAGCCCTCCACTGCACAAGCCATCCTGCACATAAGTCAACTAATAAAGCCAGGCATGCCAATAGTATGTCATTACAGTTGCAGAGGGCGCTCGTCGACCCTGGTCTCAACTATACCATGGTTCAAACCCTCCATATGATGCTCAACCTCTACTAGGACCTCGGCCACATCGAGATCTTTTAGTACCTCTCATCCTACTGTAGTTGTATGTACTACTGCTAGTGCATTTTGTTGGTCCCCTATACGATGAAGATAAGAAGAGTCGACTAGTCGAACGAGTCCAATATATGCATGTGTAAAAACCAATAGTTTAGTCTTAGATACATTAAAAATCACAAAAAATGTAAAAATTAAAAGTACAAAAAATGGTCAAAATGTCTTACCTATGGCACCCCATCACTGGCCATCAGGAAGCGTGAGCTCTGAGTATCTATGAAAATCCATCCCTGTGTACGGATAGTCTTTTATCATGATAAGTTGTGTGTGCAACCAATTGAGGAAGACAAGTGTGAATCTCATTAAAAATTGATCTTCTTTCCTAGACATAAGATCCACCCATCTCCTCATCTATGGGACTCTCGGATGTGTGGGCTTGAGCACAATATGTTATGCTGTAAGAAATGGAATATTCTCTAGGACTAAAGAGATCAGAATTGAACCATAGCCAAAACTTTTCAACCATCCATATTTTTCTTTAGTCAGCTTCTCTTTCATTTTTACCAATACCCCTTGACTCCAGTTGAACACCGTTGGCTCCAAACATGCTAGAGCATACTACATATGTGACTTATTTAGCACATGGAGAGATGCACTACCAGCCAATTTGACAATAAAGAACAAGAGCGTTATTAAAGGAAAATGGACTACATCTTTGATGTCGATTTTTCCATCCTTAGTTGGTTGGGATCTCGGTTGACAATGTGTACTAACATAATATTTGAATGCTTCTCCACCACTCCTTGAACCAGAAAAAGAGATGGGGGCACCTCGTTTTGTTAGACTAGTCAAGAAATATATTTTCCCTACTTGAATTTCTAGTCTATGTGCACCAAGTCTGAATGCTTGCACTTGAACATCCCATGCATGAACAAGATACCTCAATAACTCTATTTGTTGTCTCACACCAAGAACCCAAAAGAATTTTAGGATACCACAATCTCTTAAATTATGGATTTTGGTAGGATCATTACCCATAGTCAAATATTTTTCTTCATGTTCTCTTTCCCTCCATATCAAGGTCTTTTTTTTTTCTAATAGACAATTGCAACATCACATGGCAAATCATTAGGATGATTTTCATGCAAAAAACCAGTGAAAATTTGAGCAAATGAGAAAAACCAAATTGGGGATTGCACCCAACGTACCCTCCTAAGGGAAGACAGTGCATTGCAGTGTTGGCCTAGATGTATTTTCCTCCTAATCAATGCACCTTTCGAGCTTATAAGGGTGCATTGGACCTATGGCGAGGAATTATAGCCCTAGGGGCATAAAAACCTTGAAAAATGTACATGAAATCACAAAATGGAACCATGAAAAGAGAGAGAAAGGTTCTAACTCTTTCCTCGAAGTGACGACACTTGAAATGATCGACTAGATTGGTCACAATAAACTATAGAAGATTGTGGGAAAAAACACTAAAAAAATCTCTCTAAGAGGTGAATGTGAAATGGTAAAAATGAGTTACCTTTTGCCTATTTTATGGTCATTTTCATCATTAATTTATTAGTGTTTTGACCTAAATATGACTCAGTTTTATCATGAAACATGTATTTTTATTCTTTTGGTGTTGTTTTGATTAGGGTGATAGTTGTCTTAACGGATTTTATGATGTTTCGATTGAAACAAACCATTTTGACCAAGGAGCATACTTTTATCACTTTTTTGAGCTTTGTAAAGCTATGTAAAAGGAACCCCCTGGAGTCCTCTTTCATCTCTTTTTAGACTCTGTAAACATGAAAATATTGTTGAGCGCTTATCTTTTCAAACTCATTAAAGTAAATGAAAATATGTCTACTCAGTATAAGTTTAACCCTTTTCTAAACTTAGAATGACTAACTACGAAGAAGGAATACCTTAGTCAAACATGCTTAAGAGGTTCTCCTGAGTATTGTTTTATACATTTTTAGACTCAAGATACTATTTACGAAAAGAAAATTTTGGATTTTTATTTTTATCCTCTTTTTCAAACTCTCTAAACATGAAAAATATGTCGAGTTAGACCTTCCCTGGACTTGTAAGAACATCAAACAGCTATGGGCATGTCGAACATGATTGGACTAAACCACTCCTTCTTAGGGTTAGTTAAACATACTCGGAGGGATTCATCTTGAGGATGAACTTACAGATCAAGAATATGTTATCCTCCTTAATCTTGTTAAAAAATAAAGAGGTGTTAACCAGCATTGGTTGGGGAAATTGGGAAAATGGGATATTCCACCTATTATGGAAGTGAGTCACTCTTGAACACAGAATTCTTTCGTTTCATCTCCATGGCTATTGGGTTGGGAAATTTTCTTGTATTTTGGTTCACCATACCATTTCAGAGCTTCAATTTTTAGTTTTGGTTCAATGCTTCCAAATCCATTCAGTGTCGTTGATGTGTTCAAGAGAATTCATTCAGTTAATATTTTCTATGATACTCTTAATCCTTTATTCCATGTGTGTCATTCCTAAACCATTTTCACAATCAAAATTCTTTCTTCCTTGAATCATGATACCTGTTCCATGTCATTTATGGGGGGTACATCAAGTCCAACCTACGATGGGTCACTTCCTATCGACACCAGCTCATTATCTAGGAAGTTGACTTAGAAACTCTTCCTTGAGTGCCTTGGAACTTGCATACATCAATGGAAAGTTTCCTTGCTCTTGGTGATTGGTTTACATCACTGACCTTAAACTGAAAGATTCTCTATTGTGTTCGACTTCAACTCATCTAGTCAGATCATACAAATTGTACTATAGTATCTTGAGAGCCATTAACATCATCATTGGTTTCTCTCGTGTCTGTTAACGACTTACATCATTGGTCATTAATCAATCAATTTCTGCCATGTTCGACTTTCAACTCCTTCATTCACATGGTCAGACTCATACATTGGATGATCGAGTTGTTGGAAATAATACTGAAAGGGGGGTGAATCAGTATTATCAAATCAATAATTTTATTTCTCAAACAGATTTATATACACTACTTCAGTGAAGTGAACTACCATGTACACGCAACTGTGATTAGAGAAAACAACGTATATCCAGAGAACTTGTGATTTAGACAATTTATCATGTGTTGATCTTAAACCAGTACATCAGTAACTTATTAGACAATGCAGTAAAAGTAGAATAAAGCATCACACAAAAGCAACACACATGAACACCAAGATTTAAGGTGGAAACACAATGTGGGTGAAAACCACCTGCTGTTGTCGTCTCTGTCTTCTTTTAATAATAAGATTTTTTTTACAATATTGTACCGGTGCAGACTCATACCAGTATGCAAGCACCCACCTGCAGAAGTCTACAACCTTCTCTCATTTTTTGGCTTCTACTGGAAGGGAGCTACAACCCCCTAGCTCTTATACAAGCCAATTTATTTACTAGTACGTAGGTGTCGACCGACAAAAGGCTACGACCTTCTTTCTTCCTCCAGGGACCACGCTTCATGAATTTTCAGACTAGATACTCCTGGATCACAACACCACAATCTGAAGGCCATGTTTCATCCAATTTTTGTACTGGACCTATTAGTAACATTGAAGCTCAAAATCAATCACCACTGCAATACAACCATCAAATACATCTGCATCAACCAATCACTGAAACTCAATCATAAATCTCTGATATAACTGAAACAATCAATCACTGAAACCTCTGAACCTCTGACACAATTGAATCAACCATTCATTCAAACTTAATCAAATTCAACCAATCAAATGAAACAGACAGATTACTGTAACCAGTACACAGATTCGAACCCAGAACACTGCATCATCATTCAGAACCAGTTGTAACCTCAGAAACCATGCATCAGACTATATATGCTACTTGGTTGAAGCCAAACTGTGTGTATACGCTATTTCCATTAATCAAACCGGCATATACCTCCAAAGCTAATGCAAACATAAACTTTTGAATCAAGTTTGTACCAACCAGCAATATACTGAACATCTACTGTCAATTTACAGTGCTTTACACAGGCAACAACAGAGATCACTTCTTCTCACTTATACAATCAATCTATCAAATATGAAACTCCTTATTCATTTAGTTTTACATTCAAATATAAGAAGACTTCATTGACAGACAACAGTAAAACAAAAACACTGATCTGATAGATTAGTCATCCTTGAACATCAAGCTTTTCTTTTGCATGCACTACTTGAAAGAGACAAACTAGTGTGTATACGCGCCTTCACTAAAGCGAACTAGTGTACAGATCTATAAATACTTACTTACTATATCTCTACAATTCCCAACTTCAGACATACCCAAATCATCACATATAAAGGATAAAACATGTGTTAGCAGTTAGATCTAGCCCATCCATTATCATATCACATAATGATAAGTCATTATGATCCCGATCCATCATTAGACCTCGTCCATCATCAAACGCTCAGGTGCATATTTAGTATAGATCAAGCAAAGCATCAAAAACCCATAACATGCATATTTTCTTTTGATCTAACACTTCATAAGATATTCATTACTTGTGCACTTAACCCTTTGATCTTCTCCTCCTTATATACTTATATCCTTTGTTAATACCTTGGACCAAAACCACTTAGTACCAATACCTTGGACCAAATACCTAGGGTCAATACCTCGGACCAAATACCTTGGACCAATACCTTGGACCAAAATACCTTGGACCAAATACCTCGGACCAAAACCTTGGTTTTCCAACATGTACACACTTTTCCTCCTGTGGGAGTGTGTGTATACGTATACGCTCTTTTTGTTCTGTGGACCAGCGTGTATACGCTATTTTGACTAAGTGGACCTGCATATACTTCTTAAACTGCTTTACATCAACCTTTTCATTTACCCTATTTATTCTGATCAGTAGACCTTAGTTCCATCTTCCTGTTCTTCTGTACCAGTGCCCTGTTACCTCTGAATAGACCTATTACACTGTAATTTTCCATATTACTTCTGAAATGACTCCTTTGAACTACCCTGCATTTTTTCACATCTGAAAACACAACTTCCATGCATTCTATCACATCTGATATCTCTCCTGTAGATTCATCTAGTTATGTAGTTTCATCTAGTTATGTAGATTCATCTAGTTACCATATACAAGTGAGTTGTTCTGGTACAAGTGGGTTTCAATCAAGTACAACACATGCATCATAATGCCAACAATCTCCCCCTTTGGACTTGATGGCAACCATGTTGGTGTTCATTAGTGCAAGTTGTAGAAACTATTAGAGATAACAACCAACACCAAAATACTCTCCCCCTTTGACATCAAGGGTGAAGAGCGGACCAAGATATTCTCCCCCTTTGATATCAAGGTAAAAGGCCTGACCAAAGTGAAGGCTTTCATATCTAAACAGTTGAATATAAACATTGATCATGCTCCCCCTAGGCACATGCTGAATTCGCTGATTAAACTCCCCCTTTGTACATGCTGTGATGCACTAAACCATCCATGCTCGCCCTGAGCACATGCAGAGTCTGCAAAAATATTTCCAAAAGAATAACATGACTCTATAACTCAACTATGTGAGTTTGACCTTCCTATCACCAATGGCTCATACATACATCAATCTCCCAACCAAGTGGGGATATAACAAATTTGACTCATCGACCCAACCAAGTGGGGATATACCAATTGCTTATACATGAAAGAAATACAATAAATATTACATCATCCATCCCATCCAAAGTGGTGATACAAATTACATCATTTGTCTAGTAGGACTCATTCAAATGTATGAGAAGTCATATCACACCATAGACTTTTACATGACTTAAGCAACAAATGGTATAAATATCTGAAGCCATAGATGGACTCAGCAACCATAATGCCAAAAATGTAGAATGCGTGAGAAGGCTAATGCTCCCCCTGAACCTGTGCTACCTGTGCATTGTTAACAAGTCATTAATCAAGGAATCTTTGTCAGTCAGATAAAAATTAATGAAAAAAACATATCGTTAGACTGTAATAATCAACATCAGATAGAGCACCCATATCAAAGTTTGACCCACTGTTTTTCCTATCAAAAAAACATATACACTTCTTCAGCCACAAAAACCTGCATGTATACATGACTATACTTCATGAAACCCACGTATAATAATCTTTCTCTGAAAAATTGGATTTAACAGCATGATGATGCAGCAACTACTCCTAGCTTTTGTTTGAGATATTCAAATGTTTCTCTAGGTAGTGGTTTAGTGAATATATCAGCAACCTGTTCTTTGGAGGGGACATACTCCAATTTGACCTTTTGTTCAAGCACTTGTTCTCATAGAAAATGGTACTTGATGGGTATGTGCATGGTCTTGGAGTGCATCACTGGATTCTTTGAAATACGTATGGCACTTGTATTATCACACAGAATGGAGATGGGTGGAGTACATGTGATGGGAATGTCTTGCAAAGTTTGCATCGTCCAAAGTAGTTGTGTGCAGCAAGATACAGAAGCCACATATTCTCCTTTAGCTGTAGATAAAGAAATGAACTTTGTTTCTTGCTGAACCAAGACACTAACCTGGAACTCATATAGAACGCACCACCACTAGTGCTTTTTCTATCATCAACACTTCCTACCCAATTTGCATCTGTATATGCATGAAGAGTAAGATCTGCATCTTTAAGATACCATAGTCCAAAGTCCTGAGTTCCTTAAAGATATTTGAAAATTATTTTCACTGCATGAAGGTGTGATTCCTTTGGATTTGCTTGGAATCTTCCAACTATTCCTACTGCATGCATGATGTCAAGTCAGGTACCTACTAGATAAAGTAGACTGCCAATCATGGATTTGTAAGTTGGTTGATGCACTATTGTTGATTCATCATTTGAGCTGAGACTACATCCTATTACCATTAGAGTACATACAGGTTTAGAATCTTCCATTCCGTACTTTTTCAATATCTTCTTGAGATATTTGGTTTGTGAGAGAAAAATACCATCTTTAGTTTGCTGAACCTGTAGACCGAGAAAATAATTAAGTTCACCAAGCAAGGACACTTAAAATTTTTGCTGCATTACTTAAGAAAAATTCTAACTCATGGATTCTTCATTGCTACCAAAAATGATATCATCAACATAAATAATAATAATTAGCAATTTATCATTTTCAATCTTTGTATATAAATTTCTATCTCCAGAACCTTTTGTAAGACCTTGTTGGTGTAGATATTTGTCAAGGAAATAATACCAAGCCCTTGGAGCCTGTTTTAGACCATAGAGAGCCTTTTTGAGTCTGCATACAAGTTTTTCATCATTTCAAAGAATGAATCCTTCTGGCTATTCAATATAAACTTCTTCTTCTAAATCTCCATTAAGGAAGGCTTATTTTACATCCATTTGGTATACTTTGAATTTCCGAAAACTAGAAAGAGCAAGAAACATTCTTATGGCTTCAGTCTAGCAACAGGTGCAAAAGTTTCTTCAAAATCTATACCTTCTTGTTGAGATACCATTTACAAACAAGTCTGGCCTTGTTTCTAATGACTTTTCCATTTTCATTCAGCTTGTTCTTGAATATCCATTTAGTTCCTATAATATTTTTATCATGAGGTCTAGGAACTAATTCCCAAGTGTCATTTTTTTCAATTTACTCAAGTTCTTTATCCATGGCCTTGACCCAACATTCATATTTTCATGCTTCATTTACATTTTGAGGTTCGGTGGAGGATAGTAATGCTATATAGCTTGAGGTCCCTATAATAATTCTTCTTGTCTGTACACCAGCCCCCCTTTCACCTAAAATTTGAGTTTCTGGATGATTTTTCTGAACATACCTAGACGGAGTCTTTTCTTCTACCATTAGATCTTCTTCTGGTGCTTCATTGGTTTCTTCTTCAATATAGTTTTGATTTGATATGGGAAAGTAATCCCCATCTTCCTCATTGTCATAATCTTCTGTTAATTTTATCTGTTTTGGATTTCTGCATGCTTCATCAACTACAACATCAATGCTTTCAACAATTTTCCCAAGTCTTTTATTATAATATTTATATCCTTTACTTCTGGAAGAATAACAAAGAAGAATCCCTTCATTTGCTCCAGGTTCAAAATTACCATGTTTTTCATCAGTCCTTTTGATAAAACATTTGCTTCCAAAAACTTTAAAGTATTTTATAGTAGGAGTCTTACCATACCAAATTTCATGTGGAGTTTGAGTGCTATTTACTTGAACATTTGCTTTCTTGAGAATAGTCATGGCAGCAAATGAAGCTTCACCCCAGAAGGTTGCAGGAGTTCCAGATTCATCTAGCATAGCTCGAGCCATTTGTTGAACTATTCTGTTCATCCTTTCTACCACACCATTTTTCTGAGGAGTTATTGTGGTGGAGAATTGCCTTTTTATTCCATGTTTCTCACAAAATTCAAAGAATTCATCCGATATAAATTCCCCTCCTCGATCAGATCTGAGGCATTTTATTTTTCGATCTGATTAATTTTAAAACAAAGATTTGAAGGCTTGGAACTTTTCAAATGCTTCATCTTTATGCTTTAGAAGACCTATCCAACACATTCTGGAAAAATCATCAATGAACAAAATAAAGTATTCTTCTCCACGAGGTGACTTTTTCCTTGTTGGTCCACATAAATCAATATGGACAAGCTCAAGAGGCTTATTAGCTGACCCTTATTTTTCCATGAAGTGAACTCTGGTTTGCTTACCGATTTAACATGGTTTGCATATTGTATTTTCTGGGATGCCGATATCTGGAAGATCACAAACAACCTTGAGTCTGCATGCTTTTCTTATTTGAGAAAAGCTTAGATGTCCCAATCTTCTATGCCACAACTAGTTTTCATCAATTTTTCTTAGATAGCATTGTTGTTGTCGTCCTTTGAGTATGTATAAGTTGTTTGGAGTTCTTGTACCTTTGATCATGGTTTATCCTATATCAAGCTCACGAAAAACACATCTGTTTGATCGAAACACCAATTCATTTCCTTGATCACACATTTGATTAACACTCATCAGGTTATGCTTTAAACCATCTACATACATAACATTTCCAGCTTTAACCTTTTCTTTCAAGAAAATAGAACCTTTACCTTTTATGATAGTTGGAGTGTCATTTCCAAATGAGACATTCTTTTCCTTTTCTAAGGCATTATATGAGTGAAGTTTCTCTTTGTCACCAATCATATGTTTGGAGAATCCATTGTCGATGTACCACTGATTTTATTGTCCTTCTGCATACAAGGATATACCACATCTTTCTGTTTGAGATTCTTTCCTTCTCCATATCTTGGGATTTAATGGTGTTTGCTCCTTTTGAGGTTTTTTCCGAAAGTTGCTCCTACATTGAGATTCTTCATGACCAAAGTTGTTACAAATTGAGCATTCTATTTCATTTTTAAGAGGAGAAAGTTATTATAGGAACTTCTCTTGATCCCTGTTACATTCCTTTGGTTTTGTGCTTATCTAGTCATGATGGTTTTTTGAACAAGCATTGAGCAACTTTGTGCCCAAAATCATGACCTGAAAAACATTGCCCATTAAAGAAGTTTCAACGACTATCAAGTCAATATACCTGTTGATTGTAGTTTCTATTGATATTCATCTTTGGAGAAAATTGAGTATGAGACTGAGGTTGGTTGTGGCTTCTATTGATATTCATCCTTGGAGCAAATTGAGTATGATTTACCTGGTGATTAGCTTTATACCTTTTCTGACGCCTGTCATACTGTTCACTGGTCTTTGCTGCATCAAGATAGCTTTTGGTGGAGGTTGACGGCTTCTATGATTGAGATGCTTCTTCATTATATCCAAGACCTGTATTTATCAGAGGAGAATGTTGAACTTTGATAATTTAATTTAAAGTTTCTAATCCTTTAGCAAATCTAAGATTGAGAGATTTTGTTTTCTCAAGATCTTTTCTTAGACCCACAATTTCACATTCTAGTTTTTCATTGTGTTTTTATTTTTCAGCAAGTTGGTATGTCAAGGTATCTATGATCATATTGTTTTCTTCTAAACAGATTTTGAGTTTATATATTTCTTCATGAAATTTTTCCTCTTATAAATCATCCCAAACATCATCATTGTCATAACCCATGAGAAGTCTATAATCATCACTATTAGATAAACCATCACTATCCTCTTCTAAACTATCCCAAAAATCATCGCTATCATAAGCCATGAGAAGTCTATAATCTTGACCAGTTTCATCTTCATCACTATTAGATAAACCATCACTATCTTCATGAGTATAGTAACTCCTTCAATTCACAACTTGTTTCCTATTACCTTTTACATATTCCTTTCCTTTTTCATATTTATCTTTATGAGGACATCTAGCAGCATAATGATCGACTCTACCACAATCAAAGCATTTGAAAGGTAGCTTACCTCTGAACCTTCCAAAACCCCGTTGAAGCTTCTTGACAAAATTTACCTCATCTTCTTCTTCTAAAATGTGTCCTGATACATTGTGTTCTTCCTTTTCTTTTCCTTTTGCTGAAGCATTAAATGTGGCTTCTCTCATATCTGATGGACCTCCTTTTCTCATCTCAAAGCAGTTAGGATTCTGTGAAGTTGTGTCATAGTGATATTCTACAGATCCTGTTTTTCTTCTATGGTAGACACTTTTGATTCAAATTTAGCAGACAACGATCTCAAAATTTTCTCAACTAAGGTAACTTCCTTTATTTCTTCACCCAGATTCTTCATACAATTAACAACCTCATCTATACGTAAGAAGTAACTAGCTATACTCTCAATACTATGCATCTTAAGAGTTTCATACTGAATTTTGAGAGTTTGAATCTTAGCATGTTTTACCTTAAAGTCTCCTTCGTAGCTCTAAATGATTTTGTCCCATATCTCATTGGCTAATTTGAGCTACATGACTTTGACAAACTCTAAATGTGAAAAACTTCCCAATAAAGTACTGACAGCTTTGGCATTGGTTTCATATTGCTTTTTACCTCCCGTGTCTGTAGGAATTGTTGTTGGAAATTTATATCCTCCTTCCACAATTTCCCAAACATCTGTTCCAAGAGATTGTAGATATGTTGTGGTTCTTATTTTCCAATAAAAAATGTTGCTCCCATAAAATATTGGCGGTCTGATGGATCCCATGCTTTCGTGATTATTCATCTTGATGGATCTTCCTTCAAGCGATCAAGCTTCTTCTAAAGGACTTGCTCTGATACCAATTGTCGGAAATAATACTGAGAGGGGGGTGAATCAGTATTATCAAATCAATAATTTTATTTCTCAAACACATTTATATACACTACTTCAATGAAGTGAACTAGTGTGTACAAGCAACTTTGATTATAGAAACCAGCGTATATCCAGAGAACTTGTGATTTAGACAATTTATCATGTGTTGATCTTAAACCAGTACATCAGTAACTTATTAGACAGTGTAGTAAAAGAAGAATAAAGAATCACACATAAGCAACACACATGAACACAAATATTTAAGGTGGAAACCCAATGTGGGTGAAAACCACATGCTCTTGGCGTCTCTATTTTCTTTTAATAATAAGAAAATATGTTTACAATCTTGTACTGGTGCAGACTCATGCCAGTACACAGGCACCCACTTGCAGAAGGCTACAACCTTCTCTCATTTTCTAGCTTCTACTAGAAGGGAGTTGCAACCCCCTAGCTCTTGTACAAGCTAATTTGTTTAGTAGTATGTAGGCACCAACCTACAGAAGGCTACGACCTTCTTTCTTCCTCCAGGGACCACATTTCATGAATTTTCAGACTGGATACTCCTAGATCACAACACCACAATCTGAAGGCCACGTTTCATCCAATTTTCATATTGGACCTATTAATAACATTGAATTTCAAAATCAATCACCATTGCAATACAAACATCAAATACATCTCCATCAATCAATCACTGAAACTCAGTCATCAATTTCTGATATAACTGGAACAATCAATCAAACCTCTGAACCTCTGAATCAAACAATCATTGAACCTATGACACAACTGAATCAACCATTCAGTCAAGCTTAATCAAATTCAACCAATCAATTGGAACAGACAGATTACTGTAACCAGTACACAGATCTAAACCCAGAACATTGCATCATCATTCAGAACTAGCTGTAACATCAGAAACCATGCATCAGACTGTATATGCTACTTGGCTGAGCCCAAAATACATGTATACGCTACTTTCGTTAATCAAACCTATGTATACGTCCAAAGCTACTGCAAACATAAACTTTTGAATCAAGTCTGTACCAACTAGCAATATACAGAACATCTACTGTCAATTTATAGTGCTTTACACAGGCAGCAACAGAGATCACTTCTTCTCACTTATACAATCAATCTATCAAATATCAAACTCTTTATTCATTCAGTTTTACATTCAGATCTAAGAAGACTTCATTGACAAACAACAATAAAACAGTAACACTAATCTGATATATCAGTCATCCTTGAACATCAAGCCTTTCTTTTGCATACGCTACTTGAAAGAGACGAACCAGTGTGTATATGTGCCTTCACCAAAGCGAACCAACATACAGATCGGCAAATACTTACTTACAACTTTGTTGCAATTCCCGACTTCAGACATACCCAGATCATCACATATAAAGGATAAAACATGTGTTAGCAATCAGATCTAGCCCATCCATTATTAGATCACTTAATGATAAGTCATTAGGATCCTAATCCATCATTAGATCTCATCCATCATCAAACGCTCAGGTGCATATTTAGTATAGATCAAAAAAAGCATCAGAAACCTATAACAAGCATATTTTCTTTTGATATAACACTTCATAAGATATTGATTACTTGTGCACTTAGCCCTTTGATATTCTCATCCTTATATACTTAGATCTTTTGTCAATACCTTGGACCAAAACCATTAAGGACCAATACCTTGGACCAAATACCTAGGGTCAATACCTCATACCAAATACCTTGGACCAAATACCTCAGACCAAAACCTTTGTTTTATAACATGTACATGCTTTTCCTCCGGTGGGAGTCCTTGTCTACATATACACTCTTTTTTTTCTATGGACTAGCATGTATATGTTGTTTTGACTAAGTGGACCTACGTATACTTCTTAAACTACTTACATTAACCTTTTCCTTTACCTTCTTATTCTGATTAGTAGACCTTAGTTCCATCTTCCTGTTCTTATGTACTAGTGCCCTGTTACCTCTGAATAGACCTGTTACACTGTAATTTTCCATATTACTTCTGAAATGATTCCTTTGAACTATCCTGCATTTTGTCACATCTATAAACACAACTGCCATGCATTCTGTCACATCTGATATCTCTCTTATAGATTCATCTAGTTATGTAGATTCATTTAGCTACCATATTCAAGTGAGTTGTTTTGCTACAAGTGGGTTTCCATCAAGTACAACACATGCATCACAATGCCAACATGAGTGAATGAGACAAAAGACCCTAGAGCTACTTCCATCCATCAGGGATGCAATTTCAGGATTAATATAATATCACAATGTATAATGGATTTGAGGGAATTGACTAGGAGGAGACATTTTCTCTTGTCGCAAGGTATTCATCCACTAGATCAATTCTTGCACTAGCTATGCAGATGGGGTGAAAGATCCACCAAATGGATGTAATTTTTTTTTAACAATGGTGTTATTGAGGAGGAGGTGTACATTGAGTAGCCAAAAGGTTTTGAGACATTTGATTGAGAGCCTCATGTGTGCAGACTCAAGAGAGCATTGTAGAGTTTGACATAAGCACCATGTCCTTGGTGCACCAGGATCAATAGCTATCTCACAAGTTTGGGCTTCACTAAAAGTGAAGCGGATTCAAACCTCTACCATATCTTGGTAGAAGGTAAATTTCTTATTATCAGATTATATGTTCATGATTTAATTTTGACTGGTGATGAGCAGTTGATCATATCTTGCAAGGAGGACCTTGCAAGGGAATTTTAAATGAAGGACATGGGTCTCATGCACTACTTCCTCAAGTTGGAAGTATTGCAAGGCGATGGGGAACTATTTGTGTCTCAAGGTAAGTATGAAAATGAGATATGGTAGAGATTTTTTATGGATATTTTTAAACCCATGGAGACACCTCTAGTGAACAACTAAAGGAAGGAGGATGCCACTTTATGTGATGAGGAGGATGCTACCATTTATTGATAGCCAATTGGTTCACTAATGTATCTTGTGAACGAATGAATAAATATGTGCTATGAAGTTAACAAGTCGAGCCAAGCTATATTTAGGCTGACTAAATTATATTAGAAGGCATCTAAGCATGTTTTATAGCACCTCAGAGGCACTACACACTATGGATTATGGTATAGCCGAATAAAGGGAATCAATTTGTGTGGCTTCATAGATGTAGATTCGGGGGGGAGTCCATTCGACTAAAAGAGTACATTAGATGGAATTTTTAGTGTTGGGTCTTGTTGTATCCACTACAACACCACCAAAAGTTTTGGGCATATCCCAAAATTTTGGGTACCCCCCTTGCTCACCTCACACTACTAGGGTTTTGATAAGGCCTTTAGCTGGTTACTCTTCCCACGACCCTTTCTATCAAACCCTATTGATCCACCCACTCACACTTGATATATGGCATCCACACATCATGATTTATCCCGGTTAAGAACCTTGCGATTGCATTAGTGTTGGGAGGTTTGTTGCTGCAAGGAGCATTGAGAGCCCTGTGACTTCGAAACCTACCCTCCTATAGTGTACATTGTCAATTGGTGGAGGCATTATGTATGGACATTAATGACTTGAAGTTGGCTTTCATTATGTTGTCCATGTTAGCGTATGGGAGAAACCCTAGAGTGTCAAAATAAGGGTTCTCTTCACTCTTTAACCTGCTTCATATAACTATAGGGGCACATTCTAATCGAAATTGCATGACATCATGGTGAATCATTGCGAATCATATTATCCTAGGTTCATGGTTCGTTCCCCATCTCGTGCATGCACATTAGGGTTTGTGTGAGTCATTACTTTCCCTTAGCATCTTTGTAACCCTAGGTGCATGTGATTAAAGATCCAAATCTTCTTTGAAATAATGCTCACTCTCTAGGTATCTTGAAGCATAATCACATCAGTAGAATTTGGGTTTACAGGAATACATTTTTTATCGATGGATCTGCCTCACCATCATCCTCGTCCATTCCAAATTCATTAGTGTTGTACGCACATGAAACCATGGATGATTGAATAAATCCATGACCTTGTCTAACATTATCTTATCCTCTAATTTCATTGCCATATGCATGTTTTGGCATTGACCGAGCATCGCAACATCATCTTGGCATTGTTGTGCCTCATTTCTATGACTGCACTAGGGTGGGAAGGGATTCATTGTTTTATTAATACACTCGAAGTCTCAAACAATCTCATATTTGTTTCTTGACCATGTGCATCGTGACGGAACAAATATATCTTGCATTGCTGCCAAAGCATCTTTTGATTGCACTAGGGTTTATGAAACTACTCCCCCTCTATCATGCATATTTAGAACCCTATGTCATCATGACCAACGACCCAACCTCACCGTGGATTAACCCCCACTTTACAAAATGCATACCTAGAAATGATTCTAATATTTTGTCCTATAACTACATCATCACCATGAGAAACACATAATAGTAAAGCCAGTTATAGTTACCGGTTCCATTAAAAGTGTCCATGTTTTACATTGATCTCCAAATTGAATCTTGATTTTCTCAACCATGCAATGTATAACACCTTAATTTGGAATACTCATTATTCATGTTCCGTTAGTGAATTATTCACATTATTGGTTTTAGTTCCACACTTTCACATACATAATATATACATGTATAAATCCTTTTGGTAAACTAATTGGTATCTTTTCATCTTTATTTTAGGAGACCAAAGGAAGGTGGCATGGGTACATGTCAATTGAGGCAACCATATGACAAACTAGTGGCGAGTGCAATAAGCATACTTAAGGATGAGAGGTTTTTTTGTCAATACACACACACACATATATATGTATATGTGTATATATATATATATATATATATATATATATATATATATATATATATATATATATATATATATATATATATATCTCTCTCTCTCTCCCCTCTCTCTCTCTCTCTCCCTCTCTCTCTCTCTCTCTCTCTCTCTATATATATCTATATATATATATATATATATATATATATATATATCCTCCATAGTATTTCCCTCAATTTAAGCAGTATTATAAGGAATTAGTAAAGCGCTCTTTGTGGAGTAAGCATTAAATGACTCTTGTTCAAGCAATACAAGGATATATACGGATGGTGAGAAGAGTTATGGTGGAATCAACATACTTGAAGGCGATCTCAAACCTGTGCAAAGGGACCGAGAGATAGTGCATGACCATTTTGAAAAAGCTGAGTATTGGACCAGTTAGAAAATTCATTTTATTTTGTAACGAGGCATAGTAAAAGGGGCATATCTCCTACACATGTGAAGTATGGTCTTGATGTTATATATATGAAGCAATTTTCAATAGTCAACCCTAATTCTGACCAATACAATTACATGGTGGAAGAATTGCCTCTTATGGTATTGCAAAAATCCAACTAAAATATGTGCATGGATCTATATTGATGAATGTTTCGAAAAAGGCATTACACCAGAAGGACACATATCTAAATGTTAATGACCAAGTTGTAGGTGGTCACAATGGCACGATTCACGTGCCTCATGTTGCAAGTGAAGAGGTCCATAGAGGGTTTTCGTCGGCCATGGAGATTATGTAAATGAAATAGAGACCCAAGCACCAAAACTTTCCCATTATTTTATCCGCCAACAATGAAGAATATCTACGTTGGGTTGAAGAACCAAATAAAAAATTCCAAATTTGAGGGGTGCCTTCCACCTTCTTATGGCCCATTATTATGCATTTTTCATATAAATGATGATTTTCATTGTTTTCAACATATGGGAGGCATTTGTAAGCATTGTTTAGAGTGAGGGCAAGGCATTGGATTCATTATTGAATTAATGGAGGAAACAAGTGAAATAAAAGCTATCTTACGAATACCATGAAGCACCCTTGGACTAGCACATCATCATATTGGTTTAAGGGTTTCCCATGCTCTCAAATCATGGAGTAGTTTTGGATAAAGTACGGCACCGGTAAAGGTTTCTTGATGGACGTGAGATAATCATGTGTAACGTCATGACTAGAGCACCCATTGAATCTATAGGTGGTAAAGTCTCATGACTAAGGCAGAGAGATGCAATCTTTAAATGTGACTAGCCCCATTATGTGACTATCATTCCTTCAGAAAGTCATACTCCCACTCCCAGTTGCTAGATTTCATTTTAAATCCTCAAGAAAGCCTCCAAGGAGTGAAACCTATCCGAATATGTGACTTTGCGACCTCGAGTGAATTGCACTCCTCTTGGGGTTGCAAAATTACACCCTTTATGCCTCGAGGAAGTAAACAGAAGATGTGACCAACATCGTAACATGAAAATATGACTTGCATTGTTGCGACTCCTTCCAAGAATAAAAATCCATTTACGATCATCCTCAAGTCATAGTGCAAACTACAACTGGTCATGAATGATTGGTCAAGTCATGGATTAGATAGCGTAATATTTTTTAGTACATTTGGGGTAGGTCGCAACCCTTGTAAGCTTGAAAACTATCTTTGAAATTCATTTTGGGGTTGTCAATATGTCCATGGAGTGCACCTGTCGATGGAAATCGCTTGGGTCAAACAAAGGCTCCTTTTGTTAATTGGATCAATGCTAAGATAATATGTGAAAGGTTTCAATACCTTGACCTCCTGGTATATTTACAATGGAAAATGATGTGTGATTGGTATTATACAACTCACATGTTTAGTCCTTGATTTTTCCTCAAACCACACCTACAACCCACAAAACCACGCTCCAAAAGGGTGCGACCAATGCGACCTCCCTCTTGGTTGCATGATCAAAAATTTGTGCCCCAACCATTCAGTCAAAAATGTGATCTGATAACGTATGCGATCAGCCTTACAATATGGGATTGCAACCTAGTTGCATCCCTATTCTTGAAATTGTAGTTGGGACCTGTGTTTTGCTAGGTTCGAGGTTTGCTTAGATTGCCAATCCATGCAACCAATAAATGTGATTTTTCTCTCTTAAAGGAAAATGCAACCCACACCAAATGTAAAATTAAATAGCTTACATTTCATGTAAAAGGACCCAATTATTAAATTCTCACATGCAAGCACACTGAATATACACTAAAAAAAATTATGGGTCGTTGTAGGCGCTATGATTGTCGACATTGCGAAAACATGAAGCTGCATAACTGTGGATAATAGGTCGGAGTAGAAACCCAAACAGTAAGAGGGAACCTCTCATAGAAGTATAAGACGAGCCTCAAAGTTAAAGGATGATGATTGGGAACCTCACAATACTTGAAAAAACCACTTTCCCTGGGAATGCCATATGGCATAGGAAAGCATTGTGTGACCATGGTGAAGGAATATGGGGTTTGCCTCCAAAAGCTTCACACCTAGGGTTTGAGCCAAGAGGAAAACTCACTTTGTGTACCCACTCAAGGTGTTGTGTCAATGGAAGGAGAAATGTCAAGTAAACACTCAATAACTGAACACTACAACGGAGGCACTAAGGGATACCTTTCTATCATGTCGCAAGTTTGGGAATGGGAAGTGATTAAATAAGTTATTTTACCCTTGGCTCTACAAAGCAGTGGAGCTATAGTCAACACTCGCTCCATAGTGAGCCCATGGACAAAATATTGATTAAAGAAGCACAGGAAGAGCCCATAAAAGCCACCCAATCTGATAACGTTGTGTCACAAAAAGGACTATATAGGGGTCCAAAATAATGTTTTTTTTTTTTACAGTAAATTCATTATGTTTTAAGGTATTTCTTTGTATGTAAATGCGTGTGATCCACATCGCTTTCTCGTAGGTGAAAGGAGGGGGGAAAGGATGGAAATATGTGGAGAAATTAGGTTTTTGATGATATGTAAACCATATCCACTCAAGCTCCTAAAATCTGATGGCCATATTAGAAACACAACATCAAAATATGGATGAGAGAAAGCCCATAGATGGAAATATATATGAGGAACTCCAAGGGATGCCCTCCAAGGCCACATGCAGTGATAATACTATGGCACAACAAATGACCACACAAGGTTCTAAATTAATTATTTATTGATGACATTCTTTGAATTAGATGGTTGTGTTTCCATTATCATTTTTTGAAATTACGTCTAACCAATGTTATTTGCCTGTAGGTAGAAGGAAGGGAAAAAAAACTCATCTACGCGATGGGATTAGGGTTTCTCATGGGCTTACATTACTAGGGTTTCCTTTGAGAAATCCAAATGCTCCTTTCCAAGTTCCAAGAACCTTTCAATAAGCTTTAAGGCACATTACCAGAATATTGATGAATGTGAGCGAAGCATAGTAGCAAGAAAATAGGCTGGTTCCAAGACCAAGCATCTGCATTGTTGTGACATATGGGCAACAAGAATTCTAGTGTTTCCAATAACCCTCTACATCCTTCCCTCTCTCTCCTTCATCATAATGCAAATATTTTCCACTGTTATATCATCTACTATGTTAGTACTAATGTAGGCATGTGACAATCATTTTCACTTGCAAAATAAGTAGGTAATCTCAAGAGTCATGAGGGTATCCGAAAGGGCATGAGGGAAGGCCAAGGGTCACAGTAGGCAAAAAATCACCTCATTGATATAAATGTTCCCTCAGGCCTCATTATCATGGACTTTATTACTTGAGTTGAGGCTAGGATTAGATAGTTGATTTATGCTTGATAGCTAGGGCCACTCAGCTCTTGGCAACTAGTAGGGTGGATTTGTAGTGGGGCTACGGTTTTGGCATTGGGAAATGGTATGAGCAACCCATATTCCACTATTGGGTTTTGACCAATTGCATGATATGTATTTGAAGTTACAGTGGCATTAATAAGATGTTCTTTATCTTTGACACTGATTCCCATGCTTTCTCATGGTGGTTGTATTAGTTGTCTGATACTTTACTATATTTGTATGTGTGCTTTCATATACACAATATGTTATGTATTGTTACATAGTGGTTGCATGTATGTTGTGCTTCCGAATTTTTGTTTACTTGTTCCTTTCCATGTTAGTGACCTATTGTCAACTACTTTGCAATTAACTTCTGGCATGTTCTTGTTTATTTTATGTTTGTTTGGGTTTTAGCTCACTAATCCCTCTCATGGAATATCTCTTCTTATTATTTTTGAGACTTTTTTGTACCTCTTTCTGCAATTTTTCAATCTTGGGTTGATTTTGTTTCACTGCCTGAGCATTTCATTCTTGTCCCACTTTGACACCTTCTCGTTTGATAATAGAGAGTGGAAACATTAATGGTGGCATTTGAGCCCACATACCAGATGGGGCTCCTATCCCAAATGGTGTGAGATCTAATTAGGACTTCACACTGGGGAGACCCCCTTAGTTATTGGTTTTACATTTCAACCTGACAACAAATTGGAACTAGAAGGAGGGCCAAGTGACAAGATGAGCCCTTGGAGCCTCTAGTTTAGTCTTGTATCTGTGAAAAACTCTATCCTGAATCTTGCTCCCAGGGTGTTTATCTGATTTGTATACTTTTCAATTTTCAATCCCCGAGGAACAATGCTATCACTTGTCTCAGTTAAAGTTTGATGGTGAGGTTGGAACACCCATAACCAAGCACATTTTTTATTTCCTCAAGTTTTGTGAATCTTATGAGATCAACGATGAAGAGTTTTCTTGTGTTATATTCTTCCTCACCCTTGAAGGTCGTGTCAAGAAATGGTGCCACACATTGCCAGCATCTTCCATTCATTCGTTCGAGCAACTCATTGGTAAGCTCAGACAAGCGTTTCACAGGTACAATTTTCAAGATGTCTTAATGAGGATAAATGAGCTGAGGACGAAACCTAAATTGTATTTAGAGGATTTGTCATTTAGATTTGTACATCTTTGTTTTTAATTTCCTGAAAGAGATTTCGACTGGGTCTATTTGAATGAAAATTTTCAATGGTCAGATCTCATTTCTTTGCAACATCTTCAATTAGAAACAAATCATGTTTCTCATGAGTATCATGATAATTTGCAGATTACAAAGTGTCCAGATTCTACCCCTAATCTTGTTTTTCCTATCTCTCTAAATCTGGAACAACCTCAAGCCTCCGAGGAGGAGATTACTACTTGTGGGATTTCTCATCGTCCTCCCAATTTGTTACATAATAAGATTTTGGTCGTAAATGCTTCAGATGATGAAAAGTGCTTTGTGGGAAATGACTAGGATGGTCAAGACTCTAAAGCCCTTGTACATCCTTTTGATCTCAAATCTAGAAATTATGTTGATATAACATCTCTTCCTATTAATGGAACCTAGATCAAGTCCATTGAACATATGTCTCACTATATTCTTGGATCCCATTCACCTTTCCACATGGATTTGGCCTTGTCTCAGATAAATTTAACTATCCCATCAAATCCACAGACCACGTCTTGCATGCAAATCCATCTCCCCCCTTGGTGAACATAAATGGGCAGGATGTGAGTCCGGGTCCAATTGGCTCCCATTCATCTAATTTTTTGCATCCATTATACCCTGATTTAGTTCATGGGTCTATTACACTGATGGTTCCTACAAATCATTCACATATTTATCTTACTCGTGTTGATTGCAATCATGTACATGGGGGTGATGTTTCACAGTTAAGGTATGCGAATCTTGAATCTCTTATTCCTGATCTTTTCCACTCGAAGTCTTTAAGAGGTGAAGAAGAGGGCCTTACATCTCGCCCAACTAAAGATGGTTCTCTCATTAATCCCTCTTCACTTTCCATCCAAGAAGAGCCTCATGTGCGAGGTACCCAACATGATCAAATTGGTGGTTTTGGTGACTTTCATTATACCGAAAATATATTCGCTCACACCTATCGTGATTATAATTCATATCCATCTATTGATCCTACAAATCCACCAGAGTTTGATGATCCACCTTTTGAATGTTTGGGGACTCATCAGGAAGTTTAGGCACTTCATCTTCCACTAATGGTTATGTCAAGTTCTCACGTGCCAACCAAGTTAGCATGGATCGTGAACATGTACAATCATATGATGTCTTACAATCTCCTCTCTGGGAAGGTGTTAACCGCCTGACCTCTCCTCTACCTGAGACTCTTCCGATTGATTCAGTTCAATGATTATTGGGAATCTAAAAAATATGATTTGTTGAGCTACCAATCTATCAATATTCAAACACTTGATCCAATCCACAATATTTTCAATGATAGCTGTCATGTCGCAACCAATGATAACCATATGAATTCACCTACAAATCTGGCGAAGCTACTGATATTTGACAATTTTTCATTTGAAGATTCAAACATTTGTCAGGACGATCAGGTACTTCATATTTCGTTGATGGTTATGTCAGTTCCTCACACCCTTGATGAAAATTATGGACAAATTCAAACTAGGGTTTCTGAAATTAGGGATTCTACGGTTGAATCCTCACGTATCTCAGTGACACCTAGCATAAAGCCTATTTTCACAGTCATCAAGTTGATCATCCTCTGTATCATGACAGGGTTACTGATTGGATTGAAGGGTCTTATCTAGTGGATTTCTTTGCTAGTAGGCAACATCTAGCCTCACTTACATTGGATATAGGGTTAAGCATGAATGGATGTATGTCCTAGTTGGATGATTAATTTCATGCTTGTGGTTCGGTTTACCAGGATTGGGTTGCAATTTTCCTTGAATGGTATTTTCTGGAAAATATCCTTGTAAGTAGATGTGGCTTTCTTCTTGTTGTGCATGTTTCACAGGTGATAATTTTAGTTTTTGCACAACTCTCTTCACAAATTCTAATTGTTGTCATCTTTGTTTTTGTAGGTGAGGAATTGTTGCCGTGGCTACATTAGAAGTTTGATTTCACATGACACGACCTCTTCTCTGGTTAAATTAGGGTTTTGGGTTTAGACTAGTTAGGTTTTATGTTTTTCTTATTAATTTATTACTTGAGGTTTTCTCCTTAGAATTTTCTTTATGGTTTAAATTTGTTATGTTTTTTTTTCCTTACTCTAGGTAGTTTAGTTTCCTCCATTATGATTTTTTACTAGCTTGCACTCATATCCTTGCAATTGCTCATTATTGTATGGCATTCATGAAATCTATGCATCTTCATTGCATTGGTCTTTTAATTTCAATTAGTTGATCTCTTCTGCACATAGCATTACATTGCATCATAAGCCCTCTCTGTTTCATTACACCATTACATATTTCTTCTTTCTTGGCATACACTCACCTTTGACCTAGCCTCTTAATCCCCTATGTGTTGACATAGATACTGGATTCTACCAGTGGTTCACCAATTGTTATAGTTGCTACAACACCACCCAAAGTTTTGGGCATATCCCAAAATTTTGGGTACCCCCCTTGCTCGCCCCATGCTACTAGGGTTTTGATAAGGCCTTCAGCCATTCCCTCTCCCCACGACCCTTCCTATCAAACCCTACTAATGCACCCACTCATGCTTCATACATTGCATCTGCACATAACGCTTTATCCCAAGTTATGAACCTGATGATTGCATTAGGGTCGGGAGGTTTGTTGCTGCAAGTAGCATTGAGAGCCCCGTGACTTCGACACCTACCCTCCTATAGTGTACATTGTTAATTGGTGGAGGCACTGTGTATGGACATACATGACTTTAAGTTCACTTTCATTATGTTGTCCATGTTAGGGTGTGCGAGAAACTCTAGAGTGTCAAAATAAGGGTTCTCTTCCCACTTTAACCTACTTCATATATCCCCAAAGGTGCATTCTCATCAACATTGCATGACTTCATGGTGAATTTCTATAGCTCATATTCTCCTACATTCAGGGTTGGTTCCCCATCTAATGCATGCCCATTAGGGTTTGTGAGAGTCATGTCTTTCCCTTAGCATATTTGTAACCCTAGGTGCATGTGATTAAAAATACAACCCTGCTTTGAATTAATCCCCACTCTCTAGGGTTATTACCATCTTCACCCTTCTCATCTTATCTCGAAGCATGATCACATTAGTAGAATTCAAGTTTATGGGAATATATTTTTTGTCGATGGCTCTGCCTCACCATCATCCTCATCCCTTCCAAATTCATTAGCATTTGTGTATTTTTATCTGCATCATACACATTTGAAACCCTGGATGATGGAATAAATCCATGACCTTGTCTAACATTATCTTATCCTATAACTACATTGCCATAAACATGTTTTGGCACTAACTGAGCATCAAAACATCATTTTGACATTGTTGGGCCCCATTTCTATGACTGCCCTAGGGTTGGAAGGGACTCGTTGTTTTAGTAATGCACTGGAAGTCTCAAAGAATCCCATATTTGTTTCTTGACCATGTGCATCGTGACGGAACAAAGACATCTTCCATTGCTACCAAAGCATCTTTCAATCGCAATAGATTTTATGAAACTACTCCCCCCCTCTCATGCATCTTTAGAACCCTATCTCATCATGACCAAGGACCCAACCTCACCATGGATTAACCCTCACCTTACAAAATGCATACTTACAAATTCTTCTAATATTTTGTGCTATAACTACATCATCACCATGGGAAACACATAATATAAAATCCACTTACAGTTGCGAGTTCCATTAAAAGTGTCCATGTTTTAAATTGATCTCCAAATTGAAGCTTGATTTTCTCAACCACGCGATGTATAACACCTTAATTTGGAATACTCATGATTCATATTCCTTTAGTGAATTATTCACATTATTGGTTTGATTTCTATGCTTTCACATGAAAAATATATACATGAATAAATCCTTTCGGTAAACTAATTGGTCTCGTTTCATCTTTATTTTAGGATATCAAAGGAAGGTGGCTTGGGTGCATGTCAATTGAGGCAGCTGTATGACAAACTAGTGTCAAGTGCAATAAGAATACTTAAGAATGGGAGGTTGTTTTTTCAATACATGCATACATAGATATATATATAAACAAACCCTCCATAGTATTTCCCTCAATTTAATAACTGTTATAAAGAATAAGTAAAGCGCTTGTTGTGGGGTAAGGATTAGACGTGCCTCGTTCAAGCAATACAAAGATATACACGAATGGGGAGAAGAGTTATGGTGGAATCAACATGCTAGAAGGCGATCTCAAACATATGTAAAGTGATTGAGAGATAGAGCATGAGCATTTTGAGAAAGCTTTGAGTATTGGGCTAGTTGGGAAACCCCTTTTACTTTGTAACGAGGCATAGTGAAAGGGGCATATCTCCTACACCCGCAAATGTTGGTCTTGATGTTATATATGTGAAGCAATTTTCAATAGTCAGTTGTAATTCTAACCACTACAATTACATGGTGGAAGCATTGCCTCTTATGGCATTGCGAAAATCCAACTAAAATATGTGCAGGGATCTATAGTGATGAACATTTTGACAAAGGAATTGCACCAAAAGGACGGATATCTAAATGTTAATGACCAAGTTGTAGGTGGTCAAAATGGTATGATTCATGTGCCTAATGTTACAAGTGAAGATGTCCATAGGGGTTTTCATCAGCCATGGAGATTTTGTAAATGAAATAGAGACCCAAGCACCAAAACTTTCCTCTTATTTTATCTGCTAGAAATTATGAATATGTATGTTGGGTGGAGGAACCAATCAAACATTCTCAATCTGAGGGGTGCCTTCCACCTTCTTATGGCTCATTATTATGTGTTTTTCATATTAATGATAATTTAGATTGCTTTCGACATATGGGAGGCATTTTTAAGCATTGTTTAGACTAAGGGAAGGGCACGAGATTTAGTGTTGAATTAATGGAGGAAACAAGTAAAACAAAAGCTAGTCTTCCAATGCCATGAAGTACCCTTGGACTAGTGCATCATCCTATTGGTTTAAGGGTTTCCAATGCTCTCGAATCGTGGAGTTGTTTTGACTAAAGCATGACACCAGTCAAGTTTTCTTGATGGACGTGAGAGAACCATGTGTAACATCATGACTAGAGAACCCGTTGACTCTACGGGTGGGAAATTCTCATGACTAAGGCACACAGAAGTAATCCTAAAATGCGACTAGCCCCATTCTGTGACTATGCTACCTTCAGGAATTCTAACTCCCACTCAAAGTCACTGGATCTCATTTTAACTTCTCAGGCAAGCCTCCAAGGAGTGCAACCTGTTCGAATATGCGCCTTTCCAACCTCTAGTGAGTTGCACTCCTACAAGGGTTGCAAAATTACACCCTTTATGTCTCGAGGAAGTAGATAGAAGATGCGACCAACATAATAACATGAAAATGTGACCTACATTTTGCGACTCCTCCCAAGAATACAAATCCATTTATGATCATCCTCAAGTTGCAGTGCAAATTGTGACTGGTCATGATTGATTGGTCAAGTCACAAACCAGATAGCATAAGATTTTGGAGAACATTTGGGGCAAGGTGCGACCCTTATAAGCTTGGAAACTATCTTCTCAATGCATTTTGGGGTTGTCGATATGTCCATGGAGCACACCTTCCGATGCAGATCGCTTGGGTCAACCAAAGGCTCCTTCTATTAATTGGATCAATGATCAGATGATATATGAAAGGGGTTGATGTTATATAGGAAAATGACCTCCTCATCATCTCAGAGGAGAAAGATAGTTTAACTAAAAGACTGCCCAAGTTCACAGTAATGTTTGCTCGGGTAATGCTCTTCAAGAACTAGCAAGAAGAGTTATCACACTCCTTGGGCATTGAACCAAGGGCATTAGTCCCTAGGGTAGCTCTATATGTTGCCCTAGGGGCAGCGTTAGTCAACTTTGGTGAGTTTCCAAAGGTCAAAGGAGCGGATTGACTGAATAATATTCCACTTTTTACTCATATGTCAGCCCAAAAAGCAGGAAACATCCATCTTCAACCTCTTTGAGGATATTACTATTCCTAACGAAGTCTAATAGAAAGGGAAAGAGAATTAAAGCAAGGAAACGTCCTAGCTTTTGCCAAAGGGAACTCATGAGAGAATTGGCAAGGATTATCCTCTCATTCTACATATTGGAGGCTTAGGGCATTGTGAAAGGGGTCAAAAGGTTTGAAGGATTACTTGCTTAATGTCAAAACTTTGTACGAGACATATTGGTTTACGAAGAGGTTAAGAAGGGAGAGAGAGATAGGAGCTAGAGGAGTAAGGGAAGCTTGATTAACCAGATGGTTGTAATCATTATTTCCTATTATTAATATAGATCTGCAGTTGTGTTGTCTACTCTATGGTGTTTATGTTGTGATTCAGTTACATGTTGATGCAATGCCATAGTTTATGAGTAGCTTAGATGCATGTTGTTCGATATCCTTATGTATTGTTGTTTTGATTATCAAGTTTATATGTTTTAGTATTACTTCTTGTCTTGTCTATATGTAGGTGTTGATCTAGGAGCTAGTAGAGAGGTCTTCCACTCCGCTACATTGGGTTTTCTAGAAAGATTGCATCAAGATCGAAGGTAATCTCTTCCCTCCTTATTTGATTGTCATTTCATTAATATGGATATGTACATGTCTCTTTGTGCCAGCTGCAACTAATCTAATCTATCTGCCAAGGATCCTGGGAAGATCCTTGAGGGTATTCCAACCACAACCACCTGTGCATTAATCCCTATAGCAGAATTGGCGACTCCACTGGGGACTATACTTAGTTCCCATTTTTCTCCTACCAAGTTCTCAGATCTCTCTTTCTTCCATACCCTCCTGTACTTCTTGGTTCCCTTTCTGACCATTCAAGACTCTTTAGCACCCTCCTCACTATGCTCAACTTTTGTTATGATCCCAAAAGACTTATTTTTGAGCTTCTACCCCCCTAACGCACCCCAACAGTGCAACTAAAGAGTTATAACACTTTGTTGGCTTGCAGACAGAGCATTAGTGCAATCACTAACTCTCTGTGCCCTCTTCTGAAGTGTGTTAGCCAACCAAATCTTGATAAACAACCAGTTCTGTGAACTCCTGGGTTGGGGAAGCTACTTATAGTCTGATCAAGGATTTGTATTTGTGCATTTTTGTTTGGTTGTATGTTTCCTGAGCATTTTTTCTTTTTATGAAAATAACTTAACTTGTTATGTTTTTCAGGAACAAGAAAATACAAATTTGTTAAAGTTTTTCTGCTTAGTTGGTTAGATTCTGCATTTATTTGGTTTAAGTTGTTAGAGAGCATTGCATGTCTACAAGTTGTGCTTCTGTTTTAATGCACTGGATGCATGGTTATAATTGGTGTATAAATGATCCTCTCCTTGTAGAAATCACTCATTAATCAAATTGGAATTGAAACTAAAATCATTTTCTACATAGTTTGTGTTAGAGTCCCACAAAACTACATACGTCAACACCCCTTTCGAAGACATTCAAAAAGTACATTTAAAATCTATCTCGTAATAAAATAAATCAACAACTCTTTTTTTAGTATACACACATATTAGTCTAGGCTAGGATCTTGGGAAACTGAATTCGAATATTCCATAGTCTTCATCTTTAATTCGTTGATGTTTCAAGTCTAGACCAAGACTCATCATCAGGACTGATTTACAAAGAAGTGAATTGTGAGCAATAAATATGGTATAGGTGAGTTGTCAAGTTGGTAAGCCGACCATCTAAATGATTAGATTTTTAAATTTCATTTTTATTATTCTTATATTGTTAATGATATTCTTATAATTAATTTTAATAATTTACCAAATTTCATTTATTATTGAATGTATTACTTTCTTTATATTCTTAATCTTATTAAAAAGATTCTTTTTAATTTTATTATATTTTAATTAAATATAATTATTATTGTTTATAAATTGTTTTTCTTAATTTTGAATTATTTCTTAATTTAAGTTAATGTTGATTGGTTTTCAGTTTGTGCAATTATTATGTTAATTAGGTTTTATTATTAATGTAATAAGTTTTTTATTTTTAATTTTAAAATTAAATAAGCATAACCTCAATAACATCAATAACCTCAATAGAGATGGAGGCTTGGAAATTAGTAGAAATGTGACCTCAGTTCTCACCCCCATTGATTATATTAACCCTAACTTTCACATCCCCCTTCCTCTCTTCATCTTTCCCACCCTCTATAGGTCAAAACAACCCCTCTCATAACCTAAAATAACATTAAAAATTATAAGAAATATTGCGTTTCCAACATAATAGCTAGACATCATCTTAAATATAAGTAAGGCTCTACTTAAAATACATTAACAATAATCCATTAAGATAAACACATAGGAGTTTTAGAATCTAAGTTTTAATAATACATCAATCTCCTAGAAATCAAGATTTTAAAATTAATTAAATAAAACAATATAAAATTAATTTCATATTTATATTCTATTTTATGTTTATTTAATTTTAAAATAAAAAATAAAAAACTTATTACATTAATAATAAAACCTAATTAACATAATAATTGCACAAACTGAAAACCAATAAACATTAACTTAAATTAAGCAATAATTCAAAATTAAGAAAAACAATTTATAAACCATAATAATTATATTTAATTAAAATATAATAAAATTAAAAAGAATCTTTCAAGAATATAAAGAAAGTAATACATTCAATAATAAACACAATATGATAAATGATTAAAATTAATTATAAGAATATCATTAACAATATAAAAATAATAAAAATGAAATTAAAAAATCTAATCATTCAGATGGTGGCTTACCAACTTGACAACTCACCTATACCATATTTATTGCTCACGATTCACTTCTTTGTAAATCAGTCCTGATGATGAGTCTTGGTCTAGACTCGAAACGTCCATGAATTAAAGATGAAGACTGTGGAATATCCGAATTTAGTTTCTCAAAAACCACACCAGAAATATACAAACCATTATCATGACCCTGTACGGATGGGGAACTTGGAAAGAGATCCGTGATCTCGAAAAGACAAGGGCTAAAATACAGATAAAGGAATCAGATCTATACTTCCTCAAGTATTGTCGCGATTCTAATCTAACCCCACCCTTTGCCTACATCAAACACAGATTACACAACCAGCAAAACCATAAAGAATTTGAACAACTCAATAAATCCGTAAATCCTTAATTCAGCTAGAGATTCATAGGATCAAAGTTTCTTTATGGCGATTATCTACAATAGCCTTCAAAGCTCACTTAAAGCTTGCAACAGTGATCCAAGAAGACCTTTGGAAAGTGATCGATGCCTTCGCAACACTAAATGCAAACAAAGAAAGACAAGTAGCTCAAACAAGATACAATAACAAACTATAGAAACTGGAAGAATGATGGAGCAATGAATGGAACAATCAACGTGAGCAAGACCCAGTGGCATTCAACGAAACCAGGGAATGCATGATTAGCAACAAACATTATTCACATAGAACGAATCCACAAAACTTGGAAATTGGGTCCAACTCTAAGGCAAACGCAAAGGATTCTAGCTCCAAATGTGACCTGTCTAAAGAAAACAATGCGAAAATCATCAACAGTCAAAACGTTAGCAATCCGAAAAATACAATGAAATGTATGAAGCAAACGAAATTCAAAATGTGGGAACATACCACCAACAACAGACAAAATTCAAGCAAAATGGAGCTATGAAGCGAGGAAGCCAGATCCAAGGCAAATGTAGATGATTCCAAAACACGCAAAAAAATAGTAGCACTGCGGAATGCTGAGATTAAGACCAGCTCTAACCGAGACTTGTCCAAAGAGAAACCACCGTCAAATGCTATCATCCACAGGGAATACGTTGGAACTAAAGTAATTCAAAACAATCCGTCAAACAATACATTTAATGAAGCATAGGTAGGTATGAAAAAAATGAGAACATAATTCATAATAAATTAGTTTTAGACATCAATAACATGGTTAATAAAAACATTAACGTAGATAATAATTCAGATAATAAAACCATGGTTGAAGATAAGGAATATGATGATAACATTAATACATTAAATATGATTGAACATAATAAAAAGAATAATATACTAGATAACAATAAAATAAGAACTAATACAATGGTCGAAAACATAGATATTAATACAACCAACACGCATGACAAAAAAACAATAATAAACATTCCTCACAATAACAAAAAAGTTATAAATATTTCCTCTTATGAACTGAAAGAGGAAGAAACTGAAGTCCTTGACAAAGGTCTCAATTTCACCCTAGCCCCTAAAAGAATCCCTAACGAAGAAATTATTTGTAGTCTTGAAGATGGAATCAGGACTCTCAATGATGAAGATAAAGAACTCGTCAGACAAGGATGCATCGTCATCCTAAGGAATGTCAGACCACCTAAAAGAAATCTAAACCATGAACAACTTAAAGCCCTAAAAATTCCGAGAAATAATAATGACGTTGTCATTCTAAAATATTACCAAGGAGGCGTTACTGTAGTAATGAATCATGGGGATTATGTAAACAAAATGAAATACCACTTATATAATAGTGGCAACTACAAAAAACTAGAGAAAAATCCCATCTCCAAAATTACAAGACTAGTCAAAAAAGCCATTAAAGAAGCCAATCTAGATGAGAAACTAAAAAAATACCTTACCCCTGATAGTGAAATTACCCCTCGTATTCATGGAGCCCCCAAAATTCATAAAAGATATGTCCCCTTGAGACCTATAGTCAATACTATAGGATCACTCACATACGAATTAGCAAAATATGTCGCAAGAAATTTAGCACCTCTAGTTGGCAAAACCAGATCTTACATAAAAGACTCCAACCAATATGTCGAATTCATTAAACATGCTAAACTAGATCTGGGCGATAAAATTGTTAGTTTTGATGTGGTCCAGCTCTTCACCGAGATTCCCTTAGATGAAGCAATACAAGTGGTTAAAGAGGTGGCAGAACCCCAAACTGCAAAGCTGGCTGAAATTTGTCTACAATCCACTTTGTTCACCTTCCAAGGTGAAATATTTGAGAAAACTTCAAGGGTAGCTATTGAATGACCTCTTTCGCCTATTGTATCCAATCTCTTCATGGAAAAATGTGAAAAGAAGGCTCTTGACACCTACCCATTAAAACCTAAGTTTTGGATCAGGTTTGTGGATGACACCAGTGTTGATTGGCCTCATGGGGATGATGAACTTAAAAATATTTTGAACCATCTCAATAGAATGTCTGATGACATCAAGTTTACAATGGAGATGGAGGAGAATAATTGCATACCATTCCTTGACATCCCCCTCATAAGAAACAAGGGTGGTTCCATAGGTCGCAAAGTGTTCAGAAAAAAGGTGCATACTGATAACTATCTCCATGCTGATTCACACCACCACCCAGCTCAAAAAATGGGTGTTCTTCAAACCCTCTTCACTAGAGCATGTAGAATCTCAGATGAGAACCACACTAAGGAGGAGATTACCTACTTAAAAATAACATTTTCCAACTTAGGATACAATAATAAAAATATCTTCAAGGCCATTCAAAAAGCCAAATTTGGAAACAAAAAAGATGAAAAAGACAAATCAAATAACCCCCTGACTACTAATGCCTACCTTCCATATATTCACGGTGTCACTGACAAACTAGCAAAAATTCTCAAAAAGAAAGATATCAAAACTTCATTCAAACCCTTGACAACTATTAAACAAAGAATGAAATCAATAAAGGACAACCAAGAACGACTCCAGCAAAAAGGTGTTTATATCATCAACTTCTCTTGTGGAGAACACTATATTGGGGAAACAGGTAGGTCAGTTAGGATCAGGCTCAAAGAGCATAGTGAAGATACCCGTAAGGAAAGAACGTGTTCTTCAGCTTTAGCTAAGCATGCAGGTAAAACAAACCACCATATATGCCTTGAAGACACAAAGGTCATTGCCAATGCAAAACACCATTTCAAATGTAAAGTTCTTGAGGCACTTGAGATCATAAAACACCCTCATAACCTCAATAGGGATGGAGTCTTGGAAATTGGTAGAAATTGGGCCTCACTTCTCACCCCCATTGATTAAATTAACCCTCCCTTTCACATCCACCTTCCACTCTTCATCTTTCCCACCCTCTATAGATCAAAACAGCCCCTCTCATAACCTAAAATAACATTAAGAATTATAAGAAATATTGTGTTTCCAACATAATAGCTAGACTTCATATTAAATATAAGTAAGGCTCTACTTAAAATACATTAACAATAATCCATTAATATAAACACATAGGAGTTTTAGAATCTAAGTTTTAATAATACATCAATCTCCTACAAATCAAGCTTTTAAAATTAATTAAATAAAACAATATAAAATTAATTTTGTATTTATATTATATTTTATGTTTATTTAATTTTAAAATTAAAAATAAAAAACTTATTACATTAATAATAAAACGTAATTAACATAATAATTGCACAAACTGAAAACCGATAAACATTAGCTTAAATTAAGCAATAATTCAAAATTAAGAAAAACAATTTATAAACAATAATAATTATATTTAATTGAAATATAATAAAATTAAAAAGAATTTTTTTAATAAGATTAAGAATATAAAGAAAGTAATACATTCAATAATAAATGCAATCTGATAAATTATTAAAATTAATAATAAGAATATCATTAACAATATAAAAATAATAAAAATGAAATTAAAAATTATAATCATTCAGATGGTCGACTTACCAACTTGACGACTCACTTATACCATATCTATTGCTCATGATTCACTTCTTTGTAAATCAATCTAGATGATGAGTCTTGGTCTAGACTTGAAACGTCAACGAATTAAAGATGATGACTGTGGAATATTTGAATTCAGTTTCTCAAAAACCACACCATAGAAATCTACAAACCATTACTAGGATCTTGGGTTAGGAAGTTGTGAGTTAACTGCCCAAGATCATAAAATTGAGACTAGTGTCATTAAAGAGGAAAATTCTTGTTGCACTCATACTATCCTGGACCACTCTAGTCAAAGCAGAGCTAAATGCGAGACATTGGAGTGTGAAAGAAGGTAGCCCACCTTTGATTACATCTCCTTTGGGTATTATGTGTATCGGGGATCTCTTCGGGGGTATCAGAGCTCAGTCAGGAAATGGTGGTTATCAGACAGAGACATATCCCCTACTTACTGGTTGACGTTTTACAGTATTTTTTATTTTTTAGGTGCTAGTTTGTTCTCACTGAGACTATAATCAATATCACTATAATTTTTTTTGATCAAATATATCGGTCACCATGGCTACATACGACCCTCATCTTAAATCTCGGCTACAACAAGGTCTTCCTCCACTGACTATGGAGCATCCACCAAGCCTCCGTGAGCCGGATTACCCATCTCCAGGTAATCAGTCTTCAATATCTAACATTGAATCAGCCAATACATCCCAAGACTCAATATTTTCAAAAGATTTCTTCACTAAAGGTTTTGTACCTCCTAATAATCCTCCTATCACTGATCTGTTGGGACCGTTATTGATTCAAGTTGCACCTGTACCTACCATGTTTTCCACTGTACCTACACCCACCATTCCATCGACGACTAAAAGGTCATGGGATTTTATGGACAATTTGGTCCACCCTCACTTCCCTAGCCGACAGTCAGTACTACACGGTTGATTGTGAACCCCACTATCCAAATTATGCCAAGTCCGAAGAACTTAGTTACACCTAACATGAGCGAAACTGAGTACATTCTAGTTTCTTCCCACCATGGATGAAACCATGCATGCGAAGAGTGTGAAATCCAACTCAAACTATGAAGCAAGTGCCTCACCTTCAGATCCTTCCCCGGATCCCTTCTTGGACTTCCTCCGTGGACAATTTGTAGCATAATGGCCCACCTCATGACAATGAAAGCATCGCACTTTCGATTTGTCAAACTTCTTCCCATCATTGGAAGAACTGGATTCGGAAAGAGAAACCTTCTCCTTCCCCTTCTTCGCCTTACTCGCTAAGGCACAATTCTCCTCATCATGCATGGATGAAGAACTGTCTCTGGTGCTTGCCTGATCTCCTCCTGCATCAAATCCAACCATAGTCGTTCCCAATCTGGTAGTTTCTCCCTTTCATTCATCGAGTCCTGGTAGCTATGCCAGCTCTTAGGAAGGCCAAGGAGTGCTAGACTCACCATATCCTCATCCGATGTCACGACCCCTACACTTGTAAGCTCATCCCTGCATGTGATGAACTTGGTCAGATACATAGAGATCGTCTCATCCCTTTCACACTTGATCTTTCGAAGTTTGTCTTTCAGTGCCAGCTTCCTCTGATCACTGCTATTCTGATATAAATATTTCAATGTTTTCCACATTGCATGTGGAGTCTCCTTCCCATGGAGGCTCGAGACAATGTGATCTCGCACTCCCTCCAAGAGAATTCTCCTAGCTCTAGCCACACACTTCCACCATTACACCTACTCAGTCTTGTCAGTAGGCTTAGGGATTTCTTGATCAATGAAATCCTTAAGACCATTATCTTCCAAAACTGCCTCCATGCGATCCTTCCAAGCTATATGGTTTGAGCTGCCATCAAGGGCATACTCAAGCCTCAAACCATAGAACACCATCGATGAAATATATGTGATAAGAACTTGAGATTTATATCCTGAATAATAAACTTTGAATTTCTCCTACTAGTATATTGTTCTTGCTTGATCACCTGTGCTCTGATACCATGTAGAAATTTCACCTATAGAACAAACCGATATATGCAATGTCCTAAAGCATAATACTTGTTCCACTTATATAAAACATTAAGCGGAAGCATAATCGAATTCATGAGCAACATCAAGTAGAAACATGCATAACTGATCAAGAGAAATAATCATACATAACACAAGATATATCCAGGGGAAAGCACCAGCATAAAACCCCAACCATGTATTACAATCAAGTGGAAATCCTCTTCACAATACAAACCAACCAAGCCCTATATATAAAGGCTTTAACCTATGGTCCAACCCCTATTTCCTTGCACAAATTGCTTAGGAAATAATAGCAAAAGCATATGCAATTAATTCCAAACATACCAAGTCAACCAATGGTCCAAATACGCAATCCTTGAGGACAATAGTTCCTCAACCATGCAAAAACTACTTACTAGAAATAGTCAAGCATCTGATAGTACACTGTCCCACATCTGATCTCAACTGGGTCTCTGATAGAATTAACATGCAAGAGTTATCCATGAGTGAATTCTCAGTTATCTAAAATAATAGTTGTCACATGCATGCAAGCATTAACAAACTATATTTTATTATTTTAACAACTTGCTAAAATAATCTAACTGGACTTGACTAGTTAGAACTAAGTCAACTGATTCTCTCATTATAGAACTCATACTTATTCCCTCAATCAGTGGAGGAAATTAAGGATAAATTCCTCAATCAGTGGGACAACTCATGTGCATGCTCACAAAGACTTCAAATTCAAATTTCCTTAACTAATTAACTCAATTGAATTAATTAATTAATATTTCCAATTGCTGTTAAGACCAAAATTAATTTTACTTCCTATAGATAGACTAGGGACTGCTATAAATAGGAAGGGACCTAGAAATGCTATTTTTATAACTTTCTATTTTTAGCAGTTTCACCTCTCACCCAATGTGGACAATGACCTCACTGGCCAAACTGCTATTTTTAGACATGCTATTTTTCGCAGGTCTATTTTTAGCACATTCTAAATTTAACATTTCTTGTTGCACATTTTTCAACAACTTTATGCCAAGACACCTCCACCCACATCTCTGATCACATTCATGAATGGATACGTAGGCAGAGGCTAGTTAATGCTCCCCTTCCAGATTATCTATTAGCAGATTGGTTCTGTAAATATCTTCTTCCCCAAATTGCCAAGGACGTTGCCTTAGGTGGTGCGGTCAATGAAGACCAATCCATTCATTGTGCCCAACACTTAGATTTTATTTATTCACACTCTAGCACATCATACGACATAAACCTCAATGCCCCCAGAACATCCAATGCTCCCGCTACTTAGCAACCAAACGTGCATGCTGATGGTATTATCGGCGCTACCTCTGGGTCTGCTGTGAAACAACTTAGCAGACCAATTTCCCATTTGTTTGTTGATCCCACTACCCAATTGGCTTCTCTTCCTACCAATGCAATAAACTTTGTGCAGTCTACACAAAAACCCAGCAGTAACAATAATAAGAATAAGAAAAAGACCACTCCTTCTGAAGAGAAGCCAGCCAAACAATCCAACCCAAAGTAGAAAGATGTTGTGCCACTTGACAAAAGAAAGGAAAAATCTGTCAAGTTCCCTTGCAAAATCTATGTGGAATACCATATGACAAATCGTTGTCCATGCCTGCAAGAAGGCATAGATCTTCTTGCTCAAAAGGACATCAGTCGGACCCTCGCAATCCTACACAACCCTTTCCCTGCTCAATAGTAGTACCATCTTATTGTGAACCTGCCTCAACCCCCTCAAGGGGGCAACAGTGGTTCACATCATCCTTCAGCTACTAAAGGAACATCGACTATTTACACCTTTGAAACGGTTGATCTTCAAACATGAGCCAAAACTTATGGAGCTTTAGTCACTAACGCTCAGGATGCTGCCTAGAGTTCAAACCCACTGCCGCCCAACGATCTTCATTTAGAAAGGCTAGTTTTTTATCTTGTAATCGCCCCCCAAAAGCGGAGTTCATCGCACAACACATAATACATATGCACATGATTCCCAAAAATACAGTATTGTAGAAGATTTGGTGCAAGCACCATCAACTATGTTTGCACTCGAAGTATTGCAAACTTTTCCATCACAAAGGAATTCTCTTTGTTCGGCTATTGGTTCGGTTGACCCTCGAGATTCCATGCTAGCAATATTCGACATGGAGAAATTTAAACCTCCCCTTTCCCACCAGCTTGCATTTCATGTGCAAATTGTTTTGAAAGGATGAGGGTACACAGAACTGTCATTAACGAAGGCACTTCGACCTGTGTCATGTCTACTTCATGTTGGCTCACCTTCGATTCTCCAACCCTCTCTCCACCGTCGAAGTAAACGGTAACGGTGGACATTGATGTCGTGGATCGAAAACTCAACTATAATCTGCTTTTGGGTCACAATTGGACTTATACCATGACAACCATCGTGTCTACTATTTTTCTCATCATCCTATTTCCATTGGATGGAAGTATAGTCATGGTGGACGAGTTTTCCTTTAGCACCCCAGATTACACCCCGTTTCCTAGTGGCACAGTACCTTTAGTGGGTGGCATACCTGACTCTTATGTCAGTATCGGTTCCTGTCTTTTGAAGGGTTCTTCCTTGATGGGTTGTTTTCCTCTCTTGCCACCCACGGTTCCACAGATAGTTCCTATTGTCTCCACTATTCTTCATGACCCAACCGATCCCTGGATCCTCCTGGCCCCTTCATACATTGAAACTTAGGGAGAACAAATTCCACTGTCACCAGTCGAATTGGCTTATCAAGCCATTCAATCTACATCTGATTCTCCATTCACTTTGGTCAAGATCAACGGTACCACATCCTCTCCCAAAATGGCTCCCTCTCATGATATCCTCAATCAAGTCCTACCTTCAACGAAGCTATTCGAGAGGTCATGTGTTTAGAGGAGTGACCTTGGGAAAACTCTCACCATCACGTTTTGATATCTAACTCGCACGTGACCCCTATAAAAATCTTGTCCTTTGAAACACTTGAGATCATTCCCTTGAGTTATAAAACCATCCAAACTTTCGATTTGGAAGGAAACATGGGCAATATTTCAAAGACAATACTCATTAATATCTCAGTCAAGATAGGCATCGTGGAAAATATACAGATTCGAGCCAATTACAATCCTGAGGAAATTGCAAGCTTCACCTACCTTTTCAAGGAAGTTTTTGATGTATTCGTTTGGTATTATGAGGAAATGCCCGACATAGATCCATCTATCATTGGGAATGAGATCAAGGTTTATGACAATGGCAAGCCTATCCACCAAAGAATCTGACCAGTCCACCCCCGCAAAACTGCAGCCTTCAAGAATGAGGTGGAAAAATTATTACGTGTTGGTTTCATTTACCCCATTCCTTTGATGGAATGGGTTTCCAATCTAGTTCCTATAGATAACAAAAAGGGTACCATCTGTGTTTGTGTTGACTACTGGGATTTGAACACTGCGTGTCCGAAAGATAATTATCCGACACCATTCATCGACAAAATAATAGGCAATTGTGTCGGTTGTGAATCCTTCTCTTTTCTGGATGGTTTCTCATGCTATAACCATATTGCCATAAAACCAACAGACCAACACAAAACTGCCTTAATTTTCCATTGGGGAATATTTACATATAGAAAACTCCCATTCAGTCTAAATAATGTTGGAGAAACATTTGAACAAGCCTTGGACTACGCATTCCGTGATATCAGACACGTTGTTTAATCTTACTTGGAAGACCTTTCAGCCCATTCCAAGAAGTGAATCCAACACCTGGTTCATCTTCAAGCAATTTCTCTTAGGTACAGGTCCTATAACATATGTCTAAATTTGCACAAATGCATTTCCTTTTTCTAGTGAGGATGCCTACTTATTTTCATTGTCTCCAAACATGGGATTACGTTTGATCCCAATAAGGTAAAGGAAATTACTTAATTTCTTGAGCCACAATCCATTTTATAGCTCCAACATTTTCAAGAAAAAAAACTTCCTACGATGATTCATCGTAAACTATTCTGAGCTAATGAAAAGCTTTATGCACCTAGTGAAGAAGGGAGTACCATACTTGTGGGATGATCAAGCCCAATGATCATTCGATGCCTTGAAAGAGGCACTTATATCTGCCCCACGGATTAGTGCTCCCAACTATTTGCGAGACTTTCTCCTCTACCTGGCAGCCTCGCCATATTGGTATGGTGTTGGTTCAAACTCATGATAATCTTAGTGAGCATGTGATATATTATCTCTTGAAAGGCTTGGCTGGGCCTGAACTCTGATATTCACATGTGGAAAAGTTATCCTTGGTAGTTGTCTTTGCTGTCAATCGCTTTCGACACTATAATGTTGTGACAGACTACTGTCATTGCTTTGGAGAATCCCATGAGACATATTTTGTCTTGTCAAGTCATCAAAGGAAAGTATTGCAAATGGATTGTTATCCTCCAACAATTTGATTTGGTTTTTGCCAATGCCAAGACGAAAAAAATCCTTAGTCTTTGCAGAACTATTATCGGATCTTCCCATTGTTAATCCAAATGAGATAGATCATGATCCACCACCAAGCTTGGCACTATTTAGTGTTGAACAATAATTTATATTGTCATGGCACTTATATATTTATTCAATGTTGCGCCACTCATGAAGAGGTAGAATACATTTTAAATGACTTCCTTGTTGGGGCATGTGGCAGTCATATTTCTAGCATGGCTATTGCCTAGAAACTTCTATGCATAGGATAGTACTAGCCAACCTTGTTCAAATATTTTATCAAGGGAATCTAACAGTGTCACCCTTGTTAGATATTAAAAGAAAATGCGTGCACCCCCAGCCCCCCTACACCCGATTATCTCCGTCGACCCCTTTTCCAAATGAGGTATTGATTTCATCACATGCAACCTCACTTACTCTGATGGACTCAATAGTATTATTGTCACTATGGAATACTTACGAAATGGGCCTAATCCATTCGAACTTTCCAGGCTGATGGAGAAACCACAACATTATTCCTGTTCAATCAGATGATATTTCATTTCGATGTGTCCCACACGATCGTTACATACCATGGTTCTCACTTTCAAAATCACATGACATTTGACTTAACATCGTTGCTTGGTTTTAGGCATGAACATTCTTCCTCCTACTACCCCTAGACTAATGGCCAAGTGGAAGTTGTTAACGGTGTCCTAAAAACCATGATCCGCTAGTTAGTAGGCAACCAAAAAACCAAATGGAACCGTATGTTATATCCTTCACTGTGGGCATACCAAAATTTAGTCTAAACTATTACAAGCTTTACACCATTCCAAATCACTTATGGCCTGGAAGTGGTATTACCTATCGAGTGCCAGATTCCTTCACTGAAACTCATTGTTGAACTCTTTCCCAACACCACTGCCGAAGAAGAGCACTTACTATATCTCAATCAGCTGGACGAGACTCGTCGAGATGTCACAATGGCCCTTGAAGCCCACAAGTGTCACGTCAAAGCCTAATATGACAAAAATGTCAAGCCTTGTTCTTACCAGGAGGGTGATCTTGTTCTACTCTGTGATAAAAAACATGACCTCTTGGGGGTAGGAACACTTCAACCATTGTGGATCAATCCATATGTCATCACCAAGGCCCTCTCAAAAGGTGCCTATGAAATTTAGGACTATGAAGTAATCCCACTCATGGAGGCCTGAAATGGGTTCTATCTAAAAGAGTATTATGCCTAGTATTGCACTAGGCATGTGCTTTGTAATTTAAGTATTTATAAGTTTTGATTCTTTTTGTTGTGACTAGATTTTTTGGCATTTTTGAGTATTTGTCTCATACATGTCTCTTATTTCACAGATGTCTTCATCATCCTTACCATATGTAGGATACGCGGATGGTGCCAATCGTCACACATGACACATTGCATTAGCTACTTGGGTCATTTACACACCTGATTCAGAACTACATCATTTCGGGGGAGTCTTTCTTGGCACTGCCACCAACAATATTGCTCAGTATATGTATGTAATTTCACTTCTCACTAAAGCATTATCTCGGGACATCTCCAATCTGGTGGTCAGGTTCGACTCTCAGCTAGTCTTTATGTGATTTACAAATCATTATCACATTCACAATCCAATCTTGTTATGTCATTATTTAAGGTACGACTCTTGGAATGTCAATTTGAGTTTATTACATATGAACACATTCCTGAAGAATTTAATACAGTTGTTGATGCATTAGAAAATTATGTATTACATTGGCATCTGTCTCATTTATTATAGTTACATGGATGAAAGTAAAAATTTACATAGTTAAAAATTTACAAAAACATTAAAAAACATTTACATCATAAAGAACCAATATATATATATATATATCGAATCCATTCTTTTACATCAAAAAATTTCCAAAAATTGGGTGTTTTAAGTAAAAAATAGCTTTATTAAGCCTCACCATGACACCCAATGGCTACACCATGCTACTGCTAAGAGTCTACTACTCACGAAAACTCAGAACATCTTTCGTTAACCTCCGAAGAGGAATTAGAAACTGCTCAGTCACACCCATGGTGTGTCGCTGCATATGGGTGGGGATCTCCCTCATGGGAAGAGGTGGAAAACACATGCTCAAACCTTAGAGGTTTCTAAGAACCTCATGGAAACTCTGCACATCAACTCCATCTTCGGAGGCTACCACACCCGCTCCAGCCCCAGGTAGTCGGTCCCCCTACCTCGCTTGGTGCGGCATGCCTGCAAGTCACAGTAGTGCCATTTCTGTATCAAGAAAACACTTCATGTCAGTACTTTTTCATCCATAAAATAAAAAACATTACATAAACATTCAAAAGTTAAAAAACACTTTAAATAATCTAAAAACTTTCTTACCTTTTGGCCCCCAATGAGTGACAAGTGGCAGCATCAAATCCAGATCTCCTATATAGTCCATGCCTTCATAGGCATAGTTGTCAATCATCATAATTTGGCCGCTAAGGCACTCAAAAAAATCATCTTCAAAGTAGTGTCAGATTGGCCCCCCTCTAATCTAAGGAACTAGGGAAGCCCATCACACTTACCTTGGCTCCCTAGGATTAGCTTGACCCAAAATCATCTGTGGCCTCATCACGAGCACTCTCTCAAGTAAGAAAGAAACATGAAGAGTAGCATACCCAAATTCCCTTTGGGTACGAGTCTTATAGGCTATCAATTCTGCCTTCACTTGGTGAAGAACTCCATCACACCATGTTGGCTTGATGGGCCTTAGCCCAACTTCAAAGTTAGGTGCGCCAACCAACAAAACCTTAACCTGTTGGCCCTTTCGGAAAAAACCTGTGTAGCACAGGCTGCAGTCTCACCTGAAGTAGTATTGGGGGATGACAAAACTAGGATTCTACATCTAGAGGCCTATGTGATGGGTTCCTGCAGTTTCTAAGGCTTAGCTCTATCTTCGCAAACCCTAACCCTTCTGAAACAGTAAACGACAATAATTTACCTAAACAACATTTATACCTTTAGGAAGGTCTTTAATTATTCATAACATTAAAAAATATTACTGGTCTACCATTTTCACACATAAGATAATCATGTATTCATATAATTTGCAATACACAGCGAAAATACAAAAAATTGCAGAAGTAAAAACAGATACACAGATGCAAAATTACTGGATCAAAATTGTCTTTATTAGATGTATTCATTCAAGTACAAACTCTTTTTCCCTCTGTACTCAGTTGTAGGAGCCTTCTCCTTCACCTAAGTACAAAAGAACAAACTTTTCTTCAAAAACTCGCTATGAACCTTCTATATATATTCTTTGCTTTTACAATACCATGGTCCATGAACCATGGGTGGGTCTCAAAAATTCTTATCCCCTAACAACCTAAGGGACTAAATTCCCTTTGAATCTTATTATCTTCACACTCTACTTCCTCAAATCGTGGAGACTTCACATTTGTACAAAAAATAAGGACCAAAACTTGACCCCAGGGGACCCTATCCCAATAGGGCCCCAACACAATTTTGTGACACGTCCTCGAGTCACTCAACTAGCACTGCGATCTTCGCTTGGAGTTCATGGAACATCAACTTCCAAACCTGTAGATTAGTTGTGCTCTGCGTAGCATCCTGCTATACTTCCTTGGCCAATTTTTCAGGAGTTGGATTGTCCACTACGAGGTCCATGGTCCTCCGAGTTTGTTTCATGCTCTTAAGTTTACTTTAGACTGAGAGAGTCAGCTAGTTGGCCTCCTCAGTCCATGGATTTGTTTGGGAAGAAAGAATTTATTCCTTGTGGTGTAACTCATCAATCTCATTTTGCAGTAGTTTTCCTTCTTGCAGCCTTGTGAACCATTGTACTAGCGCTAGTGTTCATGCAGTCGATCGGATTTTGTCAAACTGCCTCTGTTTTTCCCTCATATCTACACCAATATTCTGGAGAGTCGGGTCCTCCTGTAATGAAGTCCAACACTCCATGTCCTTCTCAAAAAACTTAGTACAACCCTTGAATGTGTTTTCTAAACTAGCCATGCCTTCCTTGATAGTAGCTTTGTGCTGCTCCCAAACCTCTAGAGGAGTGGTAGGCTGTAGCTTCAATTGCAGCTCTAATATTTGTAACTGTAATTCGAACTGGACTCAGCTGATTTTGTCCTTCGACTCTTTTACTGCCATGACTAGATTTTTTATCTTCTTCGTGGAAGCTGCTTCAGCCGAAATGTTGAACTCTGGCAGCTCATTGCAAACCTGTGTAATGGTTGCTTCCAATTTATGACTGTGCACGGTGATTTCCTCCTTCTCCTTAAGTTCTTGCACCTTTTCTACAAAGATCTGTTGGTTTCTTGTTTTTACTTCACCAATAACCAATAGTGCGCACTTCTCCCTATTCCACAACTCATCATAGACCCCCTGGTGAAGCTCATGCAGGGTCTGGATAGGGAGTGTCGTGAGGTTTAGGCCTAGATTCTTAAACTGCAGTAGTTGGCCTATTTCTTCTTCAATCGCAACGTGCAAGGATTCCTCTAGTAGTTGAAAGAGATGAAGATCCAAAGTCTTTTATGAATCTAGAATTGACACGCTCGCTTGATGCAAGCTCGGTTCACCCCACTTGCTTACCCCACGCTCGCCTGTACTTGACTTGTTTGGATGTGCAACTCACACAGGTCTTACCGAACCTTTCCCAATACCTGGTGGTATTGTTCTTCGAAGTGAACCCAAATTTTTAATGTCGTATCTCGAACCACATCACTGATTTCATCTAAATCCCCCTCAGTGAGAACTAATGAGATCGCCCCAACTGAGTAGTCAGACTTATGTCTCTTTCGTTGTCCCGTGGATGTCTACTTCTGTTGCTTCTTCACCACGAAGGGCATTCCCTACCCCGCACCTCCTCCTTCTTCTCTTCTGTTTCTTCTCGGTCCAGCATTCACTGTGTATCAGACTCTTCAATGTCAGTGGTGGCCTACAATGTTGTCATTGTGGGGGCTTCTTTTGCTTTGTCTGCCACTTCCTTTTCTCTAAACACAGCCTCTTTCCGCTGTGCAACTTTCTCCTGGGCAACTTCCTTCTAGGCTTCTTTCTATTTCTCTTCTCCTGTTGTCTGTGCGGTGGTATCCTCCAAACCTTTCTTCTACCTACACCCATATCTAATGGGGTTAGCCATACAGATGGCCAATTGGCTACAATCTCTACTACATCTTCCTCAGACACCAAATAAGGGAGCTTGTACCATGTCTTCTTGGGATCTCTTCTTGCGCGAACATGCAAGTTGTGGAAGTCCGCTTTGAAATCATCGAGGGGCTCATACTGGGTGTACAGTGTGGGTGACAGTCGTGTCCTCTGGCTAATCACCATCTGTAGGTCCATCTCAAATAGGAACAAGAATATTTTTGCCTCCGAGACCCGCACAGGGTCCTTGGTAGCCCAGAGCAAAGTGAATGTTGCTTCCTCTCATAGGTACATCTCCTACTAAGGAAATTGACTATCCTTGGGTTTCTGCCACGTCACCAAAGAAATCAGCAACAGTAACCAGGAATAATGAAATGCCCTTCCCTCCTCCAGGGCCTCCTGAGAGTTCTCCAAAAATTCATTGCACAAGTACTGTGCCCAGTTATACTGGACTCCCTTGGCACACTGCGCAACCAAAGAGATGACTGGCACCAGAACTTCATTTGCGCGACACTTATGCATGATTTTGCACACCAATATCTATGCAGTAAACTACAACTCGAGATCCATGATAGAGTGTATAGAATATCTGCATGACTTCTTGATCATCCCAAACTAGCTCTTCATCTGGTCGATGAGTTTCTTCTCCTACATCTTTCCAGCAAACGCTTCTGCCGGGTCCACGCCTTCATATGGTAGCAAGGTGATCTAGTGCATCAGCATGTCGGTAATTGAGATGGGTTCTCCTAGCCAAAGACACCCATCATGCACTAATGTGAGTAATTTTTGTATACAAATGGTATTTATATTGATGCAAAAAAAATGCGGCAGCTAGAGCATATTCAGGAGCCCCACGGCCCCAATAGCAGTGACACACTTCATTGGCTCCAACTGCGAAACGTCTGATGCCTCATAATATATATTGGATAGGTATTTGGTTGGCGCCAACTAAGGGAGCTTCTCGTGATACCCTAAGCCCCTGTCCTCCATTTTTAGGGTCGGTGTGCAAGGTAACAACACACCCTCAAATACCACCTTCTCCGACAAGAGTGGCGTACTCACCATGAATTTTGCATTGTTCGTGTTGGGTTGTGTTATATTCTTTCCATGACTAGCCCACGTAGTTTACGGGGGGGTTAGAGGGGGGGGAGCCCCCCCTTCGTTGCATCGACTGTGCATCAGGGGGGTCATAGGGGGTTTGATGGGGCCGGTTAGCCCCCCTCTACAGGGTCTGGGGCAGCGCCCTAGGGAAAATTGTTTTTGACCCTATATTAGGTTGGGCGAACCTACCTATGGTTTTGTGCATGGTTTTCGCACATGGTTTTCGATCCATGGTATTGGATGCTTTGGCATATATATATATATATATATATATATATATATATGTAACATTGAAAGGAACATAATGAAAAATCAAGCTGGTAGTCCTGGTTTTGGGATCCAGGGGAAAATATTTGTGTATATGTTTTTTATGTGTTATGATCTCACATTGTTTATTTTCTATGTTTTAGAATTCGTATGCAGGTAATTTTTGTATGGGGTTAAAACCTACATTTGGTATCAAAGCTATTTTGGCTTCAAGGGGATGCCTTTGTTGTCGAGGGGTTTCACTCGGGCTTGTGGTAGACCTTGTTCAGTGGGAGATGTATGGGATCGATTTTGGTGGTGAAAGAAGATGGCGAGCAGTGGAAAGATAGATATCGAGAAATTTAATGGTCAAATTTTTGAGTTGTGGAAACTGAAGATGAAGGATCTGTTGGTGGATAAAGATCAGTGGATCGCGGTAGATCCCAGTACTAAGCCAACGGGAGTGTCTGATGAAGAATGGAAGAAGTTGGATTGGAAGACAAAGAGCACAATATGATTGTGTGTCTCAGATTCAGTATTGCTGAATGTATCAGGGGAAGCTACGGCTAAGGCTTTGTGGGACAAGTTAGGGACTTTGTACCAATCTAAGTCTCTAATGAATAAACTATTCCTATGGAAAAAGTTGTATAGCTTGAGGATGAAAGATGGAGATTTGGTGATAGAGCATTTGAACACATTTAATATTGTGGTAAGTCATTTATTATCTGTTGATATTAAAATTTCAGATGAAGATAAGTGCATCAGTTTGTTGTGTTCTCTACCATGTTCATGGTATAGTCTTGTTATTGCAATAGGTAGCAATGAAACTGCCTTACAATTTGGTGAAATAGTCTCATTCCCTGCTGACAAAGGAGATGAGACAGAAAAATATGGAGAGCCAGAATGGTCATGCCTTGTCTATACGAGGATAGTCCCATAATAGAAACAAAAATAAGTCATTGAGTGGAAGATCTGAATCTAGAGGGAGATCTAAATCTCCAGGAAAAACTGTAAAGGTGGTTTGCTGGAAATGCGGAAAGGAAGGGCACTGCAAAAGGGACTGTAAATCTAAATCCCTTGACAAAGGAAAGGGATCTGATGATGCTCCTTCTATAGAGGCAAAAACCACCTCAGATGAAGGTGGGGATGTGTACTTGGCTTCTTCAAGTACACATGTAGATCATGAGGCATGTTTGATTGAATGAGGTGCATCTTTTCACTTCACTCCCCATAGAGAGTGGTTCTGCGAGTATGAGAAATACGATGGTGGTGATGTATTCTTAGGGGAGGATAGGAAGGCTAGAATCGTTGGTCACGGAAAAGTAAAGTTGAAGTTGCAAGGTGGAAGGGTTAGAACACTTCCAGGTGTTTTTCATATTCCTGCATTGGCCAGAAATCTGATTTCTGTAAGCAAGCTGGATGATGCGGGTGTAAAAAAGTGTTCAAGAATGATACCTAGAAGATGGTTTGAGGAGCACTGGTATTGATGCAGGGAGTTAGAATTGCAACTCTGTACAAGATGCAAGGTAGCACTGTTGTTGATGCGTGCAACAGTTCTGTGGTTCCTGAAAGTGGATTAGAAAATCTAGTGGTCTCTGTAGAGAAGACCATCTTGTGGCATCAAAGGTTTGGACAGATTGGAGAGAAGGGCCTTTGAATAATTCATGGTAAAGGTATGGTAGAAGGTATAATTAATAGCTCTCTGCATTTTGATTTCTATGAAAATTGTGTATATGGGAAGTAGAATCAGGTAAGTTTCCCCTCTGGTGGTAAGAGGGCGAAACAAATATTAGAGCTTGTGCATAGTGATGTGTTTGGACTTATGAAGGTTCCATCACTGGGTAAGTTTGTGTACTATGTATCATTTATAGATGAATTCTCAAGGAATACGTGGATATATTTCCTTAAGAAAAAATCTGAAGTCTTTGACAAGTTTAAAGAATTTAAGGCTCTGGTAGAAAACCAGATAGAGAACAAGATAAAGGTGCTGAGGACAGATAATGATGGAGAGTTTTGCAGTAAGGAATTTGAAGAATTCTGTAAGAAGTGTGGTATAGCGGCAGAAGACTACTCCATATACACCTTACGAAAATGGAGTTGTAGAAAGAATGAACAAGATGTTGATGGAAAGAGCAAGAAGCATGCTCAGTGGTGCTGGGTTAGGACAAGAATTCTAGGTAGAGGCGGTGGAGACAGCATGTTACCTAGTCAACATATCACTTTCATCAGCGTTGGAGGATAAGACTTCACAATAGGTATGGACTGGTAAGAAACCATCTATTTCACATTTGAGGGTATTTGGATGTGATGCATATGTACATATTCCAAAGGAGAAAAGAATCAAGTTAGATAGTAAATCTGAAAAGTGCGTCTGTATTGGGTATAAGGATGGTTTAAAGGGTTATAAGCTTTGGAACCCAGTAACAAGGAAGGTTGTTTATAGTTGAGATGTGGTGTTCATAGAGGTGAAATATGTTATTAAACATGAAGTCCCATCAAAGGAACCTGAGAAGATAGAGTTTGAACTAAAGGAGGAATAATCAGACTCTACAGCAGAAGAGGAATCAGAAGATGAAGAGCCATAAACTCCGGTTGTGAGAAGATCAGTTCGAGAGGGAAGGAAGCCAGAAAGGTATATTCCATGTACTTTATATTCAAATATTGATTTATCTATTGCTGATGATGATCCCATAACTGTGAAGGAAGAAGTAGACTCTGAGGATGGAAAACTTTGGAAAGAGGCCATGGTTGATGAAATGGCATCTTTGCACAAAAATGAGGCTTGGGATCTGGTGAAGTTGCCAGCTGGAAGGAAACCCATTGGCAGCAAATGGGTGTTCAAGAACAAGACAAATGCAGAAGGAAAGGTGGAGAAATACAAAGCTCAGTCAGTAGCAAAAGGTTATTCCCAGGTGCGGGAATTGATTTTGGTGATATTTTTTCTCCTGTTTCCAAGGTAGCTTCTATTAGATTACTTTTATCTGTCGCTGCTGCTTTTGATTTTAAGGTAGAACAGATGGATGTGAAGACAAAATTTCTTCACGGGGATCTAGAAGAAGAGATCTACATGAAGCAACCTGAAGGCTTTGTGGGGAAGGGTAAGAAATAACTGGTATGCAAATTAAAGAAGTCTCTGCATGGGTTAAAACAGTGACCAATTATGTGGTATCAAAAATTTGGTACATTTATACGGGGACTTGGCTTCACTAGAAGCAGAGAAGATCATTGCGTGTATTTTAAATTAATTAGTGACTGTGTTATTTATCTAGTCTTGTATGCAGATGATATGTTGCTGGTCGGAAATGACAAAGAAATTATCCTAGATTTGAAGACCCAATTGTCCTCCAAATTAGGCATGAAATATCTTGGTGCTGCAAACTATATTTTGGGCATGGAAATTAAAAGAGATTGGAAAAGAGGAAGCTCTGGTTAAACCAGAGGAAGTATGTCGAGACAATACTGTAGAGGTCTAATATGTAGGATAGTAAACTGGTGAAGGTTCCTATTCATGTTGGTGTAAAGTTATCTGTTGAACAGTGTCCCAAGACACAAGAATGGGACGAGGACATGTCCCATGTTCCATATGCAAGTGCAATCAGTAGCCTGATGTATGCAATGGTCTGTACGAGACCAGACATTACACATGTACTGGGAGTATTGAGAAGGTTTATGTCAAAACCGGGAAAGGAGCATTGGATAGTAGTGAAGCGGGTTTTCAGGTATTTGCGTGGCACTAGTGATTATGGTTTGTGCTACCAAGGAAGACTAGGATTGGACAGAGTTTTGGATATACATGGCTTTGTTGATGCAGACTGGGCTGGATATTTGGATCACATAAGATCTAAAAGTGGGTATGTGTTTAAGCTATTTGGAGGTGCAGTTAGCTGGATGAGTAAGAAACAATTTGTAGTGGCATTATCAACTACAGAGGCAAAATACATGGAAACCAATGATGCAAGCAAGGAAGCAGTTTGGTTGCAGATATTATCTTCAAGTATGGGGTTAGTACAGGGAGCTATAAGGATAGACTGTGATAGCCAAAGTGCAATTTTATTGGCAAAGAACCCTACTTATCATTCAAAGACAAAGCACATTGATGTTCAGTATCACTTTGTGAGGGATATGATAGAAGGAAAAAAGGTGTTGCTAGTAAAGGTAAATACTACAGATGCATTGAAAAAATCTGTGAGCTCTGAGAAGTTCTCTTGGTGTAGAGAAACAATGGGTGTTTCAGGGTTGGATAAATGACTAAGCTCTCCTATGGGCCCCTATGGAAAGAAAAAAACAAGTGGGAGAATGTTGGATTGTGTTATATTCTTTCCATGACTAGCCCATGTAGTTTATGGGGGCGTTAAAAGGGGGGCGGTTAGCTCCCATCTATGGGGTCCGGGGCAGTGCCCCATGGAAATTTTTTTTGGGCCTTATATTAGGTTGGGCGAACCTACCTATGATTTTGTGCATGGTTTTCACACAGCTTTGGGCGCGATGGTTTTTGGTCCATGGTATTGGATACTTCAGCATGTATATATATGTATCTATATATTGTAACATTGAAAGGAACATAATGAAAAATCAAGCTGGTAGTCCCGGTTTTGGAATCTAGGGGAAAATATCTATGTATATGTGTTTTATGTTTTATGTGTTATGTTCTCGCATTGTTTATTTTCTGTGTTTTAGAATTCGTATGCAGTTAATTTTTGTACGGGTTTAAAACCTACAGTCAGGGTCTTTAGGCACCTTAATTGTGGCTTTGCATAGTGGAATATACTTTGGTAGCCGAGTCATTGGCTCACCCTCCTTAGCATCAATCTCCTCGATGCCTTCGCGTAGTTCTTATTCACTCAAACCCCTCGGCTTGGTCAGTTGTTGTGACCAATCCATATTTCCTTTTTGGAGGACCTCTGTGGGGTTTCTCCACGGTGACTTCCTCACCAGGACCTACTGAGGTTTCTTCTGCTTCTTATCTATCGCTTTGGATGCAAAAGGCTAAGCGATGGAAGGCTTAGGTCTGGGAGACATAGGCGCCATAGTAAGAAATCCCATAGGGACAAATGGCATTGCTTCCATTTCAGGGTCAGTTGTAGCCATCCTGTCAAAGATGGCCTTACGACGCTACTCAGGTAGTCTAATGAACTCTATTTGTGAAATAATTTCCTCCCAGACTTTCTCATATGTACAACACTTGTCTTGGCACAAAATCTTAAGGCAGAATCTTTGAAAGAAAAGTTTTTTAATGCATGGTGGCATGTCATATTTATAGCTACATTTGAATTTAAATCCAACCGTTCCCTCCAATTATGGTTCATTAATACACATTTGGCAACAAATTTCCAAAGATATGCATCTTAAATGCTCCCCAATTCCTTTCAATGAAAAAATCTGCATCCAATCAGCTACAGTGTTTCCAACAGTCAATTTTTGGCTAGGCTACATGGGGCCCACCCACCTAGTGTAGATTTGGTCAACACCACCCTTGGGCCTATCGCACAGCCCCTTTTCTTTGCCTTTCCAACTCTTGGGTAGTATAGTTTAAAGTATCGTACCTCCTTTCAGCTGCCTAGAGTACTAAGACTATCCCGTAATCATATAGTCATTCTGTAGGGGTGGGATCACCCCTGTATAGCTTCAAGCAGCTTCCATTGACCTTGCCTGGAATTCACCATTTAGCTTCACAAGATGAACTACACCCCCGTGTGTAATTTCCTTAACAACACAGGGTCCTAGTCAATGCATTTGAAATTTTCTAGGGAACTTTGTAAACTTACTATCATATAGAAAAACCAAATCTTCATTCTTGAAGGTGCACAGTTTGATATGACGATCATGCCATGCCTTTTCAGGGTCGTTTTACACCTATTGATGCAATCCTGCTAGGAAACGATCTTCTTCCAGTTCTACCAGTTGCGTGAGACGCTCCTCCATAGTATCGCGATCAGCCATATCTGTCAATGCTGCAATATGCAAACTTGGCATAATGTATTCCATGGGCATTACAGCCTCCTGCCCTTATACCAGTCGAAAAGGTGTTTGGCATGTCAACTTCTTACAAGTGGTCCTATATTCCCAAAGCACTACTGGTATGTGCACGTCCCAATCATTCTACTTTGCATTGCAAACCTTCGTGAAGGCACCCTCGAAGATTTTGTTAAAGGATTCTACCATACCATTAGCTTGAGGGTGATATGGCTTACCCTTCTGATGATATATCTGGAATTCCTCAAGCATCGCAATGATTGCTTCATTTAGGAAGTGTGTGCCCCTATCACTCATCTAGATCTTAGGGAAGCCAAACCTAGAAAAAATAAATTCAAAGATGAACTTCGCAGCTGTAGTTGTGCTACATTATTTTATTTGTTGTGCCTCTGCCCATCGAGTCAAGTATTCAGTTGTTGTAATAATGTATCGTGCCCCAGTCTTTTTCTGTGGTGGTTGAATGGGACCCACAAAGTCAACTTCCCATTTATCGAACACTTGCAATGTTATTTGTGGATTTAATGGAAAGTCATCCCTTTGCAATGGTCTCTAGTCCTCTGACAAACATCGTGCACCCTATAATACACCTTTGAGTTCTTATGTACTGTTGGCCACCATAGTCAATGGAACCATTTTTTGGCTTGATGGGCCCTGACCCAGGTTCAAATTTAGTTGCGCCAACCAAAAAAACCGTAAACTACTGGCCCTTTCAATAGCAACCTGCATAGCGCAAGCTACAGTCTTAACCGAAATATTATTGGGGGATGATATAACCAGGTTTCTGCATCTAAAGGCCTATGTGATGGGTTCCTGTGGCTTCTAGGGCTTAGCTCTATCTTCGTGAACCCTAACCCTTTCGAAACAATAAACTACAATAATTTACCTAAACAACATCTATATCTTCACAAAGGTCTTTAATTATTCATAACATCAACAAATATTATTGGTATACAACTTTTGTGAATAAGATAAGCATTTATTCATATAATTTTCAATATAGAGATAAAATACAGAAAAATGCAAAAGTAAAAATAGATACACATATGCACAATTACTGGATCAAACTATCTTTATTATATGTATTCATTCAAGTACAAAGTCTTTTTCCATGCACACTCAGCTATAGGGGCCCGTGCACTCAGCCTACGGACTTACCAAGGTCTTCGTGGACTCAGCTACAAGAGCCTTCCCCTTCACCTAAGTAGAGGAGACAAACTTTTCTTGCCTTAGCTTACTTGCCCAAACAATGATCTTCTAGTATGGCTTATCTTCTAGACTCATTATGACCCTCTTATATATATTCTTTGCTTTTACAATACCATGGTATGCAGACCATGGGCGGGTCTAAAAAATTCTTATCTCCTAACAACCTAAGGGACTAAAGCCCCTTTGACTCTTATTATCTTTGAGCTCTGCTTCCTCAAATCGCGGAGACTTTACATTGTGCAAAAAGTAAGGACCAAAACTTGACCCTAGGGGACCCTATCCCCACACACCATTTGAATATCTAATGTTGTAAGAAGTCAATAGCTAATAATGGTTGAGCTTTAGTAGCTACATGCTAACTCTTGGACCCCGCCAAGTGCAATATCATCCACAAAATGGCCCTTATAGGCCTAGTCCTAATCTGCTCAATGGGGACCCTATTGCTAACTAAACCATTGCCAGGTCTGTCATGAGTCTGGACCAACTCGAGGGTGGTTAGTGGATATATCCTACACCTAGTCAAGTTTACTCATGTGCCTATGCACGATAAACCTGTAAGAAAGTATATTTCATCTCTTTCGATTGCGAGCTCATGATCCCCGATCTAGAACACACCTTGGTGTTCATCCCACTGTTCGATTATCTAGCTCAAAAGTTATTCCTAACCCTTCATCAAGTCAACCCTTTCATACTTCATCAAGTCACATCTATGCAAAGTAAGTATGCATGCCAAATCATTTAGCATTTGTAGTGCTTTATTTTCATGGGCTCTTTCTCTCCAAAGACTCATGATGATGGCTCAAACCCTGCACAAAATCACCCAAATATAAGTCAAAATGATGGAGAAATCATAAATAAATCATGCATTGAGGTTTTAAAATGCATCCACGCAACCTAACGCTCTCCCTAGGAACCATAGGGCATGTTAACGCACCCCTACAGGTCATGAAGGGCATTTAGCGCTCCTCCAAACCTAGGAGGCAACGTTAGGCACAAAAAACTCTCTAGGGCTTCCCCAAAATAAAACATTTCACCCCTAATGCAAATAAAAAAGGTAATAGAATGCAAGATAAGGATTAGAGCATCTACCTAAAATGGACGGCACGTCGAATTGTCGCCTGGATCTCTTGCAATCGCTCGGGGAATATCTACTCCTATTTCACTCCATAACACTCTCACAGAACTCAAATGATGAAAATGAAGGCTTCCAAACCTTCTTATAGTCACTCTGGAGGTATAACTAACCTTAGTTAGTCATTGAAATATAATTTTTCATTCCTATGTTGTTTATCATACGCCATTTCGATATGATGTCAACATTACTTATGCTCTGATGAATAATTTTTTATTGCTGAATTTCATAAACGACCATGTTCGATTCGCTATGAGCGATTTCTTTTATGGGATCTTTTCTCTCTCTTGAATTGAAAAATACCCTAGTTATCATCATCGAGTTCATAAAAATCCTACGACGACGATATCAGCACTTTCTTTTTTGGGACCCTTTCTCGCTCTTAAATTGAAAAATCCCTGAGTTTTTCCCTTCTTCAGGATCGTTAAATCTAAGAAGAAGGCATGAGCATTTATTTTATCTCTTTTTCCTTTCTGATTAAACTGAAAAAGAAATATCGAGTTTTCTTCATTTGACTCATTAAAATTTGATGAAGATCTATTGAGTTTGTCTTCGTGTGACTCATTAAAATTTCACGAAGAATATCGAGTTTACATCGTCCCCCCGTACTCGTAACAAAATGAGGCAAACCTCTATTGAGAATAGGTTGATCACTTTATATGGAATCGGTAGACTAACTTATGGAAAAAGAACTGTGTCGGGTATACTATTAAACCTTTGTCACACCTGATTATCAACTATGACAAAGGGACCCCCCTGGAGTTGCTCTTTACAATATTTTTAGACTCTCTAAATATGAATAGACCACCAAGTTTACCCATCTCAAAACTTTAAATTTAATCAGATGGGGAAAAATTGGACAACACAATTTCTTTATATCTATATTTCAAAATATTTTTTGACAGCAGTCGTTCCCTTGAACATGGAACTCCCTCAGCAAAACCTTACCATCCTATGAGTTTAGCCTATAGGCTCCGATGTTCTTGCATCCCTGTATCCTAACACTCTTTGGTGTTCATGAGTCTAGAGCTGCCTAGTTAAACCTTTGTGTCATGCCTTCTATTGTTCAAGGGATCCCTTTATCCTCTACTTCCTATATCAACCAAGGAAAATTTTAAGGATGGAAATTTATTTTAAAGTTTAGAAACCTTGGCGAAACTTATTAGTCCCTAACATGCAAACTATTAAATGTTTAGCAATATTTTTGTAAAAATATTCAAATTTATAATGATTTTATATAGTCCCTATAAAACTTTGGTAATTTTTGAAGTAAAATAATTTTATGATATAAAATTTGGGCAAAACATTTTTAGGAAAAATGGAAATTGGCGAATCTATTTTTTGGGAAAAAAACATAGAAAATTAGCCCACCTAGGAATATTAGCCCCTAGAATTTTCCCTGATATCAAGCATCAATCATATACTTCAATCATGCCCTCCATTGAATTTACCCATTCCTCAAAATTTATCTTCAAAAACAATCATTCTTGTCTCGTTTCGTGTCAACTGACGTAGAACACATTATTACCTACCTTTCAACAAGTCTCTTCCTATTGAATTCAACTCTCTATCTAGGAAGAAGATACAGAGACATATCAGTGCCTTGGAACTTGTAGATATTAGTGGCCAGTTACCTTGTGTTTGATCGAGGGTTTTCATTATTGGCTCTCGATTAAATTATTCTATGAGTATTCAATGGTAGCATCATTATTCACACTCGCTATATTGTACTATGCATCTTGGAGACCATCATCATTATCGATGGCCATCCTGGCATTTGTTAACACTTTTCATTATTGACTAGTAATCAGACGATTTCGTACATGATCGACCTCAACGCCTTTATTAGCGTGTGTCTAAATATGTTGTTAAGATGAAGCGGTGATAAAGACCTTGGGTACAGGCTTACATCACTCAGCCTTGTTTCCTCTCCCAAGATGCATATATTGTTTTTCGGAGATAGCTCGTCGGGATGATATTATTATGACACAGCTCCACATTGTGCTTATCGGTGGACAATATCGTCATACCTCTTTGTTGATAAATCACTTTGACATAGCTATTGAGTGTGGGAATGCCCGACTCAGCACATGATTTTAGATTTTAACATATGTGGTTGTATCAAGTTTCCCCTAGTCCCGAAGCTCCGATCCTCTCTCTCTTCTTTCCAACAAGGAAATTCTAAAGTATTTCGGCCATCGTATTCATCTTTGATCTCACACTTTAAGGGGCATCTATTATATAGGAAAATGACCTCCTCATCAGCTCAGAGGAGAAAGATAGTTTAACTAAAAGATTGACCAAGTTCACAGTCTTTTTTTCTAGGATAACTCTCCCTGGGAATTAGCAAGAAGAATTATAATGCTTCTCAGGCATGAACCAAGGGCGTTAGTCCCTAGGGAAACTCTTTATGTTGCCTTAATGGAAACATTAGTCAACTTTAGTGAGTTTCAGGAGTTCAAAGGAGTAGGTTGAATAGTATCCCACTTTTTACTCATATGTCAGCCTGAAAAGTAGGAAACATCCATCTTCGACCTGTTTGAGGATATTTCTATTCCTAACAAAGTCTAATAGAAAGGAAAAGACCAATAAAGAAAGGAAACATCCTAGTTTTTTCCAAAGGGAAATCATGAGAGAATTGGCAAGGATTAGCCTCTCATTCTATATATTGGAGGCTTGGGGTGTTGTGAAAGGGGTCAAAAGGTTTGAGGGATTGCCTACTTACTGTTGAAACTTTGTACGATACATATTGGTTTACCAAGAGGTTAAGAAGGGAGAGAGAGAGGAGCTGGAGGAGTAAGGGAAGCTTGATTCACTAGATGGTTGTAATCATTCTTTCCTATTTTTAATATAGACCTGCAGTTGTGTTGTCTACTCTATGGTTCTTATGTTGTGATTCAGTTACATGTTGATGCAATGCCATAGTTTATGAGTAGCTTAGATGCATGTTGTTCGATATACTTATATATTTTTGTTTTGATTATCAAGGTTATATGTCATAGTATTACTTCTTGTCTTGTCTATATGTAGGTGTTGATCTAGGAGCTAGCAGAGAGGTCTTCCACTCCCCTACATTGGGTTCTCCAGAAAAACCGCATCAAGATCTGAGGTAATCTCTTCCTTCTTGCTTATCTGTTATGTCTCATGTAATTTCACTTCTCACTAAAGCGTCATCTCGGGACATCTCCAATCTAGTGGTTAGGTTAGACTCTCAGGTAGTCATTATGTAATTGAAAAATCATTATCACATTCGCAATCCAATCTTGTTACGTCATTATTTAAGGGTACGAATCTTGGAACGTCAATTTGAGTTTATTACATATGAACACATTCCTCGAGAATTTAATAAAATGGTTGAATCATTAAAAAATTATGTATTAGATTGGCAGCTATCTCATTTATTATAGATACATGCATGAAAGTAAAAATTTACATAGTTAAAAATTTACAAAATCATTAACAGACATTTACATCATAAAGCACCAAAATATTTGTAGATATATATATATATATATATATATATGAATCTAGACTTTTACATCAAAAAATTCCCAAAACATGGGTGTTTTAAACACAGAATGGCTTTACTAAGCCTCGCTATGACACCCACTGTCTACACCATGCTACTGCTAAGTGTCTACTACTCATGAAAACTCATAATAGATCTCGCTAACCTCCTAAGAGGAACCAAAAACCACTCAGGCACACCCACGGTGTTTCGCTACATATGGGCATAGATCTCCCTTATGGCAAGAGGAGGAACACCCATTCTCATACCTTCGAAATTCCTATGAACCTCACGGAGACTTTGTGCATCATCTCCATCTTCGACGGCTATCGCACCCGCTCCAGCCCCAGGTAGATGGTGCCCTCGCCTCACTTGGCAGGGCATGCCCGCAGGTCGCACTAGTGCCACATTTGTGTCAAGAAAACACTTCATGTCAGTACTTGCTCATCCATAAAATAAAAAACATTATATAAACATTCAAAAGTCAAAAAATACTTTAAATACTCTAAAAAAACTTCTTACCTTGTGGCCCCCACTGAGTTCTAGGTGGCAGCATCAACTCCAGATCTCCTGTAAATTCCATGCCTTCATAGGCATAGTCATCAATCATCAGAATCTAGCCACTAAGCCACACAAAGAAATCATCTTCAAAGAAGTGTGAGATTAGTCCCCGTCTAGTGTGAGGAACTAGGGAATCCCATCACCCTTGCCTTGGCTACTTGGGATTAGATTAACCCAAACTCATTTGTGGCCTCATCGCGGGCACTCTCTCAAGTAAGAAGGATACAATAAGAGTACCATACCCAAATTCCCTTTAGGTACGAGTCTTAGAGGTTGCTAGATCTTCCTTCAACTGGTAAAGAACTCCCTCACACTAGTTGAATATCTAAGGCTATAAGCAGTCAATAGCTAATAATAGTTGAGATTTCATAGCTACATGTGGACTCTTGGACCCTGCCAAGCACAAAGTCATCCACAAAATGGCCCTCATAGGCCTAGTCTCGATCCACTCAATGGGGACTATGTTGCTAACTAAACCACTGCCAGGTCTGTAGTGAGTCAAGACCAACTCGAGGGTGGTTCGTGGATCTATATTGTCCTTGGTCAAGTTTAATCATGTAACTCTTCATGATAAACTTGTAAGAAAGTATATGTCATCTCTTTCGATCACGAGCTCGTGATCCCTGATTCAGAACACACCTTGGTGTTCATCCCACTATTGGATTATCTAGCTCAAAATTTCTTCCTGACCCTTCATAAGGTCAAGACTTACATAATTCATCAAGCCACTTCTACACAAAGCAAGTATGCAAGTCAAATCATTTAAAATTTGTTTTTCTTCATTATCATGAGCTTTTTCTCTCCAAAGACTCATGATGATGGCTCAAAATCTGCATAAAATCACCCAAATATCTATTAAAATGATGGAGAAATCATAAAGAAATCATGCAATGGGGTTTTAAAATGCACGGACGTAGCCTAATGCTCCCTCCTAGGACCCACAGGGCATGCTAACACACCCCTGCAAGTCATGAAGGGCATTTCACACTTGTCCAGACCTAGGAGGAAGCGTTAGGTGCAAAAAATTGTCTAGGGCTTCCCCAAAATCAAATATTTCACCCCTACTGTGGCCAAAAATGTAATAGAATGCAAGATAAGTGTTATACCATCTACCTGGAATAGACGGCACGTCGAATGGTCACCTGGAGCGCTCGCAATCACTCAGGGAAGATCTGCTCCTCTTTCACTCTAGAACACTCTCACAGAATTCAAATGGTGAAAATGAAGGCTTCCAAACCTTCTTATAGTCACTCTGGAGGTATGACTCACCTTAGTTAGTCATTGAAATAGAATTTTTTCATTCCTATTTTGTTTATCATATGCCATTTCGATATGTTGTCAATATTACTTATGCTCTGATGAAGAATTTTTTAGTGTTGAATTGCATAAATGACCATGTCCAATTCACTATAAGTGCTTTCTTTTATGGGATATTTTCTTTCTCTTGAACTGAAAAATCCCTGATTTATCATCATCGGGCTCATAAAAGGCCTACGATGACGATATGAGTGATTTATTTTTTGGAACCCTTTCTTGCTCTTAAATTGAAAAATCCCCAAGTTTTTCCCTTCATCAGGCCCGTTAAATCTAAGTACAAGGCATGAGAATTTATTTTATCTCTTTCTCCTTGTTGATTAAACTGAAAAAGATATATCAATTTTTCTTCATTTGACTCATTAAAATTTGATGAAGATCTATTGAGTTTGTCTTTGTGTGAATCATTAAAATTTCACGAAGAATATCAAGTTTATAGCATCCCATCGTACTCGTAACAAAAAGAGGCAAACGTTTATTGTCCATAGGTTTATCACTTTATCCAGAATCAGTAGAATAACTTACAAAAAAAGAACTATGTCCGGTATACTATTAAACCTTTGTCGCACCTGATTATCAACTATGACAAAGGGACCCCCTGGAGTTTCTCTTTACGATCTTTTCAGACTCTCTAAACATGAAAATACCACCACGTTTACATATTTGGACTCATTAAATTTAATCAGATGTGGAAAAATTGGACAGAACAATTTCTCCATGTCTATATTTGGAAATATCTTTTAGTAGCGGTCATTCCCCTTAACATGGCACTCTCTCAGCAAAACCTCCTTTTTATCAGCCTATCAGATGAACCTTACCATCCTATGAGTTTAGCCTATACACTCTAATGTTCCTGCATCCATGTATCCTAACACTCTTGGGTATTCATGACTCTAGAGCTGCCTGGTTAAACCTTTGTGTCATGCCTTCTATTGTTCAATGGATCCATTTATCCTCTACTTCCTATATCAACCTTTAATCATATACTTCGATCATGACCTCCGTCGATTTGACCCATTTCTCAAAAGTTATCTTCAAAAAGAATCATTCTTGTCCCATTTCATGTCGACTGATGTAGGACACATTATTTCTTACCTTTCGATAGTTCTCTTAATATCGACTTCAATACTCTATATAGGAAGCAGATCCAAAGACATACTAGTGCCTTGGAACTTACAGACATCAGTGGTAGGTTACGTTGTGTTTGATCGGGGGTTTTCATTATTGGCTCCTGATTAAATGATTCTATGAGTGTTCAATGACAACATCATTATTCACACTCGATAGACTGTACTATGCATCTTGGAGACCATGATCATTGTCGATGGCCATCCTTGCATATGTTAACAGTTTTCATTATTGACTGGTAATTAAATGATTTCATACATGTTCCACCTCAATGCCTTTATTCACATGTGTCGAAATATGTTGTTAAGATGAAGCAGCGATCAAGACCTTGGTGTTGGCCGGATAAATCATTCTTGCGGACAAGACCGATCTCCCTAGTATCAACAGATATCTAGAAACAAGCAGGACAAGCAAATCTACCTTTCTCTAAATATATTGCGATTCATTAATAAAAACTAAGAGGTATGTTAGACCCTACCTTAAGTCCAATGCTAGTTTGTGGCAGCCATACTTCGATCATTCGAAAGAGTTTCCTTTTAAGAACCTGCAATCACAAACAAGCACACATCAAATAACACCTGCATAGCTAATATAATAAATCATATTCATCATGGTGATCAAGGAATCCATGAAATAAACCATAAAACACAGCTTATTGAGAAAAATAAACTTGATTGTATTAATTTTGAAAATAGAAGAACTTTACAACCTTTGGTGCCTTGATGTTGTACAAGCTCCTCTCAGGGTCCGAAACAGGAATCTCCTCTACTTTGACAAGCCTCACACTCTTCCAAATGAGATCAACAAGGTATGTAATCTTTCCTCACAAAAGCTCAATTAGGAAGACTAAGTTCCAACAGCATTTCACCTCAAAAATCTTTAGCTTTCAACCTCCCCAGTAACCAGCCCAATGCTTCATTTTATAGTGCAAAGGAAGTGGTTACAGGTCCACCTATGAAGGGATAGAGTCCTCCTTCAAAGAGATAAGCTCCTCACATCAAGGGGTTAGCTTCTTAAGGTATGGGATGCATGAACCTTAAAGGAGCGAACTTGCCACCTCAATATTCCTTATAGAAGCTTCCAGAAATGACTCAAAGTGAGTTTTTAAGAATGTACTTGTGCCTTTTTTACTTTACAGGGGTCTGCACCCATTACACAGAGACAGAACGGTCAGGTACGCAAGGGACATGACCATTAGGTGTGGGACCATAGGTAATGCTAAAAGAAAGTGCAGAACTAGAGTTTTAGAGACTTTTAAGGGCTTTCTCTTATTTTCAAGGCTTGACATGAAGAACTGAGGTTTAAGACTTGCAAAGGAGGAAAGTATGAGTGATGATAGACTCACACTGATTGCATAATGTCATGGTGACAATATTTTGTGCAACAGATTGCCCCCTAAAGTGCGAAGTCTGTAATATATGAGGATAGCATTTGTCATATACGAAGAGTGAAGTAATTTATCATTTCAAAGATCATCCTGTGGACACCCTAGTCGGAACCTGTAAAAACTTTCAATACAAAATATATATATGTGAACATATCATCATTGAGGTAGGCATTTCCATGCTCAGATCAAAACTGACTAGAAAACTAACTAAACTACTCTGATACAGGAATGATTTTGTAATACATCACATGTATAGACATATGTAGACATAGTATGGGCGCAACCATCTGTTTATGAATAGTCCACTGTATAAGGAATAACAAAATTCCTCACAGCCCGGATGGTGGAAACCAGATCTAGGGTCTTGATTTCTATTTCCCAAACTAGTACGATTCTATCCATGTGAATGAATGTGTCGAAGTCGAACATGGTAGAAACCACTTGATTACCAGTCAATGATGTGACCTATTAACAAGTGTGAGAGAAACCACCAGTAATGTCAATGGCTCTCAAAGTACTCATTACAATCCATGAAATGCGAATAGATGAGCTGATGTCGAACATGTCATAGAATCCTTTGATCGAAGGTTAATGATGCAACCTATCATCGAAGGCGAGAAACCTACCATTGAGGCATGCAAATTCCAAGGTACTGATGATTTCTAGATCATCTTTCCAGATAATGAGCTGAGGTCGATAGAAAGCGATCCGTCGTAGGCAAGCCCACAACACGAAATCATAGATTAAGTTTGAAGAAATATATTTGGCAAGGACTAACTCAGGGATGGTTAAGATGGATGACAGATATTTTGTAGATGAATGGTTTATTTGAACTGACCTCTTGAACACATAATGACACTACAGATGATTTGGTGACAATTGACCCAAAGCTAATACCCAAAAACCAGCTGAAGACTTTCAATATGGTTTGATTAACTGTTAGGCAAAGGAGTTCCCAACCCAGGTGAACAAAAGGTGTCGTGTTCAAGAGTGGTTAAATGTTTTTCTAAAACACAAAGTATAACAAACAGGTTCATTTTTCTCTCTTTTCCCCCACCATTTTTGGCAAGTACCTCTTTATTTTTGACAAGCTTGAGGAGGATAACATTTGCTTGGTTATAAGCTCATCCTTCAGATGAGTCCAACTTAGTTTAAAATTCGAACCCTAAGAAGGAGTGGTCCGTTCCTGTTTAAAATTGAACAGGTCCTTTACTATTAAATTTTAACAAGTCCAGTATAGGAGAAACTCAGTGTTTTTCAATTTTAGGGAGTCAGAAGAAAAGCTTAAGAAAACTCCATGGTTGTCCTTTTTCGTAAATTTGTGTCCCCCAAGCCTGAAAAAGTATAAAATAATACTTGAGAGAACCGCTTGACCATTACGATCAAGGAGTATTTTTCATAATTAATGTCTTTGATCCGAAAAAGTAAAAAAGCGATCAAAGACACGTCGTTTTATAACCAATATTGAACTTGAAACGACAAAAATCCGCCAATCTTTTCATGTTTATGCGGTCAGAAAAGAGCTTAAAGAGGACTCCAATGTTTTTTGTTGAAAATGATCAATCTTCCCTGAAAAATCCAATATTCTGCACAAAAACTTAGACATTACTCATACCTGTTTAAAATAAATAAAAATGCATCAAAAAGTTACCTTTTTAAAGTGAAAAATAAACAAATTAAAAATTCATTTATTTAAAAAAGCTTATAAAATGGGCTTTTGTAAATTCATTTTTACTGTTTGACTTCAGCGTGAGAAGAGAGAGCTTTTGGGTAAGAAAATTCTTGTGAAGATTGCAGAAAATCCATCCGTTGGAATCAAAAACCGTCAGCTCCAGGTAATCCACATCATCGTTATCTTGCATTTCAACCGTTTCTATTTCGTTTTTAGGCTTCCATTTTGATTTTTGAGGGAAAAATTAGTTTAGAAATCCGCTCGCGGGGGTCCGCAGGCGCAACATGCGGACCCTACGAACCCCGACTTTTTCTACAAAGGAAAGAGTCAGTGTTCTGCACCTGTTGCTTAGGACGAGTGTAGACCTACGCACTGTCCCTAACTAGCGGGTGCGGACCCCGAAAAATAGGTTTTAAAACTTCAAATTTCTCCATTTTCGCCCAAAATTTTTCGAAATAAATTGTTCTAATATGTCTTTTGTGCAATGTAGGTAATACAAAATGCTTATTTGGAGGGAACACAAGCACGAAGATGTGGAGCTACAATAAATCATCAACCCTCATTGGATGCATTGAGAGCATGCAGACTATTTAAATTTTGGGCCATACCCGACATGAGGGCCCAAGTAGACTTTTTGCAATGGCTAGTAGACAGGTGGAACATATAGGACTAGTGTTTCATTATTGGTGGCCACCAGCTCGAAATCAAGTTAGAGGACATTTATTTCTTGACTGGTTTGCCCAAGAGAGGTGAATGATTATCTCTTTTCGGGACTAGGCTAGGTGGCCAGTCTGTCGATAGTCTCTGATTAGAGTTTTGCAATGATCAAACAAAGGACAAAGGGATCTATATCAAAAATATCTCCCATTCTGAACTTAAAGTGATTGCATTTACTGTCACCAGAATCTGTAGAAGCGCAGCACTGCATGTAGCTACCAGATCCCAAATGCGAATGGAAGTAGACTGTTATCGAGGCACCATCTTCAACTGGTGCGAAGCTGTGTTGGCGAATGTAAAAGGCCAACTAACTAGAGCAAAGAACGGACAACTAAAAAACTTTGGATATGGTTTCCTAGTTGTGAGCTTTGGTCTAGAGAGGGTCCCGATGTTGGTCCCACAACAGCTCTCCATTGAGGTTGGACTTCCCCGAGAGCCTAAGTTAATGCATTGGGTTGCAGTTATGGCCTGTCATCCTGAGGAGGGTTCAGAGGTTGTTCGATTTCCGCCTGAGTATTTTCATTGGTTAGAGAACCAACTTTTCATGATTCAGGATTTTCCATATGCTAGGATAGATTATCGTGGTGACCCAAACATGACTCTTCCACTAGGAGAGCAGTGGGATGATTCAGGTAAAATCATTCTCAACATTTTCTAAGTTTTAACTAATTTTTGTTTTGTTTTTAAATCGTCCAAAACTGATAATAAAAAGTTTCAAATGCAGATGTGGGTCCACGGCGACCAGCCGCTCTCCAGCCCTATGAGAGGATACACCCAGTTGCAGTAGTACTGGCCCCACAGGATGAATCTACAGAGACCCTGACCGAATTGGAAAATCATCTAGAGCGTTTGACAGCAGATATTCCAGAGACTAGCATAGATGATATTCCACTTAGGTTACAGTGGTATGTGATTGGGGTCCTAGGACCTTTTAGGAGGTTCCTTTGTAGGGTGGCTCGAGCAGTGGTTTCTTATCGTGATCATCACCAGTGATAGGATGATCACCTTTGTAGACTCATACGACATTTTTTCTTTTTTGTACTATCATTTTTGCCAATCATAAGGTGTTTTTCAACCTATGATCGAAGACGATGTATATTTGACACACTTTTATGCTATGCTATATCACTATTACTGGCTATCTTGTATAACATGTTATGGAATGTTTTTAAATTTACTGTTTGATTATTGCAAATGTCTATTTAACATTTGAGAAGAAATTGCATCTGCTAATGTATTTAAATATCTTGGAATATGTTGATATTCAATGTAGTCAAATTCACGTTCCAAGAGACGAACTCTCAAAAATAATCTTAATAACACTGGATTTCTAATGGCATAAACTCTGTTAAGCTGCAATACAATGAGTTCAGAATATAACCTAACAATCAAACTCCAAATCCCAAATGAAATGGATTCAGATAATAACTCAATCACAGCACTATACTATGCAATGTTGTTCTTTATTTGACTGAGGCTTACCCCATGCATAGATACCAACTCATCAGAGGGTGAATAGATAACCCAAGCTATGGAAGAAATGTTCTGTGTACTACGACAAGCACCATCAGCGAAACCAATGTATGTTTGAAGAGATGTCGACATCTGCAATATCAAGAGTAAAATCAAGATAAGCAGGAATAATGATAAAAACACTCTCTAAACTAGGCACACTTTTTTAATCTAAAACACACTAGCTAGAAAGAAACTAATCTAACAAAAATCTCCATACCAAGATTTAAGCATAATATCTCTTCAGATAAAGACCATTTCTGGGTTTACCCAAAGAGACACCGTCAAAATCTACCAATTCATAGGCCCTTTTTTCTAGCTTTCGCTTAACAACATAAGGACCATGCCACATAGGTACAAAATTTCTAGCCCCTAGCTTATCGTTTGCTTGATCATATAGTAAGACTAGGTCTCCTTCCAAAAAATTACGAGGTGTGACATTTCAATCGTACTAAGCTTTTATTCGTTTGGCATGACTTTCGATTGCTAATGCAGCGTCACGTCGATTCTCATCTAGCTGAGCTAAGTACAACAAACGTTTCTCCTCTTTGGAAGTGGCTGGGAGTAATTCTATGGCTATTTGTAATGACGGAATTTCGCATTCAATGGGTAACACTGCTTCCAAACCATAAACCACTTGAAAAGGAGTGAAACCAGTTGATGTTTTTACTAAGGTTCGATACGCCCAAAGTGCTGAAAATAACATGTTATGCCAATTCGACCTATGAATACCAATGATTCATCAGATCATAGTGACTAGAACTTTATTGATGGCTTCAACCAGACCATTAGCTTGTGGGTAATATGGAGTAGAACTATCGTGACGCAGGCCAATTTGATATGTTAGTCCAGTCATCATGATGTTTCGAAAATGACTCCCACGATCAGTAATAATCACTTGAGGAACACCAAATCTGGAAATTATATGATTGAAAACAAAAATTGCAGCGGTTTTGTGTTTGCCGAAAATGTAGGCATCACCTCAGCCCACTTAGTAAAATAATCTACCGCAAGGATGATATATGCATGCCCCCCGGCCGAGTGAGGGTTACATGTAATAAATTCGATACCCCACTTTGCAAAAGGACCGACGAAAATTATAGGGTGGAGAGGAGCAGGTGGAGCACGCATCTTACGATCAAAAATTTGACAATTGTGGCATTTCCGGATTGCATAGATACAATCTTTAAATAAAGATGGCAAGAAATAACCAGCGCACAATATCTTTTGTGCTGTGGCATACCCAGACATATGATCGCCACATGCTCCAGAGTGACAGTCATTTAGAACCTTTTCAGCTTCTTCATGAGTTAAACAATGTCGGAAAATAGAATCTGCCCATGATGATAGAGTGTATCTCGAATAATATTGTATTGTTGGGATTGGAAACGTATTTTCTGTCATTGAGATCGTGAAATTTCAGGCTGAAAAGATTGGGTTTGGAGATAAACAATGATATCTCCATACCATGGATCAAGAGTACTGATAAGAAACAAGGATTCGTCCACAATGGGCTCTTCCACCATAGTTTCAGTATCAGCACGCAGGAAATCGCACATCAGTTCCAAAAAAACCAAAGATTTCTTTACCTTCGATTTTTCAAATTCCAAGTCAAATTCTTGCAGGATGACTATCCATTTGGAATACTTGCCCCCTAGCAATTGTTTGGTCAAAATATAGATCATAGGGTTACAGTCAGAAATTACTGTAGTTTTGCGTAGTAATATGTAATGACAAAATCTTTGGACAGCTTGAACAGCTGCCAAGGCCAATTTCTTCACATGCGAATATTTAAGCTCAGTCAGATTCAGAGTTCGACTAAGATAGTAAATCACATGTTCACGATTGAATTCATCTTCCTGAACTAGAACCATCCCAATGGTGGAATGAGAAGTGGCGAGGTACAAGAAGTAATCCCGGTTGTAGTTGGGAGGATGCAATAATGGTGCATGGGTCAATGCGTGTTTAAGTGCATCAAAAGATTTGTCAGCTATCTCATCCCAAAAGAATGGAGTATTCTATTTCAACAACCTGGTAAAACCCTTTGTTATCTTGGCGTAGTTAGGAATGAAACGACGTAAAAAGTTTGCTTTCCCTTGCAAACTTTGGAGTTGGCAAAGAGTCGAAGGAGGAGGCAATTTGACAATAGCTTCAACCTTCGAGGGATCGACACGAATGTCGGCTTTTGAGACAACAAATCCTAGTAAACGACCCGTTTCTATACAGAAAAGACATTTGTGTGGATTCAGCCTAATTCGATAATGCCTACATCTCATAAAGATTGCTCGTAAATGAGTGAGATGATCGGCTCTATGTAATGAATGGGCAGGTAAATCATCGAGATATGGCTGCACAATGTGCTTGATGTCATGAAATGCGTAAGACATAGCCCTTTGAAAAGTTGCTCTGACGTTCTTCAATCAAAAGGAAATTTGCAATAAGCAAACGTCCCCCATGGAAAAATGAAAGCCGTTTTTGGTTGATCAGCAGGGAGTATGTTGATTTGATTATAACCAGAAAAACCATCCATAAAGGAGAATATTTCACTGCCGGCACAATCATCAATTATTTGATCGATATAGGGGGTTGGATAATTGTCTTTAGGACAAGCTCGATTAATATCCCTATAATCGATACATATTCTTATCATTCCTTGCTTTTTGTTAACAAGAACAATATTCGATACATAATCCATTAAGGGAATTGGATAAATGAAACCTGCTCGAAGTAATTTCTCAACTTCAGCTTTAATAATAGCAGCTTTTCGCTGATGTATCTGATGCAAACATTGCCGAACAGGTTTAGCATCTGGGTAAGTTTTAATTTCATGGACAATAATTGATGGATCGATTCCTGGCATTTCTTCATATGACCAAGCGAACACGTCGCGGAATTCTTGAAATAGGGCTTTATAAGTTTGGATTTCATCGTCCGTACAGGAAGCACCTATATGAATGTTTTCAATCATTCCTGGTTTAACTGAAATGTCAATAGGAACCGTTTGAGAGATATTTCCCAAATTTAACTCAGAATCAGGATGTTGTAATGGATTTTGTGGTTCTTTGACATAATCAGTAGTAAAAATAGATGAAAAATCATTTTCAAAATGATCAAGCTCAGGTAAAAACGAAGATCGATGATGAAGATCTTCCCATGGTAAATCATCAACAGACAAAAGTTCACGAATCTGCTCATCAGTATGAATAGGCTTAGAAAATGTTGTTGAATCTGAGGTTGATATTGAAAGTGATTCTCCATGAACCACATTCATTGGATCAATTTCGGTTGAACAAGGGTCAAAAAACGATTTTACAACCTGATATGCAATTTCATAGGGACTCAAAGGCATCACATCACCAAATGAATCCACCTCAGACTCGGAAGGTACGATCCAAGGATCATCAAAAGCAATAGTGTTCAATGAAATCATATGAATAGTTGTAGTAGGAGGTGATACGTTAGGAGGAGGAAAGGAAAAAGTTCCTAGTAAACCAGAATCTTTAATCAATCCTACCCGAACATCATTGTAAGGGATAGTTGTTTTACCAACATGTTGGATACTTTCAGTAGAGGCTGGGTCGGATGAAAAATAAGTCAACTGGTCTATGGTAATGATCTTTCCATTATGAGGAAACTTGATAAGCTGAAAGACCGATGAAACAATAGCAGTCATAGCATAAGACCAACTACGATCCTAGAGAAGGTTGTAATCTAGAGGGGCATCAACCACTTCCACATCTAGATTAACAGGTTTGCCTTCAACCCCTATAGGTGAATCCTGTAGAATGCCAAAAGGATGGAACCCATGGCCATTAAAAACCTTTAAAATCATCGGGGATTGATTGAGTGTAGGAGAACCAAGCGATCTCCAACACTGGATCAACATAATACATGTAGAAGCTCCCTCATCAATTACAGTCCTAAAGAAAGGTCTGCTTTTGACTAACACTGGAATCTGGAAAGCCATTTGATGAGGTAGGCGAGGTCTACTATTCTCTAAATCGAAGATTATAAGGTTCGAATCCTGAATATCAACAACTCCTATAGCCAACAAAAGTAATTTACGCTGTGCTGGACATGATTGCAGCACCTCCAAAGCTGACATTGCTGAAGGGGAAATAGCTAAGTCTTCAACAATGTTATAATTCTGAGCAGCTCTCGCATGTGGATTGAAAGCTGACTTCCGAAGTATACCTTTAGCAGGTGGTTTGATTACTAAGTCTGGGTTAGTTTTCTCGATCTGTAGCAGATTAGAACCAGAAGGAGTTGAAGTTGATGGGTTTGAATTAGAAGATTATGCTTCCTTACCACCAACAGGACTTTTACTACCATAATCTTGCGATCGCGTCGCAATCCTGACATATGACATCATCATTATGGGTTCTTCTGAGGCATTTGAGGAAGAACCAATCATCTTACTATCTTGACTAGGAAAAGTATCCTTCAAGACAACAGGCGTTTGAGAACCTTTAACGATTTTCGTAACCTCAGCTCAATGTGGGCAGTCTCTTGTAAAATGCTCCTTGTCACAAATGAGACAAGGATAGCGAGGTTTACGTTTCTCGTCAGTAGATTCAGTTTTATCTGATTTCTCTTTTGAGTTTTGTTTATTTTTCTTCTTACCCTTCTTTTTACCACCAGATTTTGATTTGGCCGTAGATGATTCTACGACATGAATATCGGTAGGAATTTCAGCGGAAGAGTTTCCTGTCGAGGAATCTGGTAAAGTTATAATAGGAGAAGAATTCTTTGAAGATTTCTTCTTGCTTTTGGTACTAACTGAACCAATCATACCATCAGCGGCATGAGACCCTGAAGGAGCTACAGTTATTTGATTTTGTTTCGGAATGTCAGGGATTTTTTTTGTGTAAAGTACCCAACTGCGTATAAACGAGGTCAAGGTACTGAGCTTGAGCAATTACTTTCTCTTCAGTAACAACTCCTGCCTTAGCTACATCCTCAGTGATTTTAGGTAATAATGATTTAACGAACCATTCTGCTAAAATTTGATCCGGAATAAAAAATTTCACTAAACGTCGTCTACGTCGCCATTCATGAATATGATCTGAAATATATGTGGATGTTGACTGTTTTAATGAAGTTAATAATTCCATGCCATTATCATATCTGACAGGCAACTGAAAATGAGTTAAGAAAGAAGTGGCTAACTGACTAAAATTATAAAAAGAAGCTCGTGGTAACTCAATGTACCACTTGGCAGCAAGACCAATCAGAGTGCGTTGAAAAAGACGTAAGTGAATTGAATCATCAATAATGGAATTAGATGCACACCAGAGGTGATAAGTCATCACATGGTTTGACGGATCCTCTCCTGATTTACCTTCAAACTTCGGGATATCATTGGGAAACTTATTCGGCATTGGCAGCCAAAACGGAAGATAATTAATTGGATCGTTCGTAAGGCGCGACAAATCAGGCAGGTCCAAAGTTGAAATAAATGGTAACTGACGGTTAGGGTCACGAAAACCTTGGGTCATAAGACCAGCCCCAGGAGGAGGACATCCAGAATAACTTGGAATTGGAATCGCATTTGGAATATTATATCCTCCTGGAAAACCAGGATTAACGGGACCAAACTAGGGTTGTTGAGGTTGTTGATAAGTATATCCAGGGTATGGTTGATACTGGTAAACTGGGCTTTGAACAGCAGGACCGAATTGGTACTGTCCCTGGTACGGTTGATAAGTGAATTGCGGTTGACTTGTGACAACCGTACTTGGACCAGGTTGTCCTACAGGCATCTGAACCAAAGTCTGAATTGTAGGTCCCAACTGAGGTAAAGAGGCTTGAGGAGTTGATGCAGGGATAGTAGAAACCAGAACTGCCAATACTCCAGAAGTAGGTGGGGTAGATTGAGCAGAAGTTGTAGTAGTTGCAGCAGTCATTTGAGGTGGAGTTTGAGGTGAACTAGGCCCAGACTGATGAGCTACACCAGGTGCAGAAGTTTGAATAGTAGGTTGGACAGGTTGCTAGGTTGAACCAGAAACCAAAGGTTGTCCAGACTGAGATGACAATTGCACATTAGGTTGCAAAATCTGTTGAGTTTGAGATGGATCCCACACCATGTTCATTCTGGGGTATGGACCCATAAAAGGTTGAGCATATGAAGGGCCATAACCGGGTTGAGCATAGGGCTAATAATTAAATGGTACATTTCGAGCTCCTTGTACAAATGATTGACAAGAAGGTGGTTGGAAACCTTGAGTTGGGTACTGACCTTGAGATTGATAACCTTGAGGCACGTACTGAAATTGGGGTTTACCTTGAGGTATATATTGATACTAGGGTTGACCTTGAGGTATGTATTGAGTATGGGGTTGACCTTGAGGTATGTACTATCCCGAAGGTCTGTACTATCCTTGAGGTTGCCCCCCAGGTGGTAACTGACTACCTTGAGGTTGCCCCCCGGCGGTAATTGAATACCTCGAGGTTGCCCCCCAGGTGGTAACTAACTACCTTGAGGTTGCCCTCCAAGCAGTAACTGACTACCTTGAGGTGGCCCTCCAGGCGGTAACTGGCTACCTTGAGGTTGCGGATTTGGAATAGTACTAGACATCATAAGAATTTCTTCTACGCTCAACGGTTGAGTTCCGTTATTACCAGTTGATATCCCATGTTCAATGGGTTGAGGAGATGCTCCTGAAAAAGTACCAGTGAGTGACTGATACCCAGAAGGAACAGAAGGACCGCCATATAAAAATGTTTCCGGTGATTGGGAAAACATGGATGACTGTCTCGACATATTCAATGGAGGATAATAACCTCTGGGTGTTGGATGAAAAGGAATTCGAGGTGGTGAAAAACTAAGACCCAAATTTTCTAAAAAGTTGGTCAATGAGACGTACCAAGCGTCACTCCTAAATGGACTGTAGAAAATTGATTCACACTCCCTAGGTTTTAAAGTTGGTTGATTTTCAGGGAGAGTTATATCTTCTTTCGGACTAATAAGTTCTTCAATAGAAATGAGTCCAAAAGGAAGATTTTGGGTAATGATACTACCTACCCTAGGTGAACAAGGACCACTAGAAGTTGGAGAAGCAAATCTTGAAGATGGAGTAGCAACAAGTTTACTTTCAGGCTCGGAAATTTCAGGTTCTTCAGCTAATTCACTAGTAGAAGAAATACTACCAGTAACTTCAGAAAATGAAATTGGTTCAAAAATATACTCTGTTGCTTGAACTTGATAATCAGGATGAACAATTAAAGAAGACTCTCCAGCTTCCGGTGACCCAACTCTACTGTCACTAGGTGATACAAGAGCTCGTAGCCCTTCAAGCTGGCTTGGTGTATACTCGGGAGGTTGCCCCTGAAGTCTACGGGATTGTCTCGGTAATTCAGCCACGATTAAATATTTAATTACTTCATACACAATCAAAGAAAATCTCAAAAAAATCACCTACAGTCTCTAAAGAACCAAACAATTGAATCACATGCCTAAAAAATCTAAGAGTTCAAACCACACACAAATAGTAACTTTCCGTACTAAAAACACTAGTTGGTGATGAAATCCAACATTGCAAAATTCAATACAGAAAGGGCGGTTGGAACAGTTACCCCGAAAACCTGCTTAATGAAATAGACTGGCACAAGTTTCTTCACAAAACCGTCTCGAGTGAAGAGAACCCCCTAGAGAGTCCAAGTGAGTCTAGTCGACATCTGCTCCAGGTACAGTGAGACCCGTCCTTCACCGTCACCTTAGGAAAGAATCTTAAGATTATGGTCACTAAGGATACCAACAGTAACAAATACAACTGGGGGAACAGTCTATGATCCGATCTACGCGCAAGGGCAGAGTAACAAAGCTCAATCCCCTTGAAGTCTCCTCGACATGATCAATCCGAGGTTTACCAACAAGTGACCCCAGGCTCCTTGACAATGATTAATCTGAGGTTTACCATTTTTAATATGCGCAAATCTTTTATCTTTCCAAATGAGACAGACTTGACTGTCTCAAAGGTTCGAACATGATCTCGTGATTGACTCCTTTAAGAGGAGCTTCCCAGATTATATCGATTACAATTGGATTTATTTCCTACCACAAGATATAGCTACTTGTTTGTTTTAACTATCTTGGAGAGTTAATTACTCCCTGCTCCAAGATACTAGCCTAAGCTATATTGGTGATAAGAGCCCTAGAAATAAAAAAAAATGCTAGATCAATTTTAATTAAGCATTATTTTTATGGTTTGTTTCTTAAGTCAATAGGTATGGAGATGAAACTTTGATGGTGTGAAGACTCGACTCCAAAAACACTAAAAAATGCACCTAAGATGATAAACAGTTCTTTTTTCTTCAATGAATTTATAGCTAAAAGAAAGAGTTGAGAATGCAATTCTTTGAAAAACAAATCTTTCTTTCAACATGTAAATGAAAATAAAATCTTCTTTGTATTTTTCAATAAACTCAAAACGAGACTACTAATTATGCTCACAAAAAATCCCTTTCTTTTTCAACACTCAAAAACTACAGAAAACAATTTCTTTCAAAAGAGATTCTACAATTTCTAGAAAACACTCAAAACTACAAAAACTAATCTTGAGATCTAAAAACTTCTAAAAACCTAATTTTTTTTTCCACTAGAAAAATCGTAATCTTTCATTATGATTGAAAAATGACATGTTGTAGATGCCTTTCGGCATATGCTGTAAACAGATTGCAAAAATGGTGCTCAGAAAAGATGCAGAGATCCTTCATCACCACGCAGGGTATACGGATTTCAAGAAAACATGTGACACAGATATGTTATGTACAGGTGGGGAAAAGTCAGACTTTTCACCCTTTTTTCTTATCAACTTTTCTCCAAACCTCCTGTGACTCTGCTAGAGTTATAAGTGCTAGTGTTGTTTCAGCCACAGGTTGTGGATTGTCTTTATCAGAGTCTGATGAGTCTGATATGTGTTGACGTTTATTTTTGCCCATATCCATAGTATCTGATAAACTTGCCAGCGCTGTATCTATATGTTCTTGTGGGTTTATGTCTTCTGCTGCTGGTTCTTTGTTCATCTGATTAGGCTGGTTAGGGTTAGCAAAATCCATCTCTTCTTCCTCCTCGTCATCTGAGGCAGGTGGGGAAATTGCCATCCCTTTGCTTGTTTTTCCGCTTTCTTCTTTCTGCGATTGTCTTTTTTCACTGCTGGACACGTGCTTTGAAGGTGTCCTGTTTGTCGGCATATTCGACATCTGAAAGATGTATTTTCATAGTCTACAACCTGTGTCCAGCTCCTCTGTCTATGCTTCAGCTAAATCTGGTCTGGCATGCCTTTGTTGAGGTCTACTTCCACACATATTCGTGCAAAAGTATAAATTTGTTCCTCCACTCGCTAGGTGTTCGTTTTGATGTAGCGCCCAATAGTATTTCCGATTCCAGCTAGTACTTGATCATTCCAAAAATGTATTGGGAGATTGTGTAGCTACACCCAAATTGGCATCTTGGAAATGACCATTGTATTTGCATCAAATTCTGGGAACCAAGGTGTGATGAAGAGTCCTGTGGATCCCTAGAACCAAGGTCCTTCCTGTATTACTATGTCTCTATCTATTGCTGATAAGAATTTCACTATGAAAAATCCTTTGGAACAGAGATGTATTTCGCATTGCATGTCCAGTTCATGAAGATCCAATGGAATAGATCAACCGGTTTGGTCCAGTAGCAATTAAATCTGCATATTATTGCTTGTCTTTCATATGTAGCACAGTGCTCATCTATTTCTAGTGTATCTATGTTGTATTCTGGGGTATGATTCAGCCGTTCCACAATGTATGGCCTCGCATCCATACCTGATTGATTTGGTGCTGCTCCTTTTGTGTTTTTCCCTTGTAGGATGTTTTTGAAGGAAATGCTGCCTGGCTTTTTCCCAATTGAACCAGTACCACTTCCTTCAGCCTTATAAGGATTCCTTCCATTGAGGGTTGTGCCTCCTCTTCTTCTCAGATTGAGGATGATTGATGACAGGGGTGCAATTTGGTATTCCCAGAGGTATTTTGTACCTTGAAGCACTCTGCCCCCATGTATAGATTTTGTGATCTGATGGGGTATCCCAACTGTTGCATTATAATTTCCTGCATTTTCTTGACAGTATCAGTTTCTTTTACCCAGATTAGTTTTGATTTTCCTTCTAGAAGTTTTACAAATACTTGGAATCCTCTAAATGGGGGTCCAGATCTTATATTCGGCCGATCTAATGCTGAGATTTTGTTCTGCGTCTTTTGCTCACCTCTGATCAGTGGATGGACTTCCAGATCTGACTAGACATGAGGTTGATCTACCATGCGAGGATCTAGATCGAAGAGCCCAAGGCTCGATCTATGCATAGTACCATGGATCAAGATAAATTTTGCCCAATCTGGACTCATTGAAAGTAGCTCAGACAGGTAGAAATCAAGATCTGCAACATAACAATACCGATCCGAGGTTTGATATGCAGCGGGTTTAAATTTACACTCCCTTACCTCTGGATTTAGGTCGCTATGAGCTTCTTGTCCTTGGATCTGAGTAGGCACATGACTGTATGCTTTTGGAGCTGCCAATACAATGAGATGAAAAGCCCTCCTCATTATTTCCGGGCACGTTTCCTTGAGTTTGTTGTTGCTGCATCCCCAGGTAGCTAGATCTGTCTGGTTTGTGGCAGATTGGGAGAGGAATGTGGTCAGCATAACGGTGACAGTTCTCCTGTATGCTCAAAAAACTCGATCCGCCGCACCATGTTCCAGATCTACTATTGATATCTAATTTTCCAAAAGAGGGTACCAGGACCCTCGCCACAGGTATCCTTCTTTGCTGATTCGATTGTTTGCGTTAGCTGCACATTGACCTTTGCGCTGTCAACTCCCGTGGCGGAAGGGCAACCTGCAGCTTTGGCGGCCATTTTCTGAAAACCCTTAGTCCTTCTAAAAACCTAATTGAAATAAAAGATTTAAATCTTTTTGAGGGAATTTTACTTAGTTATTCAGTAAACTAAGGATTAATTCTTTCAGAATAGAAAATCAATCAAAAAACACCTAGCTATGTTTTCTTTTATAAAATTGAAATTCAAAACTTATAAGCAAGTTCGTTCAAAGCTTTACAAAGAGAAAAATAAATCTATTTCTCACCAAGGACAGATTTCACAAATCAGTTAGACTCATCAAGAAGACCAAAAATACCAGGGTAATCTAAGGTTTCTTATGCTTCTAATCTCTGAGTCACTACAAAGACCAAGCGAAAATCAATCCAGGCACGTAAAACTTCTAGAAAATCACCTAAAACAAAAATGCCAATGGAACTCACTCACAAGAGATTCTTGACAGAACACATGCAAATCTGGTAGACACTAAAAGTCATAAATAAAAACTAAACTTAACTGGATGAAAACAATTTAGGTTTTTCAAAAATTTTAACAGAGTTCGCAGGCTTCCAGTAGAACCATATGCAGTATCGCTCTGTGTACTAAAGGAAAGATGCAAAGAGGTCCACACTGTCTGTAAAAAGAAAGTGCAGTTCCCTGTAAACTTCATAAAAAACAAAAAGAATCTAGATCCTAAAAACTACCCAATCCCACACACATTAAGCAAAAACCAGAAAGAGGGATAAGTTTCTCAAGTCAAAGAAAAAGGAAAAGCAAAAAACCAAATTCAAGTCCCCAGTATGGTCGCCAATTTGTTGGCCGGATAAATCATTCTTACGGACAAGACTGATCTCCCTAGTATCAACAAATATCTAGCAACAAGCAGGACAAGCAAATCTACCTTTCTCTAAATATATTGTGATTCATTAATAAAAACTAAGAGGTGTTTTAGACCCTACCTTAAGTCTAATGCTAGTTTGTGGTAGCCATACTTCGATCGTCCGAAAGAGTTTCCTTTTAAGAACCTGCAATCACAAACAAGCACACATCAAATAACACCTGCATAGCTAATATAATAAATCATATTCATCATAGTGATCAAGGAATCCATGAAATAAACCATAAAACACAGCTTATTGAGAAAAATAAACTTGATTGTATTAACTTTGAAAATAGAAGAAATTTACAACCTTTGGTGCCTTGATGTTGTACAAGCTCCTCTCAGGGTCCGAAACAGGAATCTCCTCTACTTTGACAAGCCTCACACTCTTCCAAATGAGATCAACAAGGTATGTAATCTTTCCTCACAAAAGCTCAATTAGGAAGACTAAGTTCCAGCAACATTTCACCTCAAAAATCTTTAGCTTTCAACCTCCCCAGTAACCAGCCCAATGCTTCATTTTATAGTGCAAAGGAAGGAGGTTACAGGTCCACCTATGAAGGGATAGAGTCCTCCTTCAAAGGGATAAGCTCCTCACATCAAGGGGTTAGCTCCTTAAGGTATGGGATGCATGAACCTTAAAGGAGCAAACTTTCCACCTCAAGATTCCTTCTAGAAGCTTCCAAAAATGACTCAAAGTGAGTTTTTAAGAATGTACTTGCGCCTTTTTGACTTTTACAGGGGTACGCACCAATTACACAGAGACAGAGTGGTTAGGTACACAGGGGACATGACCATTAGGTGTGGGACCGCAAGTAATGCTAAGAGAAAGTGCGGAACCAGAGTATTAGAGACTTTTAAGGGCTTTCTCTTATTTTCAAGGCTTAACATGAAGAACTAAGGTTTAAGACTTGCAAAGGAGGAAAGTATGAGTGATGATAGACTCACACTGATTGCAGAATGTCATGGTGACAATATTTTGTGCAACACTTGGGTAGAGGCTTACATCACTCAGCCTTGTTTCCTCTCCCAAGCTGCGTATATTCTTTTTCGGAGACAACTCATTAGGATTATCCTATTATGACATAGTTCCAAATTGTGCTTATTGGTGGACATGATCATCATACCTCTTTTTTGATAAATCACTCTGACATAACTACTGAGCGTGGGAATGCTCGATTGAGCACATGATTTTAGATCTTAACATATGTGGTTGTCTCAGGTTTCCTGTAGTCCTGAAGCTCTGATCCTCTCTATATTTTTTCCAACACAGAAATTCTAAAGTATTTCGGCCATCATCTTCGTCTTTGATCTCACACTCTAGGGGGCATCTGTTATACAGGGAAATGACCTCCTCATCAACTCAAAGGAGAAATACAGTTTAACTGAATGATGCGTGTTTGGTATTATAAAGTTTTCATATTTCATTCATGATCTTTTTTCAGATAACACTTGTAGCCCAAAAAACCATGCTCCAAAAGGGTGTGATCAATGCAAACTCTCTCCTAGTCGCATGATCGCAAATTTCTGCCCTAACTATTTAATCAAAAATTCAATCTAATAATTTATGCAACCAACCTTACAAGATGGGATTGCAACTTCGTTGCATCCCTCTTCTTGAAATCGCAATTGGGAACTGTGTTTTTCTAGGTTCATGGTTTTCTTAGATCACCAATCAATGCAACAAAGAAATGTGATTTTTCTCGCTTAAAGGAAAATGTGATCCACTCCAAATGTAAAATGAAATAGCCTACATTTCATGGAAAAGGCCCCAATGATTAAATTCTCACCTGCAAGCACACTGAATATACACTAAAAAAAACTATGGGTCATTTTAGGCATTATGATTGTCGACATTGAAAAAGCATGAAGCTGTATTCAACACCTATTATGTGGATGATAGGTCAGAGAAGAAACCCAAATAGAAAGATGGCACCTCTCACAGCAGTACAAAATGAGCCTCAAAGTTGAAGGATGATGATTGGGAACCTCATAAGACTTGATAAAACCACTTGCACTAGTAACACCATATGGCATGAGAAAGCATAGTGTGACCTTGGTGAAGGAAGTTGAGGTTTTCATTGAGAAGCTTCACACCTAGGGTTTGAGACAAAATAAAAACTCGCTTCATGTACCCACTCAAGTTTTTGTGTCAATGGAAGGAGAAATGTTAAGAAAACACTCAACAACTAAACACTGCAATGGAGCCACCAAGGGAGACCTTTGTCTCATATCACAAGTTTGGAAATGGTAAGCAATTAAAGAAGTTATTATGCCCTTGGCTCTAAAAATCCTGTAGCTACATTCAACACTTGCTCCATAGTTGGCCCATAGACAAAATATTGATTAAAAAAGCAAGGGAGGACCCCATAAAAGCCACCTTCTCTGATAACATTGGGTCACAAAAAGAACTATACAAGGCTCCAAATTAATGTTTTTTCTGGCAGTCAATTCATGATGTTTTAAATTATTTATTTGTATGTAAATGTGTGGTATCCATGTAAATTTCTTGTAGGTTAAAGGAGGGGGGAAAGGATGGACATATGTGGAGAAATTAGGGTTTTGATGATATGAAAACTAAATCCACTCAAGCTGCTAAAATCTGATGGCCATGTCAGAAACACAACATCAAAAGGAGGATGAGAACAAGCCCATAGATGGAAATATATCCAAGGAAGTCCAAGGGGGGTCCCCAAGCCACATGCAGTGATAATAATGTGGCACAACAATTGACCACATAGGGGTTTAAATTTTTTATTTATTAATGAAATTATTTCAATTATATGGTTTTATTTCCATTATCATTTTTTGAAATTACGTCCTACCAATGTTATTTTCCTACAGATAGAAGGAAGGGAACAAAATGTTGGTCTACACAATGGGATTAGGATTTCTAATGGAGCTTGCATAAATAGGGTTTCCTTCTAGCAAGGTAGATTCTCCCTTCGAAATTCCAAGAACATTTCAATAAACTCAAAGGCACATCACCAGAAGATTGATGAATGTGAACGAAGCATAGTGTCAAGAAATCAAGTCAGTTCCAGGACCAAGCATCTGCATCGTTGTGATATATGGGAAACAATAATTCTAGGGTTTCCAATAACCCTCTACATACTTCCCTCTCTCTCCTTCAACATAATGAAAATATCGTCCACCATTATATCCACCACTATGTTAGGACTCATGTGGGCATGTCACAATCATTTTGGCTTGAGAAAGAAGCAGCCATAAGGGCATAAGGGAAGGCCAAGGGTCAGAGTAGGTGAAAAATCACCTCATCTCTATAAATGTTCCCTTAGGCCTCGTTATCATGGAATTTGGAACTTGAGTTAAGGCTAGGTTAGATAAATGATTTATGCTTGAGATTTAGGGCCACTCAACTCTTAGCCCTTAGTAGGGTGGACTTGCAGTGGGGCTAGTATTTTGGGATTGGGAAATGGTATGAGAATCCCATGTTCCACTATTGGGTTTTGACCAATTGCATGATATGTATTTGAAGTTGCAACAACATTGATAAGATGTTCTTTATCTTTGGCACTGATTCCCATGCTTGCTCATGGTGGTTGTATTAGTTGTATGATACTTATCTATATTTGTATGTGCACTTTCATATATGCAATATGTTATAGACTCGTACATAGTGGTTTCATGTATTTTGTGCTTTTGAATATGTGTTGACTTGTTCCTTGCTATGTCAGTGACCTATTGTGAACTACTTTGCAATTAACTTCTGGCATGTTCCTGTTTATTGTATGTCTGATTGGGTTTTAGCTCACTAATCCCTCTCATGGAATATCTCTTCTTATTGTTGCTAAGAATTTTTTGTACCTATTTCTACTATTTGTCAATCTTGGGCTCATTTTGTTTCACTACCTAAGCATTTAATTCTTGTCCCACTCTGACACCTTCTCATTTGATAACCAAGCGTGGAAACATTCAAGGTGGCAGTCGGTCCCAGGGCTCCTATCCAAAACGGTGTGAGGTCTAATTAGGACTTCACACGAGGGATACCCCCTTATTTGTTGGTGGTACATTTAAGCCCATCAACAGGTCCACAATTATTTCTAGGTACAATAGGAAGAAAAGATCCGTGGCACTCATCTCGGCAGAAGCATATTACATGGCTACAAGTCAAGCAATATGAGAGGCAATCTGGATGAGAAAGATACTTGTGGGACTATTTGGTCATATTATGCATCCAACTGTGATCTATTGTGATAATCAAAATTTCATTAATCTCTCTAAGAATATGGTATTTCATAATTGATCCAAGAATATAGATATATGGTATCATCATTTACGAGACTTTATGCAGAGGCAGATAATGTTGTTACAATGCATTCCAACAAAGGAACAAGATGTTGACATCTTGAAAATTTATTTATCAAGAGGGAAGTTTGAATTCCACAAGTGTAGGATATGGGTGATTGATAGTCGCTTTCTTGCTCAGAGGGAGTACTAAAAAATGTAGCAAGAAAGTCTCAATTTGATTTTCCCTTGGTCAAATTGAGAAAATTTGAATGTCCACATTAGCAAACAACTTGGGGGTAGTTAACGTGTGTGATATGCCTCTTGTCACTTATTTATTCCAGTAAATTTGAGTTATAGGTCTTAGAGTTCAATTAATCATGTGTGATTGCTAATTTGTAGAAATAAAGGTCAGTTATTTCAACTTGTTTTCAATTAAACTAGTTCTAATGTTGGAGGAACTAGTGGAAGGTCAGTTATGCAGTGGAATAGCAGTCTAACTCAGTGATCATCTAGTTAAATGATCAATTAGCCAAAAATAGCTAGTTAATGCAAAGAATTTGAGTTCCCCAGTTATGGTGGAGATTCCAAGGTAGTGTAACATCAGTTGTAGACTAGTCTCAAGTGTACATGTGTTGCATGAAATTAGATGATCAACCATGGGAATTGTGAAATCAATTGGAGGAAAATTATTAAATAATAGGGTCCTAATTCCTCAGGAATTGTACAACGAAATAGGGGCTCAAGCAGAGGAATAAGTTGAATAATTTTTGGTCAGAGCTTCTCATTGACCATGGAGATAGGTTATTCACTTGCAGGTTGAGCTCAGGGTGAGCTATCAATGTTAATACATTCTCTAGTCATATGATTAATGCAAGTAGGCTTAAGGGGTTTTTAGATTTTATTTCCGTTAGAAAAATAATGTGCACATGTGTTATTTATGATTGCATGTCTCAAATAGTTGTTCTAAATTGTGAATTAATTTCCACGGAGTAGTAGAGTAGAATTGTGTTTTTTGATTTAGATTAAAATATCTTGAGCAGTTTCAATTCTACAGCATATTCTACAAGGTATTGGAGTAGGATTCAAATTAGAATAGGAATTTTGACATTGTTCCTTAGGAGGTTCGAATTTGCAGCTTCATTGTAGTAGGATCTCTTTAGAGTTGGGAAGATGACCTTAAATGGGATGATATTAGAGTACATGCCTTGGAAGCTAACTTGAATTTCATAGCATGGAAGGATCGCATGGAGGTGGTGCTTAATGAAAAAATAATGCTAGAATATGTCAAGACAAACATTGCAAAACTTGGATCAATCAATGCCCAAAATCTACCTCAATGGAAGAAATATGTAGCCAAGGAAAGGAGAATAATCTTAGAGGGAGTGCAAGACCACATTGTCTCAAATATCCATGGGAAAGACACTCATTTTACAATGTGGTAGGAACTGACAGACCTATTCCAAAATAGTAGTGACCATAGGAAACTGAACCTCAAAGAAAAACTTTGAAATATCAAGATGCAAAAGAATGACATTATTTTGTAGTATCTCAACAGATTTACACAAGTTCACAATGAGATTGGATGGGTTGTTGTGACTATTGCAGAAGATCACCTGATGAGCCTACCTCTTCTAGGCCTTTCCAAAAGTTGGCATAGCTATTAGCACTCAGTGAATGGAAGGGAAAAATTATTGAAGTGGGAAATTTTATGGTATGATTTGGTCCAGGAAGAGTTCAGGAGAAATAACCAGGATGGAACTTCATCCAAGGCAAAGGATGAAGAAAAAATTTCATTGGTTGGAAAGGGAAAGAATGGAAAAGGTAAGAAATCTCAAGTCAAACCAGAATCCAACCAAGTGGGCAAGCAAAACAACTTGTCCAAAATAAAATGCTTCAATTGTCATGAATTTGAGCACTATGCTATAAAGTGTCCACACAAAAATACTAGCAAGAAGAACTCAGGAGGAGGACCTGGTGAAGCTTTGGCTTCATAGTTTGAGCTAGACTTCACCCTTATCGCATGCATGTCTAGTATAGTGATGGGGAGCATGTGGTACTTTGACTTCAGTGCCTTGTTCCACATGACAGGGAGTAGATAGTTTTTTAGTGACCTGGAGGAGAAATATATCCAAATGCATATTGAGTTGGGTACAATAACCTTTCATATGGAGTCGAGATCCCCTCTTCACCTCAAATATTTCATGTTTGTTCCAAGACTAAAGAAGAATCTCATATTTGTAGCTATTTTGGAAGACCATGGTTATGACGTGATCTTCAACAAAGGGAAAGTGTTTTTTAGACACATAGCCATTTGACAGGTGAAGCAAATTGGGGTTTCAATGAAGAACCTGTACAAATTAAATGTGGAATATTTTGTTGCATTAAGCAGTAAGGGAGAGAAAGTGTAGAGATGCAATGTCAGTAAACTTGGGCATAAGAGATTGGACCATTTGCATCATGGCACCATAAATACTATCCAGAAAAAAACCACTCGCCTCCCCAAAGGATCACTTGAGCAACAGGATGTCTGAAAAGTTTGTACCTTAGGAAAGTATCCAAAACACACATTCCATGATTGAGTCAAAAAATCACATGCAGTATTGGAAAGAGTCCACTCTAATGTTTTTGGACCTTTCTTGATAGCCTCCACTACTAGACACAAGTATTTTTTTATTTTTATTGATGATTTCTCAAGGAAGCATTGGATCTTATTCATGCATAAGAGGGATGAGATGTCCTCCAAGTTTCTAGAATTCAAGGCACTAGTTGAGAAAGAGGCCATAAATAAGGTGAAGGATCTCAAAAGTTACACTAGAGGTGAGTATGTTTCGAATAAATTCAAGGAAATCTATGTGAAATAAGGCATTCAAAGAGAGCTGAGAGCACCCCACAACTGCTATGGGGTAAAAGGCACGGTGTATGGAGAATGAAAACTACCCTCAAAGGTCTTCCTGAGACCTTCGACAGACTGTAAGATTATCTGTGGAAGCTACCAAGTTATACACATGTTCATCTATCAAATATAAGTTGACAAAGTATGGAAAGAGGATTACCTCAAGTCTCCTTATAGATTTGTTTGGAGATCACTATGCAGCCAAGAAGAACTCCTTCAAAGTCGGCTCCAAGACAATTCCTGCACAAAGGAAAGGCAAACACAATCACAACGTACAATATTGGAAACTAATATAAGAATGCTCAATGAACATATATTTGTATACAACTTAAACTACTCAACTCGACAAGTATTGAAATGAATAACTCAATGAACAATGTTACCGACACTATGGAGTAGGGAACACAACTGCAGTTCTGTATTAATAATGGAAGAGTGATTACAACCATCCGTTATATGAGTCTTCCCTTGCCCCTTCTTCTTCTCTCTCTCTCTCTCTTTCAGCTCACTTCTTCAAGTGTATGACAGTTCACAACAACTTAGTGGGTTATCCTTTCAAATGCTCTAACCCCTTTCACAATAACCCTCACTTTGCTTATATAGCAATCAAGTTAGGTTGCCAAGCTCCTCCTAGAGTTCACTAGGGAAAAAGCAATGAGCTTGCTTCGCTTTTCAACTCTTTCCCATTTGCCTTCTTTTCTTAGATTAGAAATCCTCCAAATATCTTGATTTTGGATGTTTCCTTGCTTTTCTTAAGAAAATTTCGGGATAAATATCTAGATATTTGTGAGTCAATTCATTGGCTTGACCCATTGAAATTCTCATAGTTTCACTAACGTTGCCCCTTCACTAGTAACATGAGTTAGTGGGGTCACTAACGCTCCCTTAGGCTTGGTAACAAGCTTTATAAAGTAGGTTTTTAGTGTGCAACCAGCGTTAGTGTTGAATCAAGGCCTGCAATTGTGGTTTTTTCTTTAGTCATCCTGTCTTTCACCTCTGAGTTGATGAGGAGGTCATTTTGTTGTATAATAGATGCCCCCTAAAGTATGAGATCAGAGGCAGAGACGATGGCCGAAATACTTTACTAAAACTGTAATTTTTCCTGTCAAAATTTTGTAGAGAGAGAGAAGCTTCGGGCGCAAGGAAAACCTGATACAACACATATATATAAAACTGCTAAAATCATGTCCTGATTCGGGCATTCCCATGCTCAGTAGCTATGTTAGAGTAATTTTCTCCAAAGAGATATAACAAGGCTGGCCGCCGATAAGCACAATGTGGATCCAGTGTCATAATAGAATCATCCTGAAATAGCTGTCTCCAAAAAACAATATCCGTAGCTTGGGAGAGGAAACAAGGCTGAATGATGCAAGCCTCTACCCAAGGTCTTGATTTCCGCTTCACCAAATAGCATAGATCGATACATGTGAAAAATATGTGTTGATGTCAAACATGCACGAAATCATCTGATTACCAGTCAATAATGGAGACCGTTAACAGATGCGAGGAAGGCCACCGATAATGGTGATGGTCTCCAAGATGCACAGTACAAACTAGCGAGTGTGAAATATTTCTTTGTCATCGAACACCCGTAGAATCACTTAATTAGGAGCCGATAATGAGAACCCTGATCAAACACAAGGTAACCTGCCACTAATGTCTACAAGTACCAAGGCACTGATTGTGTTTCTGGGTTATCTTCGTAGATAGAGTATTGAAGTTGATAGGAAGAAACCTGTCAAAAGGTAGGCAATGATGTGTCCTACATCAATCGACACGAAACAGGACAAGGATGATTTTGTTTTTTGAGGAATCTTTTGAGCATTTGGGTCTAAACAACGGAGGGCATGATGAAAGGATATGTTTGATCAGTTGATGGAGGAAACAAATGGGTAACTGTTATAGACATTTTTGGGCACTGCAATCCCAATCATATATGTCATTAAACCAAGGGCTTCTAAGTCCCTAAAAGTGTTGTTTCATGCCCTAAAGAAACAAGGTCAGTTGATTACATCATCTCCCAGAAGTTCTCCACAGGAAACTGCTCAGAACTGGTCAAACTAGACCATACAGGTTGCTCAGTGCTAAGGGTGCGATGCAACTCACCTACCCAGTGCAAAAAGTGTGATGAATACTGAAAAGCCCTTCTGTAGGGTGCGATGGGAAAGAATGGACAAATGGCAGAGACAGTTTGTGAGGTGGAGGATCATGGAATCTTCCAGAAACTTCTCCTGTGACACTTGCCTCTCTGAATTCGCCCAGGGATGAGTAAGAGATCATCAATCTCCAAGTGGAATCAAGAACTATTAGAGAGAAGACACTAATCAAAATCCCAGAATCTGACTCACCTCCCTGCAATCATCTATATATGGATCCCTCATCGCAGAGATCCAAGGGCTGGAATTTTGTATCTTGTAAGGAAGTGCTGTTGGTTTCCTGGTGGAATATCATAGTGTTGGGCGATCTAAGCTTTTCATGAGGTGAAGAAGGACTTCCATGCTGGGAGGATGACGCTGGGTCAGATCAATGGGTTGTAATCCTCTCTTCTAATCTTTATATCAATAAAGCTATTCAAGTTTTCCTCCACATTCTTGTATGTCTGATAGTATATGCATTTGTGTGGTCAATATATATCTGGTCCTATATTGTTTATGATTGTAGATCTCTGCACTTTGAAGGTATTATGCTGCTTTGACTTTACAGGTACTCTTTGAAGTGGAGTGGTCAAGGGAGAAGCGGCAAAGACTTGTCGGTGAGGAGAAGGAACAAGCAAAGAACCAAGTGCAAGATCAAGGTTGGTAGTCTTTGATCTTCTCTTATCTACTTATCATAAAGGAAAACGAAAGTAACTTTAATCTGTTTGTTTCTAAGATAGCTACCCGTCTTAGTGGGACTAGCAGCTCTGCATAGACACTAGATTTCCCGATAACAAAATGGCAACTCCGCTGGGGAGCGAATAGATTGTTTTCTTGTCTATAATTGTTTGTTTTATAAACTTACAGACGAAGCCTGAAGTTAAGCCAGCTAGCCTTCGAACTGCATTTGCTATGCAAGTGCAAAGTAGATCAATGCTGCTTTAGTCTATCTCTGGGTTTTGTTTATAAACTAAACAATCGATTTGCAAACATCCTAATTTCCCTAGTGGTGGCTCTAGTAACCTCATTAGATCAGCCCCTGTGATTTCTATTTACTGACGATCATTAGCTCGGCCTAAATCCCTGAACTAAGCTGTAAACTGTGACCAAGAACCAAGTTGAAGTCTCATCCCTGGACCATCGCACTTTCTCCTCTTGGGAATCTGGATGCATCGCACCTCCCGTGTGCAGTAGGTGCGCTACGTCGCACTTCCCTTGTGTTGCAGGTGCGCTGATCAGATAAAACCTCTTATGCTCTCAGATTTTGGTTTCTGTGTTCACTCTCTTCAGCTTTATTTAGGAGTTTTGTTGTCTGTGATTAGTATACCACTGTGGAAACTCCCTTCCTTTGCATGATTCCGCCTCCGTAGTACAAAGAATTATGAATATTTTTATGTATTATGTGCCATTTACAGTTCTCTTTTACAAAAAGTAGCGTAATCAAACTGTCGTCTTTTGATTTGGAAGTGTCGCAAGTGTCGTTCTCAGTCAAAGAAAAGAATTCTATTGTTCTTGATGGTTGATTATAAAGTTACTCTTGTATTTGATTTGGATTAGTAGTTTTTCAAGTTTCGAAAGCAATTTTCAATTCAAAGTCGCAAAGTGTCGTCATTATCTTCCTTTCGTTTTGAAGAGAAATTTGTTAGTATTGTCACTTTGAAAAGATAATTCAGATTTGTGCTTAGCATTCTTCTTCTCATTCACACATTAAGAAAGCTGAAAACAAGTACATGCATGTGCATTTGCATTTAGACTGCTTGTTAGTTTGATTTAGGACAGTGCATCTAGTGTGTGCTCTCTACTCTATGTTGAAAGAATATCATCTCTCTTTCTTTAGTAGCTAGGATTTTCATTGCAAAAAGAAGATTAAACGATTTTTTAGCATCTTAGATTGCATTTTAGGAGTTGTATATCTACATCACACAGTGAACCTGAAAGGAAAATTTCTTAAGAAAGATCAACTGTAAAATAAATTCAATGAACATAAAAACGCTTTGGAACCTAATGCACAACATCTAGAAGTCTAGGCTAGAGACGTATTCGGCGTCGTAAAGCTTGGTAACTATCGCTTTCATTGTTGGTTGGGTGATTCCTCCTCTTTGAGATGACAAGTTCCAGTATGGACTTGTGCTCCCACATACCGTCGAGTATATATTGGGAGACCACAATAGGCTATATCCTTTATCCATAGGAAGCTGTGTGTGCCGCCCTATTGATCGCAATGCACTGAACACAACATTCAGGAAGATTGATTGTCGTACCATAAAAAGTATTCTTCAGTTTTGTGATTGGTTTGGTAATCCCTCTGTCTAAATTTATAGAGTAGTCTCTTTCATTCCTTTTCAAACTCCTTAAAGGAAAAGGTCCATCTAAGCACTTGTCACTTCATGCTCATTAAAAATCGAAGGTGACTAGAGTCATCTTTTGTTTTTTCGCGACTCTTAAAAATTGAAAAAACAAGTTGTGTCAAAGTGTCTAAAATTTATTTTAATTGAAATAATATCACTATTCCCGTGTTGGTCTTAGTTTTAGGAAAATGGAGTCCACCAACCAAGGATTTCCCCTTAGAGGAAAGCCTAGTCCTTTCTCCTCTTGGGGAGATGTTGGTGCACCTCATATGGCCACATTTTCGCTTCCAGGATTGACGATTGACTTGCCAATATGGCTCTTCTCGACCTCCGTCGTTCAAAACATCGTGATTCCTGAACAATCGAGTCAGCAACTCGATGATATTAAAGTTACCCCCTAACCTTCTACTTTGTCTGATTCTCCCTCTCCTCCTTCCTCTTCACTTGATGAAGCTGGTAAAGCCAAAAATCAAGTAACTAAGAAGGAGAAGAAGGGGAAAGAGAAGAAGAAGAAGGAGCCAAAGGCAAAAAGGGGTAATCGGGCATCGTCTAGTGAAAATCCACACACTGCACCATCCAAGCCTAAATCTACATGTGTCATTTCCAAAGGAGACCACAATCATCGAAATTTTCCTAGCATCCCTCGGATCTTAAGGGAATGGTCTCCTCATTTGCACAATCCAGTGTCGTCAACCTCTGAAGATCATGTTGAAAGTACACCATCAACTAGTGAAAGCGAAGTATTTCAACAGAAAAGGAAATGTAAATTTCCTTGTAAACTGTGTGAAGGCATTCACGTCGTCCACCATTGTCCCTTCCTAGACGAAGCTAAGAGATTCTTGGATAAACGTCTTGCTTCACCGCTACGGCTTCCTCCTGGATATAAGAAACTCTTGCCGAGTCCATCACTAGTTGAAAATCCGACTGACACACCATTGTGGTCAGTCAAAGCGTCTATCATTGAAGATAAACCCATTGAATCCATACCAGACGAAAGTCAAAAGGTTGAGGCAGCAGTCGACTCAGTCTTGTCTTTAGAAGGTCCATCTTCAGATGATACAATCACCGAAGAGAATGAGAATGACACCGTTCAAATTCTTTTCGTAAACACAGACTCCAATGAACATGGGGGAAATCTACCCATTCCTTTACCGCAGGAAGGAAGTTCATCAGAGTCATATCTAGCCTTCTATTCAGTCCCACCTCCAAGAAACCTAGTCGTTTCCTTCGATTGGAATCTACTAGGAAGACCCTATTTACCGGCTAATGTACCATTCTGAATCATTGTACAAGCTTACAAAATGGTCATGGCCGGTACCATCATAGATGAAGGGGCTTATGTGAGTATCCTTTCCTCAACTGCTTGGGAAGCGCTTGGTTCACCATCGCTTCTACCTAAGATGAGAAATATGACAGGCTTCGACAAAGGAACCAGTCGACTATTAGGGATCCTCCCCAATGTGCCTATAACGTTGAGAAGGAAAACCATTTATATTAACGTAATGGTAGTCCAAGGACCTCTAGACTATAGTCTACTCCTTGGCTGTGACTATATTTATTGCATGGGAGCCATTGTCTCCTCACTCTTTTGGGTAATGTGTTTTCCGTATGAAGGCCGAGTGGTCCAGCTCGTAGACCAGCTTTCGTTCCCTGGCTCACACATAGCTAATAGTCAAATTCCATCCCTAAATGGTCTTTTCATGCAAGGAATGTCTCATCAATCTCCAGTTCGTCCACCTGAAGAATGCAAGTAGTTTGGGGGGTCGTGATTGAAACCTAGGGGGCATGCACCCTAGTCTGCTCCGGCAGGAAAACTCTGGGTATAGAGTAGGTTTTAGCGAAGGATATATGATTGGTTCGACACTCATCCGTATAGGAAAATGAGATTAGACCGGATAAGATACCTTCGTTAGAAGGTATGCCTTTCTTGATAGAACAAATGTTTTGTTTGCAAATTGAGGGGTAACCTATAAAAGGTAGGCCTTTCTTGATGAAGCAAATGTTTTGTTTGCAAATTGAGGGGTAACCTCGAAACTCTACTTCACTACACCTGGGGGCATGCAAACCTTTTTGCGTGCAAGTGAAGAGCGACCATTTATTTTCTTAGTTTGTAGGTTCTCAAACCCTTTAAATTCATAGGATTGGTCATTCCTAGCTTACATAAAGGAAGGATATGGAGCAAAGCTTCGAAAGGTGCAATCTCCATAAAAATTGAATCTATCGATGAGAAATCATTATTATATGACTAGCACGAGCAGTTTCTATGTGAAGTTCAAGCTCGTTAAAAATTAAACCTAAGCAATGAGCAAATGTTTCCCCAGAGTTTAAGCTCATTAAAAGATGAACCATTCTCCAGTAAATAACCATTGTGAATGCATTATCATCAGCTCATGAGCCTTGGTCGTGTTCTCATCATCACCTCCACTCTATTTTAGCCGATCATTCACCTCCATTTGATTGTTTACCCCCTTTTTGAGGAACAGATGCAAAGAGTGATCCTGTTAGCCATCCTTGTGACACTGCCGTGATTGGAAAATTCCAAACCTTACCTGGAATCAACTGCTACCTGAAATTATCACTCGTTCCTCAAAAAACGAATCTCCTTTAAGCTCTTTTCGTCTGACTCGTAAAATATGAAAAGATTTCCTATCAGTTGGCCTCTCCAGCTCGTTAAAGCTATCGAGAGTGCTATCCCTCCTCTAGATTTTAATCTTTTTGGACCTGAGGGATTATTACACAAAAATATCGAGCGCTTGTTTTGTTCAGCTCGTTAAAATTGTCGAAAATCCATCCCTTTCGTATTATTTTATACTTTTTCAAACTTCAGGGATTATATGACGAAAAAGGATTATTGGAGTTTTCTTTACGTCCCTTTCAGACTCTCTAAAATTGAAAAGGACTGAGTTATCTTCGTCGTTAAACTCGTTAAAACCAATAGCGACAAACTTGTCCATATAGACAAGAACGAGTTTCACTGTCACTAGGCTCGTTAAAACATAGCGATGGGTTTGCCTGAAGGGAAAATTATAGAACAAGCATATGTTATTCTCCTCAAGCTTGATAAAAATAAAGAGGTACTGGTCAGCAATGACTGGGGAAAACTTGGGAAGAAAACTTGAAGAAACTTTATTGGTAGCAAAGTCGCTCTTGAACATGACACTTTCACTCCATGTCTGAGTCGGGTTGGGTTATTCTATTCACCGGTCATATTACCATTAGTCCATCATACCATCCATCTTTGTGGTTAACACTACCAACCCATTTCAAGTGTCGCTGATATGTTCAAGAGAAGTCGATCAGAGAATTCACCAACCCATCTTGTGTCTCATCCACTGCAATACCTTTACGCTTCATTCTTTCATGACTGCCACCCTGAACCCTGTATCATCAGATCATTTTCACATCCAAAAGTCATTTGCTCCGTTCTTTGTCATAGATGTGGGATTCATTAAGGCCCTCCTATGATGGGTCACTTCTTGTCGACATTAGCTCATTATCCAAGACGTCGACCTAGGAACAACCCTTTCATTTCTTTGAAGCTTACATGCCTCAATGGCAAGTTTCTCACTTTCCACGACAGGTTTACATCAATGGCCTTCGACCGAGAGATTTTGCGTGGTTTTTGATGCCAAGTCCCATTCTCACACCACATGAATTGTACTGCCGTACATTGAGGGTCATCATCATTATCGGTGATTCTTCTCGCGCCTGTTAAAAGCTTACATCATTGGCTGGTAATCAGGTGATGTCTTTCCATGTTAGACTCCAGAACATTTTTCACATGGATCGACTTGTACTTTAGGTGAAGATTGGACGAGTTTGAAGACCTGGATCTAGTTTCATCCATCTGGGCTGCGATATATTCAGGAAAATAAAGACATCAAATGTACATCATTGCTGCACAGATGATCATCCGAATCAAAGGATGATGGCTCTATCAGAATCATCAGTCTGCCACACAGATGGTTGTCTGTCCTATGTACATGAAAATCAATTTATAAAGCTGAGCATGGGAATGCCCGCCTCAGCTAGATCATGAAAATATTATGAAGATAATGTATTGTATTGTATCATATTACAGGTCGCCTTCCAGTTCAGAAAACCTCGGATCCTCATGATAAAGCATTTCACCCAACATCAAAAGATTAACGACCTCATACTTTAGGGGCAACTGTTATAGACATTTTTGGGCACTGCAACCCCAATCATATATGTCCATAAACGAAGGGCTTCTAAGTCCCTAAAAGTGTTGTTTCATGCCCTAAAGAAACAAGGTCAGCTGATTACATCATCTCCCAGAAGTTCTCCACATGAAACTTCTTAGAACTAGTAAAAAATGGACCATACAGGTTGCTCAGTACTAAGGGTGCAATACATCTCACCCGCCCTGTGCAAAAAGTGCGATGCATACTGAAAATCCCTTATGTAGGGTGCGATGGGCAAGAATGGACAAATGGCAGAGACAGTTTGCGAGGTGGAGGATCATGGAATCTTCCAGAAACTTCTCCTATGACACTTGCCTCTCTGAATTTGCCCATGGATGAGTAAGAGATCATCAAACTCCAAGTGGAATCAAGAACTATCAGAGAGAAGACACTAATCAAAATCCCAGAAGCTGACTCACCTCCCTGTAATCACCTATATCTGCATCCCTCATCCCAGAGATCCAGGGGCTGGAATTTTGTATCTTGTAAGGAAGTGTTGTTGGTTTCCTGGTGGAATATCATAGTGTTGGGTGATCTAAGCTTTTCATGAGGTGAAGAAGGGCTTTCATGCTGGGAGGATGACGCTGGGTCAGATCAATGGGTTGTAATCCTCTCTTCTAATCTTTATATCAATAAAGTTATTCAAGTTTTCCTCCACATTCTTGTATGTCTGATAGTATATGCATTTGTGTGGTCAATATATATCTGGTCCTATATTGTTTATGATTGTAGATCTCTGCACTTTGAAGGTATTATGCTGCTTTGACTTTACAGGTACTCTTTGAAGCGGAGTGGTCAAGGGAAAAGCGGCAAAGACCTGTCAGTGAGGAGAAGGACCAAGCAAAGAACCAAGTGCAAGATCGAGGTTGGTAGTCTTTGATCTTCTCTTATCTACTTCTCATAAAGGAAAATGAAAGTAACTTTAATCTATTTGTTTCTAAGATAGCTACCCGTCTTAGTGGGACTAGCAGCTCTGCATAGACACTAGATTTCCCGATAACTGTAACCCTTGAACAATAGAAGGCATGACGACGGTTCTAACCAGACAACACTAGACTCATGAACACTACAGAGTGTTAGGATATAGAGACGCAATTACATCGGGGTATATAGGCTAAAACTCATAGAATGGTAGGGTTCATATTGAGAGGCCATCAAAAGGAAGGTTTATCTGAGGGAGTGCCATGTTCAAGGGAACGACTACTGCCAAACCACGCTTTCTAATACGGAATACAGTTGTATTGTCCACTTTCCTCGTCTAATTAATTTAATGAGTCCAGACGGGTAAACTCATCGATATTTTCATGTTTAAAGAGTATGAAAAGGATTGCAAAAAGAACGACTCTTTACCCTATCTGATTAGTTTAATGAGTCTAGACAGGAAAACTTGTTGATTTTTTCATGTTTTAAGAGTCTGAAAAGTATCGTAAAAAGAATGAATCTATATATTGTTTGTGTAATTTAAAGAGTCCAGACTAGACAACTCAATGGTATTTTCATATTTAGAGAGTCTGAAAAGATCATAAAGAGAGACTCCATGGTGGTCCCCTTGTCATAGTTGTTGACCGAGTGCGACAAATGGTTAATAGTATACCCAGATTGGTTACTTTTCCGTAAGTTAATCTATTGAACTCGAATAAAGAGAAACCTGTTTTCAATAGATGTCGACCTCATTTTTTTACGAGTACGAGGTGATGGACTAAACTCGTTTTTCATCGTGAACTTTTAATGAGTCACGTGATGACAAACTCAATACCTTCATCAAAATTTTTAATGATTCAAATGAAGAAAACTCAGGGTATCTTCTTCAATTTAGCGAGAGAGAAAAAGAGGGAAAAAAACAGCTCATCCCTACTTCATAGTTTTATGAGCTCGAAGGAGGGGAAAAACTCAAGGATTTTTTGATTTAAGAGTGAGAAACAGTCCCAAAAAAGAATGTTCTCTTGCTTCTGTTGTATACTTTTAATGAGCCCGGTAACAAAAACTCAGGATTTTTTGGTTTAACAAGCGATAAAAGTACGTAAAAGAATGCTCAGGTCATCTTCATTAAGTTTAACGAGCAAAAACACTAAGCTCGGGATTTTTTCAGTTTAAAGAGTGAGAAAAAAGTGCCTAAAAAGAATGCTCCTTTGGTCTTTTTCAGTTTATGAGATGGAAAAAGATCAAAAAAGAGTTTCTAAGAGCATCGTTGTATGCATTTAACAAGCGCAATGATGAAAACTCAGAGATGTTTCTATTTTTTAAAGAGCAATAAAATATCACAAAAAGTGCTCTAACTATCGTTGCATAGATTTAGCGAGCTCAATGATAAAAACTTAGAGATGTTTGTATTTTTTAAAGAGCGATAAAATATCTCAAAAAGTGCTCTATTCTATTCTTCATTGTAGTAGTTTAACAAGCCCAAAGAAGGAGACTCGAGGTTTTTCGGATTAACGAGCAAGAAAAATACCATAAAAAGAACACTCGACCTTCCTTGATCTCATGCTTGACAATATAAGGTTATATGCCATGCATTTCCTCGTAAGACCAAGGAAAAACATCGTGGAAGTCCCTAAAAGGGTAGGTGAAGCTCACAATTTCCTCAGGATTGCGATTGGCTCCAATCTGTATGTTTTCCACGATGCCTGTCATGACAAAAATATCGAGGCGCAATGTTTTTGAAATATTGCCCCTATTTCTTTCCAAATCCACAGGTTTGATAGACATATATGGTGAGGAAACGATTTCATATGCATCAAGTGATAGGATTTGAAGAGGCATCATGTCCGAATCAGACATCAAAACATGATGGTGCGAGTCCTCCCAAGGTCACTCTTCTAAACTTGTGATCTCTCTAATAGCTTCATCCTTAGGTAGGACATGATTGAGTGGATTGAAAGAAGGAGCAGTTATGGGAGGGGCAGTGGTACCGTTGGCCAAAACCAAATTGACCGGAGATTCGGACGTAATTTGAATGGCTTCACAAGCCAATTTAGCTAGTGATAGGGACATTTTTTCTCCGTATGTGTCAATGTCTGAAGGAGCTGGTAGGATCCATGGATTGGTCTCTTCATGAGGAAAAGATGAAAGCATGTTGATTAATTGTGAAACCTTGGGTGGCTGAAGAGGAAAACATCCCATGAGGGAAAAAGCCTTCAGTAGACCGGTACCTAAACTGACATAAGAGTTAGTTCCACCTCCTACTAGGGGTATGCAGCCACTTGGTAATGGTGAATAATCAGGGGTGCAGAAAGACAACTGATCTACTATAACTACCTTTCCATCCAATGGAAATTGGATGATGCGAAAGACAATAGATATTATGGCCGTCATGGCATATGTCCAACTGTGACCCAGTAAGAGATTATAATCGAGTTTTCTGTATACGACTTCTATGTCCATCGTTACGATTTTCCCAGACAAAGTGATGGGGAAACTAGCTAGGTATCCTTTTGGGATAAAGATGTGGCCATCGAAAGCTTGCAGGGAGTTCGACAGAGGGGTTAGGGTTGGAGAACCTGGGGCGAGCCAACATGAAGCCGACGTGATGCAGGTAGAAGCACCTTCATCGATGATAGTTCTGTGTATACCTTTACCATTCGAAGTGATATGCACTTGGAATGCAAGCTGGTGAGAAAGGGGGGTTTTACACTTGTCCATGTCAAAAATAGCAAGCATGGAATCCGTAGGGTCAATACCTCCGATAGCTGAAAGCAAAGCTTTCCATTGGCTGGGGCATGTTTGTAATACTTCGAGCGCCAACATAGCCGATAGTGCTTGCGCCAAATCCTCTACGTTATTGTAGTGTTGGGCAGCATGTGCAAATGTATTGTGCATTGTGCGTCGAAGTGCCCCCTTGGGGGTTCGAATTACAAAGTCCTCAACCGACCTCTCGATATGCAGATCATTGGGCAGCGGTGGGTTTTGACCTGAGGATGGTTCTACTATAGGAGCGACAGGAGCTCCATAAGATTTGGCTCTTGTGGCAAGTTCTACCATTTCAAATGTGAAAATGGTAGAAGATCCTTCACTAGTTGAAGGATGTTGCGAACCATCGTTGCCCCCTGGCATGGGTTGTTTTTGGTTTGTAATAAGATTTTGCTGCTGCTGAGTGGGAAAGGGATTCTTAAGGACAGCGGGGGTCTTAACAATATCCCTTTTGGGAAGGTAATCTATGCATTCTTGAAGACGCGGACAACGCCAAGTTACGTGGTCTTCAACATAGAGTTTGCAAGGAAATCTAGCAGGTGTATCCTTTTCATCAGCAGTAGGCGCAGCGGCCTTCTGTTTTGGGTTGGGCTACTTTATTGACTGCTCCTAAGAAGGAGAGGTCTTTCTCTTATTCTTGTTTTTCTTACCACTGGGATTTTGTGTAGACTGCATAGAGTTTATCGTAGTGGCAGGAAGAACAGTCGTATTGGTAGAGGGGTCCACTGCCATCTTGGCAATGGAACCACTGAGTTGTTTTATAGTGGCCCTAGAGGTTGCGCCGACAATCCCGTCGGCATGCACTCTGAGGTGCTAAGTGGTGGAAGCATTGGGGTTACCAAGATCATTGGGGATTATGTCATAAAGAGTTCCAGAGTGTGAATATATCAAATATAAGTGCTGGGCATGACGTATGGATTGGTCTTCTGTGATCGCACCACCTAGAGCGACATCTCTAGCGATTTGTGGGAGTAAGGACTTACAAAACTAGTCCGTTAAGAGAAAATTACGGATGGAAGCTTTGACTAACCTTCGCTTATGTCTCCATTCATGAATATGATCGAAGATGTGGGTGGTCATATCCTGACAAAATGAAGTAAGGAGCTCTATCCCAGTCTCATAGCGGATAGGTAACTAAAAGTGCTTTAGGAACTCCATTGCTAAAGCATCAAAGGTATTGACTGATGCACATGGTAATTCAATATACCATTTCGCTGCATTTCCAGTGAGGGTGCAGGGAAAAAGACGTAACCAGACACTATCATCCACCATAGAGTTAGAAACACATTAGAGATGGTAGGTGGTGATATGGGTGCCTGGATACTCTCCCTGTTTTCCATCGAACTTTAGGATGTCCGTTGGTATTTTATGCGGGATCAGCGGCCATTGTAAGTTGTGGTAGATGGGGTCATTTGTTAGCTTGTATAAGTCGGGAATATCCAACATTGCCAGAAAAGGCAGAGAGTTAGGTGCCCCCGACTCGGACCATGGTGATGACGGATGACCTTAGGAGCTCTGTGCTCCTCCCATCATTTGGTTCCCCATAGTGTTCATGGGTTGCGTGGTGTAGCAGTTGCTTTGTGGTATGGTGTTGTAGAGTGGATTTCCATGAGGATTTTGATGCTGGCATATGAAATTTCCCCGAATATAAGCGGTGCCCCCTTGACTCATTTGTGTCTGTGAGTAGGGTGACCCCATGGATTGGTTGGGAACCCCTTGTGGATTCCCGACCAACACAGAACTAACCATTTGGCTTTAATTGACAGAGGGAACACTCATGTCAATTAGCGACTGTCCATGCATGCCTGAGAACGGAGGGGAAACTGTGACATTCCCTACCAGCATGTGCATATTAGGAACCCCCCGCAGATATCTGAATCTAGGGGTTGGAACTATACATTAGTGGCCGACCATATTGTTGGTAAATGGGAACCACGCTCATAGTGCCGGATTGAGTGTTATATGGAGCACTATATGTGGCACTTGTCGAAGGTATGCATTGTGGCACCATAGGAGTGGAACCTGGCATCTGCTAGGTTACACTTATAGAGGGTGTTATGTGAGTTGTCGTACCTAGGACAAATGGGATAGCGAGATTCCACATTACCGGTGTTGTGATGAATGTCAACTGGGGAAGCAGTAGAGGACCAACAGTGTCTCTAAAATTCCACAACCCGTGAGTCATCGACTAGACAGATGGGAAAGTTCCACCTACTGAAGAAGGAAGTACAGGTACCACGGGAACCACGATAGGGTCTGATGGATTTGTGAGCGGAGTGTTAAAGTGAGGAAGAAATCCTTCCATGAAGAAATCCTCTGGAAAACTTGAATTGTCTGTTTTCCACACAGATCCCGTGTGAGATTTAGGAGATTGATTCCTCGAAGATGAGGAATCTGAGTCAGTGGAACTTAGCAGATCTTCCACAATGAGTGGAGGAAGTCCTAACAATCGTCTAGAGTGACGACGAGGGCTGGATGTAGCCACAGTGATCGTTAAGTTAATCAAATAAATTTTAATGTGATATTCTTTAAAGTCTCAAAAATGATAGCACTCAAGTACCTAAAAATAAAAAATACACTAAATATATCAATCAACAAATAGAGGGAAAGTACCTCGTCTGATAAGCACCGATCACTGGAGATGAAACCTAGTATCTCAATGAATAATAGAGAAGGATGGCAAAATGTACGGTTATGGTTACTCTAGAGCTTCTCCCGAACCTCAGATTGAGGGGCCAAGTACTCTCATGAAGATGAGCACCCTCCTAAAAACTGAAGATAGAGTAGATCTGTCCATGTTAGGTACCAGGACAGCCCGTCCCAATCACCTTTTGTAAGTACCAAGAAGTTTTGGCCACTAGAGATACCTCAAATCACAGACATTACTAGGGGGACACGGTCGTAGACAACATGCTGTGTGGGCAGGAAACCTGAGTCCCCAACTCAATTCTGAAATCCCCGAAGGGACCCCCAGTACACAAAATGCCCAAAGGATTTGTAAGAGAAGGTGGGCTACCTTCAATTACAGTCTGATGTTGTCTCGTATTTCGCTCCGTTTTTAGTGGAGTGGTCCTGGTAATATGAGTGAAAAGGATTTTTCACTCGTTAACGACACTAGTTTTGGTTTTCAACCTCGGGCAGTTCACTCACATGCTTATTCCAAGAGCCTAGCCTAGCTAATGTTGGTTTGCTCAAAAGAGTAACTAATTGATTTTAATGTAAATTTTAAGTGTACTTGATTATTTGTCTTCGATAGGGGTGTTGACGTATGACTATGGTGAGATTCTTGACCCAATAATTCATCCAGAACAATGCTCTGAAAAAAAATTCAAATTTTATGCAAACAAGTCTTATTCTACATATTCATCTTTTCACATATTCATAGATTCGTCTGTGCATATAAAGCCATTCAACACTTGCATAACCAAAAGATTTTTTTTCCAATATTTCCTAACAACTATTGAAAACCAAAATGAAGCAGCTTACAACTATTTCGACAGAAGGATGAATACAATTTATCAGTCTTTCTTTAAAAAAAAATGTATTTTAAGAGAGAAAAACTAAATTTTTTTCCTAAAAACAAATTTTCAGGACACCAAATTTGCTAACATAATATAGTTGCAGATCTTACTTCAGCCCATGATAAAATCCCCCCTGCCTTTTGGTCCACAGATACTACTGGAAATCATGGAAATGGGAGACTAACGCTCTATTTCAGTGGTTATAGAGAGTTAGTAGGGTCACTAACTCTACCTGTACACAGTCACAGTGCTTTATAAAGCTCTGTGTAGCCTGGTAACCTGCGTTATTGTGGGAAATCTTGCACAACAAGGGTTTCCAAGATTAGTTTTTGAGATGAATGTATACTAGTAGAATGCAGCAAGATATTTGGTGGATTAGAAAAAGGATTGCTGAAGAATAGGGAGCTCTTAGAAAGAAGAGAGAACAAAGAATAGTCTGGCTAAACCAGGAACTAGATGTATAGTCCCCAGTGGAGTCGCCAATTTTGCTATGGGGTAAAATGCATGGTGTATGGAGAATGAAAAATACCCTTAAAGGTATTCCCGGGACCTTTGACAGACTGTAAGATTATCTGCAGAAGCTACCAAGTTATACACATGTTCATCTATCAAATATAAGTTGACAAAGTATGGAAAGAGGATTACCACAAGTCTCCTTCTTGATTTGTTTGGAGATCACTATGCAGCCAAGAAGAACTCATTCCAAGCCAGCTCCAAGACAATTCCTACACAAAGGAAAGGAAAACACAATCACAGTGTACAATATTGAAAACTAATATAAGAATGCACAATGAACATATATTTGTATACAACTTAAACTACTCAACTCGACAAGTATCGAAATGAAGAACTCAATGAACAATGTTACCGACACTATGGAGTAGGGAACACAACTGTAGTTCTATATTAATAATGGAAGAGTGATTACAACCATCCGTTGTATCAGTCTTCCCTTGCCCCTTCTTCTTCTCTCTCTCTCTCTCTCTCTCTCTCTCTCTCTCTCTCTCTCTCTCAACTCACTTCTTCAAGTGTATGACAGTTCACAACAACTTAGTGGGCTATCCTTTTAAATGCTCTAACCCCTTTCACAATAACCCTCACATTGCTTATATAGCAATCGAGTTAGGGTTGCCAAGCTCCTCCTAGAGTTTACTAGGGAAAAAGTAATGAACTTGCTCCACTTTTCAACTCTTTCCCATTTGCCTTCTTTTCTTAGATTAGAAATCCTCCAAATATCTTGATTTTGGATGTTTCCTTACTCTTCTTGAGCAAATTTAGGGATAAATATCTAGATATTTGTGAGTCAATTCATTGGCTTGACCCATTTAACTTCTCTTAGTTTCACTAACACTGCCCCTTCACTAGTAACATGAGTTAGTGGGGTCACTAACGCTCCCTTAGGCTTGGTAACAAGCTTTATAAAGTAGGTTTTCAATGTGCAACCAGTGTTAGTGTGGAATCAAGGCCTGCAATTGTGGTCTTTGCTTCAGTCATCCTGTCTTTCACCTCTGAGTTGATGAGGAGGTCATTTTGTTGTATAATAACAACCCACACCATAATGGGGTAGCTGAGAGAAAGAGGCGAAGAATTATTGGAGTTTCTAGAGCTATGTTACATAAAAAATGTCGACCACTGCATTTGTGGGTAGAGGCATGTGACACAACACTCTATTTCTAGAACCAGAGTCCTCATTGAATTCTTGGTATGATTACACCAGACGAGGCTTTCTTGGGGAGAAATTCATATGTGTCTCACTTCAGGATTTTTGGAGCCTTTTTTTACTGTCATGTCTTCAAAGGTTCTCATTAGAATCTTGAGCCAATAGTAGAGTTGGGAGTATTTGTGGGTTACATAGAAACTCCACACAACTACCATGTGTACTTATCATCCCTCGGAATGATAGTTGTAAGAAGGGATGTAAATTTTGATAACGAGAAAGCGATGTGGTGCTCTCTTGAGAGGGAGCTTCGGATCCCAGCAGAAGAGGAGATTTTAGCTCCAAAGGAGGAGCCTAGGGAAGTTATGCAGCAACCACAATATGAGGAGCAGAGAGTGGAGACATCTACTCAAGAAAAATATGGAGGGAAGGTAGGAAAAGAACTAGGGAAGTTCATAGACTTGTGTAGGATGAGAGGGAGAATGTAGGAACTCCTTCAAATTTTCATAGGAAAAGGTGGTCACCAGAGAGGTACACTGGCTACATGGATCTAATGACCGAGCTTATAGAGACAGGGCCATCCTCGAAAGAGGATGAAGTCGAGAAACATGTTTGGGTTGATGCAATGGTGGAAGAATATGAATCCATCATGAATAAAAGAGTTTGGGAAGTGGCCCCAAGACTGGAAAATAAATCAGTTGTGGGTTTGAGATGGATCTTCAAGGTTAATCATGTAGTAGATGGAAGCATAGAGAATTACAAGGATATATTTGTGGTCAAAGGATTCCCTCAAGTTGAGGGAATTGTCTATGTGGAAAACATTTCTCCTCTAGCAAGGTATTCATCTGCTAGATAAATTTTTTCATTCGCTGCACAGATGGGGTGGAAGGTCCACCAGATGGGTGTAAAAACAACATTTCTCAATGGTGTTATTGAGGAGGAGGTGTACATTGAGAAACCAGAAGGTTTTGAGACAATTTATTGATAGTATCATGTGTGAATACTCAAGAGAGCATTGTACAGTCTCAAATAAGCACCACATGCTTGGTACACGAGGATCAATAGGTATCTCACTGGTTTGGGATTCAACAAAAGTGAAGTGGATGAAAACCTCTATCATATCTTGATAGAAGGTAAATTGTTTATTATTGTCTTATATGATGATGATTTCATTACGGGAATTTTCATGTCTAAAATGGACCTCCTAAGGAAATTATAAAATAATAAAATAATATTATATTACATCATCAAATTTTAGAGGGAAAAAATAAAAAACTATAATTTCAACTTATCTCCTTATGGGTTTACTCAAATTTCAAATAGAAACACTTGTTGGATGGAAAATTTGAGTCCTCATCCAAGGATTCCCCATGTTGAATACTTTCGATGGACCCTACTACACAAAAAATGAGAAATACATGGAAAACATGATTGCAATCATGTTTTTTCATGTATTTCTCATTTTTGTGTAGCGGGGTCCATCGAAAGTATGCAACATAGGTACTCCCTAGATGAGGAATTAAATTTTTCATCCAACAAGTTCTCCCACTCAAAATTTGAGTAAAACCTTAGGGAGATAAGTTGAAAATACGAGTTGAAAAAGCATTTTTATTATTTTATTATTTGTTAATCTTTTTACTTTTTTACTCCAAAAATGGTGAATCATCCCCCATGGTTGACATAATCATCTTGAATCCAATTCATTCTTATAACTTTTATTTTGGTTGTACATTTTTCTTATGAGGCCCATTTTAGACCTCAAAATTCCCCTAATGAATTTTGACTGGTGGTAAGAAACTGATCAGATATTGTGAGGACCTTGCAAGGTAATTTGAAATGAAGGACATGTGTCTCATGCACTACTTCCTCGAGTTGGAAGTATGGCAAGGCGATGTGAAACTTTTTTTTGTCTTAAGGAAAGTATGAAAATGAGATACTGCAGAGATTCTGCATGGAGAGTTGCAAACCCATGGAGACACCTCTAGTGACCAATTGGAGGAAGGAGGATGTGACTTCAAGTGAAGAGGCAGATGCTACCATTTATCAAAAGCTAGTGGGTTCACTAATGTATCTTGTGAACACATGACTAGATATGTGCTGTGCATTCAACCATCTGAGCCAAGCTATGGTTACGTTGACCAAATTGTATTGGAAGGTAGCTAAGGATGTTTTATGTTACCTCAGAGGCACTACCTAGTATGGATTATGGTATAGGTGGACAGAGGGAGTGATGTTGTGTGGCTTCATAGATGCAGACTGAGAAGGGATGCCATCCGACTGAAAGAGTACATCAGGTAGAATTTTTGGTGTTGGGTCCGCAACAGATTCCTGGTACAGTAGGAAGCAAATATCTGTGGCACTCAGCTCGAAATAAGTAGAATATAGTTCTACAATTCAAGCAACATGTGAGGCGATATAGATGAGAAAGATACTTGTGGGAATTTTTGGTTAGATGATGGATCCAACTATGATCTATTATGATAATCAAAGTTACATTAAGCTCTCTAAGAATCTAGTATTTTGCGATTGATCCAAGCATATAGATATTATGTATCATCATTTATGAGACTGTGTGTAGAGACAGATAATGTTGCTACAATACATTCCAATAGAGGAACAAGATGTTGACATCTTGACAAAGGCTTGATCAAGAGGGAAGTTCAAATTCCATAAGTGAAGGATAGGGGTGGTTGATAATCCCTTTCTTGCTGAGAGGGAGTTTTGAAAATGTTGGAAGAAAGTTTCAATTTGATTTTCCCTTGGTCAAATTGTGAAAATTTGAATTTCCACATTAGGAGACAACTTGGAGGTAGTTAGCTTGTGTGACATGGATCTTTTCACTTAGTTAGCTCAGTAAATTCAGTTAGAGGGGTTGTAATGATTGCTAATTTGTAGCAATCAAGGTTATTTATTTCAAGTTGTTTTCAGTTAAACTAGTTTTAATTTTTGGAGGAACTAGTGAAAGATCAGTTGTGTAGTAAGAAAGTAATCTAACTCGGTGATCATCTAGTTAACTATTCAATCAACCCAAAATATCTAGTTCATGCAGGGAATTCAAGTTCCCAAGTTATGGTGGAGATTCCAAGGCTATGTAACATCAGTTGTAGACTAGTCTTGAGTGTATAGATGTTGCATGAACCAGATGATCAACCTTGGGAATTGCGCAATCAATTGGAGAAAAAATTCTAAATAATAGGGGCATAATTCCTTAGGAATTGTGCAAAGAAATAGGGCCTCAAGTATAGGCATAAATTAACTAAATATTGGTCATAGCTTCTCATTGAGTGGCGAGATAGGTTATTCAATTACAGGTTGAGCTCAACTCAAGCTAGCAATTGTAATACATTCTTTATTCATCTGATTAATGCAAGTAAGCTTAAAGGGTTTTTGACAGTTTCTTTCCCCTAGGGAAATATTTTGCATGTTTTTATTTATTATTGCATGTCCAAGATTGTTGTTCTAAATTGTGAATTAATTTCCACAAGGCAGTAGAGTAGAATTGTGTCTCTTGATTTAGATTGAAATTTCTTGAGCAATTGCAATTCTACGCCATATTTCTACAATCATGTCCTCAAACCATGAAGAAATAGATTTAGAGAATCAAGACATTGAAATGAGAAAAATTGCAAGGCCCAAAACACCGTCCAAGTATGTACAGAAAGAAAATCTTTAGAGTCAAATTCTTGGAGATAAATAATTTGGTATTCAGAGCAAGAGGAAATTTGTTGGCAGGCCAAGCTGCGCAAATCTTGATTTTTTATCTCAGGTTGAGCCTAAGAATCTCAGTCATGCATGTGAGGACAAGTCTTGGCTAAGAGTTATGAATGAAGAACTTGATGAAATTGAGAAGAATGACACTTGGGAGTTTGTTCCAAGACCCAAAGAGAAAAAAGTCATAGGCACAAAATGGGTCTTCAAAAATAAGCTAAATTAGCAAAGTCAAGTAATCAGGAACAAGGCTTGACTAGTCTGCAAAGGGTATGCCTAGATAGATGGGATATATTTTTAGGAAAACTTTGCACCAGTAGCTAGAATGGAAGCTATTAGAACATTTCTTTCCCTTTCCAATCATAAATACATCAAGGTATATTAAATGGATGTGAATTTAATGTTTCTCAATGGAGATCTGGAAGAAGAAGTTTATGCTGAGCAACAAGAGGGATTCACACTCACCGAAAATGAAGTCTTTATGTGAAAACTAAAAAAATTGCCTTATATAGACTCAAATAGCCCCCCAAACCCTAGTATGAAAGACTAAATCAATACCTTCAGCAACAAGGCTTCAAGAGGGTCACTATAGATAGAAATCTACTCATAAAATATGAAGATGATCAGCTACTAATCGTGGTAGTGTATGTGGATGACATAATCTTTCACAGTGATCTGGAACGGTTGGGAAATTAATTTGGAAATTGTATGAAAACATAGTTTGAGATATCCATGATAGGAGAATTGTCATTTTCCTTAGGATTGTAAATTTCTCAATCAATAGATGAAGTATTTATCTCCCAATCCAAATACTTGCGAGAAACTCTAAAGAAATTTGGACTAGAAGATTTCAAGTCAATTAGCACCACCATGGCTATAGGTTGTAAGTTATGCAAGGAAGACGAGACACCACTAGTTAATTAGGATGTCTACAAATCAATTACAGGAATTTTGCTATATCTCACAACATCTAGATCAAATATCATGCAAGAAGTTTGTTGGCTTAGGGGGCCTGACCTAGGTTCAGAGTTATTTCCACCAACCAACAAAACCCTAAATGTTGGCCATTTCAACAACAACCTGCATAGTGCAAGTTGCAGTCTCATCTGAAGCAGTATTGGGGGATGCAAGAACCAGGTTTCTACATCCAGAGACCGTGTGATATGTATTCTGAAGCCCTTGTAGCTCAGATCTGCCTTCGCGCAAATTTGTATCTTCCTATGGTCCACTACTGCAACTCTATCCAGATGGATTCTAGACCTTCATGAAGGTATACGATCAGGTTTACCAGACCCAAAAGAAGAAAACTCACAACTTTTGCTTAATAAATAATAACCCTCGATCTACCTTCATACAGATATACCAAATTCGTACAGTTACCACAACATATTTAGTTACTACCTTTGCGAAAATAGTTCATTACATTCTTTAGGCATGAATATTAAGATTTAGCAGATTGGTGCAGACAATAAACTTTATTTTATAGAAAATAGATCAGTAAGCGATAATGAATAAACAATCTTTATTTGATTTACCATTCAATTTAAAGTCTTCTTCCATCCTGTGCACCCAACTACAAGGCCCGTGCACTCAGCTGCAGGAGCCTTCCCCTTTCACCTATGTATAAGAAACAGATCTTTCCTGCCTTAGCACTTTCATTACACTTGTTCTTCACCAAAAGTTATATCTCTATACTCATTATACTCGAATATTTATATCCTTTATATTACAATACCATGGCCCATGACCTATGGGTGAGTCTCAAAACTGACCTATCACTTACCCATACAAGGGGTTAAAGCCCCTTTGACTCCTACTTAGTTGCGCACTCCACTTCCACATTTCACGGAGACTTTAAATTCTTTAGGAAATTCTACTCAAAAATTGATTAAACTAACCCAAAATTGACCCTATCCTAATAGGCCCGCAACACAAATATGGTGACTGTTGGAAATAATACTGAGAGGGGGGGGGGGGGGGTGAATCAGTATTATCAGATCAGTAAAACCTTTCCAATTTCATACTCAGAAACATATACGCTACTTTAGTTAAGTGAACCCGCGTGTACACGCTACTGTGTCTAAAGCAACTAGCGTATATCCAAAGATCTTATGATTTAGTTAGCTTATCTTCAGTAAATGCATCAGAACATTATTAACCATATTAACAGTAAATAGGTGCAGTATAACAGAACAGATCATCACACAAAAGCCACACACATGAACACCATGATATAAGGTGGAAACCCAATGTGGGTGAAAACCACCTACTGCAATTCGTCTCTTTCTTCTTTAATAAGAAACTTCTTTTACAATGTACTGGTGCAGTCATTTACCAGCACGCAGGCTGCAACCTGCAGAGGGCTACAACCCTCATAGCTCTTGTACTAGCCGATCCATTTACTAGTACGTAGGTGCCAACCCTACAGAAGGCTACAACCTTCACTCGTTTTCCAGCTGCTCCTGGAAGGGAGCTATAACCCCTTGGCTCTTGTACTGGCTGATATGTTTACCAGTACGTAGGTGCCGGCCTACGATCTTCCCGGGACCACGTTTCATACATTTTCATACTGGATCCATAAGTCAATCACCATTGTAGTACAACCTGCATCATTAATCACTGAAACACCCAATTCTGAATCACTGTAACCCTGTCAACAACAACCAGACAACATAACAACAACCAGATCCAACTTCAACTTCAAATATCATACTTCACATTGTATACGCTACTTGGATGAACCCAACCTGCGTGTATACGCCCTTTTACCAAAACCAATCCACGTACAGATCTGCAAACTCTAACTTATAACTCCGCAGCTATATCAGACATCAAAACATACCCAGATCATAACAATAAACATGCATCAATAGATATGATCTATCCACAGTCATACCATATGAAGATAATCATTCCAAGCCTTGAGATCTCGTTCCATCATTCGTCATCCTCCACATGAGTGAAACCTTGGTTCAGATCACCAACCCATAACCAGCACTTGGATCTTACGCTTCCTCAGATCTTCATCACTCACAGACTCTTGCACCTTGCTTCCTCTCATTTGCCTAATGATCTTCTCCTTATATAGCCTTAGGCCCTTTACAATACCACGGTCCAAAACCATAGTAACACAATACCATCAACTTCAAAACTAGGGATCAACACGTCCGTCGAGACACCATGGTCCAAAACCATAGGCACAACTTCCAAGGACTAACCGCCATGGACCAAAGGTACATTTTCACATGTACGCGCTTTTCCTGAAGCCAACCTGCGTGTACACGCTGATTTTCCTTACTGAACCTGTGTATATCGCTTTCTTGTCCTGTTGTACTGAGATCTGTCCTCTGATCAAGTTTCCATCACTTGTACCTATCTCTGAGTGAGTTGCCATCAAGGACAACACTTGTATCATAATGCCAACAATCTCCCCCTTTGGACTTGATGGCAACCACCACACCAAGTCACTCTCCCCCTTTGACATCAAGGGCAAAGGGCAAACCAAGATATTCTCTTCTTTGGTATACCTTCTGCTGTCCATACTCCCCCTGAGTACCTGCTGCAATCTCCAAATGTGCTCCCCCTTTGTGTATGCCAAAGTGTACCAATCTATCCATCCTGCTCTTGCTGAATTGTGCTGTTCATGCTCCCCTTGACTGTAGGCAAGATCTGCAAAAGATGTTCTTCAAGAAGAACAAAGACTTATACACCATAGAAGACCTTCCTATCACCAAAAGACTCAATACATACATTCATCACCCAACCTAGTGGGGATATACCAATATTGACTCATCCACCTAACCATGTGGAGATACATTAAGAGTTTACTCATGATAAGACATGAACATTACATCATTCATCCCAGGCATAGTGGGGAAACCAACATAGGCCGTTACATGACCTTGACATCATAAAAGAGATATCACAAAAGAGATACATGACATAGTGATGAAATATCTAGACCAAGACTTATGAAGGTCACCAGCAGCATCATGATCTGTACCATAAGCATCAGCCTGCAATACCATTCCTTTGATCAAACAGCAAGATGTATCATTTAGCTTCATAGACTTTATCAACAACTTCTAACCATAATGCCAACAATGCATTATTTGAAGTATATGCTCCCCCTGAGCCTGTGCCATAAGTATCAAGACATTTCCAGACATCCTCAGCAGACTGTAACTGTTAACCAATAGAGCATATACTGGACTGGATCATATCAGACCCCTTTTCTGAGTCTGTCCCCACTGCTTTTTCACAAACTGACATATACGCGACTTTGCAGTGTGAAACTCGCTTATATATGCAGCTTTACTTCATGAAACTTGCGTATGAGAATTAGAACACTGAAGTTTTACACCTTCAGCTCCCCATGAGTCTGTTATGTCTGTGCTGTGCTGAGTACCCTGTGCTGTGTCACATCTTTCTGACTGAACTTCCTTCTTCTTCCATATCTTCAAGCATGTTGATGATTTCTTCTTATCATGAGCTTTGTTCCTGCAATCTCTTGCTTTATGTCCAAACTTGTTACATGCATAGCATCTTACATGTTTCATATTCCTCTTATAGCAATCAGCAGCTTTGTGGCCAAATATATTGCAAGAAAAGCAATATCCATTAAAGTACCTTGAATGTGATGATCTTTCTGCATGATGGTCTTGAAACCTTCTTCTTCTACATATGGCTGCAACATGTCCAAGATTATGACATACATAACATTCAACATTATTCATGGGAGGAGTAAAAGATTTTCTTTGAGGAGTCTCTTTCCTTGATTGTTGATGAGGTTGACCTTTCATCTCCTTGTAGAGCCTTTCAGATTTAGAGATTCGTGTCTTACTTTGTGAACCAGATTCATCTTCAATAGACTCATGAAAACCAAGACCAGTTTTGATAGCAGGGGACCTTTGACTACTAAGAATATCATCCAAGATCTTAGTACTATCTTGAAATCGTAATAGTTTATCTTTTTCTTCTAATTTACTTTTCAAGATTTTTACCTCAACTTGATGTTGTTCTTCTTTTTCCAGACATTGCTTCTTCAAGGTCTCTTCAGCTTTCCTTCCTTCATCCAGCTGATGCCTTAGTTTGAGGATCTCGTCTTCTTGCTCTTTATTCAGCGCTAGCAGCATTTGTCAAATTCTGGAGGCACATTCCAACTGATCTTCTAATCTGATGATTTCTTCTTTGAGGGCATTCTCCCTTTTGCTAGGTAGATCTTGCTGATCTATGGTTTGATCTGATGCTTCATTTGTTTGTCCATCTTCATTCTGAGGTGATTCAGGATCTGAATTCTTGCTTCCACTCAACGACAGGTTGTCATTGTTCCTTTGAGCTGACTTCTTCTTCTGACGTGCTTTCTTCCCCATTGTTCTACGAATCTCCTTCAAGCGATCAAGCTTCTCTGAAGGACCTACTCTGATACCAATTGTTGGAAATAATACTGAGAGGGGGGGGGGGGGTGAATCAGTATTATCAGATCAGTAAAACCTTTCCAATTTCATACTCAGAAACATATACGCTACTTTAGTTAAGTGAACCCGCGTGTACACGCTACTGTGTCTAAAGCAACTAGCGTATATCCAAAGATCTTATGATTTAGTTAGCTTATCTTCAGTAAATGCATCAGAACATTATTAACCATATTAACAGTAAACAGGTGTAGTATAACAGAACAGATCATCACACAAAAGCCACACACATGAACACCATGATATAAGGTGGAAACCCAATGTGGGTGAAAACCACCTGCTGCAATTCGTCTCTTTCTTCTTTAATAAGAAACTTCTTTTACAATGTACTGGTGCAGTCATTTACCAGCACGCAGGCTGCAACCTGCAGAGGGCTACAACCCTCATAGCTCTTGTACTAGCCGATCCATTTACTAGTACGTAGGTGCCAACCCTACAGAAGGCTACAACCTTCACTCGTTTTCCAGCTGCTCCTGGAAGGGAGCTACAACCCCCTGGCTCTTGTACTGGCTGATATGTTTACCAGTACGTAGGTGCCAGCCTACGATCTTCCCGGGACCACGTTTCATACATTTTCATACTGGATCCATAAGTCAATCACCATTGTAGTACAACCTGCATCATCAATCACTGAAACACCCAATTCTGAATCACTGTAACCCTGTCAACAACAACCAGACAACATAACAACAACCAGATCCAACTTCATCTTCAAATATCATACTTCACATTGTATACGCTACTTGGATGAACCCAACCTGCGTGTATACGCCCTTTTACCAAAACCAATCCGCGTACAGATCTGCAAACTCTAACTTATAACTCCGCAGCTATATCAGACATCAAAACATACCCAGATCATAACAATAAACATGCGTCAATAGATCTGATCTATCCATAGTCATACCATATGAAGATAATCATTCCAAGCCTTGAGATCTCATTCCATCATTCGTCATCCTCCACATGAGTGAAACCTTGGTTCAGATCACCAACCCATAACCAGCACTTAGATCTTACGCTTCCTCAGATCTTCATCACTCACAGACTCTTGCACCTTGCTTCCTCTCATTTGCCTAATGATATTCTCCTTATATAGCCTTAGGCCCTTTACAATACCACGGTCCAAAACCATAGTAACACAATACCATCAACTTCAAAACTAGGGATCAACATGTCCGTCGAGACACCATGGTCCAAAACCATAGGCACAACTTCCAAGGACTAACTGCCATGGACCAAAGGTACATTTTCACATGTACGTGCTTTTCCTGAAGCCAACCTACATGTACACGCTGATTTTCCTTACTGAACCTGCGTATATCGCTTTCTTGTCCTGCTGTACTGAGATCTGTCCTCTGATCAAGTTTCCATCACTTGTACCTGTCTCTGAGTGAGTTGCCATCAAGGACAACACTTGTATCATAATGCCAACAGTGACTCACCCTCGAGTCACTCAACTGGCTTCTCAATGTTGTGGCAGAGCTCACTAAACTATTGCTTCAATGCATTGAGCCCCGCAGTACTTTGTATTGTGGCATTCTTCACCTCTTCGACCAGCTTTTTTGTAGTTGGTCCCTCTACTGCAAGGTGCATGGTCCAATGAGTCTGTTGTAGAGCTTTCAGCTTCTTCTAAATGGTTTGAGAAATCTTGCTAACCTCTTCTATCCAAGTTTTAAGTTGATCCTTTAACACTAATTCTTTTTGTTGTAATTCCTGTACTTGTTCCTGTAGCGGCTTCCCTTCCTATAGGAGCACAAAGCACTGGACTAGCGCAAATGTGCACGCTGTCACGCTATTCTAATCATATTTTTGTTAGGCCTCTTTGATTTCTGTACTCAACCTCTACAGGTCTGGGTCCTCTTGCAAAGTGTCCCATAATTCCATAGCCTGGTTAAAAATAAAAATCACATCCTTTAACTGCAATCTCTAGAGTATTCATATGCTTCTTAATGGATACATTGTGCTGCTCCCTGGCCTCTAGCAGAGTAGTCGACTGTAGCTTCAGCTGTAATTCTGATATCTTCATCTGGAAGTCAAATGTGACTCTACCTATCTCTTCTTTTGATTCACAAACTGCAAAAGCCAATTTCCTGACCTTCACTGTAGCTGTGGCATCTTTCGGAATATGTAACTCTGGGACTGAATTACACGTCTGTGTAATTGCTTCTTCTAGTCTCCGACTTCGTGTTTCCAGCTCTTCCTTTTATTTTAGAGCCTGAGCCTTCTCAGCGAATATTTATTCATTGTTTACCTTAACCTCACTTGTTACTACGAGTGTGTGTTGCTCTCTGATTCTAGGCTCATTTGGGACCCCCTAATGTAGCACATGGAGAGTCTAAAGTGGCAGCGTGGCTAAGTTCACCCCAATGTCTTTGATCATGCTCAACAGAGTGCGGTCATTCTTTGTTTCTGCGTGGATTAATCCTTTTGGTAAGGAGATGACTCTGAGGTCTAGAGTCCTTTCCATCTATAATAATTTCTATCTCCCTTACACTAGGTTGGCTTGCACCCCGCTCGATTTCCCTACGCTCGCTTGAAGCCTACCTGTTTGGATCTATAGCTCACACAGATCCTTCTAGATGCTCCCTAGTGTCTGCATGTACTATTGTTCAAATTGCTGCCAAAATTTCGTTGTGGTGTCTCTGGCCTTTTCCCCAATTTCATCAAGATCCCCTTCTGTGAGGATCATTGGGTTAAAGCACACTTGTTTATTTGATTTGTGCTTCTTCCTTGGCCTGACACTTGTCTCCTTACTGCACTTCATCAATGTTAAGGGAGTGCTCTGATTCTCTCCTCCATCTTTGCCCTGCTTGGACAGTTCCTGCTCCTTAGTATGTAGGGAAGCCAATGCTTCGACTTCCTCTATGTCAGTGCACTCTGTCTCAGCATGCTCCTTCGCAACACGCTCTTTTTCAGCAGCTGCATTAGCAGAAAATTATTTCTTTCTCTGCTTGGCTAATGCTTGCACCGCTGCCTGTGTTGCTTCTTTTCATTTCTGCATAGCAAAGGCTTCTTCTTCCTTACTGGTACCTGCACCAACATTCATGGGTTGTCCCCACTCTGCTGACTAATTCCCCACAATTTCCTGTATGTGTTTCTTTGAGACTAGGTAAGGCAACTTGTGCTAAATCTACTTCGGGTCTCGCCTCACCCAGATAGAGACATTATGGAACTTGGCCTTAAACTCTACGAAGGCCCTCAACTAATCGAACAAGTTTGGAGACAACCTTGGCTGCTGACTGATTACTGTGTGGAGGTCCATTTCAAACAATATTCAGAAAATCTTGGATTCCTTGATCCTCTCTGGATCGTTTGTCACCCATAGCGAAGAGAACTTCGCTGCCTCTGGTAAATCTTCTTCTTGTAGAGGAAATTGACTATCCTCCGGCTGTCACCATGCTACTAATACAATTAGAAACAATAGCAAGGAAAAGTGAAATGCCTTACTGTCCTCTTGTGCTTCACGTCAGTTCGCTAGAAATTATTTACACAACTATTGCACCCAATTGTATTGTACTCCCTTTGCATATTGGGAAGCCAACAATACTACTGGCACCAGAAATTCGTTCGCGTGACATTTCCTCATAATCTTCCTAGCTAGAATTTGGACAAAAAACTACACCGCCTAGTCTTAAATGGAGTGGATATAATATCTGCGTGAATTCATGATCAATCCAAATTCAGTTTTCATCCTATCCGCCAGCTCCTTTTCTCCACTTTTTCCTCCAAACTCCTTGGTAGGGTCCGCCCCTTTATAGGGAAGCTTCGTAATCCCATGAATGAGCATATCAGTTATAGGGATTGGTTCAACGAAAAGTAATCACCCATCATGCACCAGTGCGAGCAGCTATCACACACACATAGTGTTGATAATCGACCGATGGAAGTATGGTACACAAAGCATGTGTAGTAAACTAGACTTCTCAATGCCTTGGACCCATTTCATGGGTTCTAGCTATGCAACCATGGTTTCTTCATAGTAGATCTTTTTCATATACTTATTAGTAGCTAAGTGAGGGAATTTCTCATGGTCAGTGAGATCCTAATCCTCCATCTTTAGCACCGAGATGCGTACTAAGACCGCGCCTTCTAAAACGAACTATTCTCATAATAGTTGCGTAGAGACCATAAATTTTCCCAAATCCTGGTCTTTGGTTACTTTCATTTTCCATTTCCACAGAGGGATATAATTAGGGAGCCATTTGATAGGCTTACCCTCCTCACCATCTAACTCTTCAACTCCATCATGGAGTTCTTCTGCCTCCAAGTCCACGATTTTCTTTGGCTGCTTTGCCTTATCCTTCTTCTCCTTCTTCCAAACCTCTGGGTTCTTCATCGGTGAATACCTCACTAGTACAAGTTTCTTCTACTTCTCCTTAGCAATTGATTGCTTTGGCCAAGGTGACCTCACTTCCATAGGCATAGGGGGTGCAGCTTCCATAGATACGACTTCGAGGGCCACCACCTCGGAGACAGCAGCTTCAGAACTAACAACATTCGTGGGATTTGTTGTAGTCATTTGGTAAAAAAAAAGGTTCATGGGCTACTGCAGATAGGTTTTCGAATGATGGTCGTCACAAGAGTTCTTCCCAATCTTCACGCTTCATAGACTTAAAAAAAAAGTGCTCAGAGACAATCCTAAGAATGTAAAGTGTTTCACTGCAAGCCAACATGCCATATTTATAGGAATTTTCAATTTCAAATCCGACCATTCCCTCTATTTCTTGATCATAAATTCACCTTTGGTGGCAGATATCCAAATATTTTTTCCATAAATTTCGCCTACCCGCTCCTCCTAATGGGATTTTCACTATCCAGTCATGAAAAATGATTTCAACAACTACTTTTGGACCCAACTGCATGACACCATCCTCCATGGTGCAGTCCTCTAGGCACCACTTCACATGTTGCACGTCTTTCCTCCATCACACAACCATATTACTATAGTTTTCTCCTCTTTGGGAAGCGTAGTTTATAGTCTTATGCTCCCTTGCAACTGCCTGGAGCGCTAAGACTATTCTGCTACTATGTAGTCATTGTGTAGGGGAAAGGTCCCCTGTATACAACTTCAACCTACTTCCATTCACTTTTCTGGGGAATATTTCACCATTTAGCTTTGTGAGTTGAACTGCACCACCATCCATGATCTCATTAATAACATATGGTCCTAAACAGTGTATTTGAAATTTCCCTGGAAATTTTGTGAACTTGTTCTCATATAGTAGCACCAAATCATCCACCTTGAAAGTGCACAGTTTAATATGCTTATCATGCCATGGTTTCTCGCGTTCCTTTTGCAGTTGGTGGTGAAATCCTGCAAGAAATCGGTCCTCTTACAACTCCATCAATTGCGCGAGTCGTTCCTTCAAGGTTCGCAATCCACCATCTCTGTCAAAGTTGTAATACGTAGACTTGGCACAATGTACTCGATAGGCATCACCACTTCAATCCCATAGATCAACCTAAATAGTGTTTGGTTTTTCAACTTCTTGCAAGTCGTCTTATATGCCCATAGAACTACTGGTACGCACATATCCCAATCATTCTTCTGTGCGTTGCAGACCTTTGTCAACAAATTCTCCAATATTTTGTTAAATGCTTCCACCATTCCATTTGCCTATGGGTGATAGGGTGTACTCTTTTGATGATACACATGAAATTCTTCAAGCATCGCGCTGATCGTTTCATTCAAAAAATGTGTACCAATATCACTCATCAACACCTTCAAGCATCCAAACCATGTTAATAAAAATTCCAACAAAAACTTTGCAATGGTGGCAGCTATACAATCCTTCACTGGTTGTGCTTCCACCCATTTGGTTAAATACTCTGTTGCAGTAATAATATACCGCGTGCCTATCTTCTTTCCTGGTGGTTGTATGGGACCTATGAAATCAATGGACTGTTTATCAAATACCTGCAATGAAACATGAGGATTTAAAGGCAATTCATCTCATCGTGAAGGCTTTCCCGCCCTTTGTCAAGCATCGCACGCCTTGCAGTATGCCTTAGGATCCTTATGTAATGTAGGCCACCATAACCCAACACGAAGAATATTTTGCGCAGTTCCTTTTCCTGCGTAGTGTCCTCCTACTGCTCCTCCGTGTGCTTCAGCGAGGATACTAGCTCATTCAAATTCTAGAACATACCTTCACAGTATTTCATCTGTTCCAATCTTATACAAGTGACTTGAAACCACTGAAAAATCTACAGAGTGGACTACTAATTCCTTCTTCCGCTGAGTGGAATATCCTTTCAAAGTTGTACCGTGGTTAAAAACTAAATGATATCATCAAAATGGTCATCCGCGACATGCACTACAAAGAGCTACTCATTTGACAGTCCTTCCTCCAAACTATTTGGTTCTTCACCTATTTCAATCCTTGACAGGTGGTCAGGTCCTGCATTCAGCCTTCAAGGCTTCACAATCACTTCAAAGTCATATTCTTGAAACAATAGTAACCATCTACATGTTTGCCCCCCAAACACAGGCTCATTGACCACATACTTTAGCGCAGAGTGATCTATATACATTTTAAAGTGTGCACCCAACAAATAGTGCCAAAACTTTTGCAGCACGTAGACCATTGCCAGCCCTTCGTTCTCTGTTGTGGAATAATTCTTCTTAGCCTTTAATAACTTTCTACTTCCGAAGGTTATAATATTATTAATTTCTCCTTCTACTTCCTGTGTTAATACCGCACCTAACTCAAAGCAAGAGGCATCTATATTCACATGGAATTCTTTCTTCTAGCCTAGAAACACCAAAATGGGTGTAGTCACCATCTTTTCCTTCAAGACATCTAGACTGTGCTGATATTCTTCATCCCAACAAAACATCACATCTTTCTTCAATAATTTTTCCATTGGCGTGGTTATCTGAGCATATGCCTTGATAAACATTCTATAATACCCAGTGTGCCCCAAGGTCACGCACAATTGTTTTACATTCTGGGGAGCTTCCAAATTCACAATCACAATGATCTTCATAGGGTCCACCATCAATCCCTACTTACATACTACATGGCCAAGAAAAATTCCAAAGGGCACACAGAATATGCACTTCTTCAAATTCAGCGTAATCTGATACCTTCGACATGTATCCAGCATAAGGCACATACTTGCAACATGAAACTTTACCAACCCAAACACAGTCCAATCATCGAAATAAACTTCCAAAAATTTATGGATAAACTCTTTGAACGTCATGATGACAACCCAAGAGAAGATTGCAGGCACGTTCTTTAATCCGAATGGCATTACTGTATACTGAAAGCAACCCCACTCCATCGTGAAGGTTGTCTTGCTTCGATCTTCCGATGCAATCTTTATTTGATGGTATTTTTGGTGCACTAAGATGTCTTATTACAAGAAATCTTAATACCTACATTAATCATTAACCCAGGGAAAGTCTTTTTATTTCAAGAGTGTCAACACTATATATGCAGTGAATTCAAAGGTCAACTTATGTTGGAATCGTTGCAATTACTAATGTCTATTTCTTTAAATTCAATCCAAACAATTCTAAAAAGAATTCATAACACACTTTCAAAACTACCTAATCAATTTTGTAAGCAACTGAATCATAATGAAAATAGAAAGAATCACACTTGTCAATCTAACTGGTATTGAAACTAACTCATTTAACATGAAGGAAAGCTATAACAATTGAACAACAAATAACCATATAAACATGTCATGGAAAGCAATCAATTCTAGCTTTGAAATCTATGATAGTGTTACTTAGAATGAACGGAAATATAATGTTGGAATTAGCATAACCAATTGAATAAAGAACATCACACATATGTAACACACAACTAAATCTAGAATCTTAACTTAATAGTAAATGCAAATCAGAATCATCATTCCTCACAGTAATTAGAATGATACTAACTTTACAAACTAACAATAATAAACAATGGAGAATAAACAGAAATGATTGTAACAAAATTGAAGTAGTAGATCTTCTATTGACTGGGCCCAAAGTCTCCAGAAGTCCCCACTGTTAGATATTCAGAATATGATTATGAATTAAATGCAATCTTCTTCATTAAAATAAATAACAGAGTTACAACATCACTGAGATGAAAGTATTATATGTCCAAAAGAATAGTTACAATCTACAAATTCCTAACTAACTATTCAGTTTTCATTACAACTTTATATAACATTTGGAAAAGTAAATAGATATAAGTGAATCCTCAGGATCAAGGGATCCTGAGGATTTCAGAACACTCTATATGATTTCATCATAGAATAGCATTGGTTCTCCTGGTCTTCCATTGTCTTTCATATTCAGGACATTTCCTTTTTCCTTTACTTTTTGTTGTTGTTCTGTCGATTGAACAAAAATCGTCCAATCCGCGTCCCTGCATATAAAGATAGTGAAAGTTAGTTTTCCATGCTTAGATTTATCTAATTTTTTACTAATCGATTTTACCCAGCTTCTCCTATTGTTTCCTCTCTTTTTATCCATAAAATGAAGATAAACATGTGAAGACAAATGCTTAATTAAGCTATTTATGAGGAGAAAACATACCTTTTTCTCGGCCCAACATACTCCCCTACCTACCTTATTGCATGTAATCATGCAATCAGATGGTTAAGGTGTAGTTGAGTTAAGGAATAAGCAGGATATACTTCCTCCTTATACAGCCTGAAACTGGTTTTCTTTTTGAGCACTACAAAAGCCTAGTTCACTTGATGATTTGACAAGTTATAATCATTGCAGTACACATCTGGAGGATACCATATAATTGGAGTTCTACATCAGCAAACTATCCACTCAGGGCCCATGTTCAGGACCATGTTGTTGTATTTGTGTAAGCGAGTGGACACAGCTTTGAATTTCCTGAATCCAAATGACTCTCTGTTCCTAATATTATTGTTGGAGGCTTCCCATCTCTTTCTGGTTGCAGACAAAGCTTCTCCTTGGATTTCCTGGAAGTACTCTTTCCCTACCTGTATGATGTTTACAGTCAGTGGTCCTAGTTGGCCCACAACACCTGTTCGTTTCATGAACTGTTTGTGCTGGACAGAGAGGTGCAGGGGTATTGTAGGTTCTCCCCTAACCCATAAGTCTATGCAATATTCTCACTTTATTATGGGCTTTAGCCCATTTGATCTAGTTAGTGGAAAAGGAAAGAAAAGATTGGAATTGGAAAGAAAAGATTGGAAGGAGCTACAATTGCTGTCTAAGTCATCCTCTAAGAAGAAATTATGCATGTACAATTCACACAAGAGGCGTTGTACCTGCTTATTCTATTCTTTGAAATACTTGAAAAAGTCTGGGGTGGTCTTAATTTTCACTTACTTGCTAGCTTTAACAGCTTTGATCTTCACTAAGAGGTATCTTTCTAGTAGGAACAATGCATAGTTGGTGGCAAGAGCTCGGCATGACAAGGCATCTGAAGAAAGAGAGCAAACAGTCTCCATTTGCTCCTTAGCCTTCTGTAACTTGACTTGTGCTTTTTTTACTTTATTCTATTCATCCTTGTAATTAGTGAAAGTATCATCCTCTGTGACCTTGAGTGCCTCAAATTTCTTTCATAATTCCTGGTGTAATCATAGGGGCACTACTTCCTCTTTATGCTAAGTCGATTCCTCTTAAGTCTTGACTAGCTCATTGTGAAATTTCCTAATGAACGCTTCCCTTACCAGGGGAATGTAGGCATGCATCTCCTCTATCTGGACCTCATTGTCTTGTGTTTCCATTGGGTCAATCTGAATAGTAGCCTCAGCTGCTTCTCGAATCATGCAACAATCAACTTGGGTGTTTCTTCAGTATCAGTTTGAACAACAACATCTGTAGTAAGGAAGTCCATTTGGGTTTCCTATGGGAAAACACAAGGATTTTTTTTCTACACTTCACTATCTTCTAAAATAAATGGCTCTTTTTGGGTTTCTTTTGAATAAACCAAAAGGGTCTCAATCTGGGTTTCAACATATTCCCTAGAGCGTGTTCTATTTTGGTCCCTATGGTCTCCAATTCTACTTTCAATTTCCTGACTCTAACTGCTTCCTATTTTTTTCTTTTTCTTCCTGTACTTTTTAAGTAACTTCCTGAATTTGTCCTTGTATGTTTTCTTTGTAAAGAGGCTTTTGATATGTGGTGGTACAACTGTATTTACTTCAGGCTCATGTTCAAGTGGAATTGTGTCAACATCGGGATGGGGTTCTAATGGAACTGTGTCTCCCGACGGATTTTCACCTTCCAGGTCTCTATCTTCATGAGCTTTCCTCTCAGGAGGGACCCAAATGGAATGGTGTCTCCTGAGCAATTATCATTTTTAGGGTCTTCTTCATGATGGGCCTCGCCCTATGGGGACTTCATAAAAATGGTTCTCCCTGGTTGATTTTCACCTTCTAGGGTTTCTTCTGTAGGGTTTTCCTTAGCTGGGGGTTCCAGTGGACTAGTAGCTTCTTCTTGATTTCCCTTCCTAATGGTTTCTTTTGCATGCCCTTCTACTTCAAGGGGATTATCCATAGAAGGAAGTGGTTCCCTCTGTTCTTCCAAAATTATCAATAAACAGTAGGGTTTCATCATGACCAGGACTACCAATAGGGGTAGATTATTTGGGTGGGGTAATTTTGCACTTCAGAATTCCTAGATTGCTCCCTTTCTTACCTGAATATGCCCATATTCTCTAGTGCTCGAGAAACCTCTTCCTCATAGTCTTGCAGAGAGTCATCTTGTGGACTTGGAGGGGGTATGTGAGATGACCATGCCTTGTCTATTTGAATTGGGGTGTGTCGCTATGACTTTATCCTCGCAGAGCGTCTTTGCTTTGCTAAGCTCGAGGCCAAAGATGGATTATTCCTTTTCTATGTCCTTTTCTGACTTATCACTCTTTGCCCTTGTTATTCAATTTCTAGGTTTTCTAGAGGTGGGGCCAAGGTAGGATTCACAAGGTTATCCCAAGTTAGCTGTGACTAGGCCAGTCCATGAATGATGATTAATTTGATCAACCCATGATGGCTGATGACTATATGTGGGTCCTTTGCCTTTCTGACCCAACAAGAAACATCATGCAATACAAATTTTAAATAAAAGGGTAAGTTAACTGTAATTTTCTGTTTCAAAATAGCTAATAGTTTAAGTTGGCGAGGTTTTGTCATGTCTTGTCATCCATTGCACGTGATATACCTCTATAAAATGGCTGCCAATTCCTGTCGTGGTTGTCTTAAAGATGTAGGGTGAACCCCCTTTCCTTTTTAGACCAATTACTCGTCTGGGTCCTGGAATATTGTGACTGCTTCCAGCAGAAGAACTTGTTTTTCAATCCATCTCGTTCCTTTTGCTGGAAGTCTAGTGACTTCAGATATGACTACTTCGAAGACTGTTATGTTCCTACCTTTCACCATGGTGTGGCTATTCTATAAATTCTGCAGAAATTCAAGTTTCATATCCTCATGAAATCTCTATAATTTGGTCAAGTATTATAGATGGCCGGCACGCTCAAGAATCGCATAAGCCTGGTCTGATACCCTAAGCACTGTGGGTTCATTTCGAATGGCTTGTCCTCCCATGGTTGCTGTTTTTCTATGGCTGATTCACTTGCATGCACTTCTCTCACATTTTCACAATTGGAACAACACCAGAGAACATTAAATCTTTTGACAGGAAAATGACATTGTTTTGAGAATTAATATCATAGACAATTAAGTTATTTGTCTCATCAACAATATTTGGCACATGATCATAATCAATTCGCATGCTATCCATAATGGTTGCCTTCTTTTCTCCAATCAGAATTGGTTTGATAATTATTACACACACGTAATCATCATGCAGTGCTTTAACTGAAAATTAGTTTAATAATCATCACACAACAATCCATAAATTGTCACACACGTTGTTTGTACGTAGACCATCCCCCCTCCAATCCGAAAAGGGTGTCCACGCTTGCCAAGCATGGTAAGAAAAGGAGAAAGCATCGGTAAAACATAAATGTAGGCAACCAATCAATAAAAGCGGCATAATATACAACATAAACAATCAAAGTAGTACACGTCAAAATATTTGAAATGCTCGTAAAATAAAACAGAGATTTATACCATTATGTCAATAGATATTTACCTTAGGTGGAAAAGTGACAAACGCATGACCGACGATAAGTATTAATGATTGTCAGTAAAGTGATTGGAAAAATATGATATAATGGATATAAGATATAAGTTACCATGCATGTTGGCTTTTAGGAATGTTGTTCAAATGGGAAATTTTCCTTTAGAAATGAATCCATAGGTGGTAATAGGATAGAGAGAATTTGGTAGTGTCACATAGTACTTCAATACCACAAGCAGAGCCACTGCTGCCAGCAGGTATTCATAGCCTCGACGGGGTTTCTTTTTAACCCCACAAATGAGCCAGAGTCCTCCTTTTAGTATTTAGATGATTCTCCTTTTTATTTGCTATAAAGAGACCACTATGATGGCATGGTAACTAGATAATCATAGTGCCATTTTCCAGGATATAACAAAGCGATCAGGTTGGTTCATGATGAGACCCCCTGTCCTTCTGATAGTTTTAATTATCAAGAAATTCATTAACTTGGTGTGGTGGCCATAATGGAATGTCACATGTTACATCCTTATGATCATGGTAGGTTAGCTCGTACTAAGACCCCTATCCTCTTTAAAGCAATGTTTGTTGCATTTTCATATTTTTATATCTTCATATTTTGATGCTTTTATTGTAAAGAGAGGGAGGCTCATTTACTCCTTAAAAGTCAAGGATGATGTAAGAAGTAAAAAACAAAAGCTGATAAAAATTATACTTTTACCCCCATATCATCATGTCAAAGGGATTTATCCATTTGAAAGTGTAAAAGATAAACCAGCATGGTATTAGAATAATAAATCATTTTAGGGTGTGTCCAAAGGGAAGATATTCAGTTAGTCATTATAGAGATGCACTATGTCAGCGTTTGAAAAGATAACCATCAAAAGGTTTCATAGGTCATAATGGTATTAACATTACTATTTTTTTTTTTTATCTTAGGCACAAATCCAACTAGATGGTTTTTATCAAACCGTAGAAGAGAGAGAAAATGAAAAAAAGAATGACTGGCGATGAAATAGTGAAAAGAAATCACAGTTATTCATTCTACCGATTGAACAATCAAACACACATAAAGAAAAACTTGGGCTATTCAATTGATTGAAAAGTAATCATTCAATCAATTGAACAACATACGCTCAAAAAGTGTTGTTCAATTGATTGAACAACAATCATTCAAATGATTGAACAACAAACACTCAAGGGTGTTGTTCAATTGATTGAACAATAATTGTTCAAATGATTGAACAACAAAACATGCAAAAAGTGTTCTTCAATTGATTAAACAATAATCGTTTAATCGATTGAACAAAAACATACAAAAAGATGCAAAAGTGTTGTTCAAATGATTGAATAACAAAACACACAAAGTGTTGTTCAATTGATTGAACAATAATCGTTCAATTGATTGAACAACAATCGTTCAATCCATTGAACGTAAAAACATGCAAAAGTAAGTGTTGTTCAATTGATTGAACAACAATCGTTCAAACAATTGAACAGAAAAGCACAAAAGGTGTTGTTCAATTGATTGAACAACAATCGTTCAAACGATTGAATAGCAAAGCACAAAAAGTGTTGTTTAATTGATTGAAAAGCAAAACACACACAAAAATAAGTGTTGTTCAATTGATTGAACAACAATCATTAAATCAATTGAACAACAACACACACACACACAGAAATAAGTGTTATTCAATTGATTGAAAAACAATTGTTCAATCGACTGAACAACAATGCACAAAAAAATTAAGTGTTGTTCAATTGATTAAACACCAATCGTTCAATCAATTGACAACAACACACACACAAAAATAAGTGTTGTTCAATTGATTGAACAACAATCGTTCAAACATTTGAATAGAAAAATACACACAAAAGTGTTGTTCAATTAATTGAATATTAAGCGTTCAATCGATTGAACAACAAAACACAAAAAGTGTTGTTCAATTGATTGAATGGCAGTCATTCAAATGATTGAACAACAAAATACATATAAAAAAAGTAAGTGTTGTTCAATCGATTGAACAACAATCGTTCACTCAATTGAACAATAAAACAAAAAGTGTTGTTCAATTGATTAAACATCAAACACAAAAAGTGTTGTTCAATTGATTGAATAGCAATCGTTCAATCGATTGAATATCAAACAAAAAAGTTTTTTCAATTAGTTGAACAACAATCACTAAACACACCCAAAAACAAGAGAAATCATCATATTTACATGGTGATGCCTAACTAGATTGCAACCAAGAATATATACATTATTTACAGTGAAATAAAGATACAATGTTATTAGAGCAAAGATGTCGGGTCATCACTCCTTGCAACTAAAATTTTCATAGTGAGGTCATCACGTACCTGCTGACAAAAATACTCCTTGGTGAGTGGTTTGTGATAAAGACACACTCGATGCCCATTCACCTTGAAAGAATGGCTAGACCCATCAATGGTAGTCAAAGTGAGAGTACCATTGTTATGTACTTCTTGAATTTCATAAGGGCGAAGCCACCTTGTATGTAACTTTCCAGGAAAGTCTTCAAATCTGGAGTCATAGAGAAGTGCCTAATCTCCATTTTGAAATTTATTCTTTTTAATAAGACTGGCGTGCCACTTTTCCCTAAACTGATGAATAATTGCGGTGCGTTGTAGAGAAAATAGTTGAGCCTAGTCCAATTCATTTATTTGTTGAAGTCACTTGGTTTGGGCTTCTGTCAAATCCAATCCCACTTCTTGAGTTGTTCTTATAGTCTTTATTTCAAATTCAATAGGAAAGATAGGTTCTTTTCCAAATACAAGTTGGCACAGAGAATATCCAGTAGTATTCCACCAAGTTGTGTGATAGGCCCACAAGGCCTCTGGAAGTCTAGCAACCTAGTCCCGCTGATGTGTTGAGATTGTCTTGGTCAGAATTGCTTCGATGACCTTATTGGTGATTTAAACCTTCTCGTTCGCCTATAGGTGATACGGGGAAGTGACTCTATGTGTAATGTGGTGGTTCCTTATATTGGTTTTAATCTTGTGTCCTACAAATTTCCCTCCTCCATCCGTTATCACTTCCCGAGCTAAACCATACCACACAAATAACCCAAAAAGGAAATTAATTACAGCTTCTTCTGTAGCTCTTGGAAAATCTATTGTTTCTAACCTATTCATTACATAATCTATGGCAACCAGTATGTATGCCTTTTGGTTTGATGGCAGATGAAATGGGCCAACAAAATCCAATGCCCATCGTTCAAAAGGTTATATTACTAGTTAGGACTACAGTGGCATTTCATCAGATTGACCAGGTCGACCCATCATTTGGCAACTATCACAAGCCTATCCATATTTCATAGCATCTTTAAAAATAGTGGGCTAATAATAGCACATCTGTAGTACTTTATGCCCATTTCTACGATCTACGAACGATCTATGAAGTGTCCTCCACAAGGCTCATCATGGGAAGCCTTCAAGATGTCATAAATATCATACTCAAGAATGCATCTACGTATACACATATTAGACCCTATGTGAAAAAAGTATCCATCAATCCAAGAAAATCAGGCACTGCGCTGGACAAACTGTTTCCTTTCCCTTGTTGTCAAGTTCTTGGGTAGCTTTCCTACTGCTAGATAGTTTGCTACAACATACCATGGTGTTTTGACTGCTATGGAAAACAAATTTTCATCTAGAAATTGGTCATCCACTTCTAATGGATCATTTATCTTTGGAACTGGAGACAAAAAATTAGTAACTAGGTTTTCCTTCCCTGGATGATCTTTGATGGTGATATCAAACTCCTATAAATGAAACAACCAATGAATCACTTGACCATTTGTAATAGGTTTGTTAGCTAAGTACCTAATGGTGGAATGATCAGTATACAGAAAAATGTGATGGTCAGTTATATAATGTCTAAATTTGTTTATGGCATAAATGGCAGCTCAGAATTCCTTTTTTGTTACTGTATAATTAAGTTCAGTAGCAATAATATTTTTGCTGATATAATATATAGCATAAGGTTTTTTTTCCTCCTCTTGGCCGAGGATAGCCCCTATTGCTACATTTGATGCGTCCATGGAGATGTGAAAGGGAAGCTCCCATTTAGGTCCACGTAATACTGGTGTTGTCGAAACTAGTTTCTTTAAATCTATAAAAGTTGTGTCACATTTGTCAGACCATTTAAAGTCAACATTTCCAGTTAAATCCTATAAAGGCACAACAATTTGTGAGTTTTTTTTTATAAACCTGTGATAATATCCTGTATATCCAAGGAAGTTACTGTCAGTTTAGGAGGTAACTCCTCAAATGTAATTGTATTATTCATTCAGGTTTTTCATTATTATATACAAGAGGGAGTGACTATTTAGTTCATTTCTTGATGACTCTCCATTTTCTCTATTATTTATTTACACTAATTATAGTTTTTCACCCAATCCCTATGATTAGGTGTCAACATTCTCCCCCTTAATCTGAAGGGATGTTGGTGAGTCCAAGCATCATTCTGAATCTTTCAAGCTTTTATCTTCCAAGCGCTTTGGTGAAGATGTCTGCAATTTGCTCATTAGTGGAACAATGGTGATGATGGATTGTTTTAGCCTCAACATGATGTCGAATGAGATGATATTTTGTATTGATGTGCTTCGTTCGATCATGGAACTTTGGGTTCTTGGCCAACTTTATTGCCGAGGTATTGTCAATCATGAGTGGAGTCGATTGTACTTGTTTTACTTGCAAATCTTCAAGAATTTTCCTAAGCCACACAATTTATTTTGTTGCCTCAGTTGCTGCCACATATTCTGCCTCTGTTGTGGAATCTACTGGAACTGATTTCTTGTGTGATCTCCAAGTGACAGCTCCTGATCCAAGACTCATAGTATAACTTGGAGTAGATACCCCAGTTTCTTAATCTCCATCAAAGTCTGAATCAGAGTATCCAATCAAGCTGAACTCACCCACCTGTGTATACTTGATTCCAAAGTATTGAGTTCCCTTCAAGTACTTTAGAACTCTTTTTGTAGCAAACCAATGTCCCTCAAAAGGCTTTTGCATAAACCTGGAGAGGATTCCAACAGCAAACGAAATGTCTGGTCTAGTAGTAGTTAGGTAGTTGAGACTTCCTAGAAGCTGTTTATACTTTGTTGCATCCTCAATTTTTTTCCTTCAATGGATGTGAGCTTTAAGTTTTTTTCCATTGGAGTAGTCAGAGGATTGCATTCAATCATGCCAAACCTATTCAATAGATCTCCAATGTACTTCTTTTAAGAAAGGAATATGGACTTCGGATGTTGAGTTACTTCAATACCAAGATAGTAATGAACATAGCCCAAATCAGTCATTTCAAAACATTTCCTAGATTCCTTCTTTATGGATGAAATGTAGCTCTCATTGTTCCCTATCATCAAAAGATCATCTACATATACCACAAGATATACATTGTTTTTCCAACCTTCTTGAAAAAAAAAGTTGCATCATCAAGATCATAATGTTTGAAATTGAGTTTCAGAAGATGCTCAGTTAGTTTTTCATACCAGGCTCACGGTGCTTGTTTGAGGCCATACAAGGATTTCACAAGTTTGCATACTTTATGTTCATGTCCTTTCACAGCAAATCCTTTAGGCTGGGACATAAAAAAAAAATTTTTTAGATCTCCATTCAAGAAAGTCATTTTTACATCCATTTGATGGACATTCCAACCGTTCTGAGCTGCTAGGGCAAAGAGTGTCCGGATGGTATCCCATCTTGTTGTGGGGGCAAAAGTCTCCTCATAATCAACCCCTTCCTTCTGTGAAAAACCTTTTGCCACAAGCCTTGCTTTATGCTTGTCAAGTGAGCCATCAGCGTTATTCTTGTTCTTGTAGACCCACTTATAGCTAATTGGTTTAGTTCCCAATGGAGGATCAAACAGCTTCCAAGTGCCATTCTATATTAAGGCATCATACTCCTTTTGCATTGCTTCTTTCCATTCATCATGAGAAGCAACTTCTTTGAAGGAAGTTGGTTCAAAATCTATAGACAATTCAATTCACAATCATAAGAAACATTCATATCAATAGGTGAATCAGAGTCATCTACATCACCTCCATTTTGCCGGTTTAAATTTCTAGTTCCTATCTTTCCAACCTCATCAGGATGAACACTTTCAAGTGTCTTTGTTAGCCACTTTGGGGGACCTTTCTCAGATGGTCAAGGCTGCTCCGTTGATTGATTTGGGACTGAATCAAGATTGATTCTCTCAATTTTGTCAATCACATCACTCAAAGTATCATCCGTTGTTGGAGTTTCATGCGGGGGAGAGAGTGCTTCAGAAAAATATTCCATAGGTTTGATCTAGTATAGGAATCCCCCCTTCAAGATGTGGAATTTGATTATCAAATTCTTGAAATGATTTTGCATTTGCGAATCTATCCAAGCGATCAAGTTGCCGCTCAACAACATTGTCATTTTTGGATGATTCAAGAAAGATTACATCTCTAGATACAACAAACTTTTTATTGACTTCATCATAGAGACGGTATGCTTTGGAGGTGTTTGAATACCCCAAGAAGATACACTTACGACTTCTTGCATCAAGTTTGTTTCTATGTACCTTTGGTATCAAGGCATAACATGTGGAACCAAAGACCCTGAGATGTTTTACGGAAGGAATGTGCCCATATCGCATTTCATAAGGAGTCTTGTTTCTAATAGCATTAGATGGAAATCTATTCTTTACATATACAGCACATAGAACTGCATCAGCCCAAAACATCAATTTTACATTTTTGAAAAACATCATGGAGCACACCATATTTAAAATTGTCCTATTCATTCTTTCAACTACTCTATTCTGTTCAGGATTATAAGGCATAGTTGTTTGATGTTTGATCCCATGTTGATGAAGATAGTTTTCAAATTAATTTGAAGTGTATTATTTTCCATTATCAGTGTGAATAGAGCCAATATGAGGTTCTGAATCACTTTCAATCCATGTATGGAAGTTATTGAATGTTTGAAAAGCATCAAATTTGTTTTTAAATAAATAAACCCAACAAATTTTGGTGTAGTCATCAATAAATGTCATCATATATTTATTTCCATTTGCAGAAGGAACAGCATTTGACCACATAAATCTGAATGAATGAGTTCAAGTTTTTTATGTGCTCTGGAATGTGAATCATGAAAAGATTGTTTGCTATGCTTTCCTAGAATGTAAGCATCACATTGCTTAAGTTTCTTAGGAATTTTAGGCAAACCAGTAACACCATTTTTCTTCAACAAGCTGAGGATGTCATAGTTCAAGTGTCCAAATCTAGCATGCCATAATAAACTTGATGGAAATGTACCTTCTTCATAATGAGAATTGTATGAGAGATTTTGTTCATGAGCAGAGGTACCCTACAACTTCATAAGCCCTTCTTATTCTATCCCTATCATGACAAGTGAGTGGTTTGATTCTTTTCTCACCTCAAGCATGCCATCAAACATATGAATGGAGTGTCCTTGCTAGTGGATGTGGACCAAGGATAGCAAGTTTCTACTCAGTTGTGGGAGATATAGAACATGATGCAGAAGAAAGTCTGGAAGACCAGGAAATCTAAGCCTGATTGTGCCAAGCCTTGATGGCTTGAGCTTTGATTTTTATGCAAAGTATACTTCTCCATCAACATTGTCAGTAAATTCTTCAAACAAATCTCTTCTAAAAGTCATGTGGAAAGTTGCTCCTGAGTCAAGCAACCAATCATTTTTCCAAGAAGCAAGTGAAGCATTATATAAGCCTTCATTTACTCCAATATTACAGTGTGCCACAACATAGTGAGCAGATTTAGGTGCTTTACCTTTCTCTTTGTCATTAGTTTTACCTTTGGGTTGGTTTCTTTCCTACTCAATTCTGTCCCAAGGCAACTTGCATGTGGATGCATCACTTGATCCATCTCTTTTGCATCGTAGGTAGTGAAAATATGACTTTCCTCCTTGAGAGTCTCTGCCCCCCCTACCTCTGAAATTTCTTCCTCTTCCTCTTCGATCACCTCTTCCTCTGGAATAATCTTGAGCAAGATTCTTTTCTCTATGAGAAAGGCACATAGCCTCTTCAGAAGACTGAGGAGCTGTCTTCTTCCCAAAATCTTTCTCTTTCAGCAATTTTTTTCACAAGGGAGTCAAAGGTAATATCTTTGAGGTTCCCATTTGCTTGTAATGACTCAAGATAATTTGAGTAAGTGGGATAAAGTGCCTTGAGAAAATCTATTAGAGGAATATCTAGTTCAAGATTAGTGACTTTGATATCATGCATAATAGATTTTACTTCTGATGCAAGAGCAAGAGAATCATCATTTTGTAATTCAAGGGTGAACAGCTTAATCATGAGTTGAACAACTTCAAGTGCAGAGTGTGAGTCATAGAGTTCCTTCAGTTTTTGTAATTCTTCGAAAGCATTTGAAAATGGTGGAATATGGCGACTCACCTATTCATTTACTAATGTTGCAATCAATGCATAAGCCTTGCTGTTCTTATTTTCCCAAATGGCAAATTCCTTGTCTAAGGTAGGTTGTTCTGGTTCTTTGTCTCCATTTCCAACACACACTCCTTTCCACATCTCATTAAAAATGAGAGTTTGTTTGATTTTGTGTGACCATTCTGGATAGTCCTCCTTGCTGGTGAGAACCACTCCCACAATAGATATCAATGAATACATTTTAAAAAACTATGTACTGTAAAAAAAATATACTTCTGCTACCAATACTCTATAAGAAATTACACTTCTGGTTTAAAAAAAATAATATATATAACAAAGGTATATATGTATGATTGTACATGATTGTTTTTCAATAAATAAACCCATTCACTAGACGCTGGAGTAGTATGGATGAAAATGAGATTGCAGATTTTTTTTTTTTTTTACATGACAGTGAGCTATTCATTGACATTCTCCCTACTGATTACCAATGCTCTACTTGCAAACAATTCGGCGGCCCTGGCTTAAGATACAAATGTTGTCTCAATGAATGTAACTTCAACCTCCAAGACTACTGTGCAAGGGCTTCCGCTGTGGTTAATGCACCTCGCATACTGGAGCAACTCTTTTTTTTTTACCAGTGTATTGATGCAAGGGACTAGATCTTTCAACCAGCATATTGATGTGAGGGAGCATCTTTCTTTTTAACCAGTGTATTGATGCAAGGGAGCAACTTTTTCAAGCAGTGTATTGATGTGAGGGAGAAACTCTTTCAACCAGAATATTGGAGCTACCAACGTATTGGAGGTAGCATGGAGAGGTATGGAGAGCATCTTTTACAAGGAGTAGCATTGCTAGTAGCATTTCAAATCTGGATGTTCTACAGTGTTGGGTCACAAGATATTAGTGATGCAACAAGACATTTTCAGGGCAACGAGACTACCCAACAAAGGCTGCATGGTGGGTTATTGGTTTCAAAACAGGAATTCCATAGTCAATAGAATTGGAAAGGAAGCTTGGAACACAAAGCATGAGATGGGATTGAAACAATTGTGTGCAGTGAGATGAATTTCAAGTGTTATACTAGATTATTATGCAGAGGGTAGAGGGCAAAGAACTGAAGAATATGGCAGACTACAAATTTCTGAAAAATGGAAGAAGGGAGTTACAGTGGCATACTGCAATGCCAAAAATAGAGTTGGCTTTAATACCATGCCAGGCTAGGAGGTAACTCCTCAAATGTAATTGTATTATTCATTCAGGTTGTTCATTATTATATACAAGAGGGAGTGACTGTTTAGTTCATCTCTCGATGACTCTCCATTTTCTCTATTATTTATTTACACTAATTACAGTTGTTCACCCAATCCCTATGATTAGGTGTCAACAGTTACGTACCTCCGTCTAAGTACAAGGTGTAGGTAGTAAAAGAATTACCTATATCTTTGCTAGATCTACCTGTATCCCTGCTGCAGAAATGTAATGTCCCAGGATTACGCCTTCTGTCATGATCATGTGACATTTGACATTGCTTAAACATAGTCTCGTAGTGATGCATCGTTCCAAAACATTTTCTAATGTTTGTAACACTTGATCAAAGTCATCCCCATACATGGTAAAGTCATCCATGTAAAATTCAAGTCCTTCATTTATCAGATCAACAAAAATGCTGAGTATAGCTCTTTGAAACGTAGTTGGGGCATTGCATAAGCAAAATGGTAATACTCTTTAAGAAAATGTACCCCACAGATAGGTGAAGGTTGTTTTTTCTTGGTATTCAAGGGCAATTTGGATCTAATTGTAGCCACTGAATCCGTTTAGAAAGGAAAAGAATTGCTTCCCTACCAGTGTATCAAGCAATTGATCAATAAATGGAAGAGGGAAGTGATCTTTCTGTGTTTCCTTGTTCAATTCCCAATAATCCATGTAGATACACCACTTCCCATTTTTCTTGGGGACAACTACCAATGGAGAGACCCATTTTCTATCCAAAATGGGATAAATGAAATTCACATCCAACAGCTTTTGTAGCTCTTCTTTACAATGTCCTTGAGATGTGGATTCAATCTCCATTAAGGCTGCCAGATAGGATGAGAATCCTTTTTGGTGTAGATATGATGTGTGCATAACTGTGGGTCTATGCCCTTCATGTTACGATAGTCCCAGGCAAAAGCCCCTTTGTATTTTTGTAGGACCTTAATGAGTTTTTGTTGTTGGTCACTGTCCAAACTATCATTAATGTTTAAAACCTTGCCTGGTTCAATTTCAATAGGCTTGTTGTTATGAATAGTAGTTGTCTGGATATGCTAATCATCAGTATCTTTCATTGGGTCTTCCAAGGCTTCATTATCAAGAATTTATTTTAACATTTGACATTTGACATTGTTTACATTAGTTGGCTGATTGATAAAGTTGTTGATAACATCATCTTCAGTCTGATCCTTGAATTCAAGTGCCTATGCTACTGTAACTGGTAAACGAATGCTTTCTTCCAGGTATGCGGGTGGTGGTTTATGTATTTTTACAATGGGCAGACTTGGCTTGGCAGGAGGATATAAAACAAATTTTTTTACAACATCCCCTTTAGCAATGGTCATGCTACCCTCTCAGCAACCTATGTAAGAATTGGCTGTTGCTAGGAAAGGTCGGCCCAAAATCAGAGGGTGCCCATTCAATCAACTCTTTAGGTTTATAATGAGAAAATATACTAGATACTCCAATGAATGAACAAAAACCATAATATCCTATAAAGTTCCGACTGGCCTTACCACTAAACAATTAGCAAGTTCTAACAGGGCGGTGGTTGGTTCCAGAGCTGTAATACCAAGTGTTTGATAGGTTTTGTTTTTAAGATGTTAATGGCTGCACCCAGATCAACTAGTGTGTTTGGAAAGGAGCAGCCATATATTTGAACTGTAACTATGGGATTCCCAGGATCTTCATACTTTACCGGGGTTTCCCCTCCCAAGAGAAAATTAGATAAGGTCCCTACAACATGAATGGTGGGTGAAGTTTTTGCTTTCCTCACAGGCTTCTTTACACATAGCTCTTTAATAATTTTAGCATAAATAGGAATATCTTGGATGGCTTGGAGGAGAGGAATTTTAATACAAATATTTTTTAGTTCCCCTACAAGATCAAAATCTAGATAAATAATTGGTTTAGGTATTGTTAACCTTTCGAGGAACGGGGGAGAAGTGACTATGAGTTTCTCAGGGTTTTTATGTTGTTTTGTATCTTCTCCTTGTTTTATTTCTGTCAATCACAGTTGATGGTATATGTACAAGTGTGGTTTCTAACTCAATTGATGGTTGGTCTCTGTTTTCCTCAAGGGTGATGATACGTCCTGATCCCAATCTAAGTTCAATACATTTTTTTTGTTCAATCTATTATTTGGATTCGGATTCGGTTGATATGGCAATTAAGGACACAGAAGAGGCTGAGGATTTAGCTATAATGGATATGGGGCTGATAATGCAGGTTGAGGTTGAGGACATGTTCCATAGGTGTATTGGATATCCCCAAAGGTCACTTCCAATTCAGAGACCAGTTTGAACTTTGAGAAGTAGAGGCAGGCCACTGGGATGGATATGGATTACCTTGCCAAACAGGAGTAAAAGGATAATTTGGCTAGCCATTACCCGGAAAGGATTGAGTTGGCCAAGGTGTCATAGGGAATGGCTGGGATTTCTAATTCGAGTAAGGTGATTAGCCTTTCCATGCTACCCCGGGGTTCTATTGCTGATTAAATGGTGAAGAAGGAAAGAACTGGGATGTGTCTTGTGACATACCTATGGGTTTGGCCTGCCACTGTCAGTGTTGTTCCATTAAGTATACTGGCTCTGTCTCTTCTTCTCCTTCTTTGAAAACTGCTTTCAACCTTGGAAGTGATGGACATTTTTCAGTGTTGTGATCCTTGGTGCAGATGGCGCATGTTTGGATCATATCCAATGGACAATCCCATTGGTTGTCCCTCTTCCAGCAGCATGGGCAGAAAACGACCAAGTTCTGTTCTACTAAGGCTTGTTTCTATTTAGTCTATAGGATGTCTAGCTGCATTGTGAAAGTACCCAGGATTTCCATCTTGAAGTCTTCTAGGATGTTACATATTTACATTCTTGTTATGCATCCATTGTGTGGTTTTCTTCCTCTGGTCATAGGATCTCGGCTTCCTAACCATGTGCGTGTGATACCTCACGAACACCTGATACACAAGTGAACGATTTCATCATAATCTTCTTGAGAAATATCTACTTTCCCCATCAAATATAGAGTTTCTATCCATTCTTCTTTTATTCCCTTAATTAAGATAAACCTTAGAATTTCTTTTTGTAAAGTGGTGTGAGGATATCTCTGCAAATTATAGTGAAATTGTTTGACATATTCTTCTAGAGTTTCATTATCCTTTGCAGTCATGTTAAAGATTTCATCTATTAATTCCCTAGTCTTGCAAAAGTCCTAGTATCTTGTGAGGAAAGAAGTTGTCATGTCATCCCAAGGGTTAATAGTATGTCCCCAGAGACCCATGAACCACCTCAAAGCCGTTCCTTTTAGAGTAGAAGGGAACAATGTTAGTTTTTGAGGGTCGGTGGTATAGTCATATCCTCTACAGAGGACATCAAACTCAAATAAGAAGGCATCTGTAACCTTTGTGATCATCTCATGAAAAGTTGGGATGCTTTGTAAGGGAATAGCTTTCATCAGGGCATTGGCCACTTGGTCAACTATGGGGTATTCCAATGTCGAGGTCTAACCTTGAGGAGGTAGATTCGCCATTTGGTAAAAAATGTATCAATATCCTTTAGGGATTTTAGGGGCTTCTATTTGAGTAAGTGGAGGATTCGCAATCTGAGTTTGTTTTGCATCATTGCCTAGATCTAGGATCACAGGAGGTCCTTGTTCCAACAGCTGAGGTCCTGCCTTAGCAGTTCCATTGGTTTCTCCCTCTCCTTCTCTTAAGTTGCAAGATTTTCCCTCTTGTAGAGGATCATATTGTAAATTTGATGTAACCTGAAAACTCTATTCACATCCTCCAATTTGGCTATGAATCTCAGCGTAGGCTGCAGATGGTGAGCCTACTGCCTGAGGGATTAGAGTAGGGATTTTTCTAGAGACGATCCGGAATCCTACTGATGCTTGAGACTCTGCTTTTCTTACAATTTCGTCTATAAAATTTGTTCTCCCAAGGCTCATCTATCCCTTGGGTTTTGTGGATTTAGGTGGGGGGTTCTGATCTTTTTCTATGTTTTTATTCCTAGTCATTCATAAAAAAATATATTCCTATTTAACCTCTATGCATTTTCTGCAACGCAGGCTGGTGAGCAAGAATTTTATTTGCTGGTTACGTAGGTTTTTACCTCTCATCTTTAAAACCCAATTATTTTACAACAAGATAAAAGGAAATCACTTTGAAACACTCTCCCCAGTAATGACGCCAAAATGTTGGTGCACTAAGATGTCTTATTACAAGCAATCTTAATACCTACAGTAATCATCAACCCAGTGCAAATTATTTTATTTCAAGAGTGTTAGCACTATATATGCAGTGAATTCAGAGATCAACTTATGTTGGAATCGTTGCAATTTCTAATATCTATTTCTGTAAATTCAATCCAAACAATTCTAAAAGGAATTCATAACACACTTTCAAAGCTACTTAATCTATTCTGTAAGCAACTGAATCAGAATTCAAATAGAAATAATCATACTTGGAAATCTAACTGGTATCAAAACTAACTCATTTAACATGAAGGAAAGCTATAAAAATTGAACAACAAATAACCATATAAACATCTTATGGAAAGCAATAAACTCTAGCTTCGAAATATATGATAGTGTTACTTAGAATGAACGGAAATCTAATGATGGAATTAACATAACCAATTGAGTAAAGAGCAACGTGCATATGTAACACACAGCTAAATCTAAAATCTTGACCAAACAACAAACAATCAGAATCATTAATCCTCACAATAATCAGAATGATACTAACTTTACAAACTAACAATAATAAATAGTGAAGAATAAGCATAAATGATTATAACACAATTGAAGTAGTATATCTTCTATTGACTGGGCCCAAAGTCTCCAGAAGTCCCCGCTGTTAGATATTCAGAATATGATTATGAATTAAGCACAACATTCTTCATTAAAATCAATAATAGAGTTAAAACATCACTGAGATGAAAGTATTATATGTCCAAAAGAATAGTTACAATCTATGAATTCCTAACTAGTTGTTCAGTTCGCCTTATGAATTTATATAACATTTGGAAAAGTAAATAGATAGAAGTGAATCCTCAAGATCAGGGGATCCTGAGGATTTCACAACACTTGATCTGATTTCATCATAGAATAGCATTGGTCCTCCTGGTCTTTCATTGTCTTCCATACTCAGGACGTTGTCTTTTTACTGTACTAGCTACTATTGTTCTATCGGTTGAACAACAATCGTCCAATCTACATCCCTGCATATAAAGATAATGAAAGTCAGTTTTCTGTGCCCAAATTTATCTAATTTGTTACTAATCGATTTTACCCAGCTTCTACTATTGCTTCCTCTATTTTTATCCATAAAACGAAGATAAACATGTGAAGACAAATGTTTAATTAATCTATTTACGAGGAGAAAAAATATTTCTCAGCCCAACAGGTATCCCGAAAATCCATTAGTAAATGAATAAGCTTCCTGTCCTCCAACATTCTCTAATACTTCATCTGTAAATGGTGTTGGAAATAGATTGTGAACACATGCATCATTTAACTTTCTTAGCTCTATGAATATCCTAATTTCACCTTTATGTTTCTTCTCCTGGACAACCATTGGGCTCACCCAACATTCCTCTATTGGTTCAATAATAGCGGCATCCAACATCTTATCAAGCTCTTGGTGCACCTTTTCTTTATACTTCAGATTGAGCCGATAAGGTCTCTACCTGACGAGCTTCACTTCAGTTTTCAAAGTGATTTTCATTACACCTAAGTCTCCTATGATCCCCTTCAAATCCGAAAACATTTTTGGCAATAGATCCTAGTATTCGCATAATATTTTAGCCACCTTATCAACTGTATCTTCATCCAAATAGTCTCCTATCTTCTTGAACGTAGGCTCTACTTTAGATCCAATATTTACTTGTCTAGTTCTTAAAGATTCTGATATATCCTGGTTCTCAGATTTTGTCATTCGACTTCGCACCGTCCTTCTGTCTCTGGAATGTTAATATTATATGGTTATTCTTCTTCCTCTTTTGTCGTCACATTGTAACATTCCAATGCATGGCATAGCTACGTATGCCAATCTAACTGAGCCCATTCTAACAGTTCCTTAGGTGTTCTAAATATAGCTTCTTTTATCTCTTGTAGCACTTCATCAATGCATTCAAACCCATCCTCAAAGCTGAAATCCAATAAGAAAATATCTCTTAAGATGTCCCATTCAGTTGTCACATTATGAAGCTCCATTTCTAAATACCATTTCATTGGGATTGTTTCTAAGGTATGACAAAATTTTTGGTTGTGGCTCTGTTCCCCAGGCTTTAGTCCATCGTTCCGGATGATCACGTGGATCATCCTTCCCACTGTACTTTCCTATCATCCGAGTATTAGCATATCCAAACCTTAATCTCATCATTATTTTGTATTCCTTCCATCCAGTGAATCTATCCTTGTGTGTACCCTAGCAACGGGCAGGCATAGCACGTAGTGCCAACTCCAATGCTTAGAAGTGATGTTCTTCAGGTACTTCCCTTTCAAATTCATCTAAAAACAAATCCACATCAGTCAAACCATCATAATGTGAAATATTTCTTACCTAAGTTGAGACACACCACAGTGATTTGGTCATCATATTGAAAGGAGCTTAGATACTTCATGCAATTGATTCTACTAGTGTTCAAGCTCTTCATCCGAATCTGAGGTGTAGGAGCTATCCATGTCCCATGCAATTCATCCATCGTTCATAGGATTGATCCAATCTTCATTTCATGTTGTGATCTTGTATATTTTCTCTAGGTCATCATCTTCTTCCACAAAGTTGCGAAGAGGTTTAGTATAATTTGCTCCTTCAACAGGGTCTAGTGGTACTACAACCCTAATCGACTTCCTTGCAAACGTCATTTTTTTCTTCTTCAAGTTGATTACTGTATCCATATCAAAATCCCAGTAAATTCCTAGTAGTGTGGGGTACGTGTTACTATAATCCACTATTTCAATGACCTCAAAGTCAGCCAGTGCATTTGCACCCTCAATGTCTACCGTTACACCATATAAGTGCCTCATCAGAATAATCTTCTATTGATTTTCCATGCACAGTTGAATAGAAGACCACTACAACACAGGTCTCCCCATCCTTTCCCACGTCTTCTTAGTCAGGAAATTTACATCAGAACCCAAATCCAGGATGACTTGGCCCATTTCATATTCTCCTATTTCCGTGATCAGCCTCATCTCACACCCCATTCGCTTCTTATGCTTACCAATTTTTCTCACAGAGCACTGTTCAGCAGGGGTATTTTCTTTATTTGTGCACTTGTCTATTAACTATTGCAATCCTTCTACTACTTTCTTATCGTGTAGTAACTTCATATATGTTTTCAGAAACACAACTAATACAGAAGGATCTACCTCTTGTGTCGTACTAGTTTCTAGAACTTTCTCTTGGCTTCCTAAGGCGGAGGCCTCAATGAAGTTCTTCTTTGCTTCCATGAAGGTCTCTTTAGCATGATTAAGTTCAAAGTATATTTATTTCTTAGCATGCTTACGCACCCATCTGAATGCGGGAATTACAGAGATCCAAATTGCGCTAAATAAGGAATTTAGTAGACCGAAGTCAAAAGCACAGTCGATCATTAGGTTGTTATAGACATATTTGGGCACTGCAACCCCAATCACATATGGCCATAAACCAAAGGCTTCTAAGTCGCTAAAAGTGTTGTTTCATACCCTAAAGGAGCAAGGTCAGCCGATTACATCATCTCCCAGAAGTTCTCCATGAAAAACTACTCAGAACTGGTCAAAGAAGGACCATACAGACTACCCAGTGCTAAGGGTGCGATGCATCTCACCTACCACATGCAAAAAGTGCGATGCATACTGGAAAGCCCTTCTGTAGGGTGCAATGAGCAAGAGCAGACAAATGGCACAAGCAGTTTGCTAAGTGGAGACCCTGAGAATCTTCTAGAAGCTGCTCATTTGACACTTGCCTCCCTAAATTCACCCAAGGATGAGTAAGAGATCATGGAATCTCCAAGTGGAACCAAGAACTATCAGAGAGATGACACTAATCAAAATCCTAGAAGCTGACTCACCCCTCTGCAAACTTCTATATATGGATCCCTCATCCCAGAGATCCAGAGGTTGGAATTTGGTAATTTGCAAAGAAGTGTTGTTGGTTTCTCTTTGAAGAAATTGTTGGTGATCTTGCTTTGTATGAGGTGCAGAGGGCTTTCAATCTAGGAGGATGGCACTGGGTTAGACCAAGTGGTTGTAATCCTCTCATCTAGTACTTCTATTAATAAAGCTATTTGAGTTTTCCTCCATATTCTTGTGTATCTCTGAATATTGTGTTGATATATACATTTTATGGTCAATATATATCTGATCCTATATTGTTTTCAGGATAGATCTCTATGCTTTGATGGTATTATGCTGTTGTGACTCTACAGGTGCTCTTTGAAGCAGGACAAGTAAGGAAGCAATGGCGAGATTCTATCGAAGGGGAAAGGAAACAAGCAAGGAGCCAAGCGAAAGACTGAGGTTGGTACTCTCCGCTTCTTTCTCATCTATCTCTCGTAAAGGTAAACACAAGTGACTTTAGTTTGTTTGTTTCTAATATGGCTACCCGTCTTAGTGGGACTAGCAGTTCTGAATAGACACTAGTTTTCCCAATAAAAAAATGCAACTCCGCTGGGGAGCGAATAGTTTTATTGCTTGTATCTATATGTTTAATTCATAAACCACAGATGGAGCCTAAAGCTAAGCCAGCTAGCCTTCGAACTACATTTGCTATGCAAGTGCAAAGTAGATCAACGCTGCTTCAGTCAATATCCAGGTTTGTTTATGAACTGAACAATTGACTTGCAAACATTCTAACCGCCCTAGAGGTAGCTCAAGTAACCTCATTAGATCAGCCCCTATACTTTGTAGTTACTGACTATCATTAGCTCAGCCTAAATCCCTGAACTGAGCTACAAACTATGACCAAAAACCAAGTTAAATTCTCATTCCTAGACCATCGAATTGTCTCCTTTTGGCAGACTGGATGCATCGCACCTCCCATGTGCAGTAGGTGGGATGCATCCCTGTTTCCCTATGTTACAGGTGCGATGATCAGGTAAGATTGTCTCTGCCTCCAGATTTTGGTTTTTTCTTCACGATCTTCAGCTTTATTCAAGAGTTTTGCTGTCTGTGATTAGTAGACCACTGTTGAAACCCCCTTCCTTTACATCATCCAGCCTCCATTGTACAAAGAATTGTGAATGTTTTTATGTATTTTTCTCCATTTACAGTTCTTCTTTACAAAATAGTAGCTTAATCGAATTGTCGTCTTTTGATTTGAAAGTGTCGCAAGTGTCGTTTTCAGTAAAAGAAAAGAATCCTCCTCTTTTTGATAGGTGATTACACTGTTACTCTTGTATTTGATCTAAATTTATAGTATTTCAAGTGTCGAAAGCAGTTTTCAATTCAAAATCAAAAAGTGTCGTCTTGCCTTCCTGTCGTTTTTTGAAAAGAAAATCGTTAGTACTATCGCTTTGAAAGAAAAAATAATTCAAATTTGTACCTAGCATTCTTTTTGTCATTCACACATTAAGAAAGTAGAAAACAAATACATGCATGTGCATTTTCATTTAGACTGCTTGTTGATTTTGATTTAGGACAGTGCATCTAGTGTGTGCTCTCTGCTCTATGTTGAAAGGATTTCGCTTCTCTTTCCTTAGTAGCTAGGATTTTCATTGCAAAAAGAAGAGTAAACGACTATTTATCATCTTAGATTTCATATTTAGGAGTTGTATATCTAAATCACGCGGTGAAACTTAAAGGAAAACTTCTTAAGAAAGATCAACTGCAAAATAAATTCAATGAACATAAAAACGCTTTGGAACCTAACGCACAACATCTAGAAGTCTAGGCTAGAGACGTATTCCGGCGTCGTAAAGCTTGGTAACTGTCGCTTTCATCGTAGGTTGGGTGATTCCTCCTCTTTGAGATGACAAGTGCCAATACGAACTTGTGCTCCCACGTACCGTCGAGTATATATTGGGAGACCACAATAGGATATATCCTTTATCCTTAGGAAGCCGTGTCTGCCACCCTATCGATCGCAATGCACTGAACATAACATTCGGGAAGATTGACTACCATACCGTACAAAGTATTCTTCAGTTTTGCGATTGGTTTGGTAATCCCTCTGTCTAGAATTCCAGAGTAGTCTCTTTCGTTCCTTTTCAGACTCCTTAAAGGAAAAGGTCCATCTGAGCACTTGTCACTTCAGGCTCATTAAAAATTGCAGGCGACTAGAGTCATCTTTAGCTTTTTCTCGACTCTTAAAAATTGAAAAAGCAGGTTATGTCAAAGCGTCTAAAATTCATTTAATTCGGAATAACATTTTCCTCTCCTATTTTGAGTTGATCAAATAATCTGCAATCGTGGAAGAAAATCAATCAAAACCCCGTCGTTCATGAATACTGACGAGTCAACCGTCTTTGACTCTAGAAATGAAACCATTCCAAGCCAAGTGAACTCATTTAACTGGGTCAAAGTCTCCTGGTTTGTTTGAAACTTGTGTTTCAACATCCTCTGAGACTCCAATTACTCCAACCATTTCTGGTATCCCTGCTTCTACAGAAGAAGTTCCGCAGTTACAAGAGGAAATTAGAACTGATCCTAGTGTAACAATAAACACTTCTATTCCTAAACCAACTCCATCTAGAGTCGATTCGGAAGGTGTTACCCCTCCAGCATCTATCATTGCAAAATCTATACCTTCTTCAGCACCAAAAATATTTTACAGACCTGATGGTCTACCTATTCCACCTGGATTGATTGCTATAGAAGAGATTACGGAGGATCTTCCATCCAATACACCATCACATTTTCAAACTGGGATCCACCTATATCCTTCTGCTTCAGAAGTTAATACCCCTTCATCGCAAGTTCCTATAGAATCACTAGGAAGTATTTTAGATAGACTCAATATGTCTGGACAACCATCGACATCTAGGACTGTGTCATCTGATACAGCAATAGTAGAACCTCCTTCCACCACTCTGACGATGTTCGCTGGCATACCATCTCTCCCAACTAGCTCTAAACCGCTAGAGGGAGTCCACCCAGGGACTGTTTCGACAGTATGGTCTGTTCCCGTTTGTTCATCCGGAATTATATCTAGAAATTCTTATGTTGATTCTCAACAAATTGATCCTTCACAACAGTATCAATTTGGGTAGTCCAGTCTCCAAAGGCCAATCTTTCCTGTCAGCATTGGATTGCCGCCGTATGGGGGGTAGTATGCCCTTTCGTTGTTTCCTCCGGGAGAACAACCATATGAGAGTTCTCAACCGAATTCGGGTCAAAATGGAATCACATCTAGTGGTTGGGTGCCAATACTGCCTCAACAACCAAAAGTTGTATACTCAATGCAATCGAGTGTACCTGTGTTGAATATCCCCACTACGCAAGCTATTGTGACAATGTCGCAAGTACAAGCGTTGCCTGTTGTATGCCAACCTCAAGTTTCTTAGGTCGTAATACAACAACCTCTTGTCTCCATGACGCAACCGCAATCGCCGGTTAGTGGTTCCTTAACTGGAGTGACTCAGGCTCAAACGGGTACTATTACCCCTCATCTTGGTCAAACATCCAGTATTGGGCAACAGCAAATGGTTTCACAACCATGGCTGGTGCAACATCAACAACCATAATTCTAGCAAGTGCACCAAGGACCTGACCAACAAAACTTTACAAGTAATGGGCAGTCGTATATTCAAAACGGCTATCATCAATCCTCACAAATTGGTTATGCTCAGCAACCCTATCAAAGTTATCAACATCAAATGCATTATGCTGGTATGCAAAGACCCACTGCTTAGGCAATCCCATCTTATCCTGGGTATGCTTCGCCAAACTTGAATCAACAGTTGCCCTTCATGGCGACTTTAGAGTTACTAGATCTAAATCGGCTAACAAACGATACAATTGCTTATGCCCCTTGGTGGCCAGCAATTCCTCATAAAATTTCGTCAGATATTCCTAAATTTAATGGAAATCCGGGTGAATATCCGTCGAATCATGTGATGACCTTTCATCTATGGTGTTCCTCCAAAACTCTAAACGATGATTCGATTAGGCTTCGCCTTTTTTAGCGAACGTTAACTAGTCTGGTAGAAAAATGGCACATCGAATTGCCTAGAGCTTCGTTTGATAACTTCAGCACCCTTGCCACCACCTTTCTAACCCATTTTCAGTTACCAATAAGGTACAAAACAGGAACAAAGCTTCTTACCAATTTCAAGTAGACAACGGCCACTCACATATCTGATCATATTTATGAGTGGCGACACCGTCGTAGAATGGTAAAAACATATGTTCCTGATCAGCTACTAGCTGAATGGTTTATAAAGTAATTTTTACCTTCTATTATAGAAGATGTGGCAAAGGGAGGAGTCGTCACTGAAGAGCAAGTCATTGCTCGTGCGCAATATCTAGACTTGATCTATACTTAGTCTGGCACGCTCTATGACAAAATTCCTGATGCTCCTAGACCAGAGTTTTCTGTTCCTCCTCCTCCTAAATCAAACAAAGACTCTCATGTCGGCGATGGCATGATAGTTATGACCAGCACGAAATCTACAAAGGCTACATCTAAGAAATCCCATAAGGTTTCTGGTCAAAATGCAAATGAAGAGCTTCTAGCCTCGGAGGTTAATGTCGTGTCGATCGACAAAGGCAAAGAACCAAAGCAACTAGGAGGCAAGAAGAAAAAGAAAGGGAAAAAGAAGAAGTATGATGAGTCATCTCCTAAAAAATCTTCTGAAAACCCTTCTGGGCAAAGGAAACCTCCTTCAGGATGTCAGATATGCGATGAGGATCATTGGACAAGAGATTGTCCGCATAAATCTGAGATTAAGAAATTCTTCAAGAACTCAAAAACCTCAGCAGTATTGACTGATTCATTTCCAAAGCCAGCAACCAATCTGGTTGTTAGCGATAATGCTTCCCCATCCCAAGTGCTTATGTTGTCCATTTCAAGACAGCAAAATGATGCTTTGATATCGACAAGGAAAAAAGATTACGGGAATCCAGATCTGTTGAACAACAAGGCTACTGATCAACCTAGTAGTTCGACAACAACTTCAACCGAAGTTGTGCCACCCATTATTCCTGAGCGAATGATAAAGCCGCCAAAGGGAGTAGTACACAAATCGACATTTAATCCTCGTGCCAGAGCAGCACATAATTATAATATAGTAGAGGACCTAGCCCAATCGCTGTCCGCTATGTCGACACTTGAAGTACTACAAAATTGCCCCTCCCAAAAGTAGGCTCTATTATCAGTGATAGGTGGGATTGATCCAGCGGATTCCAATCTTGTGGCCTTTAATCATAAAGGATATGAACCTCAGTTACCAGCTCAACTCGCTTTCCTCATTCAAGTAAAAGCCCTCAACAAAACTGTTCATCGAACAATTATTGATGAGGGGGCATCTACATGTATTATGTCAATGAGTTGCTGGAAAACATTAGGATCACCACCCTTGTCGTGATCGTCAATGACATTAAAAGCATTCGATGGACAAACATACACTCCATACGGGATTTTGAGTAACTTACAAGTTGAACTGAGGGGAAAAATGGTAGAAATTGATGTTGAATTTATTGATGGAAACCTCGACTACAACATCCTACTGGCAAGGCCCTGGATTCAAGCTCATTATAAAATGAACCAGGACAGGAGCAATTTTACGCAAAGTTCAAGCTCGTTAAAAAATAAACCTAGCAATGAGCAGTGTTACGCGAGGTTCAAGCTCATTAAAAAATAAACCTACCAACGAGCAGTTTTACGCAAAGTTCAAGCTCGTTAAAAATTAAACCTAGCAATGAGCATATGTTCCACCAGAGTTTAAGCTCATTAAAAAATGAACCCACCTCTAGTAAATAACCATTGTGAACGCATTATCATCAGCTTTTGAGCCTTGGTCGTGTTCTTACTATCACCTCCACTCTGTTTTAGCCGATCATATGCCTCCATTTGATTGTTTACCCCTTTTGAGGAATAGCTGCGATGAGTGATTCTATTAGCCATCTTCTTAACACTGCCATGATTGGAAAGTTCCAACCCTCACCTGGAACCAGCTGCTACCCAAAAATATCACTTGTTCCTCAAAAACGAGTCTCCTTTAAGCTCTTTTCATCTGACTCGTAAAATATGAAAATATTGTCGAGCACAACTCGTTAAAGTGATTGGAAGTGCCATCCCTCCTCTAGATTTTAATCTTTTTGGACCTGAGGGATTATTACACGAAAAGATCGAGCGTTTGTCTTGTTTGGCTCGCTAAAACTATCGAAAAGTCATCACTTTCGCATTGTTTTATACTTTTTCGGACTTAAGGGATTATACTACAAAAAAGGAATATTGGAGTTTCCTTTCTGTCTCTTTTCAGACTCTCTAAAAATTGAAAAGGACTGAGTTATCCTTGTCATTAAACTCATTAAAACAATAGCGAAAAACTTGTCCATTCAGACAAGAGCGAGTTTCACTGTCGCTAGGCTCGTTAAAGCATAGCGAAGGGTTTGCCCGAACAGAAAATTATAGAACAAGCATATGTTATCCTCCTCAAGCTTGACAAAAATAAAAAGGCACTGGTTAGAAATGACTGGCAAAAATTGGGAAGAAAACTTGAAGAAACTTTATTGGTAGCAGGTCGCTCTTGAACATGACACTTTCACTCCATCACCATGATTGAGTCGGGTTGGGTTATTCCGTTCACCGGTCATATCACCATTGGTCCACCGTACCATCCATTTTTGGGGTTAACACTACCAATCCATTTCAGTGTCTCTGATATGTTCAAGAGAAGTCACTTAGAGAATTCACCAACCCAACTTATGTCTCATCTGCAGCAATACCTTCACGCTTCATTCTTTCATGACTGCCACCCTGAACCTTGTATCATTAGATCATTTTCACCTCCACAAAATCATTTGCTCAGTTCCATGTCATAGATGTGGGATTCATTAATGCCCTCCTACAACAGGTCACTTCTTGTCGACATCAGCTTATTATCCAAGAAGTCGACCTACGAACAATCCTTTCAGTACTTTGAAGCTTGCATGCCTCAATGGCAAGTTTCTCACTTCTGGCGATAGGTTTACATTAATGGCCTTCGACCGAAAGATTTTGCGTGGTGTTTGACATCGACTCATGTATTCACACGACGTGAATTGTACTGCAGTACCTTGAGGGTCATCATCATCATCGGTGATTCCTCTCGCGCCTATTAACAACTTATATCATTGGTTGGTAATCAGGCGATGTCTTTCCACGTTCAACATCAGAACATCTTTTCACATGGATTGACTTGTACTTTCGGGTGAAGATTGAACAAGTTTTGAAGACCCTGGATCTAGTTTCATCCATCCAGGCTGCGATATATTTTGGAAAATAAAGACATCAAATGTACATCATTGCTGCACAGATAATCATCCAAACTAAGGGATGATGGCTCTAACTGAATCATCAGTCGGCACACAGACGGTTGTCTGTCCTATGTACATGAAAATGAATTTATGAAGCTGAGCATGGGAATGCCCGCCTCAGCTGGATCATGAAAATATTATGAAGATAATGTATTGTATTGTATTTTATTACAGGTAACCTTCCAGTTCGAAAAACCTCAGATCCTCATTATAAAGCATTTCACCCGACATGAAAAAGATTTATGACCTCATGCTTTAGAGGGCAACTGCTATAGACATATTTGGGCACTGCAACCCCAATCACATATGTCCATAAACCAAGGGCTTCTAAGTCCCTAAAAGTGTTGTTTCATACCCTAAAGGAGCAAGGTTAGTTGATTACATCATCTCCCAGAAGTTCTCCATGAAAAAATACTCAAAACTGGTCAAAGCAGGACCATACAAACGACCCAGTGCTAAGGGTGCAATGCATCTCACCTGCCACATGCAAAAAGTGAAATGCATATTGGAAATCCCTTTTGTAGGGTGCGATGAATGAGAGTAGACAAATGGCACAAGCAGTTTGCTAAGTGGAGACCCTGAGAATCTTTGAGAAGCTGCTCATTTGGCACTTGCCTCCCTGAATTTTCCCAACGATGAGTAAGAGATCATGCAATCTCCAAGTGGAACCAAGAACTATCAGAGAGGTTACACTAATCAAAATCTCAGAAGCTGACTCACCCCTCTGCAAACATCTATATATGGATCCCTCATCCCAGAGATCCAGAGGTTGGAATTTGGTAATTTGCAAAGAAGTGCTGTTGGTTTCTCTTTGAAGACATTGTTGGGTGATCTTGCTTTGTATGAGGTGAAGAGGGCTTTCAAGCTGGGAGGATGGCGCTGGGTTAGACCAAGTGGTTGTAATCCTCTCTTCTACTACTTCTATCAATAAAGCTATTTGAGTTTTCCTCCATATTCTTGTGTATCTCTGAATATTGTGTTGATATATGCATTTGTATGGTCAATATATATCTGATCCTATATTGTTTACAGTGATAGATCTCTATGCTTTGATGGTATTATGCTGCTATGACTGTACAGGTGCTCTTTGAAGCTGGACAAGTAAGGAAGCAGTGGCGATATTCTGTTGAAGGTGAAAGGAAACAAGCAAGGAGCCAAGCGAAATACTGAGGTTGGTACTCTCCGCTTATTTCTCATCTATCTCTCGTAAAGGAAAACACAAGTGACTTTAGTTTGTTTGTTTCTAGGATAGTTACCCGGCTTAGTGGGACTAGCAGTTTTGAATAGACATTATTTTTCCCAATAACAAAATGTGACTCCGCTGGGGAGCGAATAGTTTGATTGCTTGTCTCTATTTGTTTGATTCATAAACCACAGACAGAGCCTGAAGTTAAGCCAGCTAGCCTTCAAACTGCATTTGCTTTGCAAGTGCAAAGTAGATCAACGTTGCTTCAATCAATCTCCAGGTTTGTTTATGAACTGAGAAATTGACTTGCAAACATTCTAAGTGCCCTAGAGGTAGCTCAATTAACCTCATTAGATCAGCCCCTATACTTTGTAGTTACTGACTATCATTAGCTCAGCCTAAATCCTTGAACTAAGCTGCAAACTGTGACCAAAAACCAAGTTAAATTCTCATTCCTAGACCATCGCACTGTCTCCTTTTGGCAGACTGGATGTATCGCACCTGTCATGTGCAGTAGGTGGGATGCATCCCTGTTTCCCTATGTTACAGGTCCGATGATCAAGTAAGACTATTTCTACCTCCAAATTTTGGTTTTTTCTTCACTATCTTTAGCTTTATTAAGAAGTTTTGTTGTCTATGATTAGTAGACCACTATTGAAACCCCCTTCCTTTGCATCATCCAGCCTCCATTGTACAAAGAATTGTGAATGTTTTTATGTATTTTTCTCCATTTACAGTTCTCCTTTACAAAATAGTAGCTTAATCGAACTGTCGTCTTTTGATTTGAAAGTGTCGCAAGTGTCATTTTCAGTCAAAGAAAAGAATCCTCCTCTTTTAGATAGGTGATTACACTATTACTCTTGTATTTGATCTGAATTTATAGTATTTCAAGTGTCGAAAGCAGTTTTCAATTCAAAATCGCAAAGTGTCGTCTTACCTTCCTATCGTTTTTTGAAAAGAAAATCGTTAGTATTGTCGCTTTGAAAGAAGAAATAATTCAAATTTGTACCTAGCATTCATTTTGTCATTCACACATTAAGAAAGTGGAAAACAAATACATGCATGTGCATTTGCATTTAGACTTCTTGTTGATTTTGATTTAGGACAGTGCATCTAGTGTGTGCTCTTTGCTCTATGTTGAAAGGATTTCGCTTCACTTTCCTTAGTAGCTAGGATTTTCATTGCAAAAAGAAGAGTAAACGACTGTTTATCATCTTAGATTGCATATTTAGGAGTTGTATATCTACATCACGCGGTGAACCTTAAAGGCAAACTTCTTAAGAAAGATCAACTGTAAAATAAATTCAATGAACATAAAAATGCTTTGGAACCTAACGCACAACATTTAGAAGTCTAGGCTAGAGATGTATTCTGACATCGTAAAGCCTAGTAACTGTCACTTTCATCATAGGTTGGGTGATTCCTCCTCTTTGAGATGACAAGTACCAGTACGAACTTGTGCTCTCACGTACCGTCGAGTATATATTGGGAGACCACAATAGGCTATATCCTTTATCCTTAGGAAGCTGTGTCTACCGCCCTATACGCACTGAACATAGCATTGTACCGTAAAAAGTATTCTACAGTTTTGTGATTGGTTTGGTAATCCCTCTGTCTAGATTTCCAGAGTAGTCTCTTTCGTTCCTTTTCAGACTCCTTAAAGGAAAAGGTCCATCTGAGCACTTGTCACTTCAGGCTCATTAAAAATCGAAGGCGACTAGAGTCATCTTTATTTTTTCCTCGACTCTTAAAAATTGAAAAAGCAGGTTGTGTCAAAGCGTCTAAAATTCATTTAATTCGTAATAACATTTTCCTCTCCTATTTTGAGTTGATCAAATAATCTGAAATCGTGGAAGAAAGTCAATCAAAACCCCGTCATTCGCGGAGACTGACGAGTCAATCATCTTTGACTCTGGAAACGAAACCATGCCAGGCCAAGTGAACTCGTTTAACTGGGTCAAAGTCTCCTGGTTTGTTTGAAACTTGTGTTTCAACATCCTCTGAGACTCCAATTACTCCAACCATTTCTAGTATCCCTGCCTCTACAGAAGAAGTTCCGTAGTTACAAGAGGAAATTAGAACTGATCCTAGTGTAACAATAAACACTTTTATTCCTAAACCAGTTCCATCTAGAGTCGATTCGGAAGGTGTTACCCATCTAGCATCTGTCACTGCAGAATCTATACCTTCTTTGGCACCATAAATATTTTACGGACCTGACGGTCTACCTCTTCCACCTGGATTGATTGCTATAGAAAAGATTATGGAGGATCTTCCATCCAATACTCCATCACATTTTGGAACTGGGATCCACCTATATCCTTCTGCTTCAGAAGTTAATACCCCTTCATCGCAAGTTCCTATAGAATCACTAGGAAGCCTTTTGGATAGACTCGATATGTATGGACAACCATCGAAATCTAGGATTGTGTCATCCGATACATCGGTAGTAGAACCTCCTTCCACCACTCCAACGATGTTCGCTGGCATACCCTCTCTCCCAACTAGCTCTCAACCGCTAGAGGGAGTCCATCCAGAGACTGTTTCGACAGTATGGTCTGTTCCCGTTTGTTTGTCCGGAACGATATCTAGAATTTCTTATCTTGAGTCTCAACAAATTGATCCTTCATGACAGTATCAATTTGGGTAGTCTGGTCTCCAAAGGCCAATCTTTCCTGTCAACACTAGATTGCCGCCGTATGGGGGCAGTATGCCCTTTCGTTGTTCCCTCTGGGAGAACAACCATATGAGAGTTCTCAATTGAATTCGGGTCAAAATGGAATCACATCTAGTGGTTGGGTGCCAATACTGCCTCAACAACCAAAAGTTGTATACTCAATGCAACCGAGTCTACCTGTGTTGAATATCCCCACTACAAAAGCTATTGTTATAGTGTCGCAAGTACAAACGTTGCCTGTTGTATGCCAACCTCAAGTTTCTCAGGTCGTAATACAATAGCCAGCTCTTGTCTCCCCGACGCAACGGTAGTCGCCGATTAGTGGCTCCTTAACTAGAGTGACTCAGGCTCAAACAAGTACTATTACCCCTCATCTTGGTCAAACATCTAGTATTGGGCAACAAAAAATGGTTTCACAACCATGGCTGGTGCAACATCAACAACCGCAATTCCAACAAGTGCACCAAGGACTTGAGCAACAAAACTTTGCAAGTAATGGGTAGCCGTATATTCAAAACGATTATCATCAATCATCCCAAATTGGTTATGCCTAGCAACCCTATCAAAGTTATCAGCATCAAATGCAATATGCTGGTATGCAAAGGCCCACTGCACAGGAAATCCCATCTTATCCTGGGTATGCTTTGCCAAACCTGAATCAACAGTTTCCCTTCGTGGCAACTTTAGAGTTACCAGATCTAAATCGGCTAACAAACGATCCAATTGCTTACGCCCCTTGGTGGCCAGCAATTCCTCATAAACTTCCGTCAGATATTCCTAAATTTAATGGAAATCCAGGTGGATATCCATCGAATCATGTGATGACCTTTCATCTATGGTGTTCCTCAAACACTCTAAATGATGATTCAATTAGGCTTCACCTTTTTCAGCGAACGTTAACTGGTCCGGTAGCAAAATGGTACATCGAATTGCTTAGAGCTTCGTTTGATAACTTCGGCACCCTTGCCACCACCTTTTTAACCCATTTTCAGTTACGAATAAGGTACAAAACAGGAACAAATCTTCTTACCAATTTCAAGCAGACGACAGCCACTCACATATTTGATCATATTCATGAGTGGCGACGCCGTCGTAGAATGGTAAAAACATATCTTCCTGATCAGCTACTAGCTGTGTTATCACTCAAGAAAAAATGGTTTAAATTCTAATCATCAATTTTTAAAATCTGTCAAAGGGTTGGTGTCAGTTTTGGGCCTAGTCTTTTCATCTTGTTTTAGAGTCTTGTTAAGAGTCTTGCTAGTGTGTCAAATGGGGTCAATTCTCTGTTTTAGTCCATCAATGGTCTCACACCACACCTAAGCTCCATATGTCAATCCTATTTCAAAGTTCACAGTGCAGAAACCTCCGTCTAGGTGATTTCGTAGCGCAAAACACCGATTTTGCACTAACTGCGCTATGAAATCGGGAATTCGTGCTCTGATTCTGGTTTCGATTTGTGATCAATCTGGCAGTATCACTTTTGAGAAGAATGGGCTCTTGCCACCTTCCTTTGTTTCTAATTTGCAAAATGTCTTGAAGAACAGAAAGATAGAAAAACCCCCAGAAGAAGATAATTCCAAATCCGAAGGAAGTAAATGCGGTAAAGGTGCTTCAGCTTGAAATGACTGCAGGTGTTGCTATAAGTTTTTGATCGTGCAATTGGTGTCAATGTTCCAAGATCATGCTTTCTCCCAGTGAAGGAAACTTCAGATTTACTACTTGTGCAGTCTATTTTGTATAAACTACTCATGGTTGCTGATTTCAATGTTAAAGTTGTTCAACAGGCATTACTTAAATTGCTAGAAGGAACAGTTGTACATGTTCCAGAAAAGGGAGCTCGCAAACATCCTCGTGGCAATCATATTCAGATCAATACAAAGGATATTCCCTTTATATGTGGCAGGGTTTTCGTGGATCTAGAGAAAATGATTTCTGAGAGACGGCAAGATTCTTCTATTGGCTTTGGAACGCCTATACGAGCTAATATGAGGACTGGTGGCCTAACAAATGCTGCGGTGACATCATCCTTGCTAGAGTCGGTTGAGAGTAGTGATCTTATTGCATAAAAGGCAACGTAGAAGACATTGGTGATGTTATTCGGGAAGGTGGAAGGGCTTTTGCAAAAAGGACTCTTTCGTGGAGTTACAGGTATTGTAACAAAGCCACTTGAAGGTGCCAGATCATCTGGTGTGGAGGGTTTTGTTCAAGGTGTTGGCAAAGGTATAATTGGAGTAGCAGCTCAACCAATGAGTGGAGTTCTTGATCTTTTGTCGAAAACTACAGAAGGTGCAAATGCAATGAGGATGAAAATCACTGCAGCGATAACCTCTGAGGAACAACTACTTCGTTACAGGCTTCCTCGGGCAATTGATGGAGACCATGTTCTCCGACCTTATGATGAATATCGAGCTGAAGGCCAGGTTCTGCTACAACTTGCTGAGCGTGGTGCCTCATTTGGTCAAATAGACATTTTCAAAGTCCATGGAAAGTTTGCCTTATCAGATTCATATGAAGACCATTTTAACCTACCAAAGGGAAGAACTGTTATAATTACCAATCGTCGAGTCATGCTGCTGCAAAATCCAACACAAACAAGTGTCCAGAGAAAAATAGATCAATTAAAAGATCCTTGTACAGTATTATGGGATATAACATGGGCTGATCTCTCAAAAGTAGAACCAAGGCATGGGAAAAAGGATCCTCCAGGTTCCCTACCTTCACAATTGGTTGTTCACTTACGGACTTCACCTCAAGACTCTAGAATATTTGATTCGAAGGAAACAACCCGTGTGATCAAGTGCCATCGTGAAATTCGACAGGCAGAAGAAATATGTTCTTCCATTCAGCAAGCTATGATCACTTATGGGCCCAATTTTTCATCAATTCAATTTCAGGGACTGGAGAAGAAAATGGTAAGAAAACCATATGCTGGTGTGGGAGCCGGGGCAGGGGCTGGAGCAGCACTTGGAATGCTGGCTGGATTTACAGCACCAATTACCATGCCTGTCATGTCAACCTTTGCTGCTCTTTTAGGCACTACTCCAGGACAATCTATGGTTGACAATGCTGACTCACTTTCATACAGTGATTCAGAACGTGGGCAACATAAAGACACACAGCATGCATTAGCTGTATCAAGATCTACATATGTTACCTTTTCCGGTGGAACAGGGCATTTGAAGCACGAATATCTTTTTGGCTCTGTTGGAGATGATTGTCATTTGCTCATATGGGACATGCGTACACCTGCACCTAACAAGCCTCAACAATCAGTTGTAGCTCATCAGAGTGAGGTTAACTCTTTGGCCTTTAATCCGTTCAATGAGTGGCTGTTGAGAAAATAAAGCTCAAGACAGTCAGAGTTTAGTATTGAAACTGTGATTTTTGGGAACAACTCAGCAGTTTCGTAGCGCGCTACGAAACTGCTGAATCTGCATAATTAACGATCAGTGAACCAAATTTTGAAGACTTTCCTATCAGCATTAAAAAAGTTTTTGTGTCAGCACACATGCACATGGGAAAAGCTTACAACACATGAAGGACGTGGCACTCATTACTAATTCAAGAAAATCAACATGGCTAATTACTTCCGAATATCTTTGAGGAAAACAAAGGCATAAAAACAGGGATTTTATGGACAGTTTCCTGTTTCTCAGCAGAGGTAAAGGGATACGACATTAAGGACCAGTAAGAAGCTTCGAGCATCCATCATAGCTAAACTAAAAAAGACCAATTGTCAGAGAATGAGCCTGTTTTCTCCTTTTTCTCGTAGGAGCACCATCTTGATTGTAATAAATGCTATGTTCAGCATGATGTCGAATTAGAATCCTAATTGTTTTAGGTTTCTAGAGCTGTCAATTTGTAGTCTGTTGTATTTATTAGTTAGTTTCAAATGTTAGTAGGTGTCATCATAGGCAGAATTGGAGTTCCCCTCACGCTGGAGGAGGAACCTCAATTAGGTAGAAGAGCTCTATATATAGGAGAAGAGCTGATGTACAAGGGGTTGGAAAATTTTATGATATAGCTTGTATTTGGCTTATGTAAAGACTCATTTTCAGTAATATAATTTTGACTTTACTTCTCAGGATTCATGAAGGATTTCTTATGTTCAGAATATGTGATCTTGTCCTTTCCATAATTTTTACAGTGGTATAGATGTATAATCACTCAGAATTCACTGAATGTGCTCTGATTTCCTGTATGCATTTATAAACTGTGGTCCCATATGAGTTATGTTCTGAATGTCTAAATGCTGAGTGCCCTGACTTCTATGTAAGGTTGAGTTCACTGTTATATTGAGGTGTTGTTGACTCCATAAGCCCAATGGATAGTTGTTTAATGTATTTCCAGCATTCATATTTTTCACAGTTGTTCTATAAGAGTTAGCCATCTTATCTTAAATCAAAATCATTAATCCTTTAAGAGAGAGCCCTCTCAGGTTGAGGAGGCTAAGCCTCAACCTAAAGTAGGTCTAAAATAGTTACTTAGAGTCAACCTGACCAGCAGCCTATCAAGATCTGATTTTGAGATAACATTTTAGTGCGTCTGCCGGGAGACTGAAGATTATTCATTCCCGAAATCAAGAGACTGAACTTCTGAAGGTAGCAGGAACTCAAAAATCTTTTTGAGGTTGCAAATCTACCTTGGCGACTCCATTGTTGAAGAATTCGAAATTCATAGATTCATGGTGATTCCACTGGAGTTATGAAGGACCCAGATGCTACCATTCTTATTTCAAGGTATGCATGCATAAATTTTTCAGGAATTCATGGTTTCCCAAATCATTTTCCCAAGGATGCATATTTTCTAAGGAATGGTCCAAAATTCAATGGAGAAGATTTGAGTTTAACTTTGAAGCATATATCAGATTTCTGTGATTTTACTGAGCTTCTTAGAGTTAAACATGAGGATGTTTGCATTATGTTGTTCTATGATTCATTTCAAGGGAAATGTAAACGGTGGATTGAAAGCTTTCCTGCCAAATCCATCAAGTCATTTGAAGACTTTTGGTTTATGTTTTTGGAGGAATGGATAGATAGATCAGAGTTGGTGGCAAAATCTCCTTCAATTCAAGGTTTCAAACAATGGAATAATGATCATAGTAATGGAGAAACAAATGAAAATTTTTCTTTGTCCTTGTCCTCGTATCTAAAATCATTTGAGTGTAAGGCAGAGGATAAGATGAAATTTTTGGATGAAGTGGCTGAGGACATTGAGAAAGACATTGAAGGTTTAGAAGGTCAAATTCAGGCATATAGTCTTCATAATCATGATCATTATTTTCAGAAGCTTTCTATGGCAGAACACAAGGAGAGAGTGTTGCTTCCTTTCTCTTTCACGATTGAGGAACTGTACACTGTTGTTGAAGAACAGTTTGCACAACCAGAAAGTTACAAGAATCATCAAGCTAATCATGTATTCTGGGATCCTATAGCCAAATATATGGAAGAGTTTTACTCTCCAATGTTTCAGTTTTTCTATGAAGATCAGAGGCAATTTCAGTGGCACTGGTCATCACAATATCATTGTGGCTCTGAACTCCGATGCAGTCAAAAAACTCAAATATCAGATAAGACAAATGATTGGCTACATTGGAAATTTCACATTGATTGAGCTGAAAGAAGTTTGAATTGTTAGGGTAGGTAGGTAGGAAAATGCAAATAAGCTCAAGGTTGACTGAGCATTTTTTCAGTAGATGTAGATTTCTTTCTCCTACAGTGATCATCAAGCTTTAGCTCGAGGTGAAAGCCCAAGAAGCTGGAAAGGAATGTTTATCAAGAAAATCTATGTTTTTTATAAAGAAGACAAAGCACTGGACCTGCATGTTCTTAGTGTACCACAGGGGCACACTATCCCAAGTGGAGCCACCTGTTATCACTCAAGAAAAAATGGTTTAAATTCTGAACATCAATTTTTAAAATCTGTCAAAGGGTTGGTGTCAGTTTTGGGCCTAGTCTTTTCATCTTGTTTTAGAGTCTTGTTAAGAGTCTTGCTAGTGTGTCAAATGGGGTCAATTCTCTGTTTTAGTCCATCAATGGTCTCACACCACACCTAAGCTCCATATGTCAATCCTATTTCAAAGTTCACAGCGCAGAAACCTCCGTCTAGGTGATTTCGTAGCGCAAAACACCGATTTTTCACTAACTGCGCTATGAAATCGGGAATTCATGCTCTGATTCTGGTTTCGATTTGTGATCAATCTGGCAGTATCACTTTTGAGAAGAACGGGCTCTTGCCACCTTCCTTTGTTTCTAATTTGCAAAATGTCTTGAAGAACAGAAAGATAGAAAAACCCCCAGAAGAAGATAATTCCAAATCCGAAGGAAGTAAATGCGGTAAAGGTGCTTCAGCTTGAAATGACTGCAGGTGTTGCTATAAGTTTTTGATCATGCAATTGGTGTCAATGTTCCAAGATCATGCTTTCTCCTAGTGAAGGAAACTTCAGATTTACTACTTGTGCAGTCTATTTTGTATAAACTACTCATGGTCACTGATTTCAATGTTAAAGTTGTTCAACAGGCATTACTTAAATTGCTAGAAGGAACAGTTGTACATGTTCCAGAAAAGGGAGCTCGCAAACATCCTCGTGGCGATCATATTCAGATCAATACAAAGGATATTCCCTTTATATGTGGTAGGGTTTTCGTGGATCTAGAGAAAATGATTTCTGAGAGACGGCAAGATTCTTCTATTGGCTTTGGAACGCCTATACGAGCTAATATGAGGACTGGTGGCCTGACAAATGCTGCGGTGACATCATCCTTGCTAGAGTCGGTTGAGAGTAGTGATCTTATTGCATAAAAGGCAACGTAGAAGACATTGGTGATGTTATTCGGGAAGGTGGAAGGGCTTTTGCAAAAAGGACTCTTTCGTGGAGTTACAGGTATTGTAACAAAGCCACTTGAAGGTGCCAGATCACCTGGTGTGGAGGGTTTTGTTCAAGGTGTTGGCAAAGGTATAATTGGAGTAGCAGCTCAACCAATGAGTGGAGTTCTTGATCTTCTGTCGAAAACTACAGAAGGTGCAAATGCAATAAGGATGAAAATCACTGCAGCGATAACCTGTGAGGAACAACTACTTCGTTACAGGCTTCCTCGGGCAATTGATGGAGACCATGTTCTCCGACCTTATGATGAATATCGAGCTGAAGGCCAGGTTCTGCTACAACTTGCTGAGCGTGGTGCCTCATTTGGTCAAATAGACATTTTCAAAGTCCATGGAAAGTTTGCCTTATCAGATTCATATGAAGACCATTTTAACCTACCAAAGGGAAGAACTGTTATAATTACCAATCGTCGAGTCATGCTGCTGCTAAATCCAACACAAAAAAGTGTCCAGAGAAAAATAGATCAATTAAAAGATCCTTGTACAGTATTATGGGATATAACATGGGTTGATCTCTCAAAAGTAGAACCAAGGCATGGGAAAAAGGATCCTCCAGGTTCCCTACCTTCACAATTGGTTGTTCACTTACAGACTTCACCTCAAGACTCTAGAATATTTGATTCGAAGGAAACAACCCGTGTGATCAAGTGCCATCGTGAAATTCGACAGGCAGAAGAAATATGTTCTGCCATTCAGCAAGCTATGATCACTTATGGGCCCAATTTTTCATCAATTCAATTTCAGGGACTGGAGAAGAAAATGGTAAGAAAACCATATGCTGGTGTGGGAGCCGGGGCAGGGGCTGGAGCAGCACTTGGAATGCTGACTGGATTTACAGCACCAATTACCATGCCTGTCATGGCAACCTTTGCTGCTCTTTTAGGCACTACTCCAGGACAATCTATGGTTGACAATGCTGACTCACTTTCATACAGTGATTTAGAATGTGGGGAACATAAAGACACACAGCATGCATTAGCTGTATCAAGATCTACATATGTTACCTTTTCTGGTGGAACAGGGCATTTGAAGCACGAATATCTTTTTGGCTCTGTTGGAGATGATTGTCATTTGCTCATATGGGACATGCGTACACCTGCACCTAACAAGCCTCAACAATCAGTTGTAGCTCATCAGAGTGAGGTTAACTCTTTGGCCTTTAATCCGTTCAATGAGTGGCTGTTGAGAAAATAAAGCTCAAGACAGTCAGAGTTTAGTATTGAAACTGTGATTTTTGGGAACAACTCAGCAGTTTCGTAGCACACTACGAAACTGCTGAAGCTGCATAATTAACGATCAGTGAACCAAATTTTGAAGACTTTCCTATCAGCATTAAAAAAGTTTTTGTGTCAGCACACATGCACATGGGAAAAGCTTACAACACACGAAGGACGTGGCACTCATTACTAATTCAATAAAATCAACATGGCTAATTACTTCCGAATATCTTTGAGGAAAACAAAGGCATAAAAACAGGGACAGTTTCCTGTTTCTCAGCAGAGGTAAAGGGATACGACATTAAGGACCAGTAAGAAGCTTCGAGCATCCATCACAGCTAAACTAAAAAGGACCAATTTTCATAGAATGAGCCTGTTTTCTCCTTTTTCTCGTAGGAGCACCATCTTGATTGTAATAAATGCTATGTTCAGCATGATGTCGAATTAGAATCCTAATTGTTTTAGGTTTCTAGAGCTGTCAATTTGTAGTCTGTTGTATCTATTAGTTAGTTTCAAATGTTAGTAGGTGTCATCATAGGCAGAATTGGAGTTCCCCTCACGCTGGAGGAGGAACCTCAGTTAGGTAGAAGAGCTCTATATATAGGAGAAGAGCTGATGTACAAGGGGTTGGAAAATTTTATGATACAGCTTGTATTTGGCTTATGTAAAGACTCATTTTCAGTAATATAATTTTGACTTTACTTCTCAGGATTCATGAAGGATTTCTTATGTTCAGAATATGTGATCTTGTCCTATCCATAATTTTTACAGTGGTATAGATGTATAATCACTCAGAATTCACTGAATGTGATCTGATTTCCTGTATGCATTTATAAACTGTGGTCCCATATGAGTTATGTTCTGAATGTCTAAATGCTGAGTGCCCTGACTTCTATGTAAGGTTGAGTTCACTGTTATATTGAGGTGTTGTTGACTCCATAAGCCCAATGGATAGTTGTTTAATGTATTTCCAGCATTCATATTTTTCACAGTTGTTCTATAAGAGTTAGCCATCTTATCTTAAATCAAAATCATTAATCCTTTAAGAGAGAGCCCTCTCAGGTTGAGGAGGCTAAGCCTCAGCCTAAAGTAGGTCTGAAATAGTTACTTAGAGTCAACCTGACCAGCAGCCTATCAGGATCTGATTTTGAGATAACAAGCTGAATGGTTTATTAAGTCATTTTTACCTTCTATTACAGAAGATGTGGCAAAGGGAGGAGTCGTCACTGAAGAGCAAGTCATTGCTCGTGCGCAATATCTAGACTTGATCTCTACTCAGTTTGGCACGCTCTATGACAAAATCCCTGATGCTCCTAGACCAGAGTTTTCCGTTCCTCCTCCTCCTAAATCAAACAAAGACTCTCATGCTGGTGATGGCGTGATAGGTACGACCAACATGAAATCCACAAAGGCTACATCTAAGAAAGCCCGTAATGTTTCTGGTCAAAATGCAAATGGAGAGCTTCTAGCCTCAGAGGTTGATGTCATGTCGACCGACAAAGGCAAAGAACCAAAGCAACCAGGAGGCAAGAAGAAAAAGAAAGGGAAAAAGAAGAAGCAGGATGAGTCGTCTCCTGAAAAATCTTCTGCAAACACTTATGGGCAAAGGAAACCTCCTTCAGGATGTCAGATATGCGATGAGGATCATTGGACGAGAGATTGCCCACATAAAGCTGAGATTACGAAATTCTTCAAGAACTCAAAAACCTCATCAGTATTGACTGATCTGTTTCAAAACCCAGGAAGCAATCTGGTTGCTAGTGACAATGCTTCCCCATCCCAAGTGCTTATGTTGTCCATTTCAAAATAGCAAAATGATGCTTTGATATCGACAATGAAAAAAGATTACGGGAATCCACAACTGTCGAACAACAAGGCTACTGATCAACCTAGTAGTTCGACAACAACTTTGACCGAAGTTGTGCCACCCATTATTCTTGAGCTAATGATAAATCTACCAAAGGGAGTAGTACACAAATCGACATTTAATCCTCGCGCTAGAGCAGCACAAAATTATAAGATAGTAGAGGACCTAGCCCAATCGTCGTCCGCTATGTCGACACTTGAAGTACTACAAAATTGCCCCTCCCAAAAGCAGTCTCTATTATCAGTGATAGGTGGGATTGACCCAGCGGATTCCAATCTTGTGGCCTTTAATCATAAAGGATATGAACCTCAGTTACCAGCTCAACTCGCTTTCCTCATTCAAGTGAAAGCCCTCAACAAAACTATTCATCGAACAATTATTGATGAAGGGGCATCTACATGTATTATGTCAATGAGTTGCTGGAAAACTTTAAGATCACCACCCTTGTCACAATCGTCAATGACGTTAAAAGCATTTGATGGACGAACATACACTCCATACGGGATTTTGAGTAACTTACAAGTTGAACTGCAGGTCAAAACAGTAGAAATTGATGTTGAAGTTATCGATGGAAACCTCGACTACAACATCCTACTGGGAAGGCCCTTGATTTATGCTATGGCTGCTGTTGTGTTGACATACTTCAGAAAGATTGCATTTCCTTTTCAAGGAGGAATTACAATCATTGACCAACAAACCTTTCTCCCCAACAGTTCACAAGTTACGGGAAGCATCCCGATGATACATGGAAGCTCTCATTTGCTTCAAAATATCAGAGTAGGCCTGCTAAAAGACCCTACATTGATGGGTACTTTTTCCCTACCACCTCAGAGTAATATGGCAGATGTGGCCACGGTGGAAACCTGCAATATGATATCTTCTATATCTAAAAGATTCAGAAGATTCCCAAACATTTTGTTAGCATGGATCATTGCCATTTTAGAAATATTGTAGCAATCAATTTTCTTGGCCTGGGGGGAAAACCCAAATCAACGCTCATCGAGTGTTTGGATAGATAGGTCTAAGGAATATGGCCCCACTTCAGATCCTTGGTCGCATATACATTCTATAGACGAAGGAATCATTCAGTCAATGATGATAGGAGAGGCACCATGGGAAGATTACCACCATCATTCCCATATTCCGGATCACCACGAAGATTATTCTAGCAACCTTAATCATCCTTCAGTTTTTGATTTTCTATCAAATACTGTAAATACGGTGGATTATGAGGATAGTTCTTTTACTGTGTCAACCTCATTAAAAATTGAAAGAACTCCCTTTCCAAATTGAGTCTTTGATTACGATCTCATAAAATCCAAGTCAAGTCTTTCAAAGATCTCGAAGGTAAACCTTCATTCCAACCACCTTGTTGAATGCAATGAAGCTTGGGGGGCATGCATCTCGATTTGCGTCATTATGCTGGGGGCATGCGAACTTATAACAAGCATAGTTTTTCATTTCAAGCTTGTGTAAACATGAAACCAAATCTGATCATATGTTGTCGCATGGTTCAAGCTCATTAAAAAATGAACCAGGCCACGAGCAGTTTTACGCAAAGTTCAAGCTCGTTAAAAAATAAACCTAGCAATGAACAGTTTTACGCAAGGTTCAAGCTCGTTAAAAAATAAACCTAGCAACGAGCAGTTTTACGCAAAGTTCAAGCTCGTTAAAAATTAAACCTAGCAATGAGCATATGTTCCACCAGAGTTTAAGCTCATTAAAAAATGAACCCACCTCCGGTAAATAACCATTGCGAACACATTATCATCAGCTTTTGAGCCTTGGTCGTGTTCTTACTATCACCTCCACTCTGTTTTAGCCGATCATACGCCTCCATTTGATTGTTTACCCCTTTTGAGGAATAGCTATGATGAGTGATTCTGTTAGCCATCTTCTTAACACTGCCGTGATTGGAAAGTTCCAACCCTCACCTGGAACCAACTGCTACCCGAAAATATCACTCGTTCCTCAAAAACGAGTCTCCTTTAAGCTCTTTTCATCTGACTCATAAAATATAAAAATATTGCTGAGCAATTGGCCTCTCCAGCTCATTAAAGTGATTGCAAGTGCCATCCCTCCTCTAGATTTTAATCTTTTTGGACCTAAGGGATTATTACACAAAAAGATCGAGTGTTTGTCTTGTTCGGCTTGTTAAAACTATTGAAAAGTCATCCCTTTCGCATTGTTTTATACTTTTTCGGACTTAAGGGATTATACTACAAAAAAGGAATATTGGAGCTTCCTTTCCGTCTCTTTTCAGACTCTCTAAAAATTGAAAAGGACCGAGTTATCCTTGTCATTAAACTCATTAAAACAATAGCGACAAACTTGTCCATTCTGACAGGAGCGAGTTTCACTGTCGCTAGGCTCGTTAAAACATAGCGATGGGTTTGCCTGAGGGGCAAATTATAGAACAAGAATATGTTATCCTCCTCAAGCTTGACAAAAATAAATAGGTACTGGTGAGAAATGACTGGCGAAAATTGGGAAGAAAACTTGAAGAAACTTTATTGGTAGTAGGTCGCTCTTGAACATGACACTTTCACTCCATCACCATGATTGAGTTGGGTTGGGTTATTCCGTTCACCAGTCATATCACCATTGGTCCACCGTACCATCCATTTTTGGGGTTAACGCTACCAATCCATTTTAGTGTCATCAATATGTTCAAGAGAAGTCGCTCAGAGAATTCACCAACCCAACTTGTGTCTCATCCGCTGCAATACCTTCACACTTCATTCTTTCATGACCGCCACCCTGAACCTTGTATCATCAGATCGTTTTCACCTCCACAAAATCATTTTCTCTATTCCGTGTGGGATTCATTAATGCCCTCCTACGATTGGTCACTTCTTGTCGACATCAGCTCATTATCCAAGAAGTCGACCTAGGAACAACCCTTTCAGTACTTTGAAACTTGCATGCCTCAATGGCAAGTTTCTCACTTCCGGCGACAGGTTTACATTAATGGCCTTCGACCGAAAGATTTTGCGTGGTCTTCGACATCGACTCATGTATTCACACCACGTGAACTGTACTGCAGTACCTTGAGGGTCATCATCATCATCGGTGATTCCTCTCGCGCCTATTAACAGCTTACATCATTAGCTAGTAATCAGGCGATGTCTTTCCATGTTCGACATCAGAACATCTTTTCACATGGATCGACTTGTACTTTCGGGAAATGATTGAACAAGTTTTGAAGACCTTGGATCTAGTTTCATCCATCCGGGCTGCGATATATTTAGGAAAATAAAGACATAAAATGTACATCATTGTTGCACAGATAATCATCCAAACTAAGGGATGATAGCTCTAACAGAATCATCAGTCTGCACATAGACGGTTGTCTGTCCTATGTACATGAAAATGAATTTATTAAGATGAGCATGGGAATTCCCGCCTCAGCTAGATCATGAAAATATTATGAATATAATGTATTGTATTATATCTTATTACAGGGCACCTTCTAGTTCGAAAAACCTCAGATCCTCATTATAAAGCATTTCACCCGAAATCAAAAAGATTTATCACCTCATGCTTTATGGGGCAACTATTATAGAAATATTTGGGCACTGCAACCCCAATCACATATGTCCATAAACCAAGGGCTTCTAAGTCCCTAAAAGTGTTGTTTCATACCCTAAAGGAGCAAGGTCAGCTGATTACATCATCTCCCAGAAGTTCTCCATGAAAACCTACTCAGAACTGGTCAAAGCAGGACCATACAGACTGCCCAGTGCTAAGGGTGCGATGCATCTCACCTTCCACATGCAAAAAGTGCAATGCATATTGGAAATCCCTTCTATAGGGTGCGATGAGTGAGAGCAAACAAATGGCACAAGCATTTTGCTAAGCGGAGACCCTGAGAATCTTCTAGAAGCTGCTCATTTGACACTTGCCTCCTTGAATTCACCCAAGGATGAGTAAGAGATCATGGAATCTCCAAGTGGAACCAAGAACTATCAGAGAGATGACACTAATCAAAATTCCAGAAGCTGACTCACCCCTCTGCAAACATCTATATATGGATACCTCATCCCAAAGATCCAGAGGTTGGAATTTGTTAATTTGCAAAGAAGTGCTGTTGGTTTCTCTTTGAAGACATTGTTGGGTGATCTTGCTTTGTATGAGGTGAAGAGGGCTTTCAAGCTGGGAGGATGGTGTTGGGTCAGAAAAAATGGTTGTAATCCTCTCTTATACTACTTCTGTCAATAAGGCTATTTGAGTTTTCCTCCATATTCTTGTGTATCTCTGAATATTGTGTTGATATATGCATTTGTATGGTCAATATATATCTGATCCTATATTGTTTACAATGATAGATCTCTATGCTTTGATGGTATTATGCTGCTGTGACTCTACAGGTGCTCTTTGAAGTGGGACAAGTAAGGAAGCGGTGGCGAGATTCTGTGGAAGGGGAAAGGAAACAAGCAAGGAGCCAAGCGAAAGACTGAGTTTGGTACTCTCTGCTTCTTTCTCATCTATCTCTCATAAAGGAAAACACAAGTGACTTTAGTTTGTTTTTTTCTAATATAGCTACCCGTCTTAGTGGGACTAGCAGTTCTTAATAGACACTAGTTTTCTCTATAACAAAATGTGACTCCGTTGGGGAGCGAATAGTTTGATTGCTTGTCTATATTTGTTTGATTCATAAACCACAGATGGAGCCTGAAGTTAAGCTAGCTAGCCTTCGAACTGCATTTGCTATGCAAGTGCAAAGTAGATCAACGCTGCTTCAGTCAATCTCCAGGTTTGTTTATGAACTGAACAATTGACTTGCAAACATTCTAGGTGCCCTAGAGGTAGCTCAAGTAACCTCATTAGATCAGCCCCTATATTTTGTAGTTACTGACTATCATTAGCTCAGCCTAAGCCCCTGAACTAAGCTACAAACTCTCACCAAAAACGAAGTTAAAGTCTCGTTCCTAGACTATCACACTGTCTCCTTTTGGTAGACTAGATGCAGCGCACCTCCTGTGTGCAGTAGGTGGGATGCATCCTTGTTTCCCTGTGTTACACGTGTGATGATCAGGTAAGACTGTTTCTGCCTCCAGATTTTGGTTTTTTCTTCACTATCTTCAGCTTTATTCAGGAGTTTTGTTGTCTGTGATTAGTAGACCACAGTTGAAACCCCCTTCCTTTGCATCATCCAGCCTCCATTGTACAAATAATTGTGAATGTTTTTATGTATTTTTCTCCATTTACAGTTCTCCTTTACAAAATAGTAGCTTAATCGTGTAGAAATTTTGAATAATAAACACATATTCAACAGAGATTATCCTGATCATGCACTATTTTGGAATACATACACAATACATAAGCTCCTCTATGTTGATCATCAATTTAGCAGCATCAAAAACAATGAAACATCAATCGCATGCACACATTAACACAGTATGTAACCCAAGGAAAGCTTATAGCTGAAAACCCCACACTATCTGTATATTAATGATTGAGAACATGTAACAATACATAGTACAATACTCCTCACAAGTACTCAGTACTATCTCCACCTGTTACACACAAAACTAGCTCAGATCTGATCAATCACAGCTCAAATCTCCTCCACTGCTTTGCCTGCCTCCACTGCACAATCCTGCAAGAGAATGAATGAATCCAAACTCGTTCCAAGTTCTATTTACCTTTGGAAAATCACTCACATTGGAAATCACGTGAGCATAGGCTATATCACTGGGCATATGCAATTCTCATGGGCATACTCAATCCTTTGATTGTGCAAATCCTCATGCACAACTATAGTCACAACTGATAGCAATCTCAACCTCTAACACCTGTCTCCACTGAACTGTACATGCACTGACATGCAACTGAGTTAACTGATGTATTCTTTAGTTTCTTTATGAGTTAATAATTAATTCACATAACTCATCACTAGTCTATTTGCAGTTAGACTAATTACAACTAGTTTAACCAAGTCAAACTGAACACAACTCCATCAACTCCACATCCAACTCCACCAAACTCAACTGCTTGAGTTCTAACTGAAGTCCTGCATGCAATAGCTCAATTGACTGACAAAGAAAGCATATTTCCTTCTGACAATTGCATGTGCCACATCTGTAGCTCAAACTGAAGTGCTCCAAGAGGATAAGATAAAGTTTATAGTCTAAATATTATTATGAGACAATAATATTTGACTTTTCTATTTTTGACTAGCAGTCTAAAAATAGACTCTGATCACTCCTGTTGTGATCCAAAAATAGAAGTCCATCTATTTTTCCCAACATGACCAATCATCCATAAAAAACATCCTGCAACTCATAGACATGATCCATATGTCTAAAAATAGACATAGTCTAAAAATAGACTTTGCGCCATAATTTTCCTGCGGGCCCACTTAGTGAAGACGACTCCTTTCCACTAAGATCCATCATCTTGTTGCATTTTCAACACTCCCTCTCAACAAGATTATGGATTATCTGCAACCCCTATCCTGTAACTCTGAAATGTTTTGCATGCAACATGATTCTCCACTCCACTTGCTCCAACAACACTTGGAACAAAAACACTCCCAACTGACCACTCTGTTGGACTAGGAACATACTTTGATGCTGAAGCTCTACCTACTGCTGACAAGTGCTCCCTCTCTGACATCTACACTACTGCAACATATACATGCATCTCACACCATTGCACACCTCTCTGTGCCACCTAGCACTGTGCAAAACACTTGTGCCTCTTGCATTGCTGCAGCCTACTAGCTATGCGTTGTCCTGGGATTCCCTACACTGTCGCTCTCTCTGCCGCTCCATCTGCATTTGTCTCTACCCAATCAGTCAGTTCCTGCTACTCCACATCGGGGCTCCCGTAGCAAGGTCTCATCCAAGAGGTTGGGTACCTCAAGGATCCTGCCCCTCCTCCTTGGGACGATCAATCCACATCACCCCACCTCCTACCTGGAGGTATGGCTGCATGTGATCCCTCTGCCCACCTAGCTCAACGTTTCCTCCTACTGGAGGTCTCTGCATGAGTAGATGTCTCTACTTGATCTCCATGCAGCTTCCCCTATTGTGGCTGCTCCACAACCTCCTGAAGCTGCTGCACCAATCGTGGCTCCTCCACAATCGTCTGAGACTTCTTCTGGCTCTGCATGTTGAGAGGTAATATAGGCTCCCTCTCAACCACCAAGTCTCCATCAGTTGCCTTGCTGCTCAAGGCTTTGCATGCATCTTAAACCTCAAGAGCATACAGGTTCTTGACCCGTGAACCAATCTGCTTCACCTGTCTAGTGATGATGTGTCTAAGGAAAACCTTTCCCTTACTGAAGACTACATCATAGCCTCTGTCTTCCAGCATCACGATCGACATCAAGTTTCTCTTCAGTCCTGGTACATACTTGACATCGGTCAAGGTAAGGCGAGCTCCATGCTCCCTCTGAAAAATAACCGTGCCTACACCTAAGACACTATACTTCTCATCATTACCCATCCCTATGAGTATCTAGAGATCTTTCTCCTCCAAAGTACCGAACAAACTTTTTTCACTGGTCATGTGGAAAGAAGCTCCACTATCAAGAAACCAACCACTTCCCACCATGGATGAAACCATGCATGCGAAGAGTGTGAAATCCAACTCAAACTGTGAAGCAAGTGCCTCACCTTCAGATCCTTCCTCGGATCCCTTCTTGGACTTCTTCCTTGGGAAATTAGTAGCATAATGGCACAACTCATGACAATGAAAGCATCTCACCTTCGACTTGTCAACGTTCTTCCCATCATTGGAAGAACTGGATTCGGAAAGAGAACCCTTCTCCTTCCTCTTCTTCACCTTACTCGCTAAGGCACAGTTCTCCTCATCATGCATGGATGAAGAACTGTCTCTGGTGCTCCGTCTAATCTCCTCTTGCACAAGATCTGACCAAAGTCTCTCCCATCCTGGCAATTTCTCCTGACCATTGACAAAGTCCTGATAGGAATGCCAACTCTTCGGACAACCAAGGAGAGCCAAGCTCACCAAGTCCTCATCATTGACAGTCACCCCCACACTTCCCAGCTCATCTTGACACTGGGTGAACTTCGTGAGATACCTGGGCATACTGTCTCCATTCTCACATTTGATGTTTCTAAGTTTATCCTTGAGTGCCAGCTTCCTCTGATTGCTCTTGCTTTGGAATAGATTTGTTAACATTTCCACATCAAGTATGGAGAAGCCTTACCATGCAGGTTGGACACAATGTGTTCCTTCTCTCCCTCCAACAGAATCCTTCGACACTTTGCTATCTTCTTTTGCCAAACCACAACTTCAGCAGCATCAATAGGTTTTGGGACCTCAACCTCTATGAAATCCTTCAACCCATTATCATCTAACACCACCTCCATCCTGTCTTTCGATGCAATATAGTTCGAGCTGCCTTCAAGAGCATACTCCAATCGCAATCTGTTGAAAGACATTTCAACTTTGACACCAAGAAAACACTGCTACAAATTTGAATTCCACCAACTCCAAACTCAACCACCTCTGATCTAAGATTCGTGAGAAAAAAGTATTTCTCGTAAAGAGATTGACTGTATGGGCTTTTACCAAATATCTCACCTTCCAAAGGAAGGATGAATCCAGAGACTACCTGGCCCGATTACAGACTCTGCCTGAAGAAATAGAATGTAAACACTTCCTGAATAGTAGATCTGATGATCAACAGCTCTGATACCATGTAGAAATTTTGAATAATAAACACATATTCAATAGAGATTATCTTGATCATGCACTATTGTGGAATACATGCACAATACATAAGCTCCTCCACGTTGATCATAAATTTAGCAGCATAAAAAACAATGAAACATCAATTGCATGCACACATTAACACAGTATGTAACCCGGGGAAAGCTTACAGCTGAAATCCCCACGCTATTTGTATATTAATGATTGAGAACATGTAACAATACAATACTCCTCACAAGTACTCAGTACTATCTCCACCTGTTACACACAAAACTAGCTCAGATCTAATCAATCATAGCTCAAATCTCCTCCACTGCTTTGCTTGCCTCCACTGCATAATCTTGTAAGAGAATGAATGAATCCAAACTCGTTCCAAGTTCTATTTACCTTGGGAAAATCACTCACACTGGAAATCACGTGAGCACAGGCTATATCACTGGGCATACTCAATCCTTTGATTGTGCAAATCCTCATGCACAACTATAGTCACAACTGATAGCAATCTCAACCTCTAACACCTGTCTCCACTGAACTGTACATGCACTGACATGCAAATGAGTTAACTGATGTATTCTTTAGTTGCTTTATGAGTTAATAATTAATTCACATAACTCATCACTAGTCTATTTGCAGTTAGACTAATTACAACTAGTTTAACCAAGTCAAACTGAACACAACTCCATCAACTCCACATCCAACTCCACCAAACTCAACTGCTTGAGTTCTAACTGAAGTCCTGCATGCAATAGCTCAACTGACTCACAAAGAAAGCGTATTTCCTTTTGACAGCTGCATGTGCCACATCTGTAGCTCAAAATGAAGTGCTCCAAGAGGATAAGATAAAGTTTATAGTCTAAATATTATTATGAGACAATAATATTTGACTTTTCTATTTTTCATTAGCAATCTAAAAATAGACTTTGATCACTCCTGCTGTGATCCAAAAATAGAAGTCCATCTATTTTTCCCAACATGACCAATCATCCATAAACAACATCCTGCAACTCATAGACATGATCCATATGTCTAAAAATAGACATAGTCTAAAAATAGACTTTGCGCCATAATTTGCCTATGGGCCCACTTAGTGAAGGCGACTCCTTTCCACTAAGATCCATCATATTGTTGCATTTTCAACAAATCGAACTGTCATCTATTGATTTGAAAGTGTCACAAGTGTCATTTTTAGTCAAAGAAAAGAATCCTCCTCTTTTTGATAGGCGATTACACTATTACTCTTGTATTTGATATGAATTTATAGTATTTCAAGTGTCGAAAGCAATTTTCAATTCAAAATCGCAGTGTCGTCTTCCCTTCCTATCGTTTTTTGAAAAGAAAATCGTTAGTACTGTCACTTTGAAAGAAGAAATAATTTAGATTTGTACCTAGCATTCTTTTTGTCATTCACACATTAAGAAAGCGGAAAACAAATACATGCATGTGCATTTGCATTTAGACTGCTTGTTGATTTTGATTTAGGACAGTGCATCTAGTGTGTGCTCTCTGCTCTATGTTGAAAGGATTTCGCTTCTCTTTCCTTAGTAGCTAGGATTTTCATTTCAAAAAGAAGAGTAAATGACTGTTTATCATCTTAGATTGCATATTTACGAGTTGTATATCTACATCACGCGGTGAACCTTAAAGGCAAACTTCTTAAGAAAGATCAACTGTAAAATAAATTCAATGAACATAAAAATGCTTTGGAACCTAATGCACAACATCTAGAAGTCTAGGCTAGAGACTTATTCCAGCGTCGTAAAGCTTGGTAACTGTCACTTTCATCGTAGGTTGGGTGATTCCTCCTCTTTGAGACGACAAGTGCCGGTACCAACTTTTTCTCCCACGTACCGTCGAGTATATATTGGGAGACCACAATAGGCCATATCCTTTATCCTTAGGAAGCCATGTCTACCACCCTATCGATTGCAATGCACTAAACATAGCATTCATGACGATTGACTGCCATACCATAAAAAGTATTCTACAGTTTTGCGATTGGTTGGTAATCCCTCTGTCTAGATTTTGAGAGTAGTCTCTTTCGTTCCTTTTCAGACTCCTTAAAGGAAAAGGTCCATCTGAGCACTTGTCACTTCAGGCTCATTAAAAATCGAAGGTGACTAGAGTCATCTTTAGCTTTTTCTCGACTCTTAAAAATTGAAAAAGCAGGTTGTGTCAAAGCGTCTAAAATTCATTTAATTCAGAATAACATTTCCCTCTCCTATTTTGAGTTGATCAAATAATCCGCAATCGTGGAAGAAAGTCAATCAAAACCCCATCATTTGTGGAGACTGACGAGTCAACCGTCTTTGACTCTAGAAACGAAACCATTCCGGGCCAAGCGAACTCATTTAACTGGGTCAAAGTATCCTGGTTTGTTTAAAACTTTTGTTTCAACATCCTCTGAGACTCCAGTTACTCCAACCATTTCTGGTATCCCTGCCTCTACAGAAGAAGTTCCACAGTTACAAGAGGACATTAGAACTGATCCTAGTGTAATAATAAACACTTCTATTCCTGAACCAGCTCCATCTAGAGTCGATTCAGAAGGTTTTAACACTCCAGCATTTGTCACTACAGAATCTATAACTTCTTCGGCACAAGAAATATTTTACGGACCTGACGGTCTACCTCTTCCACCTGGATTGATTGCTATAGAAGAGATTACGGAGGATCTTCCATCTAGTACTCCATCGCATTTTGGAACTGGGATCCACCTATATCCTTCTGCTTCAGAAGTTAATACCCCTTCATCGCAAGTTCCTATAGAATCACTAGGAAGTCTTTTGGATAGACTCGATATGTCTGGACAACCATCGACATCTAGGACTGTGTCATCTGATACAGTGGTAGTAGAACCTCCTTCCACCACTCCAATGATGTTCGCAGGCATACCATCTGTCCCAACTAGCTCTCAACCGCTAGAGGGAGTGCACCCAGGGACTGTTTCGATAGTATGGTCTGTTCCCGTTTGTTCGTCCAGAATGATATCTAGAATTTCTTATGTTGAGTCTCAGCAAATTGATCCTTCACGAGAGTATAAATTTGGGTAGTCTGGTCTCCAAACGCTAATCTTTCCTGTCAGCACTAGATTTCCGCCATATGGGGGGTAGTCTGCCCTTTCGTTGTTCCCTCCGGGAGAAAAACCATATGAGAGTTCTCAACTGAATTCGGGTCAAAATGGAATCACATCCAGTGGTTGGGTGCCAATACTACCTCAACAACCAAAAGTTGTATACTCAATGCAATCGAGTCTACCTGTGTTGAATATCCCCACTACACCAGCTATTGTGACAGTGTCGCAAGTACAAGCGTTGCTTGTTGTATGCCAACCTCAAGTTTCTCAGGTCATAATACAACAGCCTCTTGTCTCCACGACGCAACTGCAATCGCCGGTTAGTGGCTCCTTAACTGGAGCGACTCAGGCTCAAACGGGTATTATTACTCCTCATCTTGGTCAAACATCTAGTATTGGGCAACAACAAACAGTTTCACAACCATGGCTATTGCAACATCAACAACCACAATTACAGCAAGCGCACCAATGACCTGAGCAACAAAACTTTGCAAGTAATGGGCAACCATAAATTCAAAATGGTTATCATCAATCATGCCAAATTGGTTATGCCTAGCAACCCTATCAAAGTTATCAGCATCAAATGCATTATGCTAGTATGCAAATACCCACTGCTCACGCAATCCCATCTTATCCTGGGTATGCTTCATGAAACCTGAATCAACAGTTGCCCTTCGTGGTGACTTTAGAGTTACCAAATCTAAATCGGCTAACAAACAATCCAGTTGCTTATGCCCCTTGGTGGCCAGTAATTCCTCATAAACTTCCGTCAGATATTCCTAAATTTAATGGAAATCCGAGTGAAGATCCGTCGAATCATGTGATGACCTTACATCTATGGTGTTCCTCCAACACTCTAAATGATGATTCGATTAGGCTTCACCTTTTTTAGCGAACGTTAACTGGTCCGGTAGCAAAATGGTACATCGAATTGCCTAGAGCTTCGTTTGATAACTTTGGCACCCTTGCCACCACCTTTTTAACCCATTTTCATTTACCAATAAGGTACAAAATAGGAACAAAGCTTCTTACCAATTTCAAGCAGACGACGGCCACTCACATATCTGATCATATTCATGAGTGTGACGTTGTCATAGAATGGTAAAAACATATGTTCCTGATCAGCTACTAGCTGAATGGTTTATTAAGTCATTTTTACCTTCTATTACAGAAGATGTGGCAAAGGGAGGAGTCATCACTGAAGAACAAGTCATTGCTCGTGCGCAATATTTAGACTTGATCTATACTCAGTCTCGCACGCTCTATGACAAAATCCCTTATGCTCCTAGACCAGATTTTTCCGGTCCTCTGCCTCCTAAATCAAACAAAGACTCTCATGCCAGCGATGGCGTGATAGGTATGGCCAGCACGAAATCCACAAAGGCTACATCTAAGAAAGCCCGTAAGGTTTTTGGTCAAAATGCAAATGAAGAGCTTCTAGCCTCGGAGGTTAATGCTGTGTCGACCGACAAAGGCAAAGAACCGAAGCAACTAGGAGGCAAGAAGAAAAATAAAGGGAAAAAGAAGAAGCAGGATGAGTCGTCTCCTGAAAAATCTTCTGCAAACCCTTCTGGGCAATGGAAACCTCCTTCGGGATGTCAGATATGCGATGAGGATCATTGGATGAGAGATTGTCCGCATAAAGCTGATATTAAGAAATTATTCAAGAACTCAAAAACCTCAGTAGTATTGAATGATCCGTTTCCAAACCCATGAACCAATCTGGTTGCTAATGACAATGCTTCCCCATCCCAAGTGCTTATGTTGTCCATTTCAAAACATAAAAATGATGCTTTGATATCGACAAGGAAAAAAGATTACAGGAATCCACAGTTGTCGAACAACAAGGCTACTAATCAACCTAGTAGTTCGACAATGACTTCGACCGAAGTTGTGCCACCCATCATTCCTGAGCTAATGATAAAGCCACCAAAGGGAGTAGTACACAAATTGACATTTAATCCTCATGCCAGAGTAGCACAAAATTATAATATAGTAGAGGACCTAACCCAATCACCATCCGCTATGTCGACACTTGAAGTACTACAAAATCGACACTCCCAAAAGCAAGCTCTATTATCAGCGATAGGTGGGATTGACCTAGCGGATTCCAATCTTGTGGTCTTTATTCATAAAGGATATGAACCTCTGTTACCAGCTCAACTCGCTTTCCTCATTCAAGTGAAAGCCCTCAACAAAATTGTTCATCGAACAATTATTGATGAGGGGGCCTCTACATGTATTATGTCAATGAGTTGCTGGAAAACTTTACGATCACCACCCTTGTTGTTATCATCAATGATGTTAAAAGCATTCGATGGACGAACATACACACCATACCAGATTTTGAGTAACTTACAAGTTGAACTGAGGGGAAAAACAATAGAAATTGATGTTGAAGTTATCGATGGAAACCTCGACTACAACATCCTACTGGGAAGGCCCTGGATTTATGCTATGGCCGCTATTGTGTTGACATACTTCTGAAAGATTGCATTTCCTTTTCAAGGAGGAATTACAATCGTCGACCAACAAACCTTTCTCCCCAACAGTTCACAAGTTACGGGAAGCATCCCAATGATCCATGGAAGTTCTCATTCGCTTCAAAATATCGGAGTAGGCCTGCTAAAAGACCCTACATTGATGGGTACTTTTGCCCTACCACCTCAGAGTAATCTGGCAGAAGTGGCCACGGTGGAAACCTACAATACGACATCTTCTATATCTAAAAGATTCAGAAGATTCCCGAACATTTTGTCAGCATGGATCATCGCCATTTTAGAAATATTGTAGCAATCAATTTTCTTGGCCTGGGGGGAAAACCCAAATCAACACTCATTGATTGTTTGGATAGATAGGTCTAAGGAGTATGGCACCTCTTCAGATCCTTGGCCGCATATACATTCTATAGACGAAGGAATCATTCAGTCACTGATGATAGGAGAGGCACCATGGGAAGATTACCACCATCGTTCCCATCTTCCAGATCACCACGAAGATTATTCCAGCAACCTTAATCATCCTTCAGTTTTTTATTTTCTATAAAATACTGTAAATACGGTGGATTATGAGGATAGTTCTTTTACTATGTCAACTTCATTAAAAATTGAAACAACTCCCTTTCCAAATCGAGTCTTTGATTACGATCTCATCAAATCCAAGTCGAGTCTTTCAAAGATCTCGAAGGTAAACCTTCATTCCAACCACCTCATTGAATGTAATGAAGCTTGGGGGGAATGCATCTCGATTTGCATAATTATGCTGGGGGCATGCGAACTTATAACAAGCATAGTTTTTCATTTCAAGCTCATTAAAAAATGAACCAGGCCATGAGCAGTTTTACACAAAGTTCAAGCTCATTAAAAAATAAACCTAGCAATTAGCAGTTTTACGCGAGGTTCAAGCTCGTTAAAAAATAAACCTCGCAACGAGCAGTTTTACGCAAAGTTTAAGCTCGTTAAAAATTAAACCTAGCAATGAGCATATGTTCCTCCAGAGTTTAAGCTCATTAAAAAATGAACCCACATCCAGTAAATAACCATTGCGAATGCATTATCATCAGCTTTTGAGCCTTGGTCATGTTCTTACTATCACCTCCACTATGTTTTAGCTGATCATAAGCCTCCATTTGATTGTTTACCCCTTTTGAGGAACAACTGCGATGAGTGATTATGTCAGCCATCTTCTTAACACTGTCATGATTGGAAAGTTCCAACCCTCACCTGGAACCAGCTGCTACCCGAAAATATCACTCGTTCCTCAAAAATGAGTCTCCTTTAAGCTCTTTTCATCTGACTCGTAAAATATGAAAAGATTGTCGAGCAATTGGCCTCTCCAGCTCGTTAAAGTGATTGGAAGTGCCATCCCTCCTCTAGATTTTAATCTTTTTGGACCTGAGGGATTATTACACAAAGATCGAGCGTTTGTCTTGTTCGGCTCGTTAAAACTATCGAAAAGTCATCACTTTTGCATTGTTTTATACTTTTTCGGACTTAAGGGATTATACCACAAAAAAGGAATATTGGAGTTTCCTTTCCATCTCTTTTCAAACTCTCCAAAAATCAAAAAGGACCAAGTTATCCTTGTCGTTAAACTTGTTAAAACAATAGCGACAAACTTGTCCATTCAGATAAGAGCGAGTTTCACTGTCGCTAGGGTCGTTAAAACATAGTGACGGGTTTGCCCGAACGGCAAATTATAGAACAAGCATATGTTATCCTCCTCAAGCTTGACAAAAATAAAGAGGTACTAGTGAGAAATGACTAGCGAAAATTGGGAAGAAAACTTGAACAAACTTTATTGGTAGCAGGTCGCTCTTGAACATGACACTTTCACTCCATCACCATGATTGAGTCAGGTTGGGTTATTCCGTTCACCAGTCATATCACCATTGGTCCACCGTACCATTCATTTTTTGGTTAATGCTACCAATCCATTTCAGTGTCGCCGATATGTTCAAGAGAAGTTGCTCAGAGAATTCACCAACCCAACTTATGTCTCATCCGCTGCAATACCTTCACGCTTCATTCTTTCATGACTGCCACCCTGAACCTTGTATCATCAGATCGTTTTCACCTCCACAAAATCATTTTCTCTGTTCCGTGTCATAGATGTGGGATTCATTAATGCCCTCCTACGACGGGTCACTTCTTGTTGACATCTGCTCATTATCCAAGAAGCCAGCCTAGGAACAACCCTTTCAGTACTTTGAAGCTTGCATGCCTCAATGGCAAGTTTCTCACTTCCGGTGTGGTGTTTGACATCGACTCATGTATTCACACCACGTGAATTGTACTGCAGTACCTTGAGGGTCATCATCATCATCGGTGATTCCTCTCGCACCTATTAACAACTTACATCATTGGTTGGTAATCAGGTGATGTCTTTCCATGTTCGACATCAGAACATCTTTTCACATGGATCGACTTGTACTTTTGGGCGAAGATTGAACAAGTTTTGAAGACCTCAGATCTAGTTTCATCCATCTGGGCTGCGATATATTTAGGAAAATAAAGACATCAAATGTACATCATTGCTGCACAGATAATCATCCAAACTAAGGGATGATGGCTCTAACAGAATCATCAGTCTGCACACAAACGGTTGTCTGTCCTATGTACATGAAAATGAATTTATCAAGTTGAGCATGGGAATGCCTGCCTCAGCTAGATCATGAAAATATTATGAAGATAATGTATTGTATTGTATCTTATTACAGGTCACCTTCCAGTTCAAAAAACCTCAGATCCTCATTATAAATCATTTCACCCGACATCAAAAAGATTTATGACCTCATGCTTTAGGGGGCAACTGTTATAGAAATATTTGGGCACTGCAACCCCAATCACATATGTCCATAAACCAAGGGATTCTAAGTCCCTAAAAGTGTTGTTTCATACCCTAAAGGAGCAAGGTCAGCTGATTACATCATCTCCCAGAAGTTCTCCATGAAAAACTACTCAGAACTGGTCAAAGCATGACCATACAGACTGCCCAGTGCTAAGGGTGCGATGCATCTCACCTACCACATGCAAAGTGAAATGCATACTGGAAATCCCTTCTGTAGGGTGCGATGAGCGAGAGCAGACAAATGGCACAAGCAGTTTGCTAAGTGGAGACCCTGAGAATCTTCTAGAAGATGCTCATTTGACACTTGCCTCCCTGAATTCGCCCAAGGATGAGTAAGAGATCATGGCATGTCTAAGTGGAACCAAGAACTATCAGAGAGATGACACTAATAAAAATCCCAGAAGCTGACTCACCCCTCTGCAAACATCTATATATGGATCCCTCATCCCAGAGACCCAGAGGTTGGAATTTGGTAATTTGCAAAGAAGTGTTGTGGGTTTCTCTTTGAAGACATTGTTGGGTGATCTTGCTTTGTATGAGGTGAAGAGGGCTTTCAAGCTGGGAGGATGGTGCTGGCTCAGACCAAGTGGTTGTAATCCTCTCTTCTACTACTTCTATCAATAAAGCTATTTGAGTTTTCCTCCATATTCTTGTGTATCTCTAAAAATTGTGTTGATATATGCATTTGTATGGTCAATATATATCTGATCCTATATTGTTTACAGTGATAGATCTCTATGCTTTGATGGTATTATGCTGCTATGACTCTACAGGTGCTCTTTGAATTAGGATAAGTAAGGAAGCAGTGGTGAGATTTTGTCGAAGCGGAAAGGAAACAAGCAAGGAGCCAAGCGAAAGACTAAGGATGGTACTCTCCGCTTCTTTCTCATCTATCTCTCGTAAAGGAAAACACAAGTGACTTTATTTTGTTTGTTTCTAAGATAGCTACCCATCTTAGTGGGACTAGAAGTTCTGAATAGACACTAGTTTTCCTGATAACAAAATGTGACTCCGCTGGGGAGCGAATAGTTTGATTGCTTGTCTCTATTTGTTTGATTCATAAACCACAGACGGAGCCTAAAGTTAAGCCAGCTAGCCTTCAAACTGCATTTTCTATGCAAGTGCAAAGTAGATCAACGCCGCTTCAGTCAATCTCTAGGTTTGTTTATGAACTGAACAATTGAATTGCAAACATTATAAGTGCCCTAGAGGTAGCTCAAGTAACCTCATTAGATCAGTCCCTATACTTTGTAGTTACTGACTATCATTAGCTCAGCCTAAATCCCTAAACTAAGCTGCAAACTATGACCAAAAACCAAGTTAAAGTCTCGTTCCTAGACCATCACACTGTCTCCTTTTGGCAGACTGGATGCATCACACCTCCCGTGTGCAGTAGGTGGGATGCATCCCTGTTTCCCTATGTTACAGGTGCGATGATCAGGTAAGACTGTTTCTGCCTCTAGATTTTGGTTTTTTCTTCACTATCTTCAGCTTTATTCAGGAGTTTTGTTGTCTGTGATTAGTAGACCACTGTTGAAACCCCCTTCCTTTGCATCATCCAGCCTCCATTGTACAAAGAATTGTGAATGTTTTTATGTATTTTTCTCCATTTACAGTTCTCCTTTACAAAATAGTAGCTTAATCAAACTGTCATCTTTTGATTTGAAAGTGTCACAAGTGTCGTTTTTAGTCAAAGAAAAGAATCCTCCTCTTTTTGATAGGCAATTACACTGTTACTCTTGTATTTGATTTGAATTTATAGTATTTCAAGCATCGAAAGCAGTTTTCAATT